>CM033739.1:33150613-33821066 GCA_019671005.1 Hibiscus mutabilis | reverse complement strand
AGTTAGCAATATAGAGGAAGATTGTGTAAGTGCACCATTTGTACATTTTCTTCTTTTTTTAATCTGTTTCTTGTTTAGGAAACACCATTTATTAGATTTTCATTGCAAAGAAATATTATTGTAATTTTCAAAATATTCAAAATAAATGTTGGGATTTGTTTGTGATTGCCGCAGTTTGCAAGAAGAACTCGGAGAAGGAAAGTATAAAGCGGGGAAAAGCAAATGCAATGGCCACTGACTTCACTCCTGCCTGCTGTAATCCCTTCTACCAATTGCTTTTGCTTTGCTTTTTCTCTGTTTAAATATAGTGTGGGTTTATCTATTTTCAGTAAATATTGAACACCATAATATCACCCTTAGTAATTATCCTTTTGTTTTAAATGTGGGACATGTTTTTATGGTCTGCTAACACGGATACTTTTATAATTTCATATCAAAATTGTGGATATATGGTTCACTTTAAATTGCAAATAAATGTGAGTTTAATATCTAAAATATAATCGATTATAAATCTGTTTAGAAAATAGTTTTTTTTTACCATAGTTTAGAAACGATTTAAATATACATATGGTATTTGAATTATACATTTTCTCAAGTTGGCACCTAAAGGATTTTTACTCCTAAATCAGCACCAAAAAACCTTTTGCTCCTAAGTTGATAGTTGAACTAGGCACTCTCTCAATTTAGTACCTAAAAAAATTGTTGCTACCAAGTTAGTATCTAAATTAGGCAGCGTTAAAACTTATATATTCTATTAATTTGATCTTAATTTGGAACAGTTCAATAAAATACTAAAAAAATACTTTAAAATAAATATTATTAAATCAAAATTTTAATTTTGATTTGAAATAATTTTAAGTATGTTTAATCCTTTAGATTTGTAATAATTTAAATCATTAAAAATTTAATGGTGTGCAAGTTATGTTACCTTAGTGGTGTGCATTGTTCGGACTACACTCATCCTTTGTCATATCATGAAAATGCCAATCCTCGTTGCATTTTACCCTCCCAAATTCAACTTCTAAATCAAGCAAATTGTGGGATTCTCACAAACAAATTAGGGGGAAATATACATATGTTCTAATGGACAATCTCACCAATTAATAGGGATTTATGTAAAAAAATCAATAAATAGGGATAATAATAATAATAATAGAAATTGTTGCTTTATTCCTTAAGCAAGGATTATTATTAAAACCTTTTATTTGTCTCTCGTTTTTTCTTACCCAATTGAGAAATGTAAATTAAAACAACTTTTTTGATAAAAAATTAGAGATATGAATCACTTTGAGATTTAACTAGTGAATTTTGTTAACTTGAATGTTCGGTAAACAAAGGATTGTAACATAAGGTTGGGGTGTGTTGAAATTGTTGAAACAATATGTTTTTCAATATTTCAATTCATAATACATCTTGACAAGAGTAGTTTTTTAAAGACTTAATTACAGAGAGTCTACTTACTGTTAGAAGACTTTTAGATTTACAACTCTGATCTCTTAATATAGAGATTTAGTTTATCTATAGTAAATAAATAAACTTAAGTTAAACTTATCTTATTTACAACTAACACCCCCTTCAAGCTGGTGAGTATACGTTGTATAGTTTCATCTTGGATGTGAATCCATCAAATGTTGCTTTTGGTAGAGTCTTGGTGAGCACATTTGCTAGTTGCCCTTTAGTGGGTATATAAGATAAATCTGCTATTCCACCATTAACCTTTTCTGAGATAAAATGTCGGTCAATCTCTACATGTTTTGTTCTATCATGGTGGATTGGATTCTTAACAATCTTGATGGCAGATTCATTATCACATAAAATTTCAAAATTTTCACTTTGGTTCATCTCTTATTCTTTCATCGATCTTTGTAGCCAAATGCTTCTACAAATTTCTAGTGCTAACGCTCTGTATTCGGCTTCAGCATTACTTCTAGAAACAATAGATTGTTTCTTGCTTTTCTAGGTCTCCAAGTTTCCCCAAACGAATGTGCAATAGCCATTAGTCGACCTCATTTCTGTTAACTCTCTAGCCCAGTTGGAATCGGTGAAGACTTTCACTATTTTGTCTTCGGTTTTCCTAAAGAATAAAACATAGCTTGGAGTCTTTTTTAAGTATCTCAATATTCTGTATGCATCCTCAAGGTGTTCTTCTCTAGGATCTGCTATATGTTGGCGTACAATACTAATAGAAAAACCAATATCCGGTCTTGTCAAAGATAGATATATATGTAACACCCCCAACTCGGATGTCATAATTGGGCCTAAAGCCCAAACAAAAAATCATAAAATTTCTCAAATTGGGTTTAGCACAACAAGGTATTTCTTAAAAACATTTAAAACCAACAATTAAAAATATAGATAAATAATCAAAACGGTATAAAGGAGCTCTAATTTAAATTTAAAACATTTGAACATTCGATTTGATTAATACAAATCAAAATAATAAGAGTTACAGACTCCATCCTGTAAGGTCCTATGAATACATAGCCTACTAAACGCAAGTACCGTACTCTAAAAACCTCCACATGTTGGAATCTTGTACTGATAGTGCTCCTCAAACCCACGATCTGATGACCAACCTACGCATGAAAACAACGATTTCGAGCGCTGAGCTTACAAAGCTTAGTGGTATACATCTACTCCACTATACTTCATGCTAATTATAAATATAAACATGCAAGCTAGTACAAGCAATAAGGAGAGATAAATAAACCTGTGGCGCTACCGCTAGTCACCTAAACACATGCTCTCATTATAGCAAGATATCATACATGTCCTACAAGGCCCAACCATACTCGGGATCACACTAGATCATCCGAGCTAAAGCACACAAAGTCATAACCACAAACCTAGAGTGAGGCCTGGTGACACACAACCTCGAAAACGTACATTCTCTTTCTAGGTGTGGCCCGGTGTCACACAGCCTCGGGAACGTACACTCTAAGTGAGGCTCGGTGTTATACAGCCTCAAGAACGTACACTCTCTAGGTAAAGCCCGATGTTATACAGCCTCGAGAATGTACACCCATTCTCGGCATCTCTCCTTGAGTATCATCGAATGAGGTCCGGTATCATACATCGTCGGGAACGTACATTCAGCGTCTCTAATCATGGTGTTGCAACACTCTTTCTCTAGGTATCTAACAAAGTGACCCAACCACACAAGTGCCCTTACTTGGCATGTAACCACACACGATCCACCAAGGATCCCTACGATTGCTATTACAACAAGTCACTCAACATTTATCGAGTTATTACGCAATATGCTCGTATATAATTAATCTCATTCATTTGCTCTATTAATCTATGTTATCACATTTATTCAAGGCATAATTCAATTATTAATATTCACATCGATTCCTATCCTTAACTTGTATTTATAGATAATTTATCGTATCAGGTATCAGTACTCGTACAAGAGTATTGATACGGTACCTTCGGGTATCAGTACTCACACGCGTACCGATACTAAAATTGCTTATTGGAAATCTTTAATTTCTACAAGTACCGATACTGGTTGACCCGTACCGATACGAACCTTAATTGCATACTAGTACGACCCAAGCTCGTACCGATACCCTATTCATGGGTTTGCACCGTTTCTTTAAATTACGATTTTACAACATTTTATTCGATCCCTAAAGCTTATAAAAGTCATTAGGGTTTATTTACTAACACATTTAATTAATTAATATTAATTACCAGCTTCATGATCATTTATTCGAATATTACCAATTATTAGTCTATTTAGAATAACTTTTATCGAACATGCCAATTCATATTCTAAACATTCAAGCAATACAACATGTAAATCAACCAATCGGATAATTATACAAATATTCAAATGACCCTACACGGTTTTTGAAGCTCATACTAATCTCGAATATTCTCAAGTTTATCAAGCATCTCAATATTTGATAAGTCTCATAATACCAGTCTCAATACATGCTTATTCATCGCTTACCAATTTTGTAGATACTAACACGCAAGACAATCGCATTTATGATGATCACGAAGAAATAAGAGTTTGAGGTGTACTAACCTCAAGCACTAGCAATAAATCCTTATCCAAGTTTCTCAATACTCCACTTTGGTCCGATATTCGATCTCTAATAATCCTCATATAAAAATGAATACGAAAATATATTAATTTCATGCATACCATATTCAATTCACAAGGTCAAACGTGTAAAAATAGCTTACCAGGTTCGAATTTGGCAAAATAGACTGCTCCAACAGACTCATAACATTGAGAAACCTTCGGGTAGGGTCCTTTGGAAAAAGTCAACGCCCTAGTCAATGGTCAACACAACTTTCAAAGTCAACTCTGATCTTGTGCGGCATGATGCATGGAGCTTATGGTGCACCCAAGTGAGCGGGATTCGGCGTGACACATCACATGGAAGCTGCTGTGCACCATAGAGACCTGAATCTAGTATGGTGTTGTGCAGGGAAACCTTTATGCACCCGCCCACTGTAGCCAGAGCACACCCATACGCAGGCGGCGGCGCGTGCGGCAACCTCCAGTGGCCGAACGACGATGACAACCTCTAGATCTTCATTTCTCCTATCGGTGGATCTAATGGCGGCGACGATTTTCGCTGTAGGACGGTGAAACTTGGCATTTTAAGCTAGGCCAGTTCTTCTTTTTCTTTACCCCGGCAAACGATGACATCAACGGTGACAGGGCGACCATCGATCAACTCATTTTGATGAGCTCGATCCAATGGTGTCGATGGTGAGACTTTACGGTGGTCAGATCACTTTCAAAATGAAACAAAACCCCTTTCTCTAAAACCTATTTTCTTTTTCTCTCATTCTAACATTCTCTCTCCACCATTATTATCTTGATTTCTCCTTTTTTTCTTTCTTCCCTTCTTTTTAAATTTCAAACCCCCAACTCTTCAAATAAAAGATGATAACTAATTTAATAAAAGCCCACTTCACAATTCTTCTTTTTGCCACTACGCTTAAATTAAATATTCTTAATTTAGACCTAACACCTGAGTTCGCGGCCTAATTTGTTAACCTGAAATTCGGGTCATTACAATATAGGTTTTCCAACCAATTTTTAATACTCCTCTTTATCTACTCGAGCTATTTCTTTCTTTATCTTCAAGTTTGTCTCTATTAGAGTGTCTCAGGTTTGTACCCCAACATTCCAGTCTCGGATAAGAGATCCAAAATGTACTTTCTTTGATTAATAACCAAATCTTTTCTTGATCTTGCCATCTCTATTCCTAGTAAATACCTCAAGCTTTCCAAGTCCTTTGTCTTGAACTCATTATTCAGTAGATTCTTCAAATTTCTAATCTCACTGAGATCATCTCCAGTGATTATTATGTCATCAACATAAACAATCAGGATTACACTTTTTCTGCTAGGTGTTACATTGATGAAGAGTGTATGATCAGCTTGACTTTGCTTAAACCCACTTCTCAAAATAACTTTGGTAAATCTCTCAAACTAGGCTCTAGGTGATTGCTTCAGGCCATAGAAAGATTTTTTCAACTTACTGTAGCGACCACTTTTTTGAAATTCAAAAAATCGCTAAAAAGGAATGTAATCTGGTTTTCCTTCGTATTTTGGAAAAATGTTTGAAAAGTAGGGAAATCCTTTAAAAATTCATGTTTTTGAAAATAAAAGACTTGGAGTTGCCACGGGCCACTAAGGTAGGCCGAACACCATAAGACCAAAGATTTATTCAAAAACGGGTTCGGGAGTTGGTTACGTGTGGGGAAGGATTAACACCCCCATCACACCCGAAAATCGGTACCAAAATATATGTTGCTTTTAATTGATGGAAATTGGCAAAAAAATAAATTGTCCGTGATTGAATTTAGACTTTAATTGGACGGGCTTTGTCAAATTGGTGAATTCGAGTTAATTGAGCATTTAATTAATAAGGGTGATGATACCCCGGACCATAGATTAAATCGACATCGAATAAGCCCGATTGTCGTGTTAATATATGGTTCGAACTTCGTTCATCACCTTTATGCATGATGCAAGCGGTTAAGAATGATGTTATGACTTGTCAAAATTTTGTCTCAAATTACATTTACCTTTAGACGGTAAGAATTAATTCGAATATTTGGTCAACATCTAATGAGCTAGGATTGTTACGACACAAATATCAGAATTAATAAATACCTTATTTTTATAATTTAGGTTAATTAACCATATGCATGTCCATTAAAATATTAGACTCATATGAATGACAGATAAAAAGCATGACAAGGAAGAGCTTGAAATTAAACCTTAGGCCTATAAATCCTAACCTAAAAAGACCCAAGTTATGAAAATTCAATAAGTGATCTAATTATTAACTAAATTTGTCTAATATTAGCCCTAAATTAAGTAAATCCTAAAACTAGGAAACCCTAATATTTTATTGATTATCTTGAATCAAAATAATTAATTTGATTAATTTTAAACTAGTATCAAAATATGCCAAGGATTTTATTTAAAACGAATTGAATTAATTAATTATGATTTTAATTAAGTGTCCACCTAAGTCAAATATCAATTTTATCCTGAAGGGTAATTAAGGGATTTCAATTAATTTGACGAATTTAACATTTATCCCAATGAGCCAAGGATAAATTTAAATTTATTAAATTAATTTGAACCTTAAATCTAACTATAGCTCTAAAAAACTAATCCTAAATTTAATTTAATTAATGTAAAGATTGGCCTAATCCATTTTAAAAAAACTTCCTATTTATTTTTTTTGGAAAAACCTCTAAAGCACTAGATGAACACTACCGTGGTGTTTATCCCTGCAACCTAGGCTCCGCAGCATTTCCAAAAAATTGGCGGGTTTTCTGCCGCACTTCACAGTCGGTCGCTGTTCGCCGGCACCGGCTAACGCCAAAACCACCACCAAAAACTCCCCATTTTCTTCTTAAACCAAATCCAACACCAGATTTAAACAAAACATCTTTTTGACTAGATCTAAGAAAACCGAAGCCTAGCCTCCTAGTTAAAAAAACCTTACTTTCGACTAAAATTGAGACCTTCCTCTCTTATCATTGAAAGGTTTACCACAATGGCTCAAAGGCCTGAGGGTTGTCACCGGTAGAAAGAAAAAGTGAACGGCAGGGGAAAACCGAATGGCCAAGGATTAAAGGTAACAGAAACTCCCCCTGATTCCTTTAATTCCTGCCTTTTATGCATGCATGCAATGATAAAGAAAAAAATACCTCAAAAGTTCTGTTCTTTCTTTTTGTATTGCTTTTTTCGAACAATCCCCGTTATGGTTACAAAATGGTGTATGGTTAGGTTTTATAACCAGTATGACATTACATGAAAATAATAAACAAGAAAATGCTCTGAAATTTTGTTTGTATCTCTGTTTCTGACAACTGAGCATGTTGGTTGGTCTCTTGTTGCTTTTGTGTTGCCTTGTTTTTTTCTCTTCGCATGACCCTGAAACTTTGTAATATTTTGACATTTTTTGGCTATTTTTGGTTGCATACAGTGGTCGGGAGGAGATGATAGCTCAGTTGGCAGAGATGAACTTTTAAAATTAAATATTGAGCTTTTATTTATTAGCAATTATCTTAATATTTTCTGGTTTTTTGTTTAATCATAATACTTAATAACTCTAATAATAATTATTATAATTGGACATAATAATAAATAATTTAATAATAAAATAATTAATAATAATGATAATAGCAAACTAATAGTCTCAAATAATAATAACTTACCATATCAAACAATAATACTTACTAACAAAATAAAATAAAATAATAATGTTTTGGGGTTTTCATATAACACATAATACCTTATAATATGTTAATAATAATAATGCTTTTGGGTTTTGTATGTAACACATAATACCTTTTAATATAATAATAATAAAAATAATAATAATAATAATAATAATAATAATGTTTTTGGGTTTTGCATTAGTAAGTATCAAAATGTTAATAATGTGTAAAAAGGAGAATAATAATAACCAAAGCCTATTATTTCGAATATTAACAAAAATAAAAATAAAAAACGGGTTAATATCCCGAATAAAATTAGTGATTACAGCTGCCCCTCTTTGCTTATCCTCGTGGAACAAGGATAAAGCAAAGACTATAAACATTAATTTTATCCGACTTTCCTGTATGAAGATTCCGAGCTGCGAGTTCCTCATATATAGATATATTCACCATTCCTCTTCTTGAAATTCTGGTGCTGTGAGTTTGAAACTCCTCGCCTAAAATCCCTGAGTTATGAGAAACATCATTGAGAAAGGATAAAATTGGGGAGTCCGAGTTTCAATAAAATATCTTTAAGAAAGGGATCGAATTAAGAAATTCTATGTTTTAGGAAAACATCCTTAAGAATGGATCGGATTAAGAAACTCGTTGTTTTAAGAAAATATCTTTAAGAAATTCGTTGTTTTAAGAAAAACATCCTTGAGAAAGGATCGAATTAAGAAATTCATCGCTTTAAGAAAAACATCCTTGAGAAATGATCGAATTAAGAAAGTCGTTTTAAGAAAGGATCAAATTAAGAAATTCTATGCTTTAAGAAAAACATCATTGAGAAAGGATCGTATTAAGAAAATCATTTTTTAAGAAAAATATCCTTAAGAAAGGATCGAATTAAGAAATTCTATGCTTTAAGAAAGACATCCTTGAGAAAGGATAAAATCGGGAAATCTGAGTTTTAAGAAAGACATCCTTAAAAAAATTGGGGAGTCCAAGTTTTAAGAAAAACATCCTTAAGAAAGGATCGAATTAAGAAATTCGTTGTTTTAAGAAAAGCATCCTTAAGAAAGGATAAAATTGGGAAACCTGAGCTTTAATATAAAGTGATATCTTGCTTTGAGACTACCGGAATACCCATAAAAGGTGGTGTCTCACTACCAGAATACCTTGACTGGAGGGGGTAACTCACTTAGAGACTACCGGAATACCTTGACTGAATGCCTTTTTTTCTGATCGTTTTGGCATAATAAGATGCTTGTCGCTCCCAAATAGTCGAAGATTGGAAGACATTTAGAAATCATAATCATGCAAGTCAAAGGGATCTTGATTCTTTGCTGAGATCTACCTCTTCCCTGGTGAAGCTGTAGATCTAACCTTTTATCAATCTTCGAATACATGTTTAAGATAAACAAAAGGCTGTGATGGTATGAGTTAGCATGCTCCTAGCATGAGGATGTCTAACTACAAATAATGCGTAAGTGGATCATTTTTAGGACTGTTGGGGGAAAACTCTTGCTTTTCGATCGGTCACCCTTAGCTTTTCTGGGCTTTTCGTCTTTGTTGAATCTTTTGTCTCATCTCGAAGGAAACTGCTGACTTGCGCTGGCCAGAAAAAATCTATCAATTCCTGAAGTTCAATTCTGAAACATTGCCCTCACTCTACTTGGGCTTAGATGTTGTCTCCTTTATGACAAACCTTCTTCTATCTTATCGTTGGGGTGCACACATGCCCCTAAATCCCTAAACTCTCATTTCCTTAATAAGGTTCAATATTTATTTTTCTGAATCAACCAAGGCATTATGGTGGACACTCACTTTGAGCCTTTGAACCGTGTAGCATACCAAGACTTGCTATTATTCTTTTCAGGATCACTGACAGGCTATTCCTTCGTGTTAGGTCGATCATATACATCTTTGATCCTGACTTCTAAACTCTATTCTTGAAACAATACGAAGAAACCCTATTCTTTCTATTTCTTTTTCTTTTTTTTCTTTTATTCTTTCTTTATCTTCTTTTTCTTTTTCTTTCTTCTCTTTTTCATCTATATGTTAGTTTGCTAATTAACATTTCAATAGAGGATGCTTATTGGGTTAAAAAGAATATAATACCCCGGATATCAGATCCAAGAGCATCTTAGAATCTATTCTTCGGTGATCAACAACTTACCTTTGAATGTTGTGGCGATATTTAAAGTTGTGAAATTCTTCCCAGATTGCTCGGTTCATCCTCATGATTATGGTATTTGCTTGATCTGTTCGAAAACTACTCCTTCTAGTTCTTATTGTTTTTCTCCAAAATATATTCAAGCTTCCCGAATTTGTTTAACCCATGGAGTGCGAAAAATATCATCCTGAGAACTCTTAGTACAAGTGTGTGCTTCTAATTGCAATTAATATAGTGATAGTGTCTTCAAGGATTCATCTCTGACGCTAGAGTATTGAATAGGTGAAGCATAGCTTCTTATTAGATTTGTTCTTCCTCCACAACTCTATCAGGATGCTCCAAGACTTATTTGATAGTTTATTCATTTCTTAATTTTAAATTTTTTCTCTTACTCATACAACCAAGGCTTTCGACTCAATTAGAGTAAGTGGAGCAAAGCATCCTTATTTAGCCTTTTTACTATACCAGAGTAATCTTTTCATTTTTTGTTTTTTGTTAAAGGAATTCTCACATTCAAGCAACTTTATCAGGCTTTTCTAGGAGATTTTCTTATCATTGAACATTATCGAAAGAGTAGTAGTCTTGCGTCTCGTGCTTTACTGACCAGAGTGCGCTAAGCAGAAAATTGTACTTTATCGTGATCACAACATTCGTTTGATCTTTTTTTAAGAATCAATGCCACATCATGCACATGATAGTCGAGGATCTACGAGGGTAAGAAAGAATATACACATATATATTTAACTAAAAGATGCATTATTTCATTGAAATAAAAAGGCAAACATAACACGAGACCTTAAAAAGGTATTTGCTACTTCCAGGCAAACAATAGCAAAGTTAATTCAACACATTACTTCAAAAGAAAAGGCAAAATGCAAGAAAACATAAACAAATAAACTCCTATAAAGGAAAATCAACACTTCCCAAAAGTCACCTTCACCCTTCTTTCTTCTTAAAATTTCAAAAGGCTTGTCTCAATCAGACTTTGAACCTTGTTTTTTAGGGCTCCACAATCCTCCGTAGTGTGGCCCATACTTCCCACATGGTAGTCACATATGGCATTAACATCATAACCCTCGGAATAGGGAGGATTTGTTTTTGTTTGGACTGAATTGAGGTCAGAAGCTTCCTCTCAACAAGCGTTGGGAGCAAATCAACGTACGAGATTGGCACTGGATGAAGAACCTTTGGAGGCTTGGCGAACCATGATGATTGATTACGGTAGTGGTGTTAAGGCTGATTGGTTGAGTGAGAACCCACCATGTGAACGTGAGAGTTATCTCCCTTTTGAGGGCATGGTTGTTTATTTTTCCCTTTTTTATAGCATTCTCGAGGTGCTCTCTATTCATGACCAATTTTGTAAAGCTAACGGCGGGGTGACTTATCAAGCGATCATACGATACTCCCTTTAGATTATCCACAAACATATGAGTGATTTCTCTTTCCTGAATTGGGGATTGAACCTGAGCTGCCATGTCTCATTATCGTTGAGCGTATTGGCGAAAACTCTCGTCAGGCTTATGTTCTAAACTTTGCAGTATGAATTGGTTTGAGATCATCTCTGTTATGTGTTTGTACTATTCTGTGAAGGCTTTGGCTAAATTCTTCCAAGATTTGATTTGAGCCCGTGTTAACTGATTATACCATTTCATAGTAGACCCTATCAAACTGTCTTGGAAACAGTGGATCAACAACTTCTCATTGTCAGTAAACCCCGCCATCTTGCGACAAAACATGGTTATGTGGGAAGTGGGGCAAGTCATCCCATCAAAATTCTCAAATTCTAGGGTATTGAACTTGTACGGGATCTCCACATCTAGGACCAAACTGAGATCCTTAGCATTCAGCCCGTAGGAACCGTCCTCATCGTCCTTTACCCAAAATTTCTCTTTAAAATATTTCATGGTTTCTTCCAACTGCTTTGAGAATTTTCCTTTACTTGGTTCAATTTTTCCAACTCATTAAAGTCCAGGATACTATCTTCGACATTTTTGGTATTTCCAAAAGTCACTCCCAGTTGAGTTGGGGCGGAGGTGCCAGCCTGGTGGGATGAAGATACCCCTTGCAGAGGTTTTGGGGTAGTGTTGATAAAGATCGGGGAGTATGAAGGATCTCCCAAGTTCTGAGTGGGATTTTCAACAATACTTTTTCCATTCTGGTTCTCATCTCGCTTGAACTCTAACCACTGAGACAATTCCTTCATCATATTTTGTTGAGATTTGACTATGGTCTCCCTCAATTATAACTGAGCCCACTCTAATTGCCCCCTTAGATCAACTTCTATCTTGGCAAAACTTTCTTCTATTTGCCTATTTTTTTATGTCAGGGAAGTGTGAATGTAGGACCCTTGATCACTAGCACGGGATCCCCAACAATTAATTTTGTTGTTTCATGAATTAATGCATGCGATGCATCGTATAAATGATCATAAGCAAACACTCAGAAATGCACAAATGAATGCAAACATGAAGCACCAGAGTTTGTTATTATGAAAGCCTTTAATCAATTTCAATACTTCACAATTTTGCAAACAAATGCGACATAATGTAAACATGCATGAATGCAAAGAAAAACACTGATTTGGAAAATATCATCGTTAGACAACTTGCACTAATAGAGATATCATTCCATTACAAAAATAAAAGAAAATCGCTAGACATATGACCCGTACTGAGACAATCTTTGTTCATTTTTTGATTCTTCTTTTGCGTATTCCTGAAGTCCGATAGCATCCCATGGTAGGAACTGGAGCTGTTGGGCAATTCCTCGTACTTGTGCCATCAAGTTTGTCATCTCTTGTCCTTGCGCCCAAATATTCTAAGCAGCATCTCAGAGTCGTTCCATCATCGGTATCTGATATTCTTGGATTGCCCCTTTATGGCTTGCAACTTGGTCCTTGAGCTTTTGAACCTCAGTTTCTTTTTCCTTGGATCTACCCTTCGACTAATCACTCTTTTGTGGGAATTCCTCAAAATTCTTTTCATCGCTATTATGTACCAAATCTCCCATTGATCAAGCTTTTAATTCCAGACTATTTCCAAATCAGTATTTTCTCAATGACATGACAAGGTATAAAAAAGAAAACAAAAGGACATGTTAGTAATGGACAGAACAAATAAATCAATCAAGTGAAAAATATAGCAAAGCGAAGTGACCAACGAAGAAATACGAAAACCTAACCACATGAATTCTAGCTTACTATGGCTGTCCGCATGGCTCTAATCGATGTGGGCTTCATAGGTTCTCATGCATGTGTTCAGTTCTAAAAAAAGGGTACCCGAACCTATCTTGTTACCTACTAAGGTAATAAGAACCCCAATTCTATCCCATTACAGGCTTGCAAATTGGATTCGGTTTGGGGGAAAGTACGACCTAGTGACGTGAAGGGCTGCTCACGTGTCAAAAGATGTAGATTCTGAAAGTGAATTACCGACCCGTGAAGGGATACTCACGTGGGTATGTGGCGTTTCACTCCCACTTGAGGGACAAAGCTCGAGTATAGAGGTTGATTATCATGATGCAACATATATTGGTGATTCCTTAGATATTAAATGAGTAATTAATTCAAAATCACCAATTATCAAAGCCCGTACAATCAAAGTCACATCTTCAAGAAAGAATAACCTGATTAAAGTCAATTTAAATTTCAAATTTTCCACCATTAAAAGCAACATAAATGTTCTTGGACTAACAAACTTTTTGTTTTGTAAAAGAAAATCGGTCCCCAGGGGTAGCGACCTCTTTTCTGAAATTCAAAAAATCGCTAAAATGGAACGTAATCCAGTTTTCCTTCGTTTTTTGGGGGAAATGTTTGAAAAGTAGGGAAGTCTTTTAAAAATTCATGTTTTTGAAAATAAAAGACTTGGAGTTGCCACCGGCCACTAAGGTAGGCCGGACACCATAAAACCTGTGATTTATTCGAGAATGGGTTCATGAGTTGGTTACGTGTGGGGAAGGATTAACACCCCCATCACGCCCGAAAATCGGTACCAAAATATATGTTGCTTTGAATTGATGGAATTGGCAAAATTTAAATTGAATTTAATTAAATTGTTCGCGATTGAATTTAGACTTTAATTAGACGGGCTTTGTCAAATTGGTGAATTCGAGTTAATTAAGCATTTAATTAATAAGGGTGACGATACCTCGGACCATAAAGAAATAAAATTGTAGGGGCTGCGAAAATAATTAAGAAAAGCGAAATTATTTGAAAAATATTTAACAAACACAGAGGTACCTAAAGCGAATAAAACCATTTAAAACAAGATTAAATTTGAAAAGAATGGTGAGATTGAAAAGCAAAAAAAAATGTTTAGGGACCGATGAGGCAAATAAAATGGGAGGGGGCATATATGCACTATTTTGGCAAAAATTTAGCCTAAGCCATTTTTAAAAAACTTTTCAATTTTGTTTCTGGAAAAACTCTAAAGCACCGGTTGAACACAACCATTGTGTTCATCCCTGCAACCCAGCCTCAGCCGCATTTTCCAAAAATCGGCGGGTGTTCCGCTGCACTCTGTTGTCATTCGCCATTTACCGGCTAACGCCAAAACCACCACCACCAAAAACTCCCCATTTTCTTCTTAAACCTAATCCAACACCAGATTTAAACAAAACAACGTCCTTTTGACTAGATCTAAAAAAATTGAAGCCTAGCCTCCTAGTTAAAAAAACCTTGCTTTCGACTAAAATCGAGACTCTCCTCTCTCATCCTTGAACGGTTCACCACAACAGCTCAAAGGCCTAGGGGTTGTCACCGAAAAAAGGAAAAATGAACGGCGGGGGAAAACCGAACGGTCAAGGCTTAAAGGTAACAAAAACTTCCCCCCCGATTCCCTTAATTCCCACATTTTATGCATGTATGTAATGATAAAGAAAAAATACCTCAGAAGTTCTGCTATTTCTTTTTGTATTGCTTTTTTTGAACAATCCCCGTTAGGGTTAAAAAATGGTGTAGGGTTCGGTTTTATAACCGGTATGACATTGCATAAAAATAATAAACAATAAAATGCTCTGAAATTTTGTTTGCATATCTGTTTCTAACAACTAAGCATGTTGATTGGTCTCTTGTTTCTTTTGTGTTGCCTTGTTTTTTTTCTCTTCGCTCGCACCCTGGAACCCTGAAATATTCTGACATTTTTGGCTATTTTTAGTTGCATGCGGTGGTCGGGAGGAGATGGCACCTCAGTAGGTAGATGATGGACCAGAGGAGTGGGGCCATGTGCGCGTGGGCTCGACGTGAGAGGTAGTGGGTCTGAAGAGCTAGGCAGTAAAGGGTCGCGCGTGCGTTGCATGAGCGCGTGAAGGAGTGTGACGAACCAGCGCGTGGGCGCGTGCCAAAGATGAACGATATCTCTTTCTCACTTTCTGACCGTTAGATCTAATCCAAATCTAACGGTTGTGGATGAGGCGGTTGCATAGAAACCAGAGGGCTTTAGGGTTTTTGTTATCTGATGTAATTAGGGTTTTTAGGGCATTTGGGCTCCAAGACGGGCCAACTATAATGTATAATTTTTGGGTGTTTCCACATTGTAACATGGACTTTTAAAATTAAATATTGGGCTTTTATTTATTAGCAATTAACTTAATATTTTTTGGTTTTTGTTTAATCATAACACTTAATAACTCTAATAATAATTATTATAATTGGACATAATAATAAATAATTTAATAATAAAATAAATAATAATAATAATAGCAAACTAATAGTCACAAATATTAATAACTTACCATATCAAACAATATTACTTACTAACAAAATAAGATAAAATAATAATAATGTTTTGGGGTTTTCATATAACACATAATACTTTATAATATATTAATAGTAATAATAATGTTTTTGTGTTTTGCATATAACACATAATACCTTATAATATATTATTAATAATAATATTTTTGGGTTTTGCATTAATAAGTATCAGAATGTTAATAATATGTGTAAAAGAGAGAATAATAATAACCAAAGCCCATTATTTCGAATATTAACAAAAATAAAAATAAAAAAATAGTTAACACCCCAGATAAAATTAGTGATTACACTTACACGCTCTTCGATCTCCTATTTACTTCTTCACTCCTGGAGGAATACTCATGTAGACTTTTTTTCTAGCCTTCCATTAAGGAAAACATTTCTCAGATCTAACTGATGAAGTTCCCATCCTTTATTGATTGCCAAATTGAGTAGAGCTCTAAATGTGTTGAGTGTGGCAACATGAGCAAAGGTCTCCTTGTAATCAATGTCATAAGTCTGTGAGACCCTTCGCCACAAGTCTCGCCTTATATATATCAATGCTGCCATCAGAGTTGTATTTCACTATAAATACATATTTGCTGCCTACAAGCTTCTTTCCTTGTGGCAAATCAACCATGGCCCAAGTCCTATTCTTTTCCAAAGCTTCAATCTCTTCTTCTACTGTTTTTTTCCATCTAAGATCCTTGAGAGCCTCTTATACAGTTATTGGAATTTGCATCTTATTTAAGCTGACTATAAAGACTTTAAAAGAATACATTGAATTCCCATAAGAAACAAATCTTTGAATAGGATGTTTTGTACATTGTCTAACACCCTTCCTCTTAGCAATAGGTAACTCATCATGATCCATATTAGAAGTAAAAACTGGGGATAATTCATTACCTTCATCACTTCCATTATTTCCATATTTTCAGAGGCACTTGGACTCAGTTGCAATTCTTGGCAAATGTCAGATTGTAAGATGGCCTCTAGAATATATTGCTACCTCCTTTTGTAGACACTTAGCTCTTTACTCTAGAGTTGTGGAGTTTGGGTTCTTTGAAGGGTCATAGGAGTAGATTTGGGACTTTTTGGAGGTGTAGTACTCATTGGATGAATAGGTCGAGGAATGGTAGAATTTAATGGTGTTGATGATGGCAAAGAGGTTGTAGGAAGAGTAGAACGTAACTGTACATGAAGAAACTAGTCATGCTAAAAAATATGAAGGCTGAAATTCATCAAAGTTCCCCCTAAATTGCAGACTAAGTAAAATATAGAGTATGTTCAAAAAATTTAACATCCATAAAAACATATACTTTATGGGTATTAAGAGAGGCCCTTCTTTAGTGAAGAATACCCTAAAAAGAGACACTTAATTGTTCGAGGATAAAGTTTAGACCTAGAGAGACTATTATTATGGACATAAACAGTGCACCCAAAAACTCTCAAAGAAAGGATAGATGACATAGGTTTAAAATCAGTATAAATGAGAGAAAAGTAAGGACCTAGTGACTTCTAAAAAGTGTATTTTTTCGCTATTCCAGAACTAATCTGAACAATTCCCTTCTCTCGAAAGAAAGATCCCAATGTTTTTGTAAAATACTCTCCCCCATTATCAGATTGCTATATCTGAATTTGACTCTAAAATTGAGTCACTACCATATTATAAAATCTCTTAAAGATTTGCTCTACCTTAGATTTTTTCTTTCATTAAATAGGTCCATGTAGTATGATAATGGTCATCAATAAAGATGATGAACCATTGGCAACCATTTATATTCTTCACCTTAGAAAGGCCCCAAATATCACTGTGGATAAGAAAAAGCAGTTTAGAAATGCTTGGTATGCTTTGCAAGTTGACAAATATCACAATGAAAGGATTGTGGCTTTTTATGGAGAAACAATGCTGGAAACAACTTTTCTAAATAATAAAAGCTGGGAGGGCCTATCTAAAAATGCCACAACATAACATCATTGGTGTTTTCAGAAGTTAAAACTAAAAAAGAAGACAAATTACTGGAATTTTGAGTGGGAGAGGAAAACGACTCTCCATGAAACACAGAGAGCCCAGCATACAGTCTAGCATTGCCAATCTTTTTTTTTCCTGAGCCCGTTGCCTACAATTCACAAGTGTTGAAAGTAAATTTAGTCACACATTTTAAATCATTGGACAACTTACTTACAGAAAGGAGATTGCATGTCAAATCTAGTACAAAAAGGATATCTTTTAATCGTATATTTTCATTGATAATAACAGAACCAGTCCTTGCAATAGATGATAAAGAATCATATGCTGTTCGTATAGAATAGCGCAAAGATGTGGTCTGAAATGTGTGAAACATTCTTCTGTCCCTAGTCATATGATCAGAGGCTTATGAGTCGATTATCCACGCTGGTGCAGCAATGCTGGTGTTAAAAAATAGTCTACCTTTGTTACTGTTGAGATATTGATTTTGATATAACTTAAAAGAAAAATGTTTTTGGACTTAAACTAATTTGGAAAAATATTTCAAAAGTCCATAAACTTGAAAAACGTGTTTGAAATGTTTTTAAAGGGGTTTTGACATGTTTTAAATGATTTTAAATAGCCAAAGTGTCAAAAATAGGCCTTGAGTACCGGTACAACTTGACTCGTACCGATACCCAGAGTGCCCGTACTGGTACAGTTTTTCGAGTACCGATAAACCCCTTTTCCCCTGAGTTTTGCAAATTCTAGTAGTCAAATTGAGTATCAGTACTGCTTCAGTCATACCGATACCCGAGGGTTTGTACCGATACATCTGTATCGAGTACCGATACTCTTTGTAAAAATGTCCAATGACTCTTTCTATTTTGAGCAAGTGTACCGATATCTCTGCACACGTACCGATACCACTGAGCACATAAGTGCATTTATTGTTATAATTAAAGTCCCCAATGGCTCTAAACAACCCAACGGCTAGTAACGGCCATGAAGCCATTAGAGGTTTTATAAGACCTCTTCAAGCAGCCATGCAACAACAAGAAACCAACTACCAACATTCAATGAAAGAGAAATTGTTCTAGTGATTATTTTTGCCATTTTTTTGTAGAACACACTTGTGAGCTTAATTGTTATATTTGCTCAAGTGCTGGATTTTGGGTGAGTGCTTAAATTGCAAACACATTTGCCTAGTGAGATTTTTCATTGTTTGCTAATTTGTATTCTCTTTACAAAATAGTGTTTCAAGACTTTGGGGTATAAGTCTTGGTTGTAAGGGTTATCTCTTTGATCCCAGGAAAATGAAAGACAAATTAGTGGATTTGTGGAAAATTCTTAGTGTGGATACTTAAGGTAGTGGTCGTAGACTTGGTTTAGAAGTCGAACCACTATAAATCATTGTGTCGATAATTTTATTACTTAGCCTTTTATCCATCCAAGTAAAAATCAAATTCACCCCCTCTTAGTACTCGGTTGATCGTTCGAGCCTTCCAATAGTTACTTTCATGAGCTGTGAGGGTAATAGAAATTGGAGAAGCAACATTGATGCTTAAAGAGGAAGGAGAACCAACAACAAACTGAAGTTACTGGTTTCAGAATTTTTTCCTGAATCGGCAGGATTGGTCATGGCGGCTAAGGCTAAAGATGGCGATAAGGATCGATTAGCCTAAACTGATACCAGTATGTTTCCCAGTATTTCAATTCATAATACATCTTTACAAGAGTAGCCTTTTAAAGACTTAATTACAGAGAGTTTACTTAATGTTAGAAGACTTTTAGATTTACAACTCTTATCTCTTAAGATAGAGATCTAGTTTATCTATACTACTTTAGTTTATCTATTGTAAATAAATAAAGTTAAACTTATCTTATCTACAATTAGCAGGGTGAAACCTCTCAAATTGAAAATGCTACTAAGAACAGCTTTTTAAGTTTGAAAGATTTGACATAAGAGTTGTAAAGACTCTTTTATCCTTAACCATTACGAAAGTAATCAAATCACGTGAATTTACATGGTGACATTTGTAAGCTAATATCTCTTTTTTTCTCACGCATTTATATTGTATTTAATTAACCCACATATGCTTTTGAAGTAAAATATATTCTTATATATAATTTAAATAATTATTTTCTTTTAAATATATAAATAAGAAATTAATATATAGATACTTCAAATATGCTTAGTAATGTTATATTAAAAAAATAACTTTCCTAATCTAATTAATATTAATATATACAGAATATTGATAACTAATAAACTATCCAGGCATGGGCGGATCTAGGAATTTAAACTTGGTGGTTTACCGACCATCAATAAATATAATTACATGTAAACCGAGAGTAAATTGAAAGTTCATAAAAATTATAAAAAATTAAATTAAAAATTACTAAGACATAATAATGACTACAAATAAACTTAATTAGTGAAAATAATAATAATAAAAATAAAATAGTAGTAATAGAAAAAATAATATATATGGTAATAAAAATAATTAAAGTGATAATAATAAAAATAATCATAATAAATATAATAACAGAGAGGTAAATATATTACACAATAATTACAATTATAATAATAAAAAGTATATTAACTACCAAAAAATAATAGTGGTATTTTATAATAATAAAATAAAAATCTAATAACAATAAATATACAATGCAATAAAATAATAAATAAAAATAAAAATAAAAATAAAAATAAACACACTGGGGATCAAATTGAAAGAAAATAAAACTAAAAATGGTCAAAATAACCTATATGGAAATTATATTATGTGAAATTACAAATCAAAAGGGAAGGACCAATATGGAAATTACACCAAAAGGGTAAATAGGATTTTTTATTATTTTTAATCGGGACAGAAGCATGACTTTATGTTAGGGGGTGAACTTATAAAATTCTAGAGGGCGAACATATAAAATTTTAAGTGGACGGAAATAGAGTTTTAATAGAAAATACCTAGAAAATTTCTAAAAAATTTCTAAATCAAAAACGAATTTTAAATTTTCAGAGAGGCTACCGCCCCTCCCAAGCTCCTCGATCCATCCATGTTTTTAATGGTGGGCCACGTGAACCTTAAAATTGACAAATTTAAGTATTAAAATATTTTTTATGTTAATTTCATATGTGAACGCGAACTAAATATTACATAATCCGACTCTTAAACAACTCTAATTGAAACCTGAAAATCATATTAAAAACAAATTTTCCCAAAACAAATTAGGTGTTCAAAAGAATTGGCTTCAAAGTAGGTCAATGTCCATATCTTAGCTAAACGGACGGCTATCCAAAAAGCCACAGCTTACTACTCCCTAATATGTTCGAGAAATTATATTATGTGTCATTTCCGCCACGTCATCAATTGGATCAACCAATAAAAATACTCATCTCATTATTTTTTTCATGTCATATTTTTACCAAGTGAATCTTTACTTGGTAAAAACTGTTTTTAAAATTGATTTACAGTAAATATGAGTGAAGATTCACTTGGTAAAAATATCACATGGAAAAAATAATGAGATGTATGATTTTTATTGGTTGGTCCCATAGATGACGTTGCGGGAATGACCCATGATATAATTTCTCGGGATGTTCAAAGTAATACGGTCCGAGCAACCTGATTTGTTTATCCGATGATTTGATTGAAAATTCAAAATTCAATCTGTTTTTTGATTTTTGGATAATTTAGATAGGATATTCAAGAAAAAAACTGGATAATCGGATACAGTTCATGATATTTTAATTTTCGGATTATTCAAAAATTCAAAAAAATAAAGTATTTTTTGCTATATTGTGATTAATTATTATTTTGGTCATTCATCTTTTGACTTAGTCTAATTTGGCAGAGTTGCTTAAAATTTTGACCCTTTCAAAGTCTAATTTTATTCAATTTGATTCATTAACATGTTTATTTTTATTTTTACTTAATTTTATCATTTATTTATTACATTCTATATTTATTATATTTTTATTTTTATTTTCTCAATATTTAGTATACTTATTATTATAATTGTCATTATTATATAATGCATTTACTTATATTTTAGGGTAAAGTACATCAATGGTCACTGAACTTTTAAGGAGCATTCATTTTGGTCATCAAACTTTTAAAACTTTCATTGAGGTCATTCAACTTTTATTTCACTTTCATTTTGGTCCCTCTCGTTACCTTCCATTAGAAATTGCTGACATGACCCGTTAATTTTTTTTTCCTCAAGGGTAAACTACATAAATGGTCATCGAACGTTTAGGACGCTTTCATTTTGGTCACCAAACTTTTAAAACTTTCATTGGGGTCACCCAACTTTTATTTCACTTTCATGCTAACGTGGTATTTTTCCTTTTTCTCAATAAAATAATATACTCTGAGTCCCACTTTTAGCTGATTAAAAATAAGTATCATCCCACATGAACTATTCTCTTTCTTCTCCTTATTCTTCTCCAAATTCTATCAACAACAACAACCCTCCATGATTGCTTCAATTTCAACAAAACAACCTATCAACCCCACCACTTGATATCATCAACTACATCTCATTAATCATCCTCCATAGATTGCTTGTTAGACACTAGTAAGCTGTCTGTAAAATATTTTTACTTGTTAGACAAAATTTTTATGACATGGTAACTATGCAAGTTTGAGACAAAAATGAGTTTATGTTTATGACATAATGTAATTACTGGTTGGCATATAAATTTTAGGGTAAAGTACTAAAATGGTAACTAAACTTTGTTAAAAAAATGGTAACCAAGCTTTCAAATGTTTCAAAATGGCAATTAAACTTTGTGTTTTGTTACAAAGTGGTAACTCGACCGTTAAGTACTTAACGTGGCTGTTATGAAACTTTGTATAATAACATATTTAGCCCTATATATTTACTCATTCAATCAATTTAGTCTTAATTTGAAAAAATTCAATAAATTTAGCCCACATTATTTACACATTCTTTCAAATTAAATTTATTGAATTTTTCCTGGCCATGTAACACTTCCTTTCCATCTGTGGAATTGCCCGAGAAGGTATGAATTGTCTCAATTTTTATTTTTATGGAATTTCAAATTAAATGTTCAAATTCTTCATCTTGGACAAGAACCAGGCTTGTTCATCCCTTACACGAATACTTTAGGTAAGGTTGGCAGTTGATGCTATTTTAATGGCCGAGGGTGCTGAACGGAAAGAGCAAGTTGCAGTCTGGACAGCTGATAAGAAGCAAATCAGTGCATATGCATTGGAGTTGCTCCAAATTGACAATGTTGTTATTCCCCCATCAGGTTGGAAATGTTGTAAGTGTGATAAAACAGAGAATCCCGATGAAGGGATTGATTCCATTGGGAAGACAGGGGGTAACCATGCTGTTTCGGGATTGAAATTTTGTATCCTAAGAGAGATTTTGCAGCTGGGGTATAGCGTTCTCGTTTCGGATGTCGATATTGTGTATTTGGAGAACCCTTTTGATTATCTTTATCGGGATTCGAATGTTGAATCCATGACGAATTAAGACCAAGCTGAAAGAATGTGTAAATAACGTGGGCTAAATTTATTAAATTTGTTCAAATTAGGACTAAAATAGAGGACTAAATGTGCTATTATACAAAGTTTCATAACAGTCACGTTAAATACTTAACAGCTGAGTTACATTTAAAGTTTCATAACAGTCATGTTAAATACTTAAATACAAAGTTACCATTTTATAACAAAAATAAAGTTTAATTGCCATTTTGTAACATTTAAAAGTTCGGTTACCATTTTATTTTTTTTACAAAGTTCGGTTACCATTTTGGTACTTTACCCTAAAATTTATAGCATAATGTTTCTTTTCATCAAGTTTTACCTGTAAACTTGAGGTAAAATTGGAGTACATATTACATATCGGATTAGTTCAACGCTAGCATTCTCCCGACCCGGTTGATGTAAAATTAGAATACATATTACATATCGGATTGTTTCAACTCTACCAATTTTCCGAGCTGATTGATGAAGATATAATTTGGAGTTTGTGAGGCAGAGAAAATGAGCCGAAGCTAGAAACTAAAAACATACTTTCTTTTGCACAATTAAGGCTGTAATACTAGAAAATAGAAACATACATTCCTTTTTACTGATTGCATACTTTACCATCATGGAAATTAGGAGTTTCTTGCATTTTCTATGTAGAAAGGAGAGAGGACGTTGATGATGTTAAATATTATCTTAAAATGTGAATACATAAACTTTGAGTCCTTAGTTGTAGAGTACTTTAAGCATCATTTTGCAGTGACTCAAGTATTATTTTATTGAAGAAAAGGAAAATTAACTAGTCACGTCAGTATGAAAGCGAAATAAAAGTTTGGTGATCCTAATGAAAGCTTTAAAAGTTCGGTGACTAAATGAAAGCGTCCTAAAAGTTCGGTAACCATTTATGTAGTTTACCCTTGAGGAATTTTCTAACGGAGAGAGACCAAAATGAAAGCAAAATAAAAGTTGGGTGACCCCAATAAAAGTTTTAAAAGTTCGGTGACCAAAATAGAAGCACCCTAAAAGTTCGTTGACCATCTATGTATTTTACCTTATATTTTATTATAATTATTAGGATTATTTTTAATAATATTATTTTTATTACCATATATATTATTTATTTTTTAATAGTACTATTATTATTATTTTATTACTTATTTAATATTATTATTTTAAAAAATAAATTTACTATTAATAATTAAAAAAATTAGATATCAAATCCAAAAATTTAATATCTGATTTTTCAAATAGAATACATATCACAATTTTATAAATAAAAGAAATGGATATCAGATATTTTCGAATCTGAAGCAATCCAAATCTGAAAATAAACACCCCTACTTCCTACTATACTGTCCAAATTGATATGTTAGTGGGACTAATCTCATGATTCTCTGAACTTCAACTTTCCCCACAATACAATTATAAGCATCAGAACTCAACTCAACTCAACTCTTTCCATTTTCATTTGTCCTAAAAGAGTGTTCATATTTCCTCCTTTGCTAGCACTCTCTATGCTATGATGGATGGGTATAGAGAAGGCAATTCATGCTGCTATTTCCATCCTAAAGTTGTTTTAGGGGTTTGCCCTTTGTGCTTGAACGAGAGGCTTCTTATCTTAGCTTCAAAGGAGGCCCAACGCTCTTCATCATCCACCAGAGGCAGCCATAGATTTATTTAAGGTGTTCCATTAAAGAAACCTCCCATTAACCTCCCCAAGATCTTTGCTTTAGGTTCACTGCTCAATCGTCTCGAGTCCAAGCATTGCAAATCCGAACATTCTGATGCTCATGATGCTTCAACCAGTCAAGAAGGTAAATACCATTTATTTTCTTTCATGTGTTCTTGAACTTGCATCAACAAAAGGAAAATGAACTTATGTTGAAACTGTAAATGAAGAATCTTTTTCCTATTTTCTTCTCTGGGTATTCCCCCTTGAGCAATGTTTCAGAGTAAAGAACTTCCCCTACATTAACTGATAGCTGTTTCCCAACATAAAAATGTGTGTGTTTTGCATGGGAATATCATGAAAAAGTTTTATGCCAATTGGAAGATATGTTTGTTTTGGAACAATGAATGCCATTAATAATTCCTAGGAAACCCTATGTTTTTTTGAAAGGCATTTAAAATCCATCCAAATCTGCAGATAATTTATGCATATATGCTTTAGTTCCTATTACTTTAGTTTTGCACTCACTGTTTGTATATAGCTGACTAGCTACAAATATGGTTGATGTACTAAAATACATACACTCTACTAAAAAGAAATGAAAGTTGTTACTTTTCCTTTGCTTTCATTTTTCTCTTAGTAATCATCCTTTGGAACGCATGCTGAGTGTCCAGGTTTTACTTTTGCAGATTCCTTTATCTCAATCAAGTTTGAAGAGAATGGTGTTGGTTCATGGGAAAAAGGCACAATTTCTAAGGTCTCTCTTGAGCATTGCAACATGTCATGGAACCCAACCTTGACCAAGGGCATGGAGGTCACCAAGGAGACCAATAAGAGCGTGATAGAGCACGTGAAACCAAGAGCCTCGCTTAGATGGCGGAAGCGGATTGGCCACTTGTTCCAGCTCATAAGGTGGAAGAGGTCCAGCAAGGCCAATGTGTGCCACATGGGCAGCAAGGTAGATGGTGTGAAGGTGATGAGGAGGAAGGGCTGGATAAGGACTCTGACAAAGTGGACCAAAGAATAAAGACATACTTTTGTATAGAAAGGGACACTAAAGCTTTGCCTTTTCCTCCTCCTCCATACCAATTTGTGTGTGTTGGGGATCTCATATAACTGAGATATGGTAAGAGTCAAAATATACTTTATCATCCTAAAGTGCTTTGGCTTAAATTTCATTGGCTGCTTCCTATTCTATTCTTATTTTCTGATCAACAATACCAGCTGTAAAAGGATTTGTTCACAATGTGCCCATATCATGTGCACAAAGTGAGGAACATTGGAGCATAATTTCACAAGGGGCCAAGTCCAACATGCCCCCTAAAAATATAGTGCTATACCTTGTCTTATAGTTGTCTTTGGTGGTAGAATCTTGTTCCTCCTCCTAAGGAATAAAAAATCCGACTGAGCCAACTAATTGTATTGAAATTGGTATTTAGTCGCATTCCATCGGTATAATTCGTGTTTTTTTAATATGAAAAAAACATCATATTATTTGATTCATTGATTGATAATCAAACTTCTAATCCGTTTTTCAACATTGAGATTCTTCTAATCTCTTTACATGTGAAGTAGAATCAAAAAAATGTTGTAATGGCATAACATGTTTCTTGGACTTGAAATTTTACATAATTGGTGTTGGAGGTTCTGGCCCCCACATGCCAGTCATGGAGCTGGTGCAAAGTAGCCAGCAGGACCCTTTGTTCAGAAGCACCCTTCTCTATGGGGGATTTGTCCCAAATTCTAAATCTGCAGCAAAAGGATCAGTGCAATTAGGACCACAATGGGCGTTGAGAAAAGGCTAAAATGGAGTGGTCGAAAATAACAAGACATAAATCTTAACCCCACCAGCCCACCCTCATCTCCACCATTATCAAAAGAGGAAGTAGATGATGATGATTCTGCATTTTGTCTGAAAGAAGAATGTCACTAGATTTTTTTCAATCAATATTGAATTGGAAACTATAGTAGCTATATATCAAGATCAACTTTTCACTCTAAGCTTCAACTTTAGTCAAACAAGTCATTATTATAGTGATAAAGCTACTTATGTTGTTTTCAAATCTTAATTGATACTAATTTTCAAGTTCAAACCTCAAATTGCATTCCCACTACTATTTTCGATTTTAGTCATTTCCCCCCCCCCCCCAAAAAAAAAATCTTCTCGATTAAAAAAATTATGGGAAAGTGGTTGAAAGTTGGTGTGAGAGAGGACTGGTGATGAAAGACAACTGAGAGCATAGAACATTGCCTGACAAATAAAAGGGCAGCAGCTTTAATTTCTGTGGTTTCGAGACCAAGGGAGAGCAAGGCTAGCCTCGGCTTTGTTAAGGGAGGGATAGGATTGGCTTTTTCTTTTGCAAGCTCTAAAGGTCTAAAAGTAAAACATTCTTTATAGAAATCAACGATAAGTTAGTCTAACGAGATAAAGTGTTAAATCCTTTAAATAAAATTAAAAATTTAAATTTGAACCTTGTAAATGATAAAAATTAAATTAAGAAAATCACCCTCATAATAAACTTTTACAAAACTAGGAGTGTAAACAAATCGAGCTTGAACGGACAAGGTTCGTGTTCGTTTATTTATTTTTGAAGGTGTTCGAACTCAGTTCGTGTTCATTTAAATTTTTAATGTTATGTTCGAACTCGGTTCGTTTATTTCTTGGCGTGCTTGAGCTCAATTCTTTTAGCGTCCGCAAACGTGTTCGTTTAGCATTCGCGAACGTGCTCGTTTAGTGTCCGCGAACGTGTTCGTTTATATTTTCAAAAATATTAACTAAACAAACAAAAATTAAATAAAACAAACCAACAACATAAACATTATATTATAAACTTATATAACGTTAAATAGCTCTATATTCACATCAACAAGCACAAACCAAGCTTGCAACGTATTTGCATAACAAACTAAATTAACTGAAGCATCCTCTAGTAATTAATAACTAAATTTAACAAAAAATTCCACTTATGCAGGACATGGATAATGTTAAACAAACACCAAACTCTAAAAGGCTAAAAAGATGTATCTCAGGATCTTTCCCACACACCATTTCTATAATTCAAAGCCGCACGTGACCAATAAGGATAACCTAGTCTCCTTGGATACTTGAAATCTGAAAAGATCACATAATAGATATATGCATGGAGGGGCATCTATAATAATACCAACTTCATGGACCTTATTTGCATTTAACACTAATCAAGGACCTTATTTTACTAAAATAATACCAACTTCATATATCATATACATTTTTCTCTGTTTCAGAACTGGTGAACTCTATCTCTGATTATCTTTAAGAAGGAAAGCATCAGCATATAGAGCTTGTTTTTCTCCAGCTTTCTTGCAAAGCTGCTAGCAACTTAAGATCCTGCACAAGAAAGCATCTTTGTAAGCGATCCATTGATCACAAGTCTTAGTTGTTAGTGCAAGCAACGAACACAACAGAATAATATCATTAAACACTTAATATGGGCATATAACCAATTTGTATCATGCCAGCTAAGCTATAAACTGCAACTGCAAGACACCTTAGAGTACAACAATGTAGTACTGATAATAGGAACATAATATGTATGGAATTACCATTTGAGAACAGAACCACTTCCATCAGTTCTCCCCACTTCTCCAACCATGACTGTTTGTTCAGTCTACCATACTTATGTGCCCCTTTTTTCTGTCCAACCTTTAGCATCATACTTAATGCTTCCGAGTTCTGAGCACTCCTCTCTATCCTTGCTAAATTACTGCAGTTTCAGTTAATTAGTAATGATTGTACTGATGATAAATTACAGGCATGATAAACTGAAAATATTTTATTTGTCACTATGTAATGATTTATGAATTTAAAGTAAGTGTTTCCTGCTCAGGTGAATGATGTGGAAGTAAAGACCTCCATTCATCTTGATGAAGCACCTCTTGCCAAGTTTCCCACCATGAATCTCCTTCAACATTTCTCCTGATTTCTCAACACCTACGAGATATTAGATAAAAGTTAGGCATATCCATGCTCAGATAATTTTAGATCATTTAAGCAAGTAAACTTGTAAAATATCACAATTCAGTTCATAGAATAAAGAAATGAAAAGGTAACTAAAAGTACCTAGCTCTTTGTATCCACTGCAGTTACTTTTCTCCCACCACTGTCAAGGAGATCAATAAATCTAATTACCACCTGGGATGATACTTAATATGGTTATAAACACAATGTTATGTAAGAGAATCACAAATCATTGCTGTTTGCTAGCACTTTTGAACACACACTACCCTACCCCAAACCACTGCCTTGTTGCCCCTCGGCAACCTTCACCTACCCAGCACTCGAACTATAACCCATCAACCAATTGTTACACCATTTGAAACCCAAACCAAATACCCACAGTTTCATTGCCCCAAAACCTACAACCAAATAAAAAAATAGTGAGCAAAGAGAGAGAAGAACGAAAAGTAAAAGTGTGAGAAAAATGAGCTTTATTGTTTGAATATTTCCTTTTGGGATAATAATTGGAAATCCACCCCTTTGTAGAATATTTGGAAAAATATCCCTTTCGGCCCATGTCGTTAAAACTCGTGTTTGATAAACCGCGATTTACGAACTCGCGTTTAAATGGATGCGAGTGTTAGGTTGATGTGGCGCCGCTTATCCTTTGGCTGTTTATTTTAATCGGATTAAATAACTCGCGTTTAGTAGAACGCGAGTTTGATGATAATTTAAGACGAAACGGCATGAACTTATCGCGTTATCCGGATAGGACTGAACTCGTGTTTAGTGAAACGCAAGTTTTGTGTATTCCATTTGTTTAAACAAGGCTCGATAGGCATATTTTAGGTGAATTTACACTTTGTTGGGTGATAATTTTTCTTGTTATTGAACTTCGACGTCGTAGTGTAGAGACATCTCTTTAAAACGATGTAAAAATCATCCAGTATAAGGCATCTGAGCTTTTGTAAAAATTGCGTTAAAAATGCTATGTGGCCATGTTTTTGTGCATGAAAAACATGAAAACAATTGTCGGTAGGCATGTTTAAGTGAATTTTGGGCTATGACGGGGGATATTTTTGCTAGTTATTGAACTTTTTCGTCGTAGTACGAGACTATCTTTTTACAATGGTCCAAAAATTGAGCATTCTACGGTATCCAAACGGCTTTAAAAATAGCGTTGAAAATGCTATGTTGTCATTTTTGTTTTCATGAAGAAATGGAAACAAAGGGTCGATAGACATGTATAATTCGATTTTGCGGTATTTTATCGGATCCTTTTGTTTTGTTATTTAACTTTCAAGTCGTAGTAAGTGGACACATGTTTAAAATGTTCTAGAAATTGGACCCTATAATGTATTCAAAAGGGTGTAAAGAACAAGTTATAAACGACACGGAAACCATAAAATGCAGCTTGAAAGTTTGTTTATGATATTTCGAAATAAAATATTACAGTTAAAAGAACAATTAGTTGATTCGAGGCCCTGTCCTAAGAGGACATTTTCTCCTGTCATGTACTGGGTTTCTACATTTAGTACATAGCCTAGGTTGGCTGGTCCGTTCTCGGGGAACCATGTCCTCGGCACAATAAATCCTAGTTGAACGCGAGCGACCTTTTTTCCTGCGTCACAGGGAAGGATCTGACCGTATCTTAGGTTCATCGTCAACAAAATCACGATCATGTTCATTTCTGATAGGAGGAAACTCGTATCGGTATGCCTTGAATACATTTTCAAGTCGGTATACTGGATCAACGAGTGCTATTGCACCGAAATAAATAGATGCACATGCAGCAAATGCGTGCGCACATGGGTACTTGAATGTCTGAAACGTCCACATTTGTATGTTTTTTTGTCATAAATTAACAAAATAATTTTTCTGCATTATTCTTTCAAGTAGTCGCGGATATTCAGTAACTTGAAAGCAATGTTCGTGACGAGAGAAACATATAGCACCCATCGCGTTTGCATGGGACATGGATATTTGAAAATTTTGCTGGAGATCTGGATGGAACTTGTGGCCATCTTCTATCCAGTTCATTGCTTGTTTTCTCAGGGTTGCAAAAAGGGTAGCCAGTCAATAATATGTCGCCTTGACAACATATGTGATAGGTAAATGACGCGTTCCCTTCAGAGAAGAATTGATCGCCTCAGCCAAGTTCGTCGTCATGTGACCATATTGACAACCACCATCATAACATCGCAGCTATTTCTCTCACAATATATCAACAAGATAGATATTTCCAGCTAAATTTCTTACTCGCAAATCGTCTAGCAGCTCCCTAGCCTCATCAGTTGTGTGTGCGTTTCCTATTCAATAAAAGATGAAATAGTTAATGAGACATAATAGTAAAAGCCATGTTAATTAATAATTTTGATAGTGGAAGGCTTACCCATGCGAAGAACCATTATACGCTCATCATCATTCTTATATCTCTGGTAGTAATTGACAGCAATGTGTCGTAGACAGTACCTGTGATGAATATATAGAGGTTCCCAAGACTGGCCCAAATGCTCGATTGATCCCCATATCCTTGTTCCTCTATCTGAAATAATACATATCTCATCTTTTTTTCTCGTACAACTCGCTACAAGACATGTCTGCGCAGGTTGGTGAGTAAAAACGCCCACGGCGGGATATCTTTTCAACAATTGCGAATGCGACCAGAATATATTTTCTATTTTCGTCTTGTACAACTGCCAATAGTAAGATCTGGGTGTATCTGCCATACAAGAAAGTTTCATCGATCTGCAGCATCGACTTGCAGTGGTGAAAAGCCTTAACGCATTGCAGAAATGTCCAAAAAGGCACTGTCTCTAGTTCTACAACTGTTCCTGGGTTGTATTTTTGCATTAGCTTCAGCCACGTTCACAACTCGTTGTATGATTCTTCCCACTGACCATATAGTTGTTGGATAGCGCAATATCTTGCAAACCATACCTTATCGTATTTAACTGTGTACGTGAATTGAGATTTAATGGAAGCTATACATACAAACATAGATACGCGTGGATTTGCTTTCACGAGTGAAATGATATGATCACAAAGCACGTGTATATCCAAGTTTGGATGATCTTGACTCAGGCTTCCGACGGAGCATGTATGAGGTCCGTCGTATCTGGTTATCTTCCATAGTTTGTTCATCTTCTTCAATCATGATACATGGATCTTCTAGTTACATCCTTCGTACTTATGGGGGCATTTGGTAATAAATTCAGCAATATATCATTCCAACTTCTAATTCACCATCACTATCCACAATAACATCGCATAATTGTCTCCCCATAGATGAGAAACATGGAGGTTTCTATCCATTGTAGAGCGTTTTAGTAAGAAATTGAGTATGAGAAATATAGAGCGGACTATTATGAAAATTTAAGGAGTGATTTTTTGAAGAAGCCGGGTGTCAATTTATAGGGTAGCCAATAAAAAGAACTTTAATGTAAAACGACAGAGATTTAACAAGGAATAAAATAACAATAAATAAATTTGCAATGATCTTCAATACATTTATTTCTTTAAAATGTTAAATAAAATAACAATCGTTCCATTTTTTCATTATGCAAAAGGAATAAAAAAAGTTACATTTCAAAATAAACTTATATAACATCCTTACAATCAAAAAAATTCGTTGGACACATATTTTCTTTTAATTAGTAACCTACCAAAAGTTGTAACCCAGAGCTTCGTGGATTTCGTGCCCTTCAGAGCAATCATCATCTACAATGGTAGGGGCTTTAGCTCCGATTGCATACGGTGGTCTTCATCTCGCCTCAACGATCAAAACGTAAGAATAAGTAACCCGTCAGCCTCAAACAAAAGATAAGAGGTATGAGTGCAATTTAGAAAGACCACGCGTTCTCGAATATTGTGATTTGTCGTTCGATTTGAACAAAAAATAAAATCGAAACATCCCACCAAAAAGCATGAAATCATTATATAAATGCAACTACACATACCAACAAACCACAATATCCGAGAAATCTCTTTGCAAAAGAATTTTCTGGATATGTCGCTTGTTGCCATCAGTAGCTACAATAGAACCGAACCATATGCCTCTACATATGAATTTCTTCCTTCGCTGCGGCCAAGTAGGGTATTTAAAAGGCAAACTTGCGTTTATCTAGACGCGAGTTCACTCTAAAATTGCGTAACTTGTTTCCATTTGAAACAAGTAACAATAATTTAAAGTGGTATATGGTCTTATAATTTAAATTTATAAAAACTGTACATATATATTATGATATATAAAATCAATTATATTCTAATTTAACAAACTTAACTGAATATAAAGTAATTAAAAATAAACTTTTATATAGGATTGAAATATTTTCAAATATGAGGGTGGATTCTTTCGTTTACAATATAAATAAACTAATGGTGCTTATGTCCACCGGTACTACATCCTGGTGGACGACGAGTTCAACCGGGATTGCGTCGGGTACTTAGGAGAGCAATTGGTGGCTCGTCATCATCAGCATCGTCGTCATCACCAGTCCGTATTCTGTGTCCAATAGTACCACTCATTCCAACTAGCCCACCGGTGAAGAAAATGGATTGCAGCAGCGTTTGATGGACAAACCCGGTTCCAAAATCGGATGCCATAGGCGAAAATTACATTAAGGGAAGGTAGGCTGGAGTAACGCTCAACTGCCCACTAATCATCGCCGAAAATAGACCATAGGGGTCTGCCACAACAGGGTGAAAAAACCTCCGGTCAGACTCGGCAGCGGATGAAATGAGTGCATTAAGTGGTTGAAGGAAGGAGAATGCCTTCTCATCGATGATGACGCACCACCAGAGGTGTTCTGTGATTCCCTACTACGATGAGTCCGTGGGCAGTTGCGCTGAGCACGCTAATGGATGATGGCTCGTTCCTCCAGAGTAAGAATAAATGGTTTCTCATTCATCAAAAACTACGCCTCGTAATTTGGGCTCACCATCGTCTCGAACATGCAATAGTCATGGTAGGGTTGATGTTGAGGCTCCGCCCTGTCCCTCCACTGAGCGATATAATCTATGTGCCTCAACGCCCAATCAACCTATCACATAATAAAAAAAGTTGTCATTATTTTTAGATATCAATTACGTTCAAATTCATAAAAGTTTTACTCAAATAAAAAAATAATACCTCGAGTTTCCCTTGTCGAGTGAGCGTGTGTAACTCGTCCAAATTTGGAGGCGCCACCGAAATTCACTGGACACAACCATACTGCCTTAGGACGCAGTCCCTCGGATGCCGCTCAACTCTTGTGTAGCATAAGAGTGGTACAGTAGCCGTCCAAACAAGCCTCGAGTCTTCTAAAAATTTCAAGAGGCACTCATCGACTTCCGAATCCGCGTACGGTGTCCATAAAAACTGTACAATATACAAGTGTAACTATGTATCACTTTTAATTTAAATAAATACACCAAATTTAATAACAAATAAAATTGAAATGGTTACCTGATTCCCGAATTCATTCTTAATATTCTGTTTGATAGCACTGAGACCCTTGGGAAGACCAACATGAATTAAATGACCGCTCCACCTACAAAACAAGCAGATAATTCTAATGTTAAAAATATAATAAAAAATTATACTCTTTTATTACCTTCAGCAGAGCGGAAAAACATATGGACTAGGTTGGCTAAGCTGAGGGCGTAGATATGACATTCTCCACCAAGCCCACGACTGAAGTAAGAGCAAACAACCTCCAATGTTGTACTTTTAAGGATCGGTGTTCTTGCACAACTCCCTAAATAGAGATGCCAAAACTGTCGATCCCCAGCTCAATTTACCAAAATCTTCAAAATCATGTAAATGCCGTAACCACAATGTGTGAACTTTGTTGCGGGATTTTTTAGGCCCGCCAATTATTTGTAAAATATGAGTACGAGCATATGCCTAAAAATGTAAAAATATATTAGCATGTGTAAATTTAAGTAAATTACTAAAATTATCACAAAATATGGTTTATTTGTAGCTTCTTAACGTCTTAGTTCGCGTCCTCCGGTAAATCCTTAAAAGTATCTCGCAACCACATTAATTTAACACGACCACCATCCAGCGACTCTGGCACTGCCCCGAGCAAATCCAAACATAGTCTGTACCAATCACCGCTACTATGACCGGTGATAACATCTTCATCAACTGGAAAACCGAGGAGATGAGATACGTCCTCAAGAGTAATCGTCGCCTCGCCGCACGAAAGGTGGAATATGTGTGTCTCTGGTCTCCACCTCTCTAAAAGAGGGTTGATCAAATCAACATCCAATTTTGCACCTCTAACAATTCTGGATGCGTGCAAAAACCTGGCATCCTCGAGGAGGTCCATTCAACATTCGAGTGTAAGTAACCTCCAAATGTCGTTCTATCCCATTCTAAAAAAAATTAAACAAATAAAAAATTAAACAACATTTAATTATAATATATATAACAAATTAATAAAATGAATATAAAAAATAAAATAGATAAAACTTAAATTATGACGATGATAATCAAAAACATGTTTGTGATCCAACCTTATTAATCCCTCCATTATATCAACAAATAGCAAACAAAGAAGAAATAGAAAGAGAGTAAAATTGAGAGAGATTGATTTTTGGTTTGGGGTAAAAATAAGGAGGGATAGGCAAATTCGCACCGGTTGAGTTGCGAGTATTTAATAGAGCTCGCGGTCTGTCAAATGCGAGATCAAAAACTCGCGGTTGACCAAATGTGAGTTACTCAGAAATTAAACATGGTAATTAATTTTTTCAACGTTCAACCATTAAACAAAAAACCCGCATTTCACTAAACGCGAGTTTAGTCCTATCCGGATAATGCGATAAGTTCGCATCGTTTCGTCTCAAATTATCGCCAAACTCGCGTTATGCTAAACGCGAGTTATTTAATCTGATTAAAATAAACGGCCAAAGGATAAGCGGCGCCACATCACCCTAAAACTTGCATCCATTTAAACGCGAGTTCGTAAATCGCAGTTTATCAAACACGAGTTTTGACGACGTGGGCTGAATGGGGGTATTTTCCAAATGTTCTACAAAGGGGGTGGATTTCTAATTATTATCCCAAAATGGAATATTCAAATAATAAAGCCAGAAAAATGAGGCTTACCTTTCAGTCGGTGAGCATTCACGGTGATCGGAGGGTTATTTCAAAGATTCAAACGGTGAAAAGAGACATATTGATAAGGAGAACAACATATCTAAATATGGGCTCCATCCAATGGTGGTCGGAGTAGATCTGACGAGAGGAAGCTGAAAGGTTAGGGCTTGTTTCAAAACATTTGGGGCATTTTGAGGAGGTGTGAGCCGATAGAAAGAAAGAAAATGACCAGGTGACCATTTTGGGACCATCGTCGGTCAGAGCACAACAACAAGAAAGCCAGTATAGAGTTGGTAAAGGGAAAGAACTTAAAAGGGAGGAAGAGACTAAGCGGTTGAAATAAAAGGGGAAAAGAATGAAAAGGAAACTGTTGTTTGGGTTATAATAAGGTTTATATACCTTGATTTTAGGGTTTATATAATATGGGATAAACGAGCCTATAAAAATTTTATAAACAAGCTTATAAATTAGTTTATAAAATGAGCTTATAAACGAGCTTGTTTGCGAACATAAACGAGCCGAGCACATATCTATTCGTGTTCGTTCATTTATTAAACGAACATAAAAATTTTGTTCATACTTGTTTACTTAGCTTAATAAATGAACATAAACGGACTTATACGAATGGTTCATGAACTATTCGTCGAATGCTCTGTTCATTTACATCTTTATGTCAAAACCTAATCTAAACTAATCGGCTAATGAGTCAAAAAACCGATAATTAAAAAAAACACTTTAAAGAGGCACATTCTTTTTTTTGTCACACCTCATAAAGATTTGAAACTTCTAACCAAAATTTTCATAAATTATATGCAACAACATTCAATACTTTGGAAAACTCGCCAGCCAAGACAAGTCCCTGAACTTTTCTTTCTTTCTTTTTCAAATTCTATTTTTTGTAATGAGTATTTGATGGGATTTCTTCTCTTTTGCATAAAAAATTCTATTTTTGTTTTTAGTTTAATTTATTTATATATTGAATATTATATTCAATTTATTTCTATATTATATCTATTATAAATATTATAATTATATATTTATATAAATTGTTATTATTATATATTATATCTTTTATCTTATTATTTTTATATTTTCATTTTGTTTGATTTTTTTGTATACAGTATATGTGTTATAAATTTAATATATGTATTTTAATTTGGTTTATTGCAGTTTTTTAACTTAAAATATTAATCTTCAAAAACAATATAATTAAAAGGTAATTATTTCATACACAAATAGTGGAAGATAAAGTTTTCAAAAGCGCCTTTGTTTTAGGGTCTTGAAATTATGATTAGGGTTTATAGTTTAGGGGATTAAAATGTAGGGTTTAGGGTTAAAATTTAGGGTTTATAGGTTAAAACCTAAATTATTGGTCATATTACCCTAAATATAATCCCTAATATCTAACCACAACCCATAAATTCTAAATCTCTAAACATAAACTCCTAAACTATAAAACCAACGCGCTTGTGAAAACTTTTGTTTTCCACCGAATGTATTGAATATAAATTCATAAATCATAATTAAATTTATGATTTAAAATTATAAAATTAGAGAATATAACTAAATCTACAATTATCACATGATATAGGGATTAATGCCAGAATTTAACTTAATAAATTTTACGATTATTATTTAGGTTGGGACCAAAAATTTAAATTTTGAGAAGTTGATACATGCACCAAGGCCCAAGATCAGGCTACTAACATGATAGGCTGACCTTCATACTTAGCCTGATTATGAGGGCAAAGTCAAAACAACTCAAGGAAAAACTACATTCAACAATTCAAGACTTCATAAGCAAGGGTTTACAAGCTTTCTTGAAGAATCAGAAATTCCAAAATTCTCCATGCTTGTTTCGTGAAGAAACCCCACATTTACAATCCTTCAAGAACAATTGGGTTTCAAGTTCTCTTGTTGCTGCTCTGAATGATACATGCACCAAAGCTCAAGATCAGGTCTACAAACATGATGGGCTGACCTTACCACTTTGCCCGTTCACGAGGGCAAAGTCAAAACAACTCAAGGAAAAACTACATTAAGCTGTTCAAGACTTTGTAAGCAAGGATTTGCAAGCTTTCTTAAAGAATTACTTGTAACGACCTGGATTTTCGAGTAAAAAATGGGCGTTGACTCGGGTCTTGGACTGACACGTCATGTCGAATGTTTGGGCTATGTTGGGCCTTGTTGTTGGGCTTTCTTGGTGGTTATGGGGTTGGGCTAGGATAAGTTTTGAGGAAGGGTATTATGGTAAAACCATAAATAGAGGACAAAGGCTGTTAGAGCCTTAATAATTTTGCAAAAAAGTTAGGTGATGATATCACCTTGGCTCTATTGTCCCTTTCTCCCAAAAACCCTCTCATTCCTCCTACCCAAGAACCAAAAGAAAAGATGAAAACTTGTTGTTTTAGAATAGAAATCTCGGATTGGTGATCAAGTAAGGTTTAATCAGCAAGCAAGGATCTATCCATCAAGGTAAATATCCCCAAAGTTGGTGAAAGTTGAGTTTGGAAGCTTGGATCAAGAAGAGAGGTGACAAGAGCTTGGTGGAAGCTTCATTTTGGGATTTGCTTGCTTGAGGCTAGTACATCTCTGACTCCTACATTTCATGAGCATCATAAGATGAATGCCTTGCTTGGTTTTATGTTTATGGGTTGGATAGTTAGAGTTCTATGAGCTTTAAACCCATATAATGGTAAATCACGATTTGGGTGTTGATAATGGGTAAAATTGACAGAAAACCACCTATTATACTCTAAATAACTTGTATTAACGATTTGGGACTTAACCATGGAGGTTAAGGGTGGGATTGAGGAAATCTAGAGCTCCAGGTTTCGAAATATAGGCTCGAGTATCGGTATGGGTGGTTGCGTATCGATACTCCTTGTATTATTGAAGGACGAGAAGGCGTACTGGTACGCCTTTCCGTGTATCGATACCCCTCGCTCAATTAGGATTCTAGTAGTGCTTCTTCGTACCAGTATGCTAAGGGCGTATCAGTACCCATGTTCCATTGCTTGGGGAAGCTTTCACGTATCGGCACACTAGGGTAGGGGTATCGGTACGGGTTGGGATCGATATGGGGCGATCCGAGTACAGATGCCGAGTATCGATACTGGGGAAGAGTGTATCGGTATGGCTATTCGTTCAATTTATTCGAACCTGAGTTGAGTATTGTAATACCCGTATTTTGTCTAGGGTATTCAGATATACATACAAATAAGGCCAAAAAATAAACAATAAATAAATAATATCCAACAGTCCAAATAATGTCCAATTTACATATAAAATACCCAAAGCCCAAAATTTAGATCCAAAAGCCCATATACATTGTGTTTCCCTCCCAATTACAATTTATTTACAACCCATTGCCAGCCCAACAAACACAACCCATTAGAATTTTAAGTTTCCTGCCCAAATGCAAATATGAAGGGACACGTGTCGCATGCCCATTGGCCCGAAACAAGTTTACATGGATCATGGTTTTCTCCCATCTGATCTGGATCCAGTTGGCATCCCGATGATGTCATCCTCTGACCCCTATAAATACTAAGAGAGAGAAATGTCAGGGGGAATTAATGACAATAATTAAAAATGTTAAACTAATAAATATAATAAAGGAGGAAAGAGGAATACCTTGGAAAATGAACAACAGTAGCCGAACGGTTGCCCCCGAAAAGTTTAGTCACCGTCGGAGTTCGAAGGGACACTAGAGGGAGTTTGAATCGCCGTCGAGAAACAAACTATCATCGTGGAATCGAGATTTCCGCCGGTCATCAAAAAGGTAAATCCCTTTTTCGATTTGTTTTCCTGCAAAAAAGAGAAATAAATATGTTAGTTTATAAAACCGAAATAAGGAGCAAAAACAGAAACATGAAAAGAGAGATAAGAGCGGTTGTCAGAGTTATTTTCTGAGTGAAGACAGAGTCGAAGAGGGATTTGAGTGTGGGTAGTTAGATGTAATTTGGGTGAAGTCAGGAATCCTATCAGACTAGGTTTAGATTTAGGGTTTTTAGGTTCAAAAATCAAATTTGGGAAAATTTTAGGGTTTCAGTCGGCGGTCGGAAATCTTCTCACGGCGGCCAACTGGAAGAGGACGATGGTCGGAGTTCGGGCGTGGTTACCGGCGAACAACTGAAGGTCACCGGTGGTCGACAGAGTTAGATCAGGCGGCGGAGACCGCGGCAGACTATTGCCATGATCTGGGTTGTTCATCGTGTTCTTGGAAGAACACTTTGAATACTCATCCAAAACCATGGTTTTTGATCTTGGGCGAGGGTTTTTTTTTCTGGGTAAACAGTGTTTGTAAGAGAGAGAGAGAGACAAAAAGTATTTGAGGGATGAGAGAGAGAGTAAATCTGGAAAATGAGAATTTGGGGCAAATTTGGGGATTTATAACTTTTTCAAAAGGGTGCCGTTTTGGCACCGAGTTGGATAACCTTCGAGGCATATTGGGATCGAGTCAAAGGATATGCGCACTATTATTCGTATCCCCTTTGGTTTTTCCCATTACTTGGATTTCTCGCAATTTAGTCATTTTCTCTATTAGTTTGTTCCCTAGGTTTTGAAATCAGTTCAATTTGGTCCCCTTTCCCTCTTTGATTGTTCCCCTTAGTTTGTAGCCCTTTCAATTGGGTCATTTAGGCTTTGTAGTTTGGGCTTAGGGTTTTGTAATTGTTTTAATTCGGTCCTTTAATAATAAATTGAGCTTTATGTTCTAATTGTTTTCAATTCAGTCAATTATTTAATTATTTTAATTTAATTGAATTGCATTTTAATTTATATGCTTGATTCACATTTTAAATTGAGCATGTAATTTTGTATGTTAGATAATTAAACCCTCTAGTTTAATTAATAGAGCCTTTAGCTTAGGTTTCTTTAATTAAGATTCAATAATTAAATAGAGTAGATGATTGTAGTAATTAGATGTATATTAAATATAATTTTAGAATCCAAATTTGGATGGTGTTCTATTGTTTACAATGAGGTGTTATCACAATATGGATTTTAATAAATTATATTTCATATACATGATTCACTTAAAAATGATTATTAATTTAGTTCCGTAATTAAAATTAAACAACTGATTAGGATACATTGTAGTTAATTAAATGTATATTAGATAGAGCCTTTGGGGCCCAAATTTGGATGGTGTTCCACTGTTTACAATGGGGTGTTATCTCAACATTGGTTTTAAAGGCGTATATTTAATATAAATTTTTACTTATAATTATGACATAATAATTTATTAGAGCCTTAATTAGGACTAGAACTTTAATTAATTAGATGGATTAATTAATTAGGAATATGATTAATTTAAAGGCTTTAAATATATAGAAGGTGTTCAAGCAATTGACATTTTCTCATAAAAGCCATTAAATTAATTAATATTCATAGTATTAATTAATTAATTAGAACCTCTCTAGGCTAGTACTTAAAACAAACAAGACAATAACAAGACATTCATGAAAAACCTTTTATATTGGAAATTCATTTTAAATATGAATGGGGGTGCCACTAAACGGGGAGTTTTTAATCTTACATTCGAATAAAAATAAGCTTCCTTATAAAAGGATATATGCATTTGGAATTTAAATTGAATTAATAATTATGGGATAAATTAAATTCAAATAACTATTCAAAATGCCGCAAAAAATTAAGGTACCGATAATGGGCGTTTGTGGGGGTGCTAATCCTTCCCATACGTAACCGACTCCCGAACACAATTTTAAAGTAAAGAATCTCTGGTTTGTTTTTACGGTGTCCGGTCTACCTCAAAGTGATAGGTGGCGACTCCAAAATTTTTTTAAGGATAAATAAAGGAAAATCTGATTTAATATGAAAAATCCTAAATTTTCAAGATTAAATTAAAAATGGCCAAAAAACCCTAATTTTCCAAAAGATCGATCGACAGGCTATTTTTAACACCCGGTTTCAAAAATGGTCGTGACAGCTTGGCGACTCCGCTGGGGAAATTCTTTTTAAAAAAACTGAGAGTCATGCCTAATAATTTTATGTGGCATTTTGGACAGTAATTTGAATTTAATTTTTCCATATTTATTTGATGGATTTTCTGGAAAAATGCAGATAGTTTTTTCCTGTGTGATATAAACTGGCATACATGCATAAGCCTTCTACCCGGGCTTTTTACTCGTAAGTGGGAGTGAGGCATAATCTTACGTGAGTTATTAAGCTCCGTGATCGGAATTTTGTCCTCCTTCCGGTATACCAACCTTATACACCGTGAGGTTATGCCTCCGTTATAAGGGGCCGTGTACTCCCGAATCGATGTCTTGCTGGAGTCCAGTAACGACAGTTCGGGTACCTAGAGTCTTGATCGAAACTCACATGCTGTAATAGAAGCCTACCCCATTAGAGCCAGACAGGGACCTAGGACAGGGTGTTGCTAGTTTAAATTCATTTCTATGGTTATTTTTTGTGCACAATATAAATTGTTCTCTGGTTATTTTTACACAATATAAACTATTTTTATAGCGATTATTTACAATATTAATTCACCATATTGACACAGTTTCTTTTGTTTTGTTTTTCTGTGTTTTGTTATATGTATGTTGTATCACATTGCATTCATGAGAGGTATCGGTTCGAGGATCAGTTGAATAGGCGGTGATCATAAAGACTGAAGGGTCTGATAGACAAGTGGGGGACAATATGTCACTGTGGACCTGATTCGAGAAGACTTAATACAAGAACGGAGGCAATATTCATAGAGGACAGTTTGCCATTAATGCAACGTTGTACCAAAAATTTCTGAGCATAATGAAGGTTTGTCAGAGCCAAGTCTAATTTGAGAACTATAGGGTGGGAATACGAAGAGTCATTTCCAATAAAATTTTTGAATTATAGTGTTGCTGTCAGACAGTCAAATGTATCAATAATTGTAAGGGGCCATGACCCATTTATGAAGACCGGTATAATTGTTCGCTTTTCGAGAAGATACATGTGATACCAACTATAGAGATATATGATGATTTCAGGGGTAAAAAGGATAAGGTTTATACAAGGTTCAACAACAGTTCAAGTTTCAAGATGGAGTCAGCGGTAGTTACAGAGATAAACAAGATGTAGTAGCTGAAAGGATGATGGTAACCAGAAAGAGGATAGATAACATATAAATTGAAGGGGTATTCAAGGCTTGTTGTTGACAAGGAAGAACTCGAGGAAGAACATAAAGCTTTGAACTTAGAGGTGATATCCAGGTTTCATAAATGATGAAATTTACCGGGGAACACTGTAATCAAGGAAAATGCTAATAGAATGTGGAGATATGGAAAGTGGAAGAATAAAAAAATGTGGTACAACAATTAAAATATCGGCTCTTAAGCTTTGAAGAGGTACCACAATGAAGGACAAAATACTGAAAATCAAGTCAAGGCAGTAATCCAGGTTATCCAGAAACAAAATGGTGAAATGATAAATTTTAGAAGCCAAGTGCGGGGGGTTGCCTGGCATGTAAAGATTTTGTTCGATAAAGTCGTGAACCTGCAACAACATTCTGATACTGACACCAAGCCAGGGCAGACGTTGATTCAGAGGCTGAACAAATAATCAACTAAAAGAGCTGGTGCTAGTGAACATATTGCCTTTTCTTTGTATTCGACCTTTAAGTTAAATGGGTGTTGTTCTAATGACTAGTTCTTGAAATCGATACCTCATACATTCGTGCATTAAAACATTTAAACATTATGTAAATTAAAAAATATTACACCTTTGTTTAAAATATTGCATTTTTTTGTAACATTGCATGAGTTAAAATTTATGTTTTGAAGAGTACAGGTAACAAATTTATTAAGGTTGAACAGTTACAAAGATTGCTCAGGGCTATTTGGATTGAAAGAAAGAAAAGGCTGGTCAGTTCGAGAACGAGATAGAGTACGAAGTAATATGAGCACCAAGAAGAGTGATTAAGATATAAACTCATATCACATAAAGGTTCAGTCTAAAAGGTCTCTCCATGCAAAAAAAGAGCCAAAAAAAGTCAAAAAAAGAGAGTCAACAAAAAAAGAAAAGAAGAAGTCAAAAAAGAAAAAAAATAAAGAAATGAGAGGGATGAGAATAAAAAGCCAAATAAAAGATGAGTAAGTTCGGATCAATATGGCTGGGGGCATTTGTATAGAATCTAGAAAACCCAAGCTTGGATTATGATGAGAACAATGGAATGCTTGACTTAGAGGTATCGGTGGATTTTGAAAATGCTAAAATGAAAGAAGCTCAGTGGACAGGCATAGAAAGGCTGAATGAATTCAAATTATGGAGTTTATCTAAAAGTCTTGCCGATTGATGGTTCAAAAACAGTCAAAGGATATAATGATTCTAACAGAGACGAGGGGTAGAAGTGATTTTTTCTTAAAATGATGAATGCCAAGGTCAATTGAAGATTGTAGTTTGCTCACAAAGAGTTGATTGCAAGAGGCGCGGAATACATATACGAGACAAAGAAATTGAGGAGTTCAGTCAGAAAAGAGAGACGATTGTTTCTACTCAATGTCATGCTCAGATTTATGGCTTGCTTAAAATCACTTTATGATAATGATCCCACTAAAGTTTTGGTATCATCAGGATTTGGTCTCATTAGGAATGGATATTTATGTTTTGAGAGTGAAGAGTCCAGATTTAATCGAGGATTAATGTTTGCTAGAACAGTTGAGATAAAGGAGAAGGGGTAGAATCTACGACATACTTCTATGGGTAACCTAATTTAATTCAAGGTCAACTGAAGTCATAGTAATATTTTGGTATCTTCTCTGCAATATTTTCTTTACCAAAGACCAAGATCAGATGCTCAAGATGCTCTTGTCGAGGGAAAGTTCAAATCTAGACGGGATCTCATTCGTGTTTTTATTGAGAGATATATTTCAAACTGTTTGAAGCTTTGTCGTATTAGGATAAATTATCAGAGCCCCACTAATTAAGTCGTTTCACTATCAAGACTATTGTGAGTTATGATTGAGACATTGAAGATTGTTACATTTTCAAGCTGCAAATTCAAAATTTTCTATAGTGGGGTATTTTGAAAGTTGACATTGAAGATCAACTATTAAGATATGAAATTTGAAAGTAGCCCTTGATTGAAAAATACAATTGGATTGCTAAGGAAACTAGGGCTGAAAATGTCAAGTGAAAAGAGAAAGAAGTGAAGGAATACAATGATTGGACTCCCTGAGGTTGTAGGAAGAAAAGGTCAACTGACTCACCAGGTCCATCATGGAAGATTCCTCGGAAAAATGCAAATTTTGATATATTTGGAATGCCCATTTCAGACTTATTTTACCCCTAGGCCGATGAAGAAGATGTCAAGCCCATCTGCCTATAGTTATGATCCCGATAATATTTGCAAGTTTCATATAGAGAACCAGAAACGTAGGCCATTAATGGAGGAAATCAAGAAGTAGGTTAGTCAGAGATCCAGAATGAATGCTTCCAAGATTGTCTGGAGTTTTGAAGTTTGTCTCGTTCATGTCTATACATCAAGGGGTACAACTTGCAAAGGTTATCAGAAATCAACTTTGTTACTTTAAGCCCGAAGATTCTTTTGTATTACTTCAGAGATGATTTCAAAATGTAAGGCCATGGTTTCAAATGTTTGACCACTCTTGGGGAGGATATGGCTGAGTATAGGGTAACCATCTTCAGTTGGTATTTCTTTATCCATGAAAAATTGCTTATCAGAGGTCATTGTGATGATGACAAAATACATATATCAGCCAGTTTAGGGGTTTAGCAAGTTCTGCCATGGAGTTATGCTGGTTTTGTAAAATTAAAGATGGATTTGATGAGGTTCAGGAACTTAATATGGCAAGAGACCAGTAGAGTGACATTGAGGAATTTGATCACTGAAGAGTTAAAAATCTTTTTAGAAAGAATGAGAGCATCAGAGCATGAGCAAGAATAGACATGTCTTTGTAATGGTAAAGAAAAAGAATTGATGATAGAAGCGGAGTGACCAAAATTAACTCAGGTCTTTTTTGATTAATGGCCAACAGTCAACCACGGGAGACCTGTCTGCAATTTTAGGACCGTTTTAGAGTAATATCCTGAATCATCCTAATCGCTTTTGCTCGCGAGCATTGTGGGTCCTTTGTAAGGGAGGCTATTTCGGTTTATTTGCTTATGATGCTTGTTTCTTTCATATTTCTCAAATGGCAAACATTTTGCGTTCTTTGATTCTTTTAATATTTCATTCATTCTTTTTCATGGGCTAGTTTTGTTCTCCTATACATATATGTATATATCTTCATTAACATTTTTCTCTCAGGTCCTTGGATATTGATTGTAAGAGTGACCTTGAATCAAATTCAGAGATCAATTTCAGAAATCTGACTCTCTTCTACTTTATTTAGGCAAATGGGAAGAAATTAACGAGTTTTCAGGAATCACGTGAAAATCCCAAATACAAATTTTGAGTGATTTGCCTCTCAAGCATTGTTGGCTAAAGTCTTTGAATAAAGTGATAACCCAAAACATCTTCCACCTGAAGACGACTTTCCTTCAAAGATATCCAAATATGGGGGACATTTGGCATTCCTTTATCTCCCTTCACAAAGAAAGAAAATATGAAAAGTATCATTTGTTGTCCCCTTTGAGCCTGATGATTTTCTTTCGGTTCAACCCAAACCAAGGATCACCCTACACCAGGGGCAAAGAGGATGAAAGTTTGGTTGTAAGTAAAAAGTGTTCGATTGTGATCATGCTAAGTTAGCAATGCCTTGTGAATCAGGGGCAAAAGAAACACAAGTGAATACATCAAGTACAAAGGCCAGAAAGATAGGATGAATGAAGAAGAATACTCTGAATTTAGCCAAAAAAGAGAAAAGAAAAAGGAAATAGTGGAAAAGTTGTGTTCAAAAAGTCAACTGAATCAAGCTGAAGCAAAGAAAGCACAAAAGTTGAAAGTGCAGAAGAAAAACAATATATATGTGAGATCTTACATCCAACAAGCCTTTATCTAAAGGAGCAGTGGAAGGTTGATTTCAAGGAAAAGAAATGAACTCTAGGGTGAAAACCTAGAAATGGGCAGTCTAGAGCGATCCACAAAAAAGAAAAAAGCAAAAAGAGAGAAAAAAGAAAAAGAAGGAGAAGAGAAAAGAGTATTTCATCCAAACATATTCAGATCAATGGAAAAATGATATTTCACTTGGAAGAAATGATCCTTGGTTTTATCACCCTTGAATATTTATTTGAGCCTATATATCATTTCTTTGGTAGCCGTGAGCCATAGCCTACATTACAAGCCTCAAAAGACCATTTGGACCATATACGGGTATTGGAGCAAGGTGAGTTTGTCTTCAGAATACATCCTGCTTATCAGGTTTAACCTTTCTTCAAGGACTTCCAGTCTTCTAATGCTTGACCGAGATCAGAAAAGAGGAAAGGATTGGGGCATGGTGAGTTAGTGAGGTAAAGAGTGCCACCTTAAATGGGATAGAATTAGGTTCTCAGAAGTCTAATAATTTAGAAGGGGTCACATTTGAGTTGATCTTTGCAGTTTGATTCTAAGGCTCTGCTGCACTTGGTATTTAGGGGCCTAATCTTGATTTTTGTTATTTACCATGACTTATCAAATTATCCCAATCTCTAAAATCTAGTAAAATAATATTTTGAGCCATTCACTTATCTTTTCAACAATCATCTTCCAGATAAATTGATTAGATACAATAAAAGCAAAGGATTTTCGTGGGTTTTACTATGATGTACTAATCCTTTAAGTGCAGGCAGAACATGAGGTAGCCTCGGTACTTGTTTAATGATGAAAAGTATGACGAGGAAAAGATACAACTCTGGGTGTCAGTAATGTTCAAACAAAGCTGCAAGAAAGTGACACAAGTAATTTTGGGGCAAAAAAGAGAGAGCATGAGCCATCTTTTGGGAGCAAAGATGTAGCCAAATCAATCCATTGAAGGTTTTTGTTATTAAAAGTGTAAGAAAACGAGGCGAATGTGAGCAAAAAAATAGTAGTTAAAGTTAAGCCGAAGTGGGGCAATGTTGCAAAAAAAACTTTATAGAACATCACATGCTGGAAAAAAAAGTCAGCAAGCTAGAACAACAATGAATCATGATCTCTTTTAGAGCCATGAGAAAGAATTTCGTCAAAGAGGAGGAATGAAGATGTAGCAAGAGGGGCTTTCTAAAAAAAGAGTGATCCCTAGTGTTCAAATTTTGAGAAATACATGGTGAGATGAGGCAAAAAAGGTCCATGTGCTATCCATGAAGGCAAAAAAAGTCCCATCAGAGCGAACAAAAGAAAACATTGTTGGAAAAAAAGAAGAAAGAGAAAAAGAGAAAAAGAAAAAAGAAAAAGGAAAATGAGGTGAAAACCTGAAAGGGTGCCTTGATAAAAAAAGAAAAAGAAAAAGAAAAAAGAGAGAAAAACCAAAGTGAATACCCTGAAAAGGTACTTTGAGAAAAACAACTAAAGTGAAAACCTAAAAAGACGCTTTAGAGCAAAAGATGCAGAGATTCTAAAGATTGAACCTGAGTGTGAGATGAGTTACGCCGCTGGTATAAGATGTTTTAATGAAAGTAAAAGCAAAGAAATTTGGAGCTTCCCTGAAGATGAAAGTATGCCCAAGTGATAACCAAATGACAACATTCATACATCATATTGAGAGGCATCCATAAGTAGGAGCATGCTTATTCATACAAAGCATTCTTGCCTATCTTGGCAGTAATTTGCAGATTCAAACAAGGAAAAACAAGAATCAATCTATAGTTTCGAGTTTTGAAAAAATAGATTCAAGCAAGAGCAAACGGGGATCTCAAAGAAAAGATCCGGTTAAGAATGAATAGAGATCTTGAAGTGGATGATCCAGCAAGGAATGAACAAAAAACATGGGGAAGAAAATTCGACAAGTAGCGAGCATAGATCTTAGAGAAATAGATCTAGTAAAAATTTCAGTCATATTTATGATAAAGTAAGTATATTAATTCATGTTTTTCTACTTGCATATGTAGGTATTAAGATACTCCATTTACAGAGGCAGATTTCTCAAGATATTTTGTTGGCAGAGGTAGATCTCAAAACATTTCGGTTACAAAGGCGAATTTCTCTAAAATATTCCATTTACAAAGGTAAATTTTTATAATATATTTTGTTTGCAGAGGTGGATATCAAGATATTCCGTTTACAGAGGCAGACTTCTCTAAAATATTCCGTTGGCAGAGGCAGATCTTAATATATTCTGTTGGTAGAGGTAGATCCCAAGACATGCCGTTTATAATGGCGGATTCTCCTAAAATATTTTTCTTACAGAGAAGCAGATTTCAATATAACATTATGTTTATAGAGACATATTCAGCAAGATGCTCTGCTTTGAAAAGACAGATTTCAACAAGAGGCTTCATGTGCAAAGACGAATTTAAAAAAATATTCCATTTAAAGAGGTGAATTTTAGCAAAGATTTCAACCCGTTTGAAGAGGCAGATCTCAGAAAGATTTCAACTCGTTTGTAGAGGTGGATCTTAGCAAAGAATTTATGATTGTTTGTACAGGAAAGGAAGTGCATTACAATTCCAAATCCTTCGGGTCATCAGTAAGTCCTTCAGGTATGATGTTAAGTTCTTTAGGCCGACACCTTCGAAAATGATGAGAACTTTCTCAATGTTGTTGCGACAAGACGGTAGGGCATGATATCGGCAAAATATTAATCCTTTGGGTCCTCAATTTCCAAAACAAAAAAAGAGAGGAAGGAAAATAAGAAGAAAGAAAGAAAAAAGGAAACAAAAAGGAGAAAAGAAGAAAAGAAGAAGAAAAAGTGAAAAGAAAAGAAGAAAAGAGAGAACAAAAAAAGAAAGAAATAGGAAAAGAAAGAACGAAAAAGAAGAAAAAGAGAAAGAAATCTATGCTACTTGATTGAAAGGCCAGATAGCTCAGCAACGTGCATATGAGAAGATGTTCAGTTTAATCAGCCACATACATTCCAAGCATAGAAGAAATTGATCAACAGAGAAAGAGAAATAGGAGATGAGATCCCATATGAGCTTCAGATAGAAAGATCAAGACACCTTAGACAGAAAAACAATGACATTAAAGAACTTAGTGCTTCAAGCGAGAAATTAAAGATATTTCATACTATTTCAGATTAAATTCAAATTAATTGATGATGTTTCCTTTTACAGGATTAGTTGTTCCCCCAAAGAGAGGAGAATCAATATTTCTAAAAGTTCTTAGTGAGAAGAGCTCAACCAGCAAAGAATTCAGAGTTCATAATAAGAAGAACTCGCCAAGAAAGATTGAAGAGCTCCTAATGAGAAGAGTTCGTCGCAGAGCTTCTAATGAGAAGAGCTCGCTTAGCAAAGAATGAAGAACTCCTAATGAGAAGAGTTCGCCACAGAATTCCTAATGAGAAGAATTCGCCCAGCAAAGAATAAAGAATTCCTAATGAGAAGAATTCGCCACAGAGCTCCTAATGAGAAGATTTCATCCAACAAAGAATGAAAAACTCATAATGAGAAGAGTTGGCCTTTTTGAAAGAATGAAAAGTTTCTAATGAGAAGAGCTTGTTTATTCAACGCCTTTACAGAGAGGCATATCAATAGTTTCAAGGAGAGCAAGGAGTTCCTAATGAGAAGAGCTCGCTTGTTCGACATTTTTGTAGAGAGGTAGATTGGCATGACCAAGAGAAATGAATGGGTTCATAATGAGAAGAACTAGTTCAGATTTTATAGTTAACCTATAGAGAGGTAAATTGTGTGATAGAGGGATGAAGAAATTCATAATGAGAATAATAGCTTCAAACCTCAAGAGATGAAGAATGTCATGAGCAATTCCGAGCTTTGGAAGATGGAGAATTTCATAATAAGAAGAACAACTTCAGATTCCATAGTTTAGCAGAAATTTGAAGAATTTCAAAATGAGAAGAACAGTTTCAAGCTTCAGTAGTTTAGAAGATGCCCAGTGGATTCAGACAAAATTTGTGTTTTCTCAGTCTTTGCCCACTTCCTGTTCCATAGCAATGAGCAAATAGGGGCAGCTGTCATACCCGTATTTTGTCCGGGGTATTTGGATATACATACAAATAAGGCCAAAAAATAAACAATAAATAAATAATATCCAATAGTCCAAATAATGTCCAATTTACATATAAAATACCCAAAGCCCAAAATTTAGATCCAAAAGCCCATATACATTGTGTTTCCCACCTAATTACAGTTCATTTACAACCCATTGCCAGCCCAACAAACATAACCCATTAGAATTTTAATTTTCCCACTCAAATGCCAATCTAAAGGGACACGTGTCACATGCCCATTGGCCCGAAACAAGTTAACGTGGATTATGGTTTTCTCCCATATGATCTGGATCCAGTTGGCATCCTAATGATGTCATCCTTTGACCCCTATAAATACTAAGAGAGAGAAATATCAGAGGGAAATAATGATAATAATTAAAAAATGTTAAACTAATAAATATAATAAAGGAGGAAAGAGGAATACATTGGAAAGTGAACAGGCGGTAGCCGAACGGTTACCGCCAAAGAAGTTTAGTCTCCGTCTGAGTTTGAAGGGACAATAGAGGGAGTTCGAGTTGCTGTCAAGAAACAAACTGTCACTGTAGAATCGAGATCTCTGCCGGTCATCGAAAAGGTACATCATTTTTTGATTTATTTTCCTACAAAAAAGAGAAATAAATATGTTAGTTTATAAAACCGAAATAAGGAGCAAAAATAGAAACATGAAAAGAGAGAGAAGAGCGGTTGTCGGAGTTATTTTCTGAGTAAAGGCGGAGTCGAAGTGGGATTTGAGTGTGGGTAGTTAGATCTAATTTAGGTGAAGTCGGGAATCCTATCGAATTAGGGTTAGATTTATGGTTTTTAGGTTCAAAAATTGAATTTGGGAAAATTTTAGGGTTTCGACCGGCGGTCGAAAATTGCCTCATGACGACCGGCCGAAACAGGACAGTGGTCGAAGTTTGAGCGTGGTGACCGACGAACAACTGAAGGTCACTGGTGGTCGGAGGAGTTAGATCAGGCGGCAGAGACCGCGGTGGACTATTACCGTGATCTGGGTTGTTGATCGTGTTCTTGGAAGAACACTTTGAATACTCATCCAAAACCATGATTTTTGATCTTGGGCAAAGGATTTTTTCTGGATAAACAGTGTTTGTAACAGAGAGAGACAGAGAGTATTTGAGGGATGAGAGAGAGAGAGTAAATCTGGAAAATAAGAATTTGGGGCAAATTTGGGGATTTATAACTTTTCCAAAACGGTGCCATTTTGGCACCGGGTTGGATAACCTGCGAGGCACATTCGGATCGAGTCAAAGGATTCGCGCACTATTATTCGTATCCCCTTTGGGTTTTTACCATAACTTGGATTTCTCGCAATTTAGTCCTTTTCTCTCTTAGTTTGTTCTCTAGGTTTTGGAATTAGTTCAATTTGGTCCATTTTCCCTCTTTGATTGTTCCCCTTAGTTTGCAGTCCTTTCAATTGGGTCATTTAGGCTTTGTAATTTGGGCTTGGGGTTTTGTAATTGTTTCAATTCGGTCCTTTAATAATAAATTGAGCTTTATGTTCTAATTGTTTTCAATTCAGTCCATTATTAAATTGTTTTAATTTAATTGAATTGCTTTTTAATTTATATGCTTGATGCATATTTTAAATTGAGCATGTAGTTTCGTATGTTAGATAATTAAACATCTAGTTTAATTAGTAGAGCCTTTAGCTTAGCTTTCATTAATTAAGATTCAATAATTAAATAGAGTAGATGATTGTAGTAATTAGATGTATATTAAATATAATTTTAGAATCCAAATTTGGATGGTGTTCTATTATTTGCAATAGGGTGTTATCACAATATGGATTTTAATTAATTATATTTTATATACATAATTCACTTAAAATTGAATATTAATTTAGTTCCTTAATTAAAATTAAACAATTGATTAGGATACATTGTAGTTAATTAAATGTATATTAAATAGAGCCTTTGGGGCCCAAATTTGGATGGTGTTCCATTATTTACAATGGGGTGTTATCTCAACATTGGTTTTAAAGGCGTATATTTAATATACATTTTCACTTATAATTATGACATAATAAATTGTTAGAGCCTTAATTAGGACTAGAACTTTAATTAATTAGATAGATTAATTAATTAGGAATATGATTAATTTAAAGGCTTTAAATATATGGAAGGTGTTCAAGCAATCGACATTTTCTCATAAAAGCCATTAAATTAATTAATATTCATAGTATTAATTAATTAATTAGAACCTCTTTAGGCTAGTACTTAAAACAAACAAGACAATAACAAGACATTCATAAAAAACCTTTTATGTTGGAAATTCATTTTAAATATGAATGGGGGTGCCACTTAACGGGGTGCTTTTAATCTCATATTCGAATAAAAATGAACTTCCTTATAAAAGGATATCTACATTTGGAATTTATATTTAATTAATAAGTATGGGATAAATTAAATTTAAATAAAAATTTGAAATACCAAAATGCCACGTAAAATTAAGGTACCGAAAATGGGGGTTTGTGGGGGTGCTAATCCTAACCCACACGTAACCGACTCCCGAACCCAATTTTAAAGTAAAGAATCTCTGGTTTGTTTTTACGGTGTCCGATCTACCTCAAAGTGATCGGTGGCGACTCCAAAACGTTTTTTAAGGATAAATAAAGGAAAATTTATTTTTAATATGAAAAACCCTAAATTTTAAAGATTAAATTAAAAATTGCCAAAACCCCCTAATTTTCTAAAAGATCGATCGTCATGCTATTTTTCACGCCCGATTTCAAAAATGGTCGCGACAAGTATCGGTACTCGAAGAGGAGTACCGATACCTCGTGAGGCGTACCGATACCCATGTAGATGTATCGATACTCGCAGAGAAATCAACCCAAGAATTTTGAGGTTGTGCTCAAGGGCTCTATAATTCATGGTGGAGGGCCTGATGGGTCCCTGAAGGTATAAAACAAATCCTAAAACTAAGAAATTAAGGTTGGTAACCCACGTGTGGATATATGGCTAATGGCTTGGTAATTATTGAGTGGATCGCTCGTATTAATCACCCATAGGGATCCGTGGTGAATCGATGAATTCTACATAGAAGATTGGGGTCCTTGCTGTGTGCTGAAGGGACACCCATATAGGCTGGTTACCGCGAATAACAAGATAATATAACGAGAAAAGCGTAAATGAATCCTAAAGACATATACTAATTATTGTAACAAATGAGTTATGCCTTGGGTCATTGGTAATGGTTGACTGGATGCGTTTTATCCCTCGGTGAGATATATTGATGCTCGGGGGAGCATGTGTTAACGTATGTGTCTTGGTTAGGAATCTGAATGTCCTAGAATGAGTGCAAGGGCACTTAAATAAGGGGATGGGTACTCTGGGCTATGTGATCGAGTACATTCGATGTATCTATGGGCTATGTGATCTAGATGCGGTTAGGAACCTATTCTTGGGTTATGTGATCAGGATATGGAAATACAACTCAGGGGCTGTGTGAGCTCGTGTAACTCGAAGGGCTATGTGATCTCAACTAACCTGATTGGCTATGTGACCTTAGGAAAAGATTGCTTGTGGCTATTGTGATCCAAGTATGTCTAGGACGTATCTGTGGCTATATTGATCTAGATATGATCTTTACCCGACGACTATGTGATCACAGGTAACCCGACGACTGTGTGAACACGGGAAAATAGTAGGGCTTCATTGGCCATTGTAGGGAATGTATGTTATTTACGTTGTTGTATGGATAATAATGTTGGCTGATTTACCCTTGGGTTATGTGATCAGGGCAGGGTTCGTAACTTGACGGACTGTGTGAGCTTGAGTAACTCGATGGGCTGTGTGATCTCAAGTATGAGCTATATTACCCTTGGGCTATGTGATAAGGGTATGGGATGTAACTCGATAGACGGAGTGGCCTCGAGTATGGTAAGCCTGGGATGGCTTGGTAATCTTCTTAGATAATAGTGGTATCTTAAGACAGTTATAAGCTCTAGCTAGGATAGGCTAGAAGATGATCCTTAGATGTTGAGAAGCCTTTCTGTGCACCCTTGATTATATTATCATGCATGCTTGTTTTATGATATTCATGAATTATGGTAGAGTAGAAATGTACCACTGAGTTTTGTTAGCTCAACGTTCAGAATTATGGTTTTTTCGTATGTAGGTTGACAGGTTGCTTTTGGAGGAGCACATCGAGAAGGATTTCCAAGCACCGAGCCAGTTTCAGAGTACAATACTTGATGTTTAGTTTAGACTGATTGTATTCATGGGACCTTACCATAGTCGAGTCTGTATCTTTACTTTGATTTACTACTATTTGGTCAAACAGTGTATTTTAATTGGAACTTATATTTTGTAAACCCCTTTTAATCTTATTATTCATGTGGATTTTATGAAAATAGATTATTTTGAGAATTGCCAACTTGTGGTTTTAAATGAGAAATTTTGATGGGTCAGCTTTGGGTGATCCGAATGTGATACTTTAGATACAAGACGGGATCAGGATGTTACATTTATTGGTATCAGAGCTTAGGTTTAGTCAGTTCTAAAAAACCTCTAGGTGGTATAGAGGTCGTGGTAAGGTGTCTAGTGAATATCGGTCCCTAAATTTAAGTGTACTTTATAAGACTAGGAATCTCGATGTGCCACCTTGTTTGTTGTGTTTCAGAAAATGAGTTGATAGAAGGTGAAGCCGATAGTGGAGAGGCAAGTCACTTCTGTGACCTTACCTCTACTCTCTTGCGTGTGGTGTAAGCTATTCTGAGGCAATCTGAGATACCTCACAAGACCCCTCTAGAGAGGCTTCATCGTTTTAAGCCTAAGAATTTTAAAGCTCGGGTGAGGATGACCCGATCAAGGCTGAACAGTGGTAGCGCGACACACAAAGAATCTTGTGACAGATGAAGAGAAGCCCGGAAGATGATCTTGATTGCATTGTTTCCCTTTTTAAAGGTAATGTACACGAGTGGTGAGAGACCGTAGAGTTGGGTCTACAGCCTGTACTCCCGACATGGGATACGTTGTGGATGAGTTTAGAAGAAGTACATCAGTGAGGTACACATGGATGAGATAATGGACCAGTTTCTGTATCTGGTTCAGGGATATTGAACGGTGTTTCCTTATGAGCAAGAGTTTTTAAATTTGAGCTATTACGTTTTGGAGTTTGTTACGACAGAGAAGTTGAGGTGCAAGAGGTTCAGATAAGGTTTGGGGGTCGAGCTTTAGTTACATGTGACAACGGGTCCACTAAGGATATTTTCAGAATTAGCTAATAGAGCGAAGGCGGTAGAGCAGCTTTAAGATACGATGTTGGGTAAGATGGGGGATGTTAGAGGCCATGATGTAAAGACCCAGGATAACGTGGATCCTTCTCTCTATCCGTATTAGAGGTTTTTTACTTTAAGGAGTTCGAAGAGAGTTACTTTGGACCAGCTATCGAGAGTCGGTTCAGGATCTAGATCAAGGATTCGTAGGGGCCATTTAATTTATACGCCATGAGAGAGTATTTATGGTTCTGTTAGAGCATCGCTTTTATCAGCATGTGAGCATTATGGCCGATATCACATTGGAGTGTGCTTTTTCTTCGAAGGGTTTGCTATAGGTGTCGAGCATTGGGACATATGGCAAAGGACTACCCAATTCTGGATGAGAATACACCAGCTCAGTCTCAGAGGTAGGCTGCTTCCCGATATGATCAGAATTTTGTTAGAAGTGGGGTTAGGGCACTGTCAGATTATCAAGGTAGAGGTCATGTGTGATCCACTGCCAGGATTGGCACGCGAGGCGTTGCTAGACAATCTGCTGCTCAGATTAGATTTGACAACCTTACGACTGAGGATATGTCAGGTAATTAAGTTTTGTGTTGGTTCTAGCTGTTTGCGTTAGCCGTTTAGCTCTTCGATTGTATAATAGACCGGTTCTTGTGATGTGCACCTTGGTAAATCTTAGGGTTTTTTTGTTGTTTTAGATTGTAATTAGAATTGCATCCCTTGCTAGATAAGTTCTTATCGTAGATGGTTGTTGAGAGTGCAAAGTGTGTCGTAAGTTGTGTGTGATAAGCGATAAAGTTTTATATTGCTTGAATCTAGTTGTCAGTGTCAGTTGTGTAGGATCTTAACCTATATAAGATGGATGTTGTGCTTTGTAGTACTAGCTCAAGGAAGGTTCTATAGGTTGCAAGGTATTTTTAGCTTGTGTTGTACGCGTGGGTTAAGAGTTCCTGGTCTTAGTGTTGTGGGTGTTTTGAGGGTATGGAGGTACCCTTGGTGAATGAGCAATCTTACCGGTTGATTGTGGTTTAGAACTGCGATAAAGGTAAGGTTGAGTTTGTTGTTAGTGTCCATCGCTCCGTGGTATGGTACTTAACGAACTCTTTGCTAGGGGGCACACTTGTGCAAGCGACCAATTGGGTATCATTGCTAAGTGCTTCACCGAGATCATGTCTACGGGAGAGTAAATTATATTGTGGCTTTGGATATGTTGAGCTGTAGTGCCATGGTGGAAGACCACTGCCGGTTTCGTGATATTGGCGAACTTTTTTTGGCCATAGAATGAGAGAGCTTCGCGTGTTGTTTGTCAGAGTAAAAGTACCATAGGAAAGGGTAAATGAAGGTTGTGAGAAACATGGTTGAGGTCCTAAGGGCGAATCGTGAGGATGGTTTCTTAACTTGTACACCTCTTGAGCTAGATCTCATGGAGTTGGAGGATCGCCAAATTGAGTTCGACCAAGGTTATTATCGATTAAGGCAAGTAGTGTAGAAGTTATCAGAGTAGCGCAACAGAAATATGGATCAATAGCTGTGTTGAGGGTAACTGGATGGTTGCATTGCAAAGAAATGTTTTTGGATGGAACAGTTGGAAATCCTTGAGAATAGTCAGATGACTATTCACGTTTGATTGTTTGGACTGAGTCAAGGGTTAGAAGAAGTTGTTTAGACTTCTGCAAATAGAATGGTTAGTTTTGGGTTGCTTGTGTGAGTTCGTAAATGACGATGGTCATTTCTCGAAACCAAGTAGTTGAATCGTAAGTGGTTTTCGATATTGTTGAAAGTAAGTTTGGATAAAGCGAAGTTTTAAGTTTGGACTTAGTGGGTCAAGTTTGGAGAAAAGAGCTGTTAGTTCAAGGTAGAATGATGATAATAATCAGTTGTTAGGGTTTTGCTTGTCTTTTAATGGTTTGACTGGGATATGGCTGTTAGGCGTGATGCATTTCTAGCAATGGTTTGTGGATGTGGCGCAACATTTTAGGCATAGATGAAGTCTAAGTTTAGTTTTTGGTTGACGGATGCTAGTAGAAATGTTGGTTAACCAAGATAGAATCCTTTAGAAGTGATATCTTTAAGTTGATGTTTGAACAGCGTGGCTCGAGGTTAGTTATATTATCATGCTTAGCAGTTCGTCATAAGTGTCATTGGTTGCTGAAAAAGAGTAGTTGGAAATCTTAAGAGAAGTGTTAAGAGCAGGTGGTTTAATGCTATGGTTTTGTTTAAGGTAGTTGAGGGAGAACTCTCCCTAATCAAGGTGATCCTGTTTGAATGGTGAAGTGGTTGGATCTGTTTTGGTTACATCTCACTTTCATCTATCTAAATTTCGAGGACGAAATTTCTTGAAAGAGGAGAGAGTTGTAACGAATCAGATTTTTAAGTCAACAATGGGTGTTGACTCGGGTCTTGGACCGACACGTCAAGTCAAATGTTTGGGTTATGTTGGGCCTTGTTTGGTGGTTTTGGGGTTGGGCTAGGATGAGTTTTGAGGAAGGTTATTAGGGTAAAACCATAAATAGAGGACAAAGGATGTTAGAGCCTTAATAATTATGCAGAAAAGTTAGGTAATGTTATCACCTTGGTTCCCTTGTCATTCTATCCCGAAAACCCTCTCATTCCTCCTACCCAAGAACCAAAAGAAAAGATGAAAGCTTGTTGCTTTAGAATAGAAATCTCGAATTGGTAATCAAGGGAGGTTTAGTCAACAAGAAAGGATCTATCCATCAAGGTGAATATCCCAAAGTTGGTGGAAGTTGAGTTTGGAAGCTTGGATCAAGATGAGAGGTGACAGGAGCTTGGTGGGAGCTTCATTTCAGATTTACTTGCTTGAGGTCAGTACATCTCTGACTCCTACATTTTATGAGCATTATAAGATGAATGCCTTGCTTGGTTTTATGTTTATGGGTTGCATAGTTAGGGTTCTATGAGCTTTAAACCCCTCTAATGGTAAATCACGATTTGGGTGTTGATAATGGGTAAAATTGGTAGAAAACCACCTATTATACTCTAAATAACTTGTAAGAACGATTTGGGACTTAACCATAGAGGTTAAGGGTGGGATTGAGAAAATCCCGAGCTCTAAGTTTTGAAATCTAGGCTCGAGTACCGGTACAGGGTGGTTGCATATCGGTACTCCTTGTAATATTGAGGGACAGGAAGGCGTATCGATACGCCTTCCCATGTATCGGTACCCATCACTCAATTAGGATTTTAGTAGTGCTTCTGCGTACCGGTACATTAAGGGTGTATCGGTACCCATTGTTCCATTGCCTGGGGAGGCTTTTGCGTATCGGTACACTAGGGTAGGGGTACTGGTACGGGTTGCGATCGGTACGGGGCGATCCGAGTATCGATACGGGGGAAGAGTGTATCTATGGCTAGTCATTCAATTCATTCAAACCTGAGTTGAGTATCGATACTTGAAGAGGAGTATTGGTACCTGTTGAGGCGTACCGATACCCATGTAAGAGTATTGGTACTCGTAGAGCAATCTGCCCAAGAATTTCGAGGTTGTGTTCGAGGGTTCTATAATTCATGATAAAGGGTCCGGTGGGTCCCTAAAGGTATAAAACAAATCCTAAAACTAAGAAATTAAGGTTGGTAAGTGGATCGCTCGTATTAATCACCCATAGGGATCCGTTTGGATGGGTTAATGCTACGTGAAAGATTGGGGTCCTTGTTGTGTACTGAAGAGACACTAATATAGGCTGGTTGTCGCGAATAACATGATAATCTAACGAGAAAGGCGTAAATGAATCCTAAAGACATATACTAATTATTGTAACAAATGAGTTATGCCTTGGGGCATTGGTAATGGTTGGTTGGATGCATTTTATTTATCGGTGAGATATATTAATGCTCGGGGGAGCATGTGTTAATATATGTGTCTTGGTTAGAAATCTGGATATCCTAGAGTCAGTGCAAGGGCACTTAAATAAGGGGATGGGTAACTCGATGGTCGTGTGAGCACGAGAAAATAGTAGGGCTTTGTTGGCCATTGTAGGGAATGTATGTTATTTACGTTGTTGTATGGATAATAAATGTTGGTTGATTTACCCTTGGGCTATGTGATCAGGGTAGGGATCGTAACTCGACGGGCTGTGTGTGTAACTCCCTAAACCCGCCTATGCAGAACGCCTAATTTAGGAGGTCAAATTCGGGTCACTGAAGCGACCCACGACAATAACAGAAGAACATTCTAAAAAAAGTGTTAAAAAGTGTAAAAAAAAATAAAATCTCTGTTAAAATACCATTTTAGAAATTATATAACATATAATGAAAATTTCAAAATAAACATATTACAGACTCTGACATAAAATCAGACACAACGTACATGCCCACTAACTGTACTAGTACCATACTCCGAAAGCAACGCCGATGGAACTCCAACCACTGGTGTCGATCACTATACCATGATAGATTTCTTTTATCCTGTAGTGGTAAAAACAACGTGAGCTTAGGAAAGCTCAGTAATACAAAACTACCAGATGATGTTGTATGCAACAAACAAGTATAAGGTTAATCAGAACTGTCACGAAAAGCCACTATCAACATGTTTCAAGCATATACTGTAATTCATAACGTTGTTACGCTTGCAAGAAACAAAGTCATTTCTGATTTAGTCTCCAGAATACCAGACAAGATATATATAACATAGATGATCAGAAGGAATAGATAGATTACCAGAATCGAGTTAGGAAGATTAGTGTGTTCCATCAATTACCGATCAAATAGAATGTTTCCGACAATTGAATAGTTTTGACAAGGGTAATAAGGGATAGAGAAAGTTTAATATTAACTTAATTACCCCCCAACCGTACACCGATATACAGTACCCCATAACGGTATCCAGAAAGACTTACCCTTGGCCCATTGGGTGTAGGAGCTTACACAAAGACTTACCCTAGGCTCATTCAGCCAAGGAGCTTACCTAAGAGGATGCCTTAGGTCCAGAAGGACTTACCAGCGCTGAGCCTACATATTCTTCATTCATACCCAGAGATACCCCAAATAAGATAGTTTAGTAGATAGACAGAATAAGAAAACAGAAATCATACATATATTCCCAGAGTATCAGAAAGCATATTTTTCATATTAGACATAGTGGTATATTTATTATTATTATTATTATTATTAACAAACATGATTCATGGTTCAGATTAGAGAGAAGATTTTTTTTTAATTTCAAAACAGAGAGAATATACATGTGCAAAGAACACACTATATGGTTCAATTTATCACTTAGAGGACCTTGATAAGTATAGATAAATATACGAAACTCTAGTCCATGCTATACTGATTTCAGAATCAAGAGACTTATTCGAAGAGTCCAATAATCATTTTCTTTATTCAGGTGATCAGGGTTTTATTCTTCATGGTCATTCAAAATTTTGGTATCTCATGATTATGTGAGATTTTGAGTATAACAGATTTATTCAGGGTTTTAAATATACACGGAGAGTACCAGACAATTTGCTCATAAGGGCATTTTGACTCCCAAGGTATGTGATTTTAAGTGGCTAATTCAACTTTCACAAACATTCGCTTTAACCATAACCCATGTTAATATGGTTCGCAGAGTTCCGTTAGCTACGACCCACGAGCGTTCTTCCCTTAATGATAACAACATTATAAGCTAAACCCATCTTCATCATATCTATTACTATCTTCCAACGCATAGTCAAACATTTCTTTATATTTGAATAAACCAACTTTACAGTAATATTAGAGATGGCCAACATCTCTAGATTCGGTTCCTCATCATGTAAAAAAGATACAGTTATCACATTTTATCTGAATTAAGACTTATCTTGGGTATACACTTATGCCATAATATAAGGGTAATTTAATTATTCCCGGGGTCACGACTATCTTAGTCATAGAAAGTTTTGGTGCAAAACATATTTTGATATTTACAGACATTCTGACTTATCTTCGATCCTTTCACATATTTTATTCATTTCTAAAACTCAAGGGCATATCCGTCATTCAAGAAAAATTTAGCAAATTCGATGGTTGAAAAAATATTTCAGTCATTTAGGTACTTTCGATATTCCCAAACATTTCATTTAATTTGGTAATTTCATTGTCTGGCGTTATTTCGGTCATTTCAATCATTCCAATCAATTCAATCTCTACTATTATTTAGATCAGTTTAGGAATACATAGAATATTCCATTAATTATCTTCACGTGTTTGTCCAGGGTTCGAGTAATCCAAGTGTTGTGATATCATACATATTACATCTTGATACAGAATTCTTTCCCAATAGAACTGTGATTTCAGATAAAATCATCATTTTATCAAGTCGAGTATAAAATTTCAGAATATTCCCTTTGTTGGGGGGTATTTAAGTCATTCGCACTTTTGAATGGTATTTTTGTCATTTCTTAACTAGATATTTCAAATATCAAATCTTTAAACTCTATTAATCGGGCCGGGAGATTATCTATTTCATTAATCATTTACTGAACTCAAGATCCTTTCAGTTTATTAAACTTCTACTTCAAAGTTAAATCTTATCCAAATTACTCTTTTCTTTATATTTTGTAATCGAATTAACACAAGCAGAGTTGAAATTACACTTAATCACATCCATGCATACCTTAACCGATTACCAACTTGTTTCATAAAGCATGCCAAAGGTAGTAATGTATTACCTTGATTCAGTGTTACATAAGTCAATCCAAGGTACTCCATTCATTCATTCTTGAGTCCTCAATTCGACATTCTCTCTAAGCTCATATACAAAGAATTGTGATTTCCTTCAATTACACAAAGTCCTTAATCAGCCCATAACATAAATACAATTACACTTAAACTGAATAATTTCTCACAGGCTCACTAGGGTTCAAGGTCATATTCGGAGGCTTTCGGGTTTGAATTTTGCAAAACTGATTTCAAAAATGGACTCAGAACGTCGAAAAACATAAAATATGAGTTTTCAGAAAATTTGACTTTTTGGTTAAAGTCAACGCTGACGTTAGCAGTCAACATTAACGTCATGTTCCAAGTCAACGCTAACGTCAGCAATCAAGTCAACGCTAAAGTCATCAATCAACTGGGTTGACTTAGACGAGTTGACTCACTGATTCGACTCGGATGGGTTGATTCACTGAGTTGACTCGGTCAATGGGTGAGGTCAGATCGGGTCGGGTCAGGTCAGTTAGATCAGATCGGTCGGGTTGGGCTAGATCGGTCGGGTCAGTTACTGGTTTAGTTCAGGGACCAAAACGGGTCTGGCCAGGCCGGTTCACCATTGAGCTGGTCTGGTTCAAGGGCTCTCATCCAGGGCGACAAGAAATTGCCCCAGACGGCGCGTGGGGTTCACTCGCTGCCCAAAAACGGCCTAAAAATGCCAAAATGTTTAGATTTAGCCGGATTTCAAACCCAGGACACACCCAACTCAAAATCAAGCGAGGTTTAACCAAAAAAGGCCCGAAAACTTACCTTCTTACCAGATCGGTTGAACGCCGATGAAGGCCCGATCGTGGCCGATTGGACGATCGGGAGTTTGGGTCAGGTTCACATGATGCAGGGATGCCGATGCTGGTAACGCCGTGAGTCACCGGTGTCGAAAACGGTCGAGATTTTAACGAAAAGTTTTGACGGAGGATAAGGGTTTCGTTAAAGCTTTAGATGTTTCTCGACGATGGACCGTACGGTGCGTGGTGACCGGGGTTGCAAATGGCAAAGGACTGGGAGCACACTGGCGACGATAGTGTACAGCACGGGCGGGCGGTGGCAGTAGATATGGTGGTGGCCGGATAAGTTGAAAAGGGAGAAAATAATTAGGGGTTTTTGGGTGAATTGATTCGAATATGGGAAGATGAGGTGTCAGACTTGGTTTTATCCTTTTCAGGATATCTGCACTAGGTTAAGGTTTTTACTTAATTTAAGTAAACCATAAAAAATATGGGCCTTGGTTCAACTTGTTACACCCTTGGATGTTTGCAGGGTCACGGGTTCAAACCCCATTTGGCTTTAAACTCTTATTTTTAAATTTTTTCCAAACAAGGTGTTACAACTCTCCTCCCCTAAAAGAAATTTCATCCTCAAAATTTTCCAGAGTCGGATCAATGCAGAACTGTAATTCTATTCATTCACCCACTGAAACTTGCCTATCAGAGTATGCTTATTCCTCGAGTTTAACAGACGGTCACCGATCAATCTAGCAGTATCCTCAATCACTTGGACTAACTTTAGACCCAAAATCATCCCACCATACATCTTAGTTCGACTGACCAAAATACGACATGTGGATCCATACAGAACTTTAAACATTGCCATCTGAACACTTTTCTCTTAACCGTTATTATAAACAACCTCAGTCAGGGATAAGAAACCATTCCAACTATCACATAAATTAATCATACGACCTTGATGTTTGTCTTTTATAATCTGAATTACTCTACTAGGTTGATCATCATTTTTTATAATAAACTATATCTAAAATCCAGATGAGTGTTAAATGCCTCCAACATGGCCTTTCAGAATCAGGATGTAAACATCAAAATTTTAATCAGAGATGATACATAACGGTTCATCATGTCTCAATTTTCAGGGAAATGTTTTTCTATATGATGTTGGAATATAACCAAGACCTTGAGCAAAAATCACTTACCTTCAAAGAAATTTTTGGACAACTATTTTCTTCGTGTATAACATAATCACCACAAAATTTACACTTTCGCCAAGCTCACAGACACATTCCTTTTTAAATTCATAATACTTTTATCAAATTTTAATCAGGATATTCTCAAACATAGTCATGTTCAACGAATAGCCTTGCATGTAATCTTGTATCAGTTACCTCACCTAATCAAACATTTATTCTTAATCTGAATCAGATCTTTAGTTTCACATGCACCAACCATCTCAGGTTCTTCATACAGATTCAAATTTATCATGTTAATCCAGATCAAGGATGAACATTACCGACATTCCTTGCCAGTACAGATCAAACTAGCATAGACAGAGTGGTTAGATGCACTTATTGCCGAAATTGATTCGACATCAGAGTCCTAGCTTGGAGGAGTACGGTTAAGGTCTAGGGGCATGCACAAACCAGACACCCTATGACAGACGATCAGCCAATCTACCCACAAAGACGCAACTCTAAGCTCTGATAGCACTAAATGTAACCCCCTAAACCCGTCTATGTAGAACGCCTAATTTAGGAGGTTACATTCGGGTCACCGGAGTGACCCACGACAATAACAGAAGAACATTATAAAAGAATGTGTTAAAAAGTGTAAAAAATAAAATCTCTGTTAAAATACCATTTTAGAAATTCTATAACATATAACACAAATTACAAAATAAACATATTACAGATTATGACATAAAATCAGACACATCGTACATGCCCACTAACTGTACTGGTACCATACTCCGAAAGCAACGCCGATGGAACTCCAACCACTGGTTTCGATCACTATACCATGATAGATTTCTTCTATCCTATGATGGTAAAAACAACGTGAGCCTTTCACATGTTATATAAGGGTAATTTAATTAAGACTTATCCTTGGTATACACTTATGCCATAACATAAGGCTAATTTAATTATTCCAGGGGTCACGACTGTCTTAGTCGTCGAAAGTTTTGGTGCACAAATATATTTTGATCTTTACAGACATTCTAACTTATCTTTGATCCTTTCACATGTTTATTTATTTCTGAAACTCAAGGGCATATCTGTCATTTTTGAAAAATTTAGCAAATTCAATGGTTTAAAAAATATTTCAGTCATTCAGGTACTGTTGATATTCCCAAACACTTCATTTAATTTGGTAATTTTATTATCTGAAGTTATTTCGGTAAATTCAATAATTCCAATCAATTTATTCTCTACTTTCATTTGGATCAGTTTAGGAATACATAGAGTATTCCATTAATTATCTTCACGTGTTTGTCCACGGTTCGAGTAATCCAAGTGTTTTGATATCATACATATTGCATCTTGATACAAAATTTTTTCCCAATAGAACTGTGATTTCAGATAAAATCATCATTTTATCAGGTCGAGTATAAAATTTTAGAACATTCCCTTTGTTAGGGGGTATTTAAGTTATTCGCACTTCTGAAGGGTATTTTCTTCATTTCTTAACGAGATATTTCAAATATCAAATCTTTAAACTATATTAATCGAATCAGAAGATTATCCATTTCATTAATCATTTACTTAACTCAAGATCCTTTCGGTTTATTAAACTTCTCTTTCAAAGTTCAATCTTATCCAGATTACTATTTTCTTTATATTTCATAATCGAATTAACACAAGCAGGGTTGAAATTACACTTAATCACATTCATGCATACCTTAACCGATTACCAACTTGTTTCATAAAGCATGCCAAAGGTAGTAATGTATTACCTTGATTCGGTGTTACATAAGTCGATCCAAGGTACTCCATTCGTTCTTTCTCGAGTCCTGAATTCGACATCCTCTTTAAGCTCAGATACAAAGAACCACGATTTCCTTCAATTACACAAAGTCCTCAATCAGTCTATAACATAAATACAATTACCCTTAAATTGAATAATTTCTCATAGGCTCACTAGGGGTTCAAGGTCATATTTGGAGGCTTTCAGGTTTGAATTTCGCAAAACCAATTTCAAAAATGAACTCGGAACGTCGAAAAACATAAAATAGGAGATTTCAGAAAATTTGACTTTTTGGTCAAAGCCAACGATGAAGTCAACAGTCAACACTGACGTCGTGCTGACGTCATTAGCCATGTCAATACTGACGTCAGCAGTCAAGTCAATACTGACATCATCAATCAATTGGGTTGACTCAAATGAGTTAACTCGGTTAATAGGTCAGATTGGGTCAGGTCACTTCGGTCGGGTCAAATCGGTCGAGTAGGTTACTGGTTTGGTTCAGGGACCAAACCGAGTCTGGCCAGGCCGATTCACCATTGAACCGGTTCGGTTCAAGGGCTGTCGTCCAGAGCGGCAAAAAATTACCCCAGACGGCGCGTGGGGATCACGCTCTGCCCAAAAATGGCCGAAAAGGGCCCAAAATGTTCAGATTTAGTCGGATTTCAAACCCATGACACACTCAACTCAAAATCAAGTGAGGTTTAACTGAAAAAGGCCCAAAAACTTACCCTCTTACCAGATCGTTCAAACACCATCAAGGCCCGATTGTGGCCGGTTAGACAATCGAGAGGTTGGGTCAGGTTCGCCATGATGCAGGGATGCCGATGTTGGTGACGCCGCGAGTCACCAGTGTCGAAAATGGCTGAGATCTGAATGAAAAGTTTTGACAGAGGATAAGGATTTTGTCGAAGCTTTAGATGCTTTTCCACGGCAGACCGAACGGCGCGTGGTGATCGGGGTTGCAAACAGCAAAAAGACGGCGAGCACACCGATGACGACGGTGCACAAGACGGGCAGGCGTTGGCGGTAGATATGGTGGTGGCCGGATAAGTTGAAAAGGGAGAAAATAATTAGGTGTTTTTGGGTGAATTGATTGGAATGGGGGAAGAAGAGGTTTCAGCCTTGGTTTTATCCTTTTCAAGATATCCGAACCAGGTTAAGGTTTTTACTTAATTTAAGTAAACCATGACAAACATGGGCCTTGGCTCAACTGGTTACACCCTTGGTTGTTTGCAGCCAAGGTCACGGGTTTAAACCCCATTGGATGCAAACTCTCATTTTTAATTTTTTTCCAAACAAGGTGTTACAACCCTTATCCCCTAAAAGAAATTTCATCCTCGAAATTTTCCAGAGTCGGATCAATGCAAAACTGTAATTTTTTTCATTCACCCACAGAAACTTGCCTATCAGAGTATGCTTATTCCTCGAGTCTAACAGACGGTCACAGATCAATCTAGCAGTATCCTCAATCACTTAGACTAACTTTAGACCCAAAGTCATCCCACAATACATCTTAGTTCGACTGATCAGAATACGACATGTGGATCCATACAAAACTTTATACGTTGCCATCTGAACACTTGCTCTTAACCGTTATTATAAACAACCTCAGTCAGGGATAAAAAACCTTTCCAACTATCATATAAATTAATCATACGACCTTGATTTTGTCTTTTATAATCTGAATTACTCTACTAGGTTGATCATCATTTTTTGTATAATAAACTGTATCTAAAATCCAGATGAGTGCTACATGCCTCCAACATGGCCTTTCAGAATCAGGATGTAAACATCAAAATTTTTAATCAGAGATGATACATAATGGTTCATCATGTTTCAATTTTCAGGGAAATATCTTTCTTTATGTTGTTGGAATATAAGCAAGTCCTTGAAAGAAAATCACTTACCTTCAAAGAAATTTTCGGACAACTATTTTCTTCGTGTATAACATAATCACCACAGAATTTACACTTTTGCCAAGCTCTCAGACACTTTCCCTTTTAAATTCATAATACTTTTATCAAATTTTCATAGGGATATTCTCAAACATAGTTATGTTCACCGAATAGCCTTGCATGTAATCTTGTATCAGTTACCTCACTTAATCAAACATTTATTCTTAATATGAATCAGATCTTTAGTTTCACATGCACCAACCATCTCAGGTTCTTCATCCAGATTCAAATTTATCACGTTAATCTAGATCAAGGATGAACATTATCGACATTCCTTGCTAGTACAGATCAAACTATTATAGACAGAGTGGTTAGATGCACTTATTACCCAAATTGATTCGACATCGGAGTCCCGGCTTGGTGGAGTACAGTTAAGGTCTAGGGGCATGCACAGACCAGACACCCTATGACAAATGACCAATCTACCAAGAAAGACGCAACTCTAAGCTCTGATACCACTAAATGTAACCCCCTAAACCCACTTATACAGAACGCCTAATTTAGGAGGTCACAGTCGGGTTACCGGAGTGACCCATGACAATAACAGAAGAACATTCTAAAAAATGTGTTAAAAAGTGTAAAAAATAAAATCTCTGTTAAAATACCATTTTAGAAATTATATAACATATAACAAAAATTTCAAAATAAACATATTCAGACTCTGACATAAAATTAGACACAACGTACATGCCCACTAACTGTATTGGTACCATTCTCCGAAAGCAACGCCGATGGAACTCCAACCATTAGTGTTGATCACTATACCATGATATATTTCTTCTATCCTATGATGGTAAAAACAACGTGAGCTTGGGAAAGCTCAATAATACAAAACTATTTCAGTCATTCAGGTACTGTCGAAATTCCCAAACACTTCATTTAATTTGGTAATTTTAGTGTCTGACGTTATTTCGGTCAATTCAATAATTCCAATCAATTCATTCTCTACTGTCATTTGGATCAGTTTAGGAATACATAGAGTATTCCATTAATTATCATCCAAGTGTTTTGATATCATACATATTGTATCTTGATACAAAAGTTTTTCACAATAGAACTGTGATTTCAGATAAAATCATAATTTTATCAGGTCGAGTATAAAATTTCAGAACATTCCCTTTTTAGGGGGTATTTAAGTCATTCGCACTTCTGAAGGGTATTTTCTTCATTTCTTAATGAGATATTTCAAATATCAAATCTTTAAACTCTATTAATCGAATAGGGAGATTATCAATTTCATTAATCATTTACTGAACTCAAGATCCTTTCGGTTTTTTAAACTTCTCTTTCAAAGTTCAATCTTATCTAGATTACTATTTTCTTTATATTTCGTAATCGAATTAACACAAGCAGATTTGAAATTACACTTAATCACATTCATGCATACCTTAACCGATTACCAACTTGTTTCATAAAGCATGCCAAAGGTAGTAATGTATTACCTTGATTCAGTGTTATATAAGTCGATCCAAGGTACTCCATCTGTTCTTTCCCGAGTCCTGAATTTGACACCTTCTTTAAGCTCAGATACAAAGAACCACGATTTCCTTCAATTAAACAAAGTCCTTAATCAGTCCATAACATAAATACAATTACCCTTAAACTGAATAATTTCTCAAAGGCTCACTAGGGTTCAAGGTCATATTCGGAGGCTTTCGGGTTTGAATTTCGCAAAACCAATTTAAAAAATGGACTCGAAACGTCAAAAACATAAAATAGGAGTTTTCAGAAAATTTGACTTTTTGGTCAAATCAAACAATGACGTCAGCAGTCAACACTGACGTCATTAGCCATGTCAACGCTGACATCAGCAGTCAAGTTAATACTGACATCATCAATCAACTGGGTTGACTCAAACAAGTTGACTCAGTCAATAGGTCAGATCGGGTCAGGTCGGTTGGGTCAGGTTGGGTCAAATAGGTCGAGTAGGTTACTGGTTCGGTTCAGGGACCAAACCAAGTCTGGCCAGGCTGGTTCACCATTGAACAGGTTCAGTTCAAGGGCTGCCATCCAGGGCGGCAAGAAATTGCCCCAGACGGCGCGTGAGGACCACGCGCTGCCCAAAACTGGCCGAAAAAACCCAAAATTTTCAGATTTAGCTGAATTTCAAACCCAGGACACACCAAACTCAAAATCAAGCAAGGTTTAACCGAAAAAGACCCAAAAACTTACCCTTTTACCAGATCGGTTGAACACCGATGAAGGCCCGATTGTGGCCGGTTGGACGATCGAGAGGTTGGGTCAGGTTCGCCATGATGCAGGGATGCCGATGCTGGTGACACCGCGAGTCACCGGTGTCAAAAACGGCCGAGATCTGAACGAAACATTTTGATGGAAGATAAGGGTTTCGCCGAAGCTTTAGATGTTTTTCCACGGTAGACCGAATGGCGCGTGGTGATCGGGATTGCAAACGACAAAGGACGGCAAGCACACCGATGACGACGGTGCACAGGACGGGCGGGCGGTGGCAGAAGATATGGTGGTGGCTGGATAAGTTGAAAAGGGAGAAAATAATAAGGTGTTCTTGGGTGAATTGATTGGAATGGGGGAAGATGAGGTGTCAGACTTGGTTTTATCCTTTTCAGGATATCTAAACCAGGTTAAGGTTTTTACTTAATTTAAGTAAACCATGACAAACATGGGTCTTGGCTCAACTGGTTACACCCCTGGTTGTTTGCAGCCAAGGTCACGGGTTTAAACCCCCTTGGATGCAAACTCTCATTTTTAATTTTTTTTCCAAACAAGGTGTTACAACCCTTATCCCCTAAAAGAAATTTCATCCTCGAAATTTTCCAGAGTCGGATCAATGCAGAACTATAATTTTTTTCATTCACCCACTGAAACTTGCCTATCAGAGTATGCTTATTCCTCGAGTCTAACAGACGGTCATAGATCAATCTAGCAGTATCCTCAATCACTTGGACTAACTTTAGACCCAAAGTCATCCCACCATACATCTTAGTTCGACTGATCAGAATACGACATGTGGATCCATACAAAACTTTATACATTGCCATCTGAACACTTGTCTCTTAACCGTTATTATAAACAACCTCAGTCAGGGATAAGAAAACTTTCCAACTATTACAGAAATTAATCATACGACCCTGATGTTTGTCTTTTATAATCTGAATTACTCTACTAGGTTGATCATTATTTTTTGTATAATAAACTGTATCTAAAATCCAGATGAGTGCTACATGCCTCCAACATGGCCTTTCAGAATCAGGATGTAAACATCAAATTTTTAATCAGAGATGATACATAACGGTTCATCATGTTTCAATTTTCAGGGAAATATCTTTCGTTATACTGTTGGAATATAACCAAGACCTTGAAAGAAAATCACTTACCTTCAAATAAATTTTTGGACAACTATTTTCTTCGTGTATAGCATAATCAACACAGAATTTACACTTTTTCCAAGCTCACAGACACCTTCCCTTTTAAATTCATAATACTTTTATCAAATTTTCATCAGGATATTCTCAAACATAGTCATGTTTACCGAATAGCCTTGCATGTAATCTTGTATCAGTTACCTTACCTAATCAAACATTTATTCTTAATCTGAATCAGATCTTTAGTTTCACATGAACCAACCATCTCAGGTTCTTCATCCAGATTCAAATTTATCACGTTAATCTAGATCAAGGATGGACATTATCGACATTCCTTGCCAGTACAGATCAAACTATTATAGACATAGTGGTTAGCTGCACTTATTACCCGAATTGATTCGACATCGGAGTCCCAGCTTGGTGGAGTACGGTTAAGGTCTAGGGGCATGCACAGACCAGACACCCTATGACAGACGATCGACCGATCTTCCAATAAAGATGCAACTCTAAGCTCTGATACCACTAAATGTAACCCCCTAAACCCGCCTATGTAGAACGCCTAATTTAGGAGATCACATTCGGGTCACCGGAGTGACCCACGACAATAACAGAAGAACATTCTAAAAAAATGTGTTAAAAAGTGTAAAAATAAAATCTCTGTTAAAATACCATTTTAGAAATTATATAACATATAACGAAAATTTCAAAATAAACATATTACAAACTCTGACATAAAATCAGACACAACGTACATGCCCACTAACTCTACTGGTACCATACTCCGAAAGCAACACCGATGGAACTCCAACCACTAGTGTTGATCACTATACCATGATAGATTTCTTCTATCCTATGATGGTAAAAACAACGTGAGCTTGGGAAAGCTCAGTAATACAAAACTACCAGATGATGTTGTATGCAACAAACGGGTATAAGGTTAATTAGAACTATCATGATAAGCCATTATCAACATGTTTCAAGCATAAACTATAATTCATAACGTTGTTACGCTTGCAAGTAGCAAAGTCATTTATGATTTAGTCTCCAGAATACCAGACAAGATATATATAACATAGATGATCAGAAGGAACAAATAGATTACCAGAATTGAGTTAGGAAGATTAATGTGTTCAATTAATTACCGATCAAGAATGATAAATAGAATGTTTCCAACAATTGAATAGTTTTGACAAGGGTAATAAAGGATAGAGAAAGTTTAATATTAACTTAATTACCCCCAACCGTACACCGATATACAGTACCCTATAACGGTATCCAAAAAGACTTACCTTGGGCCCATTGGGCGTAGGAGCTTACAGAAAGACTTACCCTAGGCTCATTCAGCCTAGGAGCTTACCTAAGAGGATGCCTTAGGTCCAGAAGGACTTACCAGCGCTGAGCCTACAGATTCTTCATTCATACCCAGAGATACCCCAAATCAAATAGTTTAGTAGACATAGAATAAGAAAACAGAAATCATACATATATTCCTAGAGTATCAGAAATCAGAAAGCATATTTTAATTTCAAAAAATAGAGAATATACATGTGCAAAGAACACACCAGATGGTTCAATTTATCACTTCGAGGACCTTGATAAGTATAGATAAATATACAGAACTCTAGTCCATGCTATACTGATTTCAGAATTAAGAGACTTATTCGAAGAGTCCGATAATCATCGTCTTCATTCAGGTGCTCAGGGTTTTATTCTTCATGGCCATTCAGATATTTTGGTATCTCATGATTATGCGAGGTTTTGAGTATAACGGATTTATTTAGGATTTTAAATATACTCAGAGAGTACCAGACAATTTGCTTATAAGGGCATTTTGACTCCCGATGACTATTTGATAAATTAACCCACGAGGGGTAGAATTGAACTCGGAAAGTATGTGGTTTTAAGCGGCTAAGTCAACTTTCACAAACATTTGCTTTAACCATAACCCATGTTAATGTGGTTCTAGAGTTCCGATAGTTACAACCCACGAGCGTTCTTACCTTAATGATACCAACATTATAAGATGAACCCATCTTCATCATATTTATTACTGATCTTCCATTTCATAGTCAAACATTTCTTTATATTTGAATAAACCAACTTTAAGTGATATTAGAGATGGCCAATATCTTTAGATTTGGTTCCTCATCATGTAGAAACGATACAGTTATCACACTTGATCTGAATTAAGACTTATCCTGGGTATACACTTATGCCATAATATAAGGGTAATTTAATTATTCTAGGGGTTACGGCTGTCTTAGTCGTTGAAAGTTTTGGTGCACAAATATATTTTGATCTTTACAGATATTCTAACTTATCTTCGATCCTTTCACATATTTTATTCATTTCTGAAACTCAAGGGCATATCCTTCATTCTAGAAAATTTTAGCAAATTTGATGGTTGAAAAGAATATTTCAGTCATTCAGTTACTTTCGATATTCCCAAACACTTCATTTAATTTGGTAATTTTAGTATCTGGCGTTATTTCGGTCATTTCAATCATTCCAATCAATTCGTTATCTACTGTCATTTGGATCAGTTTAGGAATACATAGAATATTCCATTAATTATCTTCATGTGTTTGTCCAAGGTTGGAGTAATCCAAGTGTTTTGATATCATACATATTGCATCTTGATACAGAAGTCTTTCCCAATAGAACTATGATTTCAGATAAAATCATCATTTTATCAGGTCGAGTATAAAATTTCATAACATTCCCTTTGTTAGGGGGTATTTAAGTCATTCGCACTTTTGAACGATATTTTCGTCATTTCTTAACGAGATATTTCAAATATCAAATCCTTAAACTCTGTTAATCGGATCGGGAGATTATCGGTTTCATTAACCATTTACTAAACTCAAGATCCTTTCGGTTTATTAAGCTTCTCTTTCAAAGTTCAATCTTATCCAGATTACTATTTTTATATTTTGTAATCGAATTAACACAAGCAGAGTTGAAATTACACTTAATCATATTCATGCATACCTTAACCGATTACCAACTTGTTTCATAAAGCATGCCAAAGATAGTAATGTACTACCTTGATTCGGTGTTACATAAGTCGATCCAAGGTACTCCATTCGTTCATTCTCGAGTCCTGAATTCGACATCCTCTCTAAGCTCAAATACAAAGAACCACGATTTCCTTCAATTACACAAAGTGCTTAATCAGTCCATAACATAAATACAATTACACTTAAACTGAATAATTTCTCATAGTCTCACTAGGGTTCAAGGTCATATTTGGAGGCTTTCAGGTTTGAATTTCGCAAAACCACTCAGAAGGTCAAAAAACATAAAATAGGAGTTTTCGGAAAATTTGACTTTTTAGTCAAAGTCAATGCTGGCATCAGCAGTCAAGTCAACGCTGACGTCATCAATCAACTGGGTTGACTCGAACGAGTTGACTCACTGAGTCGACTTGGGCGAGTTGACTCACTGAGTTGACTCGATCAATAGGTAGGGTCGGATCCGGTCAGGTCAAAGTGGTCAGGTTGGTTGGGTCAGATCGGTTAGATCAGTCGGGTCGGTTACTGGTTCGGTTCAGGGACCAAACCGAGTCTGGCCAGAAAGTTCACCATTGAACCGATCCGGTTCAAGGGCTGCCATCTAGGGCGGCCGAAAATTGCCCTAGACGGCGCGTGGTGTTCACGCGCTGCCCAAAAACGGCCGAAAAATGCCCAAAATGTTCAGATTTAGTCGGATTTCAAAGTGCAATAAATCATGGTAATTTTGAATCTACAAGAAGATTGTTATAAAATCTATATTTGCTCGAAAATAATCATTCTTCTACGTTGAAAAACTCGACTATAGACTTCTCCTAAAGTTCAGGTTGCAAAAATTCATCTTGATGAGAATTTTTATGGGAGGCATTCCCTAATGTGAATGCAATCATCATGTTTATTTCATGAGATTATTAGATCTATTTCATTATCTGAAGTGAATACAAACATGGTAAATCACTATTTAGTTAGTGATATAGCTCAGATATTATTCAAATTACTTAACAACTGAAGTTAAGTGGTCAGAGTATCACTGATGAGGATATGTTAATAAAAATATACTTCATTTTTCATGCAAATAATGTTGTCCTCAGACACAATATCGTGATTAAAGGCCCAGTGGCTCCATTCCCTCAAGTGATTGTGAGATTATATAACGGGAGAATAAATGCCACATTAGTAGTTGTGGTTATGGTCGATGCCATAGACATAGACATAGACATAGACATGATGATTATTTTAAGAATGCTTATACCCATCAAAAGTGGGGTTATAAGGATGACAAGAGATAAATGACAAGAGATAAAGATATTTCTAAGTAAGTAAAATCCTTTTTATTACCAATGCAATGTTTATGCCCATTGGTCTAAGAATGCTCCATTCCATTGGTCTCGTACTTGTCGTGCGCTGAAAACATCAACAATCATTGAATAATAAAGGAAAGAAAAGAGAAGTAAATTTTATTTGCGAAAATGATATTGGTCCAACTCATTTGGACATTGTTGATTTCCTTATAACCCTTGAACAGAATAAATCTTATCTTAATTATTCTCATAACCTTGAAGAGAATTATTGGTTTTTTAATTTATTATGCTTTATGTTTATTTACTTTACGTGTTAATTATTTACGTTTTATATTTATATTTATATATATTATGACATTTATTTATTTTGTTTAACATAATTACTTATCAAATATAATATATGGTGACGATTTATGCTTAGCAAAAGCATAAGAAATATTTTCTCATTTAAATGCAAGGAAAAAATGTGAGTACTATATCTTAAAGTACTGAATATATTGATGCTCCAGAAGAGCAATAAGTTCTTGAGAGAAAATACATTATAAAAGTGCATAATTGTGAATATTGTAATAATTACCACTTATGGTAATAATATTGTCACCATCAAAAGTAAAAATTTTAAGAGAACAATAAGAGTTCTCAAAATAATCCCTCGGGAATTATGGATGACATATGTTATCAATTGACATATGAAATAAGCCAATGTGGATATAAGTTCCAGTAGCAGAAAAATCAATTCAAAGCTCTAAAAGAGCTATATATTGTTATGAAAAGAATAATTTTCATTGAAAGCTTCGAAAGAGCTAAATATATTCATATTCAAATGAACAATTTTGGTGGACAATGTATTATCAAGTTTTAAAGAAACTTGTATTTCAAAATTCGTACTAGACATATACGAGTGAGATTGAATCACATGTTATGGTAAACCAGAAGTTTACAAATTTAGAAATATATATACACACACACATGTATATATAGTTGACATGATCGGTTAGACCATCCTGATCAATAATAATGTGGAAATTATTGAGATTTACATGCACATATACTAAAAGAAACTGAAGTTCTTGTGGTGCTGTTTCTCAAAGGAATTGATTAAATTCCACTTACTAAAAGAACCTGAAGTTCTTGTGTTGCTTGTTCTCAAAAGAATTGATTAAGATCCCACTTACCAAAAGAACTTGAAGTTCTTGTACTAAAGTTGAGATTGCATGTCTTGCATATCTGAATCAAATATTGACCCATTTATCCACAAATGTGGAAAATTTTTACATGATTTTAGTAGATGCATCTACATTGTTTTTATCAACTTACAACCAAAAGTTTGTGAGATTGATTAGAAAAAAGATTCATATTATGCAATTAGACTATTCGTCTTGCAAAAGCTAGTGAGTTTATATTTTAGGCTATATTAGTTAAAATAATTGTTACAAAGCCTATTGGTTATGAAAAATACGGTTTAGCAAAATTTTAATTGTATGCCTCCTATTTAATAGCTAAACTATGAGAACAAAACATTTATTATCTAGATGGTATTTCACATATAGCAGCACTTATACGCATCAAGCCAACGAGTTATAATAAACTCACCGTTATGATTGGTTTTTGGTCATACGCCATACATTTCCCATTTTATAATTTTTTAATGTGCGATATATAGTTGAATTGCTCCGCCACAACGCACAAAATGGGTAAATAAAAAGGGTTGAGAATATATATTGAGTATGAGTCTCATTTTATGTTTAAATTCTTAAACATTAATTGGAGAATCATTTATGAGATGATTTTTCTCAACATCAGGGGGAGAGAATAATCAGCTGGATAAAGAACAAAAATGAATTATCGTTATCCAGATCCTTGTATATGAACCAAAAGTTCATAAGATAATTCATGTTATTATAAGTTAACTGTCAGACATATTTACTGACCAGTAATCAAGTCTCATATACCAGCTAAAATGCTCTAAATTTGAATTACATGTTAGAGCGAATGGATGTAAATCATGCTTGAAGCGTGATATTTAAATTGTTTACAATGATCAAAATTCTCGTAAATGAAAAGTAATATAAGATGGTCATATCTTGGAGGCGGGTGCTCCTAAAGAGACCCAAGACATAACTAATAATAAAACTCTAGAAGGGTTTCACGTACCTAAAATAAAGATTGAAAAGAGATCTCGATAAGTTATGTTACTACGAGAAAATAATGGAACCAAAATAGAAAAAGTTGTTGACAACAATTTTACATAGACTTCTATAGAAGCAAAGAAAGATAATGATGATCTTGTATAGAAATCTATACATGAGTATAGAAATTGTAATGATTGGCCAATGCAAAAAGACGCTTTGAACTTTAAAAAGTAAAGTTTTTGGGGCAATAGTCCAAACACCTAAAGGTGTAATGTAAGTGGGGTACAAATAAATAGTCGTGAGATATAAATACGACTTGAATTATGCTTTATGAAGAGTTTTAATTACTTCAAGGTGGATGCTATTACTTTGGTAGTTATGAAATATTTTATATACGTCTAATTATTTTGTGGATCCATATTTATCCTTGAAGGATTTAAAATGCTAGAAGCATTTAGAAATTTCCGAGAAAATTTATTTAGACATGTCCCATTGAATATTTATATTTTGGCGCATTTGGTATAATCTCCTTAGTGAGTACTTATTGAGGAAATATTATAAGAATGATCATATTTCCTTATGCATTTTACAAAGGAGTTTAGATCAAGATTGATTACGATAATTTGAATATCATTAGAACTCCTGAAGAGCTTCAAATTGGAAAGTCAAAAAAGCTTTCAAAGCATTTGATTATTTAACGGAAGTATTTGAGAAAAAGAATCTTGATATCAAGTTTTGTCTCAACCTAAAGATCGAGCGCTTAAATATATGCTTTTGTTTATGAATGGACATAAGCTGAAAGAATTTTAAAGAATATTCAATACAGATAAAGCATATCTATTGAGTATCCTAGTGATTGTAAGATTGTTCGATGTGAATAAATATATCTTCGAAAGAAAGATAAATGAATCCTTGGTCTGAAAGCACCATATATTAGTTGGTTCATAAATACAATATAAACGCTACAAGGATCATTATCTCTAGATCTCCCAACATTAATCGATATCTCCTCAAATTATGTAGAAATTATTGTTATGCATGAGGCAAGCTAAAAATTTGTTTGGCGAAGATTATTGATCCAACATATTTAGAAGATATGTGATTTATTTTCAGAAGATAAGATATAAGTTATCTTATGTAGAGATAATGCAAAATTTATATCTCAATCGAAATGTGGATACATCAAAGATGGAAAAATGAAACATATTACTCCAAAATTTCATCCCACGCGATCTTCAAAAAAATAGTATTCAAGATTGAATTATGAAGATTCAAAGATCTTATGTGATGTTTTCATAGGAGGTAAATACGCGTTGCACTCTTTTTCCCTTAACCGAGATTTTGTCCCAATGGGTTTTCCTGGTAAGGTTTTGAATATGGCAACATGTTATGCGTATCAAAGATGTGTGTACTCTTTTTTCCTTCACTAAAGAAATTTTTCCCACTGGTTTTTATCTTAGTAAGGTTTTAACGAGTCACATTATCTTCATAGACATCCAAGGAGGAGTGTTATGAATATTTATCTATGTGGATGTCTATCATGATAAGAATTTTATCTAGGAGATCTGATTTACTTCATCAGTAGAAATATTATCTTCATTAATTAGAGTTTCATGTATTATGTACATCTTATGTCTATAAATAGATGTTTTGATGAAAGCATTGTACATACTTGAATATTCAGAATAAATACAAATCTCCCACTTTCCCTCATCTCTTTGTTCTTATTCTTGTTCTTCGTTATTTTATTCACAACATGTTATCAACACGAGACTCTAACCAACTGAGGTCCTCACCGTTCAAATCCCAAAGAGCCATAAGATTTTGGTCCATTCAAGGGTTACATCGAATTAAAATTCGCATAAGAAAAATAGAGATTATTCGAAGATCAAATTTGAGACTTACATCGAATTCTTTATTATTTCGCCTGTAATTAAGTTAATTGTTTTCCTTTTTCTTTAACACCCTTTTTCATTTCAAGCTAAAAAGGGTTAATATTTCTTTTAGTTGAATTCTTTATTTTCTTAAATGTTTCATTTTCGATAGTTATATTTTATACATTTACAAATGAATATAAAGCTTAGGCATAATGTCAAAATAGTCCTTTAGCGTTTGATCTTATGATCACTTTAGTCTCCATTCTTTTTCTGGTGCAATTGGACTCTTAATGTTTCATTCTGAGTCAACTCTTCTTGCTGACGTGGCACGTCATATGTATCCTAAGTGTTGATGTGACAATACCACATGTGCATAAGTGATCAAAAAAATATTATTTTTAAATTAATAACAAATATATTTTTAATTTATTTTAAACCAATCATATGATGACACATGTAAACATATGATTAGTTTAAAATAAATTAAGTTCAACTATGGTTTTCCCCAATTTGGCATGGGTTTGATACCTATGAAAAATCATAGTCATGTTTGTTGGTAAAAATTACTGCAAAACGAGGCATTAACACTTACAGGACAATATATAAATAAATGATGAAGAATGTAAATCAATAACCGTGTCGTTGTAAACAATTGCCTTAGAAGCGAATTCGCCCCGATGTGTGTAATCGCTACAATAGACGAACGCCTCTGAGATTAGCACGGTCTCTCCACGAATTCATACACCCGAAAACTGGAACGAACTTTGATGGTACTGCTCTTCTCAAAAAGAGAACTTAAAACTCGGAATTTGAAAAATGCTATAGAAAAACCTTTAGAAATCAGAGTGTTTGTTAAGCAAATGTTCAATTGCTAAATAAGTAATAAGAGATGAGACAAAAGACTTCAATTTATAGTCACATTTCAAGGGCAAAAACGTTATTAAGAAAACATAGCAATAACTAAGCTTAAAAGCATGGCTTTTAACGCCAAAACAATGTTTACAACCAAAATGAATTCAGCAGCATTATGGTCGTTGAAACCGATTGTAATCTGCGGCATTGATAGATGTTGAAACGTCCAAATAGCACTCGTAAGAGCTGTATATTATTCAATCGAATATAAGCTTATTTTCAGTTCAAATACAAGGCTGAAAAAATGCTGCAATTAGACCAGAATTAATACAATTAAACCCGAATTTAAATCAGTTAAATTCTAGTCTGATCATATTCAAATTCGAGCTTATAAATAATGAAAAAAAAACTATTCTTTCACAATGTAAAAAACACAAGGAGAAATTATGACGAATTTTCTTCAAAATATAATTCACACAAGGTACGCGTCGACGACACGTGTTAACTCGAATGTGGAATTGCATACTCTTACACCCTTGAGCATTACCAACAATGTTATCATATGGTTGACACTCGTATGGTTGGTTTAAAATAAATTAAAATTATATTTGTTATTGATTTAAAAATAATATTTTTTTGCTAACGTGGTATATGTAGGGATGGGCATTTCACCCGGATTCGACGGGTTCCAACCCGACTCGGTCTGATCGGGTCGGTTTTTTTGTGAAAAAGTTGGGTTCAGGTCGGGTTATACTAAGGGTGAGGTCGGTTTAGGGTGAAAAAAATCTAACCCGACCCGACCTGAGACTAATAGTGTAATTTTCCCCTAATATTTTTAGGGATATTTGTAAAAATACCCCCTCTTTATATTTTTTTTTTATAATTAGGTCCTTAAAGTTGAATTTTTATTTACAATTTAGTCCTTAAAATTATTATTTTTACAATTAAGTCTCCTAAAATTAATTTTTTACAATTAGGTCCCTAAAATTGATTTTTTTCTATATGTCGGGTCAGGTTTAGAGTATTTATTTTCGGGTCAGTTAGGTTTTTTAAAGAATGAGGCCGGGTCGGGTTGGGCTCGGTTTTAGGATAATTATTTTTTAGTCGAGTTCGGGTGGGCCAAAAACTTGACCCGACCCATGCCCATCCTTACGTATATGCCATGCCATCACTTATGCACATGTGACACTGTCACGGCTAGGGCTGTAAATGAGACGAGACAGATCGCGAGCTACTCGAGCTCAACTCGGTCAAAACTCAACTTGATTAAACTCGACTCAAGCTCAAACTCGGCTCGAGTTCTTAACGAGCTAGGCTACTTGATACCTGACTCGAAAGGCTCACGAGCTACTAAAAATATAATATATTAAATTTTTATTTTTTATAATTTAAAATCTAAATTCCTAAACTTAAAACCCTAAAATATAAACCTAAACATAAGTCTTAAACCCTAAAATTTAAATCCTAATTTCTAAACACAACAACCTAAACCCTAAACTAACACCCTAAACCCTAAAATTAACAAGCTTGAGTTTACACAACTTGTGTATCAAAGTTTTTTTTCTTGATAGGGCTTTAAATGAGACGTGATAGATAGCGAGCTACTCAAGTCCAACACGGTCAAAGATCGGTCAACATTTGACTCGATTGGGCTCGAATCAAGCTCGAACTCGACTCGAGTTCTTAATGAGCCGAGTCGAGCTTATATTTCTCGGGTCGTTAAAAATTACTCGAGCTCAAACTTGACTCGAAATCTTAACGAGCTGAGTCGAGCTCAAAACTACTCGAGCTCGACTCGGCTCGTTTACACACCTAGTCACTGTAGCACTTTGGTTACACATGACGTGCCACAACAACAAAAAGCGTTAACCGTTAGTAAATTAACTGTTTTCATCCAACCATAGGTCATTTTAACTTAGAATGAAACATTAATAGTTTAACTGCATAAAAAATAAGAACTAAAATAACCATAAAATCAAACAATAAGGACTATTTTGACCTTATACCTAAAGTTTAATATAAGTCTAAAGGGCAAACTTCTTTTATTTTGTTCCTTTGACTTCCTTTGACTTTTCCAAAATCATACAGCGAATAACATTGGTTGTGCATCAAGAAGATCATGCTCCTCCTAGTCGCTTGTTTTTTTTAGTTGTCTTGTTCAGCGCCGACACTAGCCTTGGTGTTGGTTGTCGATCGCCGACGTTTCGTATCCTCCATACATTTTATATCTCGCTTTAGTTTGTTGTTTTTTCAGTTTTATCTTATATTTTTAATAAAAAACTCTTTTATTTGGTTTCTTTTTTTTGTGCACGTTTGTCTGCCTTTGTGGCATGCTTTAACTCTGCTCTTGTGGCACGATTCCTCTACTTTATGGCATGTTGTTCGCCTACCTCTGTGCTAGATCTGCGATTGTGTGGAGATTCTCACGTTGCTCGTATCTGATTTGTGACTGTCGGTGTTCTTTGAAGGTTAGATCCTCTTTTCGTGGTTGTTTACCGATGTATTCAGATTTGTTTTTGCGAAGCAGCCTATAAGTTTGCTTTGGTTCGCTCGCCACTCCTTCATCATCTCAAAAATGTCTGGTTGAATAGAGACAAAAGAGTACTATTGACGGTTACTGGATTACTATATATATGAGCGTCAGATTCAAAAGAAGGCTTTGGCTGTAGTTGCGACTTTGTGTTTCTTTTTATTTTTTCTTTGTTTGAGTTTTTGGTGGACATAGTCCCCAAATTTTTGTCTTTAGGTGCTTGCATCGTCAAAGTTATACCTTCTTTTACTTCAATAAAATCCAGTATCGTTTCAAGATTTAAAAAAAAAATCATGCTCTGTTGATTTATTAAGCTTCCCAAAATCAAATAAGTCATATCTATATTTCTATCCTTCCAATATAATAATGAAGTCTAAGTTGTGTAAGTAGGAGCGTTTATTCAGTAAATTTAGTCACTAACAGAAAGAAATTAGGCAAAATCGAATTATTTGAACTTTCTCTTTAGTTATTAACTGAATTAAAATTTATTTGATAATTATTAACCGAACGAAACAAAATTTGGTTAATTTGTTTGATTTTCAAACTAACTGAACTTTATTTTAACTTTTAGAATGTTGTTTTCTCGTTAGTTGTATTAGATTAATGTGAATATATTTTTTTCAGTTGGGTTAAAAGGTAGTTGGGTCTTCAAATCTTAATGGCTCTAGGATTAAAAATTAGTTGGATCTTTTGACATCTTAATGAGTTAGGATTCACTTACACTATATAAAATTCAATTAATTTTATACTAATCCATGGTTATTGGATGAGTGAAATGGATGGATGAGATTAAACATTCATCTTTTTTTCCTCCTTATTTTTGTTTTCAACTTTTAATACCATTCATCCATTTCGCACATCCAATGGATACGAATTAATGTAAAACTAATTTTATATAGTGTAAGTGGATTTTATCCCTTATATAAATGATCAAATATCTAATATTTCCAGTTGATTTAGTTAATTAAACATTTTGAACAAATTAACTGATAATCAAATTTTAAAAACATCTTTAACGGTTAACCAATCAAACACTTAATTAACCGACCGATTACCTGAAATAAATTTTAATTCGATTGGTTAATTCAGTTTTAACCAAATAATGAGTATCCTTATTGCAACAACTATTTGTTAAAATATGTACAAAAAAAATATCGAGACTCTCTGCAACGGTCTCGAGACCAATGTTTTGTAGGATACATTTAATGGATGAAATTAATGCTTCAAACGACTTTTTACAGCCTTAAATGACTAGAATTCGATAAGATAGTACGAATACAAGCTCAAGATATCTATAGAACAACAAGAAATCAAACATCCAAACTTACATTTTTTATACTTCATTTTCTCTATTTGTTTTTATTTCAAATATTTGTGAGCGTTCATTTTATTCTCTTATTCAAGTGTTTGGTCGTATCTGAGAGGGATAAAATTGTATTATCCAACCTACTAAAAATTTTATTTCCTCTTGTAATCTTTTTTTTTTTCTTTGAGAACGAGTCTTACGATTAGGAATGAATATTTTACCCCACCCGATCCGATCGGATCAGATTTTTTTAAAAAAAATCGGGTTCACGCCTATTTTTATTAAGGGAGAGGTCGGGGCGGAAAAAATCCTTCCCGAGACCAGTGGTGGAACTTGGAGTAAAAGTTTGAGGGGGCCAACTTAAATTTTTTTAAAATTTTGGATACTTAAACGAAATATTTTAAAAATTTTGAGGGTTTAACTAAAATTTTTAATAATTTTGAGAGATTTAACAAGAAAAATTAAAAAATTGAGAGGAAACTTAATTAAAAATATTCAAAATTTTGAAGCTTAGTATGAATTTTTAAAAATCTTAAGGGGTCAAATTAAAATTTTCAAAAATTTTAAGGGCAAAATTCGAATTTACCAAAATTTTGTGGGGTTGTGGCCTCACTAGTCCTTTAAAGGTTCTGCAACTGCCCCAGACTAATAATGTAATTTTCTCCTATATTTTTAGGGATATTTGTAATATTGCCCTTTCTTTATATTTTTTTACAAAATTGAATTTTTATTATAATTTAGTTCCTAAAATTATTTTTAACAATTAGATCCTTAAAATTATTTTTTATAATTAGATCCCTAATATTAAAATTGTTTTTATAGACCAGGTTGAGTTCGAGTTCAGGTTGAGGTATATGATTTTCGGGTCAGGTTGAATTTTTTAAACGATAAGATTCATCCGAATTTAAATTTAGGGTAATTATTTTCAGGTCAATAAAAACCCAACCCGACCCGTGCCCATCCATACTTACGACTCTTGGGTATGAAGTCTTGAGAAATTTAGTTATATATTCTTTTTTTTAAAAAATAGATATTGTAAAGGTTAAAAATTGTCCTCAAAATCAACATAATGATAATGGGTTGAAAAAGCTTTAGTTGAAAATACGGACGGAGCTATGGTTAAATATTGGGAGGAGCAAAAGTCTATTAAGTCTTTAAATTTAAAATTTGGGAAGGGTAAAAATCTTATTTTACTATTATTTAAACTAAGAGGACCTCAAATGCAATTATACCAAAAAAATTGGGAGGGGCAGCCCCTCCATGCTAAACATGGCTCCGTCCTGGTTGAAAAGACTAAAGTAGTGGAATAAAATTATGGCATAATACCAAAAAGTGCCCCTAACATTTGGCTAAATAGTTACTTTGGCCCATATTCTTTTTTTTAAAGTAATTTAGCCTTCAACGTTTCACTTTGGGTCAAAATAGCCCCTCTATGGATGAAAACTGTTATTCAAATGACGATAAACAACTTGAAATGATTTGGCATACTGGTACGTCAGAAGAAAAAATAGTGTATATTTTATACAATTTTTAAATTTATTTTTTGACTAATGTGTCATTTTGTAAAGTCAGCATATTTGCCTATATGACATTGCTATCGCGGCGTGCACTGCCATGTAGGTTTTTCACATCATTTCAAGCTATTTTCCGTTGGTTGACTAACAGTTTTCATCTATAGATGGACTATTTTGACCCAAAATGAAACATTAAGGGCTAAATTGCTTCAAAAAAAGAATATGGGCCAAAATGACAATTCAATCAAATGTTAAGGGCATTTTTTGATATTATGCCTAAAATTATTTACAAGCAGAAGCACTTTTAAATCTTTTATCTCCTTCATCTAAATTTAATTTTTCTATTTTTCTTCAATTATTCAGTTCATCCCTCTTATATAGTTTGTAGTCAATTTAGCTATTAGTTAAGCTTACCAGATTATCATATCTAAGTTAGTCATGTATCAATTGTTTGGTTAATGAAAACATTGAATATTCTCTCAATTTTTTTGGTTTAATCATCAATATTTAACTTATTGGCCAACTAATTCAAATTAAATTTTGCAGAGGCTCAATATGAAATGAACCCTTTCAACTTAATTTTTTTCCATTCACAATACTAAAATTCAAACTCCTAATGTTGCTTAAAGAACTTAGCATCTCATCCCACTACACCTAAGTGATTGTTAGTATTGTTCTCTCTAATTTTTACTGTAATAAAGGGTGAAGTATTTGAGTTCTTATTCAATAAGCTTTGCCGGGTGGAATTTACAATTTTGACCACGATATCATTATATTACACGAGAAGTGAAAAAAATATGACATAAAGTATTTATTATAGAATAGGATAAGAAAAAAATAACATTTTTTTATTAATTTTAATTTTAATTTTAATTACCTAGAGAGGAGAGAAAAATGATTCTAAAAAAAGAAAACTAATCCTAATAGGTCTAGAATCCTTGACCTAAAGGAATTGAGGGAACAAAGATGATTATGAAAAAAATCTTATAATATAGATTATTATTATATAAATTCGTTTATATTTTAATTTTTTTTCTTATGAAAAATCTTATAATATAGATTATTATTATATAAATTCATATTCATCGTCGAACCACCACGACCATTCCCCCAACCACCCATCACCGGTAACCGACGGTAGGTGTTGATCGGCTTTCTAACGTCGAAAAAAGCCAAACTCGCCATAAGAAAGCCGATCGACACACCTACCGTCGGTTATAGGCAATGGGTGGTTGGAGAAATGGTCGTGTTGGTCCGGCGGTGGTAGTGGTGGTCTCCAGTGAGGCAATTAACGACGACAACAATGGCAATTTGGGGATTTGGAGTTTTGGGTTAGGGATTTGGGACTATTTTGAAAAAAAATTAAAACTGATAATTTAAAAAATTGAAAATTATTTAAAAATTAATTAAAATATTAAAGCACGCCATGTGTCACATTTTAATTGGCTAACAGTTTTTTAACAGTCAGGCACTTAAAATGACCGAAATGAAAGTTTAGGCACCTATTTAGAGCAAAAAAATAGTTTAGGCACCAAAAGTGAGTCATAAGTATAGTTTGGACACCTATTTGACTATTAAGCCTTTAATTAATTTAATCAAAATGGGAAACTAAATATCCAAATATAAATAACTCAATTTAATATTTAATTAATTACATATAAATGATTAATTTACATGAATTTTTTATTTTATAAATAAATCTTAAAAAGTAAAAAAATATTTAACAATACGATTTATTAAGAAAAAAATTGGTTCAATTATTTTTAGAAATAAAATTGGTTCGAACTCATTGAGTGGTCTAAGTGAAAATGTGAGCATTGTTATCTCTAGGAGACTCGAGTCCTGTCAGTTTGTTTGTACGGTGTATGTGTCTTTTTTAATAGAAGTCGCTAGTCTTATTAAGAAAAAAATATTTAAAATTATAATAAGGGTTTACAACTATCTTCGTAAACTAAATACATAATTTGAACATTTTCCTATAACATTGACGCTAGCCACTTTAGATCATATAAGGACCACGCATGGAAAAGGTTCAAAACCAATCAAAAGACTCGAATGAAAAAAGATATGAACAAATTTGACTGCATCGACAAATGAACCACAAAAGGGGATTAAGCTATTGAAAGACCACCGATAATCGCAAATCAGAGCCGAGTGTTGTGAGAAACTATCCACGAACGCAAACAACATATCCAAATTCAATTCGAGGGTCCAGAACAGGAAAAATCAACAGGATTACAAATAAGCGCCATCTTGGTCAGTCCTGGCGTCGTCATATCCTACCCTAAGAAATCATAAAATAAAAAGAATGGACAAACAACCGGGAAAAAAATAAAAACGTGTCAAACGACAGAGAAAAAGGTGCCACAAAAATTAAAAAAAACGTGTTATAAAGACGGAATTATTATTAAAAGCTAAAAAAAGAACCGGCGGTCGGCGATCAACATTAAAGCCGGTATCTCCTCTGGTTAAACAAAATTGAAGAGCAAAGAGTTGCACTCTATACTTCTACAAAGAAAACAAGGTTGCGGCGCTCTATTTTATTTGAAGGTTAAGGGCTGATTTGAATATAATAGTTAAAATTTACCTTTTTAAAAGAAATAAATAACATTTACTAAAAAATAATAAGAAAAAATAAAATTGGTTCAACTTATTCAATTTTGATAGTTTAGAACCAGATCTTAGATTTATTTACCATGTATTATCTATGGGGTTCAATAGGCTACTTGAAATGGGTTAATTTGATGATATATTTTTGTAATTTAAATTGGCTTGATATTGCTTCAATTATTATTTAAATTTAAATATAATCATATAAATATTAACATAAATATAAATTTTGATATATTTTAAATAGTAAAATAAATTATATTCACCCAAAATTTGGACTGAAATTGAAAACAAAGGAGCACATTTTCATGCATGAGGTGGTAGGTATTTTAAACGAGATAAAAAAATCCGAATGTTAATTTTGTAAACGGATCTTTATATATACTCGATGAATCAAATACATATTATTATATAAAAAAATCAATCACGGAGGTGTGAAATATGCACGGAGATTTTGATATTGTAAAATAGTGTGATTAGTAGCAATCAAGAAAACAAATTATTATAGGTTTAGGACCACTTTATCATCATGGTATAAAGGCTAGAAGGATTGAAGCATATAGCACCCAGCATCATCAGAATTTTGTTATTATATGCTGTAAAGGCTAGAAGGATAAAGCCAATACTAGGCTATATGGTTTGATACTTAAGTCCTTAAAATTAAGGGAAAATTATGTATTTAGTATTCACCTATGTCGGGGTTACGTTTTTGATACCTCAATTAATTTTTTTAGTAAAATTATACTTGACGTTACGTTTTGTTTTTATTTTGATATTCACCGTTAAAAAATTAACGACTTGCTGACCAGAAGAAAGAAAACCACACATTGACATGCTGACTAGGATATAAAAAATTACACGTGGCAAACTGTTGTGTCATTTTATCTCTCCTAGTGAGCGTGTCACATGTTTTTTATGCTTTTATCCGACGTGACATACTGACTAGGAGAGAGAAAATGACGTGGTATCCTATCACGTGTGATTTTCTCTCTCCTAATTAGCACGCTATTAATATTTTAACGACTGAGATTTCAATTTAAAAACGGAACGTTTTATCAAAAAATTAGTTGAGATGCCAAAATAATAACAGGCATAGGTGAGCTACTAAATCTATAGTTTTCCCTAAAATTAATGCAAAACCACTCATTCAATTGGACCACGCATTTCTATATGTTGTGTTATATAACTATAAAATTATTATCTAATACACGTATACTTTTTTTAACAAGAAAAGTATATTGAATTATATTTGAAGTGAAAAATATTATAAAAGATCACACCACCACCATTAAAAATTTAATGTAAAAAAAAACAATAAATTTCAAAGGGTGTGAAAAACATGAGAAGCAACACTCATCACTTTACAGAAAAACTTGCACAATCTTCTAATACACGCATACTTAAAATACCGTCACGTGTATTCATTTTTTAGTTTTAAAAAAATAATAAAACGTGACAATTTCTTAATTCTATTTACATTTTTTTTAAAAATAAACTACCATTACTGTATCAAATACTAACCTATACTAAGGTAATTCCAAGGATTCAATGCAATGTCCCAAAAATACTTAGATTTAATTCAACTCGAAAAGATATTACATGAATATGATTACATTTAAACTTTGGGTAGTTACAAACTTTGCTCGACTCCTTTCACACACTCCGAATCACTACATTCAGAATTCAGACCCTTTTATGCACATCAGTTACCATGAAATATTAAGAACATATTCAAGAAAAACAACAAGAGATAGAATGACTCGAAACTACCCCGCAAGAAAACTCGGTATGATGCAATTGGAAGACCATAAGCGGTATGATGGCGATAGCACTCAAAGCAAATCACGTAAAAAGTGAAGTACTGGGTTCTTGAGCTGATGAGGGTTGCAGGGCACGGATTCTAACATCATATTTTCTATAGCTCGATGCTTCACTACCAGAGGATGAATCGGAATTGTGTAATACAAGAGCGTAGCCTGAAGTTTTGTCTTCATAAGCATTTCCAATGTGGTTGCCACACTTGCGGCAAAGGAGTTTGGTTCTATGGCGGAACAAACCCCAAGGGCGCCTTGAAAAGTAGGGAATGCATTGGAACTCATCAACTTGTGTAAATCTCTGCTCTCATCTATACTGAAGAATGATATAATCCCTCGCTTTATAGACTTTCCATATTTGGAGCCAATTGTTGTGGTGATTCGACTAGAAGAACTCAGGTTTAGCTCATATCCACAAGTACCACAGCTGCAAGAATGAATTGTTTCCACCATTTTATATCTTCAAAAAATGTAATGATAAGGAAAACATCCAAGTAAACTATCATGCAGAGTGTTTAAAACTCAAAAGGCTATGCAGTTGTCTATATATAATGTATGTATAGTTTGCTTGTGTTGCTTTACATAGGGTTATTCACTATCTATCACTGGAAACAAGGAGACTCGAATTCAACAAGTGTTTGAGGAAGGCATCCATATTTGCAATAATTGAAGCATCAAAGGGACTTTTCCGCTAATCGACTCTTTACGAGTACTCATAGCAAATTCATAGAGAAATTTAGAATTAAAATTTTCTAGGACGCTAATTGTCAATGTCACCGACGCCTTGAAGCAGTGGTTGATGCTCCTTGGCACCCAAGGATTACGGTTCAAACTTTAGTATTGTCATCCCTTCCCCATATTGTGAAACGTAACAAGAATTCTCAGTTTCAACTACTAAAATGTAAGGATTTGTAATTCCAGTTTCATATGCTATAAAGTAATAGGAAATTCTAAACTCTTTCAGTTCTATTTGGCCAAAAGAAAAGCTCTTTGTCCTAAAAGGCTCTTGATCAGTTAGCCAACTAAAAGTAAATGAAAAACTACATTCCCGCATGAGTTCATAACTTGGCTTTAATAATCTAGGTCAAACAGACCATATCCATTTAAGAATTTGCAGTAACTATCAAAGTTAAGTAAATCAAATTACGAGTTAAAACTCAACAAACCATAAAAATTGAATCGTAAATGTTTTAATCACCATGTTCAGCAAGTACCAACCATCAAGCAAGCCAGAGATTTTGAGGAGGTACGATTATCATAAATGCAAAAATAACATAAATAACCATTTCACTCCATTAGCATCCAAATAAACCGCTAAAAAACTAGGTTACTCGGACTCGTATGCGAGTGTCAGATACATGTCTGACACATGTATGTTTATTTTTTTTACAAAAAGCTTTTACGTGTATTAACAAAATCTTTGGAAGATTATAATACATTCCAGTGTCCAGATACGCGTTGGACACAAGTCAATATTGTCGGCTAGTAACAGCCAAAATACTATAGGAAGAAAAGCAAAAACCAGAGAAGCTCATTCCTAATCCCACTTCCCCAATCCATAATTTTTAATATTGATTAAGTTTACAACTGCAGCAATAGCATTCAAAATGGTAGTAGTTCAGCATCCTATTTTACACCGAAATCGCCAATTTAACTATGAAAAGCATTCTCGTGGTATACCAAAAAAAAGTTTCCCACTTTCAAGAGAAATTTGAAGAATTCTACTTTACATTGTCACCCCAAACGGTCCCCTTTACAATCAATTTAATTCTCATAAAGATTTTATTCTGATCAAAATCCTACAATTAACAGTTAATAGTAAACTCTTTATTAACCTAAACCAGTCCCCTGGTTTACAATCAATAGATACAACAAAAGGTAAAAACATGAACTTTATTTAACAGAATTAGGCATAGTCAACGCAGTCAATTCCCATAATAAATAAAAAAAGAAAACAAACCCAGAATCAATAATCTCATTACAATCAAAACCCAGAAATCAAAATTCAAAATTTTAAACATGCAATTGAAAAAAGAAAGAACCGATTGGAGCCGAAAAGGGGGAAATCAACAAACCTGTAATTTACATGTCTTAGAGAAGCAGGAGAGGAGTAATGGAGATTTCCATTGACCTGTTGAGCATCGTTCACAAAAACCGATTTCTGCTTCATTACCTCTAAAAAATCAACAGCTCGGAGTTGGGTGAGGAAGGAAATTTTATTCGCCTGTATAGGCTAAAATTTCAGGGCTTAGTTAGGAAATATTTTTAAGGCCAAGGCAAGGCTGTTTGTGAACAAAAGAGATGCCAAAACCCCCAGGATGTCTCGGCTTTTCTTTTTTATTTTAATTATTTTATTTTTACAATTACGTTTAAAACTTCAATATAATATTTTAATTAAATTTTTAACCTAATTAATAATTTGAAAATTATACATATATCGATGTATAGAATTTTTTTTAAATTAAATCCGTAAACATTTAAATACTTAAACTATTTTTTTGTTTTAAGTACTTTAATTATATTTTTTCAAACTAATATCTAAAATTTGTAGCGTGTTAACATTTCATTAACCAGAATAATTTAAGTAATATAGTAGTCAAATTTAAAATGATTATAAAATAATAATTTAAATTTTTTTAACTAGTCTAAAGGTAATTATAAGATAATATCTGTTTATAGATATTTTTAAGCCTTTGACAATATATATACACTACGTAGATGAAGCGATTTGAACCCGTGTCTCTTAAAATAAACATCATTATCTTTTCTACTAGAACACTTATTAAGTTTATAATTAAAATATTTTTTATTTAAACTTTTATTTTAAAAAAATATCAATTACCTCGTAACATATACCAGCATAACAAAAATGATACATCCATTGACAGTGTGCGTACTATCTTTACTTGTGTTCAAGTTTTTAGTGGATAGCCTCTACCTTCCCTCTTATAAAAGAAAATTTCCTCTCTCTTTTTTGACAATAAATAATATTTCCTGATTAACAATATATATCAAGAAATCAAAATATATCCATAATTTTCTTTTCTTAATTCAGGTTATCAAATAAGGAACAATTTTTTTTGCTAACCGATTTCTTAAGATTTTTAAGATTGTATTTAAATATACATTTATACTTAAATTAGATATTTTCTTCCATATTAGTATTTAAGAAATTTTGTTTCCAATTTGATATTCGGACTTTACTTAGATTTGTTGTTTTGATATTTTTATTAATAGTGTTAACTTTTGATGACGTGACAATATAAGACTGCATCACATGTCCATAATGATACCATCATGCGCGTGCTTTATTAAAAATCTTTAAAATTTGTAAAAGAATAATCAAAATTCAAGAAATTAAAAGAAAAATGAAAATAGATATTTTAGTTAAAAAAATAAGTTAAACCTAAAATTTCATAAATTTAATGCCTAAAACAATTAAAAAAATATGTTCTTCGTATTAATCCTAAAAGTAAATGACTTTATCTAACCTATGCATAGTTAAGGGTCAATTAAGAGCTTGAATTAAATAGAAAGCTTTATTGAAAAAAATGTAATATCCCAAATTTTGGCCAGTGACCAAAATGTAATTTTTGAAAGTTTGGGGTTAAAGTATAACTTTGGAAAAGTTTGGGGACTAAAGTGTAAATTTTCCCAACAAGTAATTTTATTCAATATAAGAGTGAATCGGATCGAAATAGGTACCTTGAAAATTCAGTCTAAGTCTTTGGGAAAGGAAATTTTTATGAGATGGTAGTGTGGATTTCCCGAATATGGAAATATAGAATTTTCAAAATAAATTTTCTCTTAGAAATCCTTTATCAATAATTCATTCGAGTATTCTTTACTCTTACTGAGTCCAAAATATCGACTAGAAACACTTTTATGGGACCTTCCCGAAGGTCACCTATCCTTATATTTCTTTAGCTTAAGTATGCTTAACAATTTTATTCGATCCAAATTCGGTACATTTTTCTGCATCTTAGTTCTTAAAACCGATATCAATGTACCTATTTCGATCCAATTGACTCTTATACTGAATAAAATTACTTGTTGAGGAAATTTACTTTAGTCCCCGAACTTTTCCAAAGTTTATACTTTAACCCCCAAACTTTCAAAAATTACATTTTGGTCACTGGACAAAATTTGGGATATTACAATTCATCTTGAATTTGTTATTTGGAAGCAAAACCCTAAATTAAAGGTATAGGGACCATTTCGGCAATTCTAAAAGTTAAAGGACTAATCTGAATTTTTATGATTTTGAAGTGTATTTATGCTATTATTGATGTTGGAGATGTGAAATTGAAGTTAGAATGCAAAACCGATGTTAAATCGAGTTAGTGACCATTTTGACAAATTGTCAAAGTTAAGTGACCAATTCGAAAATGAGGTTTTAGAGAAGGACTAAATCTGATTTTAGTTGAAATAATAGAATTCAAGTTGTAATGTTGATTTGAGGACTAATTTGCAAAGTTAAGAAGCTTGAATCCTTATCTTTGCATATTTAGTGACTATTTCGGAAAGAACAAAAAATTAGAGGGAATTATTTTTTGAATAAGTATTTGATGAAGAAAGTGATACATTAGTGGTTTGAATCAAGTAAGGGGACCAAATTGATAAATAGCAAAGTAAGGATAAATTAGTATAAAGTTTGAAGTTATTTATGGAAGTTGTGTAGGAAAACTGGATTTGGCAGTAAGTTTAAAAATTCACCATAAATTCTACAAAAATAGTTGGAAGGTAAATTTTATATTCGGTCTAAGAGGTTGTAACCTTCAGCATCTGTATATAATAAAACATTGGCTGTTTAAATGTTTAAAATTGTTGGGAGCCTTAAATGTCAGAACAAAAAAAGAAGTTATGATTGTTTATTTGAAGATGAAGGATGATAAAACTCCTATAGAATAAGTAAAATTGATGCAGAGAAAGTAGTTTGGAAAACTTCCTAGAAAGGTGTTAGAAATTAGAGTTAGTGATTAGTTCATAAGGAAATGGTTTCACTGATTTTAGAGCTTTGATAAAGTACTCACGTTGTTTATGAGAAAAAGTGTGAGATCAGTGGGTTAAGCCGGTATGACAAGGAATAATTTTATTTGGAGAATTATAGTATGACTGCTAATAAATGATTTGAAGCATAACACAAGAATTATAAGAAATTTTAAGAACTATCTGTTAGTAAAGTTGAAAATAAAGCCAGTAATCTGAGAATTCTAAAGCCAATTTTAAGATAAATTGCTATCTATATGAAATGTAGAAGTAAGATGTAAAAAGAAAGTTGATCTTTGGACAAGATGTTATCAATTAAAGCTAAAATAAGAGAAAATGAAGAAAAGTATCAATTCGAGGAAAGATGATTTATATAGGTCAAAAAAGGAAAAACTTAGTTCCAGAACTGTTATACCTCAAGGAATCGTGAAAGAGTTGGACCAAGAGTATATTAATGGGTCTTATCTCTAGAAGTGAGCAAAAGTCTATAGTATATGTACTTATGTTTTGGGGGCATTGGCTGAATTATTTACATGTCATCACTCCTGAATAAATTGAGATGTAATTAAATTTGATACATGAAGAGGGGTTAGTAGAAATATTAGTTATGGAATTAAAGAATTAAGGGAAAAAATTTCAATGATTAAAGTTTCGAGGAAAAAAATCACAAGGTCGAAGAAGCCAATTGGGAGGCTGAGAAGAAAATAGAGAAGTAATATATGTAAATGTTTGAAAAGGTATGCATTAAAAATTCGAGGATGAATTTTCTTAAGGGGAGGAATTGTAATATTCCAAATTTTGGCTAGTGACCAAAATGTAATTATTGAAAGTTTGAGGTTAAAGTATAAACTTTGGAAAAGTTTGGGGACTAAAGTGTAACTTTCCCCAACAAGTAATTTTATTCAGTATAAGAGTGAATCAGATCGAAATAGGTACCTTGATATCGGTTTTAAGAATTAAGATGCAGAAAAAGGTACCGAATTTGGATTGAATAAAATTGTTAAGCGTGCTCAGGCCAGAGAAATACAAGGATGAGTGACCTCCGGGAAGGTCCCATAAAAGTGTTTCTGATCGATATTTTGGACTCAGTAAGAGTAAAGAATACTCGAATGAATTATCAATAAAGGATTTCTAAGAGAAATTTTATTCTATAAAGATTTTCGATAATTATCAAAATAATAGACTCAGTTAGGAAAATTCAGTCTAAGTCTTTAGAAAAGGAAATCTTTATGAGATGGTAGTGTGGATTTCCCGAATATAGAAATATAGAATTTTCGGAATAAATCCAATAGCTCCGAAAAGGTAAAATCGCAGTAGAGATATTTTATGAATATCGGGAAATCGGATGGAACTGAAATTTCATAGGTTGATCCAAAAGCCATGGAAATGTCATAAAAAATTATTTTATGAATATTTTATTATTTTTGGTTAGATTCCAACTAGATTTAGTTGAATTTTTACAAGAATGACAAACTAGTAAATAAAGACTAGTTGGAGGACAAATTGGTCATTTGACAATGATGGCAATTTTGAAATATTAAGGGCAATTTTGGAAGGTGAATTACACTTGGATCAAATCATGGCCATTTATTTTTGATAAGATTAAGTCTTGGTCATTGGATTAAAAGGGCAAATTAGTAATTTCACTAATTAAATGAATTTTAAATTCATTTAATTTTAACATGTGGATTTAAATAAGTAAAAGATGAACCAAATTGTTCATATTTCTTTGAAATATTTCTAACTAAGGGAGAAAAAAGGGAGAAAATTTTTCAAGCTCGATTCAAGCCCCGAAACTCGATTTTCAAGTAATATTTTCAACTGCAAAGTTGTTCTACTCTTCAATCCCTATCTTTTGGTATAAATAATTCATGGAAAACATACTTGATTGGTGAGAATTTTGCATGGGAAGAAATTAGGGTTTATAAAAAAAGTTTGGGGCTTTTGAAATTTTATGATTTCATGATGAAATTCAAGTTGAAATCAAGCTAGTATAATGTTAAAATCATGTTATTGAGTTGAGATTTAAACCCTACATATTTTAGTTTGTATGAAGATGATTAGGGTTTATGGATTCAAGTTTGATTTAGGGTTTGTGATGTTGGATAAATGATTTAGTAAGCTTGAATTTGTTATTTGGAAGTAAAACCCTAAATTAAAGGTATAGTGACCATTTTGGCAATTCTGAAAGTTAAAGGACTAATCTGAATTTTTATGATTTTGAAGTGTATTTATGCTATTATTGATGTTGGAGATGTGAAATTGAAGTTAGAATGCAAAACCGATGTTAAATCGAGTTAGTGACCATTTTGACAAATTGTCAAAGTTAAGTGACCAATTCAGAAATGAGGTTTTAGAGAAGGACTAAATCTGATTTTAGTTGAAATAATAGAATTCAAGTAGTAATTTTGATTTGATGACTGATTTGCAAAGTTAAGAAGCTTGGATCCTTATCTTTGCATTTTTAGTGACTGTTTCAGAAAGAACGAAAAATTAGAGGGAATTATTTTTTGGATAATTATTTGGTGAAGAAAGTGATACATTAGTGGTTTGAATCAAGTAAGGGGACCAAATTGACAAATAGCAAAGTAAGGAGAAATTAGTATAAAGTTTGAAGTTATTTATGAAAGTTGTGTAGGAAAACTGGATTTGGCAGTAAGTTTGAAAATTCACCATAAATTCTAAAAAAAATGGTTGGAAGGTGAATTTTATACTGATGTAAATATTTGTTCGTCTAGTTTCTCCTCCAACAAACAGAAACTGATTTCGAGTTTCGAGTCAAAATATATGAATTTTTAAGTGACGAAAGATCAGAAAATAGAACACCAACATGTTCCAAATTCCAGCATTGTAATTGACTTTGAAAATTCGCCATAAATCGTACAAGTTGAATTTGGGCTATTAATTTATATGTTTGAAAAGCTTATTGAATCTAATTTCTTTTAGAACAAACAGAATCGAATTCCGAGTTTTAGATTATTTTATAGAAATATTTATTTGAAGGTAGTGCAATCTGCCAGAAAATGAGAATTGATACATTTTGTATCTAAGGTTAATTAGTAAGCTTGAAAAGGATTAATGGAAGTTATAAATGGTTATTAAGGACCAAAATGAGCCTTGGACAGTATAAGGAAGGAAATAGGAAATTTGTATATTCGAATGATTAGATTTGATAGCATGTTTGAGAAATTGTTAGTTTTTAATCTAACAAATGTTGTTTATATACATGTGATTAATGAAGTTTGGATATGAATCAAAGAGGATTCGAGATACTATAAAGGAAATGATCGAGTAGAATTTAGTGAGGCATACTATACATGGCCCAGGTGAGTGCATTTCTAAATGTTTGCATTACATTGAAAATGGCATTGCATTTCTCTATAATACATGATATGATACATTGCTCGACATGGCAAGCTTGATGGAATACCAGGTACGAATTATTGTTTGCATAAATGATGATGCATTATGCATACATGAAATATGAATAATGACAAGATTAAAATGAAACAAGATACACCCTGGGGATCCAAGCCCATAGCGCAAAATACACTAACGAGGTGTTTATATAAGGAGCAAAGAGCGTCCTTATATGAGGAGCAAAGAGCGTCCTCTCGAGTACGTACTCTACAAGGCACTACGGTGCAGATAGGCTACGGGATTTCTATGGGCCTCTAGCCAGACATAATGATAATAATAACAAGATGTTACATGATACAGATGTTACATGATATATGATACAAAGGTTACATGATACATGATTTGGATGTTACATGTTAGTTGCTACATATTCCACATGATACATGAATAAGAAGTTACATGTTACATGACCGAGAAGCACACGACATACATGATAGAATACATATTATGCAAATGATGACATAATGAAAACATGACCATGACAGAATACATGTTATGCAAATGATGGCATGATGAAAACATGACCATGATAGAATACATGTTATGCAAATAATGGCTTAAATAAAGCATGAACATGATAGAGCACATGATATGCAAATGATTGCATAATGAAAGCATGACCATGATAGAGTACATGATAATGATTATATGATGAAAGTATATCCACGATAGAGAATATATTATGCACTAATAACATGATTTATATGATAGTTATGATACATGACATATATACATTGTGATATACTTTCCATGTTATAGAGAAAACGGAATGCACTTTTATATATATGACATATTATATTACATTCTTTTATGTTTTTAAAACAAATAAGTTTATCTGCCTCACTAAGTTCGTACTTAGCGTGTGTCTTATGTCACACGTAGGTTTCCTGGAAACCGTCTATCGAGGAGGAGCATAAACTTGGGAAAAATCAAGTTACTACAATAAGTTCAGTAAGTACGTCTTTACCATAATTTGATAGACTAGTGGGCATGTAAGTATTTTAAATTTGAATTGTCTACAGCATAAGTTTCAACGTAATTATATGCTTTTATGGATGGTCAAGTTTAGAAATACGAATTGTTAACAATAGCAAAATCTTTGGTATGGTTAAAATGTTGTTTAGCCCTAATCACGTAAAAATTTTAAAATCAAGAAATGGTCTAGGCAGCTTAAGTAGTTTTCACCCTGAATTTATTTTTATTTCAACAATTCAATTATAAATTTTGTAAACCAATTCAGGGTCAAAACTAGCTGCACCTAGACAACATAGTTTTAAATTTAAAACCGAGAAAGGGTTAAACTACAAATTAAATTTTGGTATAAAAAAATTACAAGTCAAGATTTCTTCCAATGATTTCGTAACATCTTTAATGTATATTCGGTCTACGAGTATACATTAAGGGTGTTACCTTTATTGGTATCAGAGCTATAATTTTAGGCGATTTTGGAGGCTAAACCAAGTTTAATATGATTTGATGTTAAATACATGCCCCTAGGATGTCATGTTACTGACGTACTGTTGTGTAACTTCATTATGCTCTTCAATAGAATGAATAAGTTATAGTAGAAATAAGTAATATCAAGTATTGTTGGACTGTGTTAGACATTTGATAATTGAGACCAAAGGAGGTCCAAAGTAGAAGCAATGAAATACAGAATGTTCCATCTCTGGCTCTTACCTCAGTAGAGCCACTTGTATAGCAGAGAACTCTAGCACAAAAATATGAAACCTTAGTATGAGCTTTAAAGGTTGTGGTTAATAGAATTAAGACCCTTGTGCCTGCACCAGCCTGGTACTTGCACCAGTAAGGATGTCGATTGTTAAGGAGCTTAAAAGTTAGGAGCTCCTGAATTTAATGGAGAAAGTGGTCTGATAATTGCCAATTTGTGGCATAAAGATGTTAAAGTCATGCTATAGAGGAATTAAACTGCATATATACTAAGAAGTTAGAAGAAGCTGTATCTTGTTAAGGGAACACATTCGTATTTAGTGGTCTAATGCCACGGAGTTAGTACATGTTAAGGAAGTGATTTGGAAATTCTTTTAAAAAGTGTTTAAAACCAAATATATGGGCGATCGGTTAATAAAGAGATGTTGTTAGGTATGAGTTTATCGGTTTATCAGAATTCTTTAAATAAAGCAAAGGCTATGGAGAGAGAGCCTGTATTTACTTTAATTGATCCAGATTTGACTTACTCATACATTAGTACTAAGATAATGGCACATAGAAAGATTTTTAAGGAAACTATTTCTAGTGATGTGACTATTAGTAATCCATTTGGACATAGTGTATGGGTGACTAGAATATATAAGGAACGTCCATTAGTAATTCAGTGGATTAAGTTCCCAGTGAGTTTAATGGAACTTCTATTTCATGAATTTGAAGTTATTCTTGGAATGAATTGGCAATTTGCATATGATGCAGAAGTGATGTATAAAAAAAAGGTTAGTGCTTCAAGAACCTGATGGTTCTGAAGTAAATGTGAAAGAAAGAACTGACTGTTTAGAGTTAGTGATTTCTACGACAATAACTCAGAGGTTGTTAAGTAAATGGATATAAGGCGTGTTTAATTTATGTGATGATTATACAGATGTCACCCAAGAAGATTAAAGATATCTCGATCGTGGGAAAATTTCAAATGTGTTTTCGGATGAGTTATTAGATTACCTCCGGATAAAGAGGTACAGTTTGGGATTGATGTCTATCTTAAAATTGAACCGGTATCGATAGCACCATATAGGATGGTGTCAATTGAGCTAAGAAAGCTGAAAGCTCAATTGCAACAACTGTTAGACTAGATTACACTTGACCGAGTGTATCATTATGGGGTACTCCGGTATTATTTGTAGAGAAGAAATAGGGTTCTCTACAATTATGTATAGATTACCGGTAGTTGAATAAAGTAACTATTAAGAACAAGTACACACTACCAAGGATTGAAGATCTATTTGACCAGCTTAAAGGTGCAACATTGTTCTCAAATATAGATATTCGATCGGGTTATTATCAACTCGAGGTCAAAAAAGAAGATGTATCAAAGACACCATTCAGGGCTCGTTATGGACATTACGAATTCCTGGTAATGCCATTTGGACATGCAAATGCCCCTGCTGTATTAATGGAATAAAATTACTTGTTGGGGAAATTTACACTTTAGTCCCCAAACTTTTCCAAAGTTTATACTTTAACCCCAAACTTTCAAAAATTACATTTTTATCACTGGCCAAAATTTGGGATATTACAAAAAACTCTATCATTCAATGTATTGCAAACCCCTAAAAGATTCTATTGAAAATAAATTATTTAATGTATTATAGTTTAGGGTTTAGAGTTTTATATGTGATAAAATGGAAAATATATTCAAGGTTCGAATAAAAAGTAATCAAATGGGTAAAACTAGACTAGTCAATTACAGAAAATTTTGAAAAGGCCCGTATTTAATATATTTTTATTTTGAATGTTTTAGCATTTTTATTTTTTTAATAAAAAATATTTTTTTGAAAAATAAATGATGGCGTCATCATTGATATGTGACACAATATTATGTTGCCACGTCATTAAAAGTTAACACATTAGTAAAAGTACCAAGACAATGAATAAAATTAAACTTTAATATCAACATGGGAGCAAAAATCTTGTAAACTAACTTAAAATAATGTTTCTAGTTCAAATATCGAATGCATATTATAAGCATATGTTAAATATTTCTTTCAGAAAATAATAATTATAATATCCTTAGTATTTATAAGAATACATGATTGAGCCCATCAATATATTCAATCAATTTTTTTTTAAAAAAATAAAAAGTAATATATTTATTACATTAGTATTACTCTAAATAATGTACTAAATAATTTTAATAATAAAGTTCATTAATAAGATTGATACCATTTTTAAGAATTTAAATTCATTAGAAAGTTTCATTAAAATATCAAACACCATTCTTTATGAACTTAAGTTGTAGATTGATTGGGGCTAATCATTAAAAGTCCGAAGAGAATAAGGACTAAGAACATAATTAAACCTGAATATATTTTTTTTCTTTGATTTACAAGTGTCCTTCTCTGAGTCATTGAGAAGGGAATAAGTAGGTAGCATTATAAAGTCATCCACTTAGATTTTGGTTGTTTTGTTGAGTTTGTGAATGATTAGTAGAGCAATGAAAGGACAATGATTAAAGAGGTTCGGTTTGTTCACCAATCATTTGACTTTTTTAAGGAGCAAGCATTATTATTTTTTTTAATAATTTTTACTTAGGAGAGGAGGAAGGGAAATTTTGCTTTTATTGAGTCTTGAACCCATGGCCTAAAAAAGGGGAGGGTGTCAAATGAAAGCTTTAACCGCATACTCTAAGGATTATTAACAGGAGTAAGCATTATTGATTAATGATTATTGTAGGTTTGGAGAGGATTTAGAAGGATAATCCAATATTTTATATATAAATATTGCATCAGAGAAATGATTATTAGTAACATCTTTGTTTCTTAGACAACCCAATCATGCTATAATTTAGTGTTTTGATTGATATAATTTTGAAAAACTTTTTCTATTCTACTTTTCAGATTAATTTTGTATAAAAATTATTATAAATATTGATATTCCAATTTCATATTTATTTAAAGGTAATTTAATTAATTAATTAAAATTTAGATTCATTTAACTTTTTTATATAAAACATATAAATCAAGTATAACTCTAGATCTATAAATTAGAGACCTATGTATAGAGGTGACAATCGAGTCGTTCGGATAGGGTTCAGGTCATGTCATTTCAATTATGGTCATTTCGGGTTTAGACTGCATTTAGCTTAGATTCGATTTGGGTCAGATTGGATCCAGTTCGAGTTTAACTCATGTCTATGGTAAGTCGGTTCGAGTTGGATATCACGTCGAGTCAACATTGGATCGATTGGCTTTCGAGTTAGATCAATATAAGATTAGTCGATTTTTTGGTCGAGTTAGCATCAGATCTGTCAGTTTTTTGTTTAGGTCAACCTTTGGATCTTTGGGTCAATGTTGGATTGATCAATTTTTTCATTCTGGTTAACTTTTCGATCTTCGGGCAAATTTAGGTTGACTTGAGTATGAGTCCAATTGATATATAGAATTATCGATACATTCTTGTAAAAAACATGTTTTTTCATATAGGATGTATGTTTAATATAATTTTTTTTATTGATATATAAAATTACTGATAATGTTTGTTTCATAATATTTTTTAAAAAAAGTTAGAAATTATTAGATCAAATGTGTTGATGGTCTTTTAAAGGAAGAAAGACGATATTGAACCATTAAACTATTACCAAATGTGGTGGTTAACTAGTAGTATTATAGAAAAGGAGAATAAAACATACATTACTGTACTATTTATCATATTGCTAAAAAATAGATAATAATAAAATAAATTATTCGATCAGTTTAACTCAATTATCAGAATAAAATCGGGCTGGTGTTTGGTTCAGATCACATTTTGGTTAATTAAATTTGGTTTACTTTCGGTTCAAGCCAAACTGGGAACGTATTCATATCGGTCGAGCTAAAATTAGGGTTATTTTTAATTTAATTCGGTTTGTTTCGAGTCTCGAATCAAGTTTGAGTCATCATATTCGAGTCTATATCGAATATCAGGTCAGGTGAATCAGTTCGAGTAACCGATTTTAGATCAAATTTATCGGGTCTACTTATGTGCACATTTGAATACATAACCTCTGAGATGTTAGGACTACAATAATATTAATCAAATTTAGATTTAATCTTCTATTTATCTAATCTTATTCTTTATTTAAATAACTACTATTGATATTAATCGAATTTAAATTTAATCTTCGATTTACCTAATCTTATTCTTACTTTTAGATAACTACTATGAAACCGTTATCATAGTAAAAAAAAAAACATCAATCCTTTTTCAGGAAATTTATTATTATTAATATTAATACCTGTAATTTTGAGATTATTTTTAAAAATAAGTCATATGGTGTAACCCAATAGGGATGTAAACGAACTGAACGTTCAGCGAATAGTTCGGCGAGAAGTTCGTTTATTTATTAAACGAACGAACATGAGCAAGAATTTATGTTCATTTAATTAAATGAAAGAACACGAACAAAAGGCGCTTCCGTTCATTTACGTTAGTGAATGTTCGGTAATCCGTTTGTTTAAATTTATTCACCTATGTATATTTATATGTATTATTTTTCATAACAAAAGTATTATATTTAAAAATTTAAAAACATATATTATAAATATGAAATAAAAAGAAAAAAATTAAACAATACTCAATGTTCGTTTGCGTTCGTTTATGTTCGTTTGCGTTTGTTTATGTTCGTTTACGTTCGTTAACAAACGAACATGAACGAACACGAACAAGCTACATTCCATAACGAACGAACATGAACAAGAAGTTATGTTTGTTTAGTTGTTCATGTTTGTTCATTTGTAAGATTAAAATTAAACGAACAGAACATGAACATACCCCCGTTCATGTTCGTTCGGTTCGTTTATAGGCATATAACCCAATAAGTGATTCAAGTGGAAAAAATAATATTCATCCTAAAAGATCTGAGTTCGAACAACTTTGTCTAATTAACTTAAGATTATAAAAACAAAAAAGGGATTATTATCCCATACACAAACAATGAAAACTTTTTGTTCCCACAAGCGCCTTAATTTTAGGGTTTAGGGTTTTAGTTTAGGGTTTAGAGGTTTTAGTGTTGGGGTTTAAAATTTAGGGTTCATGGTTAGACTTTAGGATATAGGGTTAGGGTTTAGGTTTTAAGGTAATATGGTTAGGGATCTAGGTTTTAACTTAGAAACCCTAAATTTTAACCCTAAACTTGAAATTCTATCAACAACCCCTAAATTCAAAACTACTACATTTAAACCCCTAAACTCTAAACCCTAAATAGAGTCTATAAACCCTAAAACTAAGGCACTTGTGCAAACAAAGTTTTCACAAACACTTGCGCATAGAATAATTACCCAACAAAAAATAGGTCACGGTGATCCAATTTTTATGACATTTTTATTTTGTTCACACAAAAAATCATTTCAATTTAGTTATCGTTGTTAGAGAAATTGTCCACTTTAATTACCAGGGCATTAAATTTTGGTATTATTCAAAGTTATTAGAATTTGTAATCCTTTTCATTATTTTCCCACAATATTTTAAGCTTGTTTTTGTTTAAAAGTAGATGATTTAAATTACAAATTGCTTAGGAAAATCTAGTCTTCTTCCTCATCAGTGATAAATTTACCAGTCCCAGGATTTATAGCAGCAGCAAAGAAGAAGGCAACATTGAGCAACACAAGGGGTTCAATGTCGCTTATAGGAATCCCCGTCTCAATGTTTAGCTGTGCCAGTGCTCCTTTCCCCGTTATAATTTCTCCTATCAATGAGAAGGCAATCCCCAGCTGAGCCAATCTTCCCACAAAGAGCTCATTTGCCTTTGTGAATCCGAACAACGGACCTGTTCGACACAAACGCAAATAAATTTATATTTGATGCATTGCCGGCGCATTAACGGTTATAAAATTTATTAACTCCTTTGGTGAGAACAATTAATGTTTACCTCCTTCCTTGAGGCCCAATGCACTCCTAATGCCTTTCCCAGGAGGGATTACGGCCCCTTCAATGCCTGTAGAAGGCTCGTCGACGAAGCGGCCTCGGTCACCCAAAGCTCCGATTGCTCCGAGGAGGGTGAAAAGAATGAAGAAGAGAAGAAGGGGTTCTGCTTCATAAATTGGAATGCCTGTCTCCAGGTTCAACTGTGCTAGAATTCCTTTCCCTGTTATTGCTTCACCTAACAAGGATGCCTGCATATATGGTTGCACCATAACCCCGGCATTATCATCGAATCGAATCCGAACATTTGGTTCAGTGATTGATGGATAATCTAAGTAGGATTTACAATTTTCTTCTCCGAGTCTCGGAATAAAAAGGAATATGTATACATGGATGCAGGACAAGCTGACATTTCTAACAAAACAACACCAACCCTCAAAAACAATGTATTTGAACAATTAACAAATCAAATCTCTCAAGTCAGAAGTTAATGATAGAATGAATCATATATTGTGCTAACTAAAAACAACGATTGTCGAAAACGAAATCATTTTTAGGCAAATTGTCAAACAATTTCATGTTAATAGATACGAACTATAGCAGAATTTACTTACAGCAAAGCCAATCATGGCAACACGTCCAACAAAGAGCTCATTTTGCTTGGTGAAACCAATCCCTCCAGAAGTGCCAAAGATTCCGTCTTCAACCTTTGGCTTCGGCTTCGGTGCAGCCTTTTCAAGTACAAAAAATGGTATAATTCAAAATCAAGTTAATTAAACACAATTAGAAAATTTAGAAGAAGTTACCTTCTTGGAGGGAGCTGCTTTGGTTTTGGCTTTGAAGAGTGCAAAAGTGGTGAAAGCTCTAGATGATGAAGCTGGAACAGTTTTGGAGAGCGGATTGAAGAAGAAATGAGACAAGGGCTTAGGCTTTAAGCCTTGAGCTTGGGAATGGAGGAAAGGGTGGTCTCTCTTCAAGTTCACTGCATGGCTTGTTGAAACGCTGGTAGCAGACATTACCAGCTTGGTTTGAGCCATTGGTTGTAAATCTCAGAGAATGTGTGTGATGGAGAGAAAGACGAGTCTGTTTTCTAAGCCTAATATCCTTTCATTTCTCTTTTAATGGTTTTAGATTCCAAATCTGTGCTTGTGAACGAGGGAGATGTAGATGTGGATGTGGTGAGAGGGCTGGTGACGGGCTGTGAGAGTGCCCACGTCGTTCTTTACATGTTTTTATGGTGGGAGATCGTTTCATGCATCTAATTTCACTATGAAGTTACAGTTGGATGTAAATATGGAATTACAATCCAGATAAAAAAAAAATGGAATATAGTGAAAATATATATTGAAGTCACACGTAAATAGAATTATAATCACAATATCAATATATAGATGATTATAATGTGAATCATAGTGGCAGTCCAAGGTAACAGTTGCATACCCATTTTTAGGAAATCCAATAAGTTTAGCTTAACATGGAAAAGGGGATTTTTTTAAAGAAAATCTGCATACCCATTTTGGGAAATCCGATAATTGTTCCGAAACCATGAATTCGGATACATTTGAACACAATTATCTCTGATTTAAGAGGTAAGGGATTATAAGTAAATTAGACGTTGTAATTTGTTTAGATTTAGATTTAGATTTGTATGTGCACAATTAACACAAATTACAAATTATCAGATGTACAAGCAGACATACTTCTGCTTAGATATGCCTTATTGCAGTCATGCACATGGGAGGAGCTGCGTAGGCAATTGGGGTGTCCGATGACACCCAAAATCTTTTAGAAATCGTATGTGTATGAAAAAAATTAAAAAAATATATAATCGATACTCTTTTATAAATAAAATGACATCATTTTATAAATAATTAACTTCTCTTAAATATTGTTTAAAAAAATAACACCCCTTAAATAAATTTCTGGCTGCGCCCCGGGTCATGCATGAATATAAAGAGAGGGGAAGCATTAATATAGTTATCCGATATCTACCCAGAAAAAGTTTTATTCGGTCTCTCGTAAAATGAGAGGCAAATAAACATAAATAAATATTACTTCAAGTAACTGACCCCTCAAAAATCAAGTTGGCTACAAAACCTCACTTAGCAAAATTTAGCTGGAATTGCATTTCTAGAAAATATTGAGCGACCTTCAAAACACATGAAATGCAGTGCTTTTTCTGCTGCATCAGATAAGTTAGATGATCATGATAACTTGAGAAACCCAACTGAAGATGCATAGAAATACTTGGCAAAAAACTTTTTCAAGCAGAATTGCTGCTCAGGAAACCCTGAGTGGGACACACCACTCGTATTCCTGTCATCCGATTTGTGGCATTTTAGGTATATGCACCATGCAATCCCGAAATGCAAATGTGATACGGTAGAGCTGAACCGAGGAAGCTTGATACTATCATGACATTTTTATTTGAATTTGCCGATGAATATGTACCAGAAACTCTACATAAGAGGGACCGCTTGCATTCTTGTCTTCTACCATGCATGACAAGAATACCATTCCTGAAAATGTAACCGAATAATGAGATTTTGAATAACAATAGTGTGTCTCTGTGTGTGTTGTCTACAAGAAAAATCTTAATTCAGCAATTACTCTGACAGTAAGAAACCTGTAAACATAGAGGCAGTAATTCGATGCTATTTGCTTTGTTGAACCAAAAAAAATTAGACCATTACAAAACTACTTTCCCTCTCCAATTACACGAAATGAGAAACCTTTAAATGATTCACGTATACGTAATATGCGTGTGTTATACAAAAAGTGGACTACCAGAAAGAAAAAGGAATGTATGGATATTTTTATTCAAATTTTAATAGGCAAATAAAAAATTGTTATTGGACCATTTATAAGGTGTACATGTTCACTATTTTCACTTTTGGAGATGTATATAGTGTCGATATTCCACAAAGGCTAATTTATCAAGCAGTATCATAATTTGCATGAGGGAAGTTTTATGCACTGACCTGATGGATCCCCCTTCTTGCACAATTGCATGCTGCAAAACAATATAAAGATAAAATGCGGTGAACAAGAAATATAATTCAAATTTTCTATAAAAGAGATGGAATAAACCTTTTCTTTTTCAGAGAAAAGTAATGCTAAGAAAGATCATACCGAAGGTAGGAACATCTTTGGCGCTGTATCAAATTTACTACAGCATTGAGTTTCTTCGATGGTGGATTATCATATCGCTGCATCACAAACTGAACATACAGAAAAGTCGGTAGAAACGGTCATAAGTGTCTGTACTAGGTAGGTGAAGGGGTTAAGACACAAAAACTGAAAAGTGAAAAAACATATTATGAAAATAGGCACTAGAAACCAGTGTTCCCATCCTTTTCCATGATTTTTTTTCTTTTTCTTTCTCACATACCTAAGCCTATAATCCTAATACTTGAATCCAAAGCCATTCATTTGAGTGTCATCCTAATAAGTCATCAAGAAGAAGACCTTTTAGTAGACCAGTCGATGAGGATTTTAGTAGACATAAATACTCCAAAAAGAATTAAAATAAAATACCTGGGTGGGGATATCATCAACTGAGGTAAAGCCAAAAAGTTGTTGCAAGATGCTAGAATCAACTGAGCTTCCAAAATATATTAAAGCATCCTCACCGTTCTCAAGAAGATATATTCCATCATCACGGACATGTTCACTAGAAAGGGGGATTATAGGAGGGAGAACAGGTTCATCTCCATCCTGTCCAACATGCAGAAAATTTTCTGTTAGCATGGTTGAAATACTTTGGACTATAACTCAACTAGAATTTTACCTTTGAATTAAGGTTGTGGATGGCAAACATCCTGGGATAAACCAGTGGGATTGCCAAGGGAGTAGAAAGGGAGGAAACATAATTGACCCAGAAGGACCGGTCATCTATTCGGCCATCATTTCGCAACCCTGTACTCTTGGTTAATGCTGAAAAAAGAAAAAGACAATACTAATCAACTGATGAAAAATATTTCACTTTTTTCTTGAGAAGATGACTGAGTTTCTGCCACACTATTTGCCACAATGGAAGAGAATATGAAGTTTGAAGATGGGTTATAACTCAATTTTAATAATAATGGAGGATACGATACAAAATAATCTAAGAACTGATGATATCCCAAAATCTACGATATGAATGCAGAATGTTGATGCAAAGATTTGTCACTTGTTCCCTCGCACAAGTGGACTTCTAGGAATTTCAGTTGCAGCTGCATTCAAAGTAAATTAGTAAAAAGCAAAACGGTCCATATACTAGTACAATAAATTAATGACACCAGGAAGAAAACTGGTATAAAAATCTTCAGGTAAACTAACCAAGTAACACCTCATCCATTTGGAAGGATCAATTCATAATTAAAAAAAAAAACTAATGGAGAAGAGGAACTATCTTCAAATCACAGTTCAAAACAGAGCAAACATGCCATGAGAATAATAGACAACAAAAAATCAGACATCACTAGGTTAGTACCTGAAAAGCACATTCGGAACCATCTTGTAATTTGTCATCATGTTTTAAGGTTACCAATATGCACTTGTCACAGTCAATCTGCATATCAAAGAGGATTTGTCATGATTGAAACAAATTGATATAATAGATAAACCACTAAAAATATGCTAGGGTTAACCATATCTACAAGTCCCCCAAGAAGTAAAATGTGTAAAACTTCTTTGAAGAGAATTTCACAGATTAGAATCAAAGTTACCAAATACATTAGTTACAAAACTCTGATTCACAAAAGCAGAAAATACACAATTCAAAGGAGACAAATGTAGAATAGGGAACATCTCATTAGAGAAATTGGTTCTATGATAATAAATATGAAACCTAGATCAAAACATTTTAAGATGAGCACTAATATATCAGTCTAATGGTCTGAGCCTCCGACACTTAAATTCTTCAAGTAACATGTCACGCATTTAACACCTCAAAGTGGACACAAATTATAGAGGTATAACTCTTCAAAAGAAGGAAACACTAGTCAGCCCTATACCCATGCCTGAATGTATTTCAAGTCCTAGCATATACCAACAAAGAAGCAAACCATCCAGAAGAAGTTAAACATTCAACTCAATACGTCACCAATAATCTCCATAGCTCATTCATAGTCCAATTATAAGATTGACTTAAATAAAAAACTATACAAAGAATATAAAATCATTTTGATAAAGTTGAAGACTCTTTAATTAGATTTCAACACCTGGGAGAATGTAACCAATAGTTTAGAAATAAATTCTTCAACAAATCAATCCACCAACTGAAATAATATTTCATCGCACTAGGAGCATTATAACTTGGATGCTTATTTTGTTAATGAATGTAGAAAATAAAAACAGAATTGAAGTTTCTGCCTAAAAGGAAAAAAACAGAATGCAAAGAAGAATGCAGAATTTTTATGTTATTGCTCAATGATTTTTTACATCTCTCGATACAGACTTATATAGGCTCTAGGTCTTTTAGTACATTAAGAAGACCTTAAGATAACTTCTAATTCTAATCTACTAAGTTGATAGCCTCTAACTACAATAAGGAGCCCTACTAAGGATAAAATCTAATCTATTAGGGAGATAAACTTTAAGTAGGATAATTACTACATTATTTACAAAAACTGAAATTTCTCTCGGATAACTCACACTCTCCCTCAAGTTGGAGAATATACATTGTATAGTCCCAGCTTGAATAAGAACTTATCAAAGAGAGCTTTTGGCAGGGCTTTCTTAAGGATGTCTGCCACTTGTTCTTCTGTAGGAACATAGGTTAAAGAAGATACTCCACTTGTAAGCTTTTCTACAATAAAGTGTGTCGATTTTTGTGGATTATAACCGTGTAATCAGAGTTTATTTCTAAGTCACTAACTAGTAGTTTAAATTTACTAGAAGTATTCTTTAAATTAGAAATAAAGTCTTATTTGTCTTCTTTAAATTAGAGATAAAGTCTTATTTAAATTAGAGATAAAAGTATAGTTTTAGCTATACTAAAACTCTATAATTGCCTATTTAAAAGCTTACCTTATACACATTTGAATAAGAAGAAGAATAGAAAATACAGAGAAACACTTTGTTCTCTGTTGAAAATACTATTTTTGTTCTATCGTTAAACTCTAGCTTTTCATATTTTATTGTTCACTCTTCACCGGCATTCATCTTCTTCGGCCACCATGGCCCCTTTCTCACATGGTATCAGAGCCACAGACGATCCTGACGTTGGCTCTCTTCCGCTGCCGCCGAAGGTCATGAAACTATTTTTCTTCCGCTACTAACAAATCATCGGATCTGTCCGTTGAATAATGCCTAATTACTTTCTCTAATATTCACCTCTATTCAATCACAAAATACCTGGTAGTATTCTTTTAATGGTTCTATCTTAGCCATCCACTGTAAAAGATAGGAAAAAGGTTATAGTTTAGCCTTAAAAACTATCCGGTTCTATCTTAGCCATCCATTGTAAAATATAGGGAAAGGTTATAGTTTAGCCTTAAAAACTATCTGGTTCCATCTCAACCATCCATTGTAAAAGATAGGGAAAAGAATTTACGTCAAACATCCAAGCTGAGTTTTTAGTATGTGTAACTACCAGCTTGAGGGAGAATGTAGATTCCTGTCATCACAGGCTACATCTTTCACATCAGAAATCCAGTCAGGAAGTGCATGCTAGAGCATCCTGTGGAGCATCCAGTGTAGAATCCTGATATTCCAACTGATGCATAAATCAAATCAAAGACTCTCAAGAAAGGGGAGTATTTTTTTTCTAAGGAACAACACGTGAAGTTTGAATTGTTGTAAAAAAATCAGCAAAGATAAAATTGCTGGTTTTTTCTTATTCTTTTTTTCACAAGGCATCGCATCCAAGATCCAAGATGGTTATCTACTACGTTTACTCACCAGCTTGAAGGGGAGTGTGGATTATAACCGTGTAATTAGAGTTTATTTCTAAGTCAGTAACTAGTACTTTAGATTTACTATAAGTCTTCTTTAAATTAGAAATAAAGTCTTATTTGTCTTTTTTTAAATTAGAGATAAAGTCTTATTTAAATTAGAGATAAAAGTATAGTTTTAGCTATACTAAAACTCTGTAATTGCCTATTTAAAGGCTCGCCTTATACATATTTGAATAAGAAGAATAAGAGAAAATACATAGAAACACATTGTTCTTTGTTGAAAATACTATTTTTGTTCTATCATTAAACTCTAGCTTTTCATATTTTATTGTTCATTGTTCACCGGCATTCATCTTCTCCGGCCACCATGGCCCCTTTCTCACAATCTCAACATGCTTGGTCCTGTCATGTTGAATTGGATTTCTGGAAATCTGAATTGTAGATTGGTCATCACAAAACACTTCAAACTTCGCGTTTTGAACCATGCCTAGCTCTTTTAGAAGGTTCATTAGCCAGATTCCTTCACAAATTCCCAGAGCTAAAGCTCTGTATTATGCTTCTGCACTACTCCTTGATACAACAGTTTGCTTTTTGCTCTTCCAAGTCACAATATTTTTCCCACACAAAAGAACAGTAACCACTTGTTGACCTTCTATCAGTCAACTCACTTGCCCAGCTGGAGTCTGAATAAACCTTGACTATTTTATCAATGGTCTTTTTAAATATTAAACCATGTCCTGGTGTACCCTTTAGATACCTTAGTATCCTGGTAGCTGCTTCCATATGATATTGTCTCGAATTTGTCATGTGCTGACTGATGATATTCACAGCAAAGGTTATATTTAGCCTGGTCACGGATAGATAAATCAATTTTCCAACTAATATCTGAAAAAGTCCATTGTCTGCCTTTGGACTAGACCCATCTTTACTAAACTTTAGGCCTGTTTCCATAGGAGTATCAGTTGGTTTACAGCCCAACATTCCTGTCTCTGTGAGTAAGTCAAGAACATACTTCCTTTGGTTGATTACCAGACTTTTGCTTGATCTAGCCAACGACATGCCTAGGAAATATCCAAGCTTTCCTAGGTCCTTCATCTCAAATTCTTTGTTCAAAAGAGATTTTAAGTGGCTTATTTCTTCTTCATCATCTCTTGTCACAATAGAGTCATCTGCATATACTATCAAAAGAAATTTTCTGTTTTTGGGAGTTACTTTAGAAAACAAGGTATGATCTGCTAGAGACTATCTATATCCATTTTCCAGAATTACTCTAGTGAACCTATCAAACTAGGCTCTTGGTGATTGCTTTAACCCATAAAGTGATCTGTCCAGCTTGCAAACTTTCTGCCTATTCTCTTCAGACTCTAAACCAGGAGGAATCATCATAAAAACTTCTTCTTCTAGTTTCCCATTAAGAAATGCATTCTTAATGTCAAGTTGATGAAGTTTCCAGTCACAATTAACAGCCAAACTCAACAGGACTCTGACAGTGTTCAACTTAGCAAACAGAGCAAAAGTTTCCTTATAGTCTATTCCAAAGGTCTGTGCAAAACCATTGGCCACCAATCTTGCTTTGTACGTGTGCACACTCCCATACGAATTGTATTTGATAGCAAACAGCCATTTGCATCCCACTGGTTTCTTGCCTTGTGGAAGATCAGTTATGGTCCAAGTGCCATTTTTTAGTGCAATAATCTCCTCTTCAATAGATTTCTTCCACTTGGAGTCTCTTAAGGCTTCTTCAATAGTCTTGGGAATCTGTTCTTCATCTAGATAAGCTTTAAAAGAGGGTATCAGATTGCTATAAGCAACATATCTCTGAATATGATGCTTTGTACATTGTCTTACCCCTTTCCTTTTAACAATAGGCAGAATTTCAAGTTCAAGTAAATGAGGAGAAATTTCAACAACATCATTACCTCCTTTATCCTCACAGGCAGCTGGACTAAAGTCCAATTCTCGATAGGTGTCAGATTGCAACACAGTCTCTAGAATGACTTTCTTTTTTCTGGTATATACCTGTAACTGGTTAGTGGGCTGAACAGTTGATTTAGGTGAATAATGAGGAGTGCTAAGAGTAATATTAAGTGAAGTATGTAGAGGTGCAGTGTTAGAAACATGGGTATCAGGTTTTAAAAAATTCTGAGGCTTCACAAACAAAGGAGCAATAGGTAAAGAATGTGAAAAGGAAGGAATCATACTGTTAGGAGACTGGAAATCATCCCAACACTCCCCCTGATTTTCAGTCTTAGGAAAATAAGGTACATGTTTAAAAAAAAGTGAGATCCAAAGTGACAAAAAACTTACGAGAAAGAGGGTGATAACATTTGTAGCCCTTCTTAAGTGAAGAGTATGCAACGAAAACACACTGCAAAGCCCTAGGATCTAGTTTGGAACTTGAAGGATCTGTGGATTTTAGAAAAATAGTACACCCAAACGTCTTTAAGGGAAGATTAGATGACATAAGTTTAAAAGTAGGATAATTTTCCAAGAAAACATCTCTAGGAGTTCTGAAATGCAAGACTTTGCTAGGCATTCTATTTATAAGATATGTGGCTGTTAATAAGGCTTCCCCCACAAATATTTTGAAACAGCATGGGTGAATAATAAGGCTCAGGTAACCTCTAATAAATGCTTATTTTTACGTTCAGCAATCCCATTTTGTTGTAGGGTATCTACACAAGAACTAAGATGTATTATACCTTTAGTCCGAAAAAAATCTCCTAAGGCAATAGTGAAAACTCTCCCCCATTGTCAGAGTGAAACATTTTTATTTTGCTATCAAATTGAGTAACCACCATTTCATAAAACCTTGCAAAAATAGAAGCAACGTCAGATTTTTCTTTAAGAAGGTAGGTCCAAGTAAGTCTGCTATGGTCATCAATAAAAGTCACAAACCACCTACTCCCTGTAATATTCTTCACTCGAGAAGGACCCCAAACATCACTATGAATAAATGTGAATGGTTTAGAGGGTTTATGAACAGATGGTAAATATAAAGGTTTGGTTTGTTTTGCAAGAGGACATATATGGTATTTAAAAGAATTTGGATCTTTATTAACAAACAAATCAGGAAACATTTTTTTCTAAGATAGTGAAAATTGGGGTGACCTAACCGAAAATGCCATAACATTATAGTATCTAATTGTCCTAAAGAAGCAAAGCAAGAAGGAGAATTTGAAATAGAAGATGGATATTTTCCATGAAGGATATAAAGACCATGTTGCAAGCTAGCACTGCCAATTATTTTTCTCGAATCCAGTGCCTGCAAAAAACATGTAGAATCAGTAAACCTTAAGGAGCAGTTCAAGTCTTTAGAAATTTTGCTCACTGATATCAAGTTGCATGTGAGGTCAGGGACAAATAACACATCCTTAAGGATCAAATTACCATCTAACGAAACAGAGCCAGTCCCTTTGATGGGAGATAGAGATCCATCTGCAGTTTTAATGGAAGCTTGAGAAGAAGACTTTTTAAAACTGGAGAATAAAGCCCTATTACCAGTCATGTGGTCAGAGGACCCAGAATCAATAATCCAATTTGCTGCAGACTGGGTAGAAGCAAGAGCAGTCGACAAAAAAATCTATATTACCTGCAGTTTTCACCATAGCCAAATTTCCTGCACCAGCAGGATTAAACTGACGAAACAGCTTGTGAAGCTAGTTAGTTGCTGATCAGTAAAGCTACTAGGGCCAACCTTTTATGCTGTAGTAGGGTATGATGGCCTGGATATCTTGGCTGCTGTAGGTTTCCATACTGCTGGTCGACCATGAATTTTCCAGCATGTATCCTTAGAATGACCCACCTTTTTGAAAAAAAAACACATACTAGTTTACCTCACCTCATCATTGGAGAAGAAGAAATTGGAGTAACCAGGGCAGAGGGAATCGTACTGGAAGCCGAAGAAATCGCCACTGAAATTTGCTATTAGGATCGTATTTTAGACTGATGCCATGTTAATGAATGCAGAAAATAAAAACAGAAGTTTTGCCTAAAAGGAAAAAAACATAATGCAGAAAAGAATGCAGAATTTTTCTGTTATTGCTCAATAATTTTTTACATCTCTCGATACAGACTTATATAGGCTCTAGGTCTTTTAGTACATTAAGAAGACCTTTTTAAGATAACTTCTAGTTCTAATCTACTAAGTTGATAGACTCTAACTACAATAAGGAGTCCTACTAAGGATAAAATCTAATCTATTAGGGAGATAAACTTTAAGTAGGATAATTACTACATTATTTACAAAAACTGAAATTTCTCTCGGATAACTCACATATTTAAGTATATATTCCAACTATTTCTTCCTTTTTTTCTTTTCCTTTATTCTTTTAGCTAGGAGTAGCTGATCAACGAAACAAGAGTTCAAAGCTAAACATTAAGTAGGAAATGATCAACATTAAGAAGCTTATACTTTATAAGGTTAACCAACCAGTGCCAGCAATTATGGTTCAAACTTTTGAATCATGCTTTAAGTGAAAATAATCAAATTAATTGTGGTCTAGAAGTAAAAAACTTGAACAAGAAATATAAGACCAAGTATTTTTCAAAAAGAGCACAAACCCCAGGTAGGTCAATGTCGGTTGGGATGTGTTTGCAGAATTTTCCAGAGTAATCTTGAACTTGAATACCCTACCAGTATTTGATGGGAAAATACATTAAAACGGGACTAAGTTAACATAAAAATGCAAAGGAGTTGAACATGAAAATTTCGCTGATGAAACAGGCAAAACAGATTTTACCTGGCTGCATCTCACACGCATGACCTTGGGGCCTCAAAACCTTGGGGCCTAGTGATGTTCCATCTAAAGTCATTGTAGAGCTTTGCAGGATCGGATACAGTAGAAAAGGGGTAATAATAATAGACCTGGAATTTAGAGAAAATATAAGTTGAAACTTCAGTCTTCCACTCAAGAGATAACTTTTTAGTCCCGATACCACATACATAGTACAGATTTGATAGTGAATAATATATACATCATATAAAGTCAGGCTCTCAAGTTTCACCACAGCATTCATCAGACTCAGATTATTTTGAGTTAGCACTCAGCTGAGGGCAGTGAACAAGTAGATGGGCGAGTTCACTAACAATGACCAGGAGAGGGAGCAGAGGATAAGTTAAAGACAACTTCTCTAACAAAAAACGAAGTCGACTACTATTTCCTTTAAAATTTATATGCACCTCACCTATAGTTTACTGCAGTTTAACCATGAAAACTCAATATTTCCCTGGCATAAATTATTTGGATATGGTTTCCAGAGGTTCCAAAAGCATAGAAAGATCGGAATATCAAGCCTGCTATGATGTAGGTAACAAACTTGCATAGTGCAACCTGATATAAACGACTAAGATGTCCCCCAAAAGCAACAACATACAAAGAAGTCTAGAAGAACCATGCAATACAAAATTTTAAAGCACAGCCAAATGTAATGTTTGCATTGTAGTGCACTGTCCAAACTTGAAAACATGCTTACAGACATACCTGTCCCATTTAAATTACTTAATTATGAACATGAATCTGAGAATATCAGCACACTTTGGCTCATAGTCATAACAGGTACTTTGGTGAATGGATAGCTTGTGATAGAAAATGTACTCATCCATTTACATTATAAAAGCAGTTTCACATTTTAAAGAGTGTGGAAATTCAATTTAGAGAAAAAATTGAGATAAACAACTTGTACTCCATTGTCCCTTTTCATGTACGAGTGTTAGAAGATAACAATTTGTATTCAATTAAAGCCAATGAAGCAGGAAAGGTAAAATTAGATTAATACCTGGCCTCCTGTTTTTCTTGGGATGACAGAGATCGAAGCAATGTCTACATAAGTCTGAGCAGTGAGAAATACATCGACACAAACCTGCCACATGTTGCGATATAGGATCATCCTTTGAAATCCGGTCATAGCACATAATTATCTTACCAGTATGAGTTTCAACAAGCATTCATCAGGAAAATTCTTTTACCGCATGACATTGATATCAAGTAGAAAAGAAATTTTGAAGTTTACCTGATACTCAGCAAACTCAATTGCCATTGTCTTGAAAGTTTTGTCTGCTGGTTGCAGTAATTTATGAGCCTCCTGATCAAACAGAAATGAAAAGCAAAGAATAAAAAAATAAACAGAGGCAAAATTCTATCCATCACTAAATAAAAAACAGTCCTGCTCAATCACAAACATTCTAAACTCATTTAACAAATATATCATCGGAAATTCAATATGAAAAAAGCAGAAAATTAGTCATTGGGCTCGCTCTAGTGGATACCTTGGGAAACCAAAAAAGCAGAAAATTAAGATAATCATGTTTGAATGGTGAAAAATAGATGGTAAACTCATTTTATGAATAGCTAATCATGTTTGAATGGTGATAAATAGATGGTAAACTCATTTTATGAATAGCTATGGAAAAAAGTTTAGCTCTTCATTTCTTCTTTCTTTTGGAAGGAGACTCACACATCCACTATCAAGTGGAAGTCACAAGTCCACCACAATAATGATCATGTGAGCTAATTGAACTAGAGTACAAGGCATAAGCACTCGCAAAAGAGTCTAACTTTTTAAAGCCTAATGAATAAGATAATTAAAATCCAAGTCAGAACTCTTGTGAAAATATCACTTTTTGGTTAGGAAAACTTGAATCTAACCCCACGCATGACATTAAATAAGATTATTAATATCTTCATCTAGCAGATTAGAGATTCCACTAATATATCAGAAAACAGATTCATTAGGGCAATAATAAATGAAATTCTCCAGTAGTAACCATCGCAATTTTCCATATACATGAAAGAAAAAATATCTAAATGCTAAACAGATAAGCAAGTTTCAGAAATGAGACGTAACATCATAATTCAGAAGTTAGACAAACAAACAGAAGGTTCCAAATGTTCCGGTGTGACTGTGAAGGGAAAACATCTCCATCTAAAAGTGTAGAAATCAGAGTTTTATTAGAATTACTCTCTTAATTTCGATGTACAACACAAAGTCTTTTTAAAGACTTTTTACAAGAGTTTTATCCTTAGTAATTAACTACAAGGATATGACTTTTATCTCTTTATAAAGTTTAAATAAAACTAAACTACTTGTTAGGATAAGATTACATCTCCTAATAGAATTATAACTTTACTAGGATAAGATTACAAGTCCTAATAGAATTATAACTCTATTTTACTCGTACTAACCAACACTCCCCCTCAAACTGGCGTGTATATGTTGCATGCACCCAGCTTGGATGAAAGCACATCAAAGGTTGCTCTTGGTAGTGCCTTGGTGAAATATCCGCAAGCTGGTCTTTGGTAGGAATGTAGTTCAGCCTTACAATCCCATTGTTGACCTTCTCATAGATAAAATGTCTATCTATTTCAATATGTTTGGTCATGTCATGTTGCGCAGGATTCCTTGCAATGCTCATTGCCGATTGGTTGTCACTATAAATTTCAAGCTGTGAACTTCCATCCAACTCTAGTTCAGTCAGAAGCTTCTTAATCCACATTCCTTCACATTTCCCAAGGGCCATTGCCCTAAACTCTGCCTCAGCACTGCTCCTAGAGACAACCAATTGTTTTTTTACTTCTCCAAGTAACCAGATTACCCCATACAAAGGTGCAATAACCACTTATGGATCTCTTGTCTATTAATTCACTTGCCCAACTTGAGTCTGTATACACTTTCACTGTTCTGTCCTGGTGTTTCTTGAAAATAAGCCCAGATCCTGGTGTGAACTTCAAGTACCTTAGGATCCTATTAACAGCCTCTAAGTGCTCTTCTCGGGGGTCACTCATGTGCTGGCTAACTATACCCACTGAGTATGCAATATCTGGTCTAGTGAGTGAAAGATAAATCAGCTTTCCGACCAGCCTTTGGTAGGATTCCTTGTTCACAAGATTCCCCATATTTTCTTTACTAAATTTCAAACCTGGGTCCACTGGAGTGTCAACTGGTGTAGCCCAAGCTTTCCAGTCTCTGTGAGTAGATCAAGGATATACTTCCTTTGATTGATAACCAAACCTTCCTTTGATCTTGCAACTTCCATTCCCCAGAAGTACCTAAGACTTCCCAAGTCCTTGGTTTCGAACTCATTTGCTAAAACATATTTGAGCTTCTCTATTCCTTCTATTTCATCCCCATTGATAATCATATCATCAACATAGAAAATTAAGAGAGTCATCTTACCATTGAACGCCACTTTTCTAAACAAAGTATGGTCTGCTTGGCTTTGCTTGAAACCACTTTGAACCATAGCCTTTGCAAATCTCTCAAACCATGCTCTAAGGGACTGCTTCAACCCATAGAATGATTTATTTAGCTTGCATACTATCTTTTTTGTCACCTTTCCTCCCAAGCCTGGTGGAATTTCCATGTACACTTCTTCCTCAAGTCTTCTATTTAGGAATGCATTTTTGATATTCAATTGATGCAACTTCCAGTCTCTATTAACTGCCACAAAAAACAATACTCTAATGGTGTTTAGCTTGGCTATTGGTGCAAAAGTTTCTTGATAGTCCACTCCATATGATTGAGTGAACCCTTTAGCAACTTGTCTTGCCTTGTATCTTTCAATGCTCCTATCGGATTTGTACTTTACAGTAAAAACCCATTTGCACCCAACAACCCTTTTTCCTTTCGACAAATTAGTCAAACTCCAGGTGTTATTCTTCTGCAATGCTTTAACCTCCTCTTCAACAACTTTTCTCCATTCAGGACTTTCAAAAGCTTCTTCTACTGTCTTGGGAATCTTCACACTGTCAATACTAGCAGTAAAGGTTTTAAAACCAAACAATAAATTTCCATAAGCAACGAATCTGTTAATAGGATGAACATTGTATTTCCTTACCCCTTTTCTAATAGCAATAGGAAAGTCATCTAAATCAACAGTGGAAGAGTCTTGTGGGATAATGTTACCTCTTATTTCCTTTGCAGCAGGACCCAAAACAGGCTCTTGGCAAATGTTAGGTTGTTCTTCAATTACAGGTCATTTCCTTCTTGTATACACCTTGAGTGGAGTTTCTGAGGTGGTTTTAAGTGTTGAAGGAGGTGTTGTATAAGGACTGGTAATTTTTGACTGATGATAAGGTATTTCAATAGGATTACTAGGTGTAGTAGTCTTAGGTTCATCATAGGTAGGCAAAGAAGGCAAAGAGGATACGAACTATTGAGTATTGAGATTTTCATCAAGGATAGGCAACGAGATGATAGGCTGCAGGTTAAGTAAGGGCTGAAAGTCCATGTATTTCTCCCCTTGAATTTCAGTACCTGCAAAATAAGGCTGATTTTCAAAGAAGGTGACGTCAAAGGATATGTAGGTTTTTCCTTGGGATGAGGAGTAACATTTGTAGCCCTTCTGACTCGAGGAGTATTCTATAAACACACATCTTAGTGACCTAGGATCAAGTTTACCCCGATTATTGTTATGTACATGAACAAAGGTTGTGCATCCAAAGGCTCGAAGAGGAAGAACTGAGGATAATGGTTTGAAATTTCGAAAGTGAGGCAAAAGTGTTTCATTAGGTACCTGGAATCCTAGTGTCTTGCTAGGCATCCGATTAATAAGGTATGTGGCAGTAAGAAGAGCTTTCCCCCAAAGATATTTAGGAGCTTTAGCCGAAAATAAGAGGGACCTAGTGACCTCTAGAAGATGTCTATTTTTTCGCTCAGCCACTCCATTTTGTTGAGGGGTATTAACACATAAAGTTAAATGCAAAATTCTTTTTTCTTTAAAAAAAGACCCAAGAGACCTACTAAGATACTCACTACCATTATCACTCCTCACCCTTTTAATTTGTTTTTCAAACTGGGTTTCAATCATCTAATAGAAATTTTTAAAGATTGTGTCTACATCAGATTTATCTCTCGTCATGAATGTCCAAGTGACTCTAGAATAGTCATCAATAAAAGACACAAACCATCTAAACTTAGAGATGCCTTTTACTTTAGAATGTCCCCAAATGTCACTATGAATAATAGAAAATGGGGAAGTATGTTTAAATTTGGAGGAAACATATGGTTTTCGTGTATGTTTGGCCATTTGACACACTTCACAGTTAAAAGAAGATAGACTTTTATTTATAAATAAATTGGGAAACAACTTTGCAAGATAGAAAAAATTGGGATGTCCTAACCTATAATGCCATAGCATTATTTCACTAGAAATCGAATTGGTGGAGGAAAGTGAAGTCTGAAGGTAAGTGGAAAAAATTGAATTCTGAGAGGGGAGTCCATCAAGTATGTATAAGCCATTGCACAACTTAGCACTGCCAATCACCCTCTTCGAGTCCTGTGCCTGAAAAACACAAGCAACAATCCCAAAAATAACATCACAATTAACATTCATAACCAATTTACTCACAGATAGCAGGTTGCAAGCAAGATTGAGAACATATAGAACATCAGATAACACTAGCTGATCATTTAACTGAATTGAACCACTCCCTTTAACTGTGGATAGAGATCCATCTGCTATTCTGATTGAGGAAGCAGACTTGTGACTGCTAAATGTAGAAAAAAGGCTTCGATTTCCTGTCATATGGTCAGAAGTCCCAGAATCTACTATCCAAAACAAATAATTATTGGTGGCCAAACAAGAGATGCTACCTTCTGTGGTCATGAGGGAATTAGGAGAAGATTTAAATGACAGTTGGCTGAAAAGTTGTTGAAGCTCTTCAATATGCTGCTTGCTAAAACTGCTGGAGGAGTTGCTGGTAGAGTTGGCAGGAGATGCAAGGTGAGCCTCTTTCTTGAATCTAGATTGAGGAGGCTTCCACTCGGCTGGTTTCCCATGCACTTTCCAACATTGTTCCATGACATGGCTAACCTTTTTCCAGTGTTCACACTAAGGTCTCCCCCTCCTTTGTTTATTTCTAGAGGTGGAGTGTGTAAGGAGTGCAGAAGAATCTGCCTGTTGTACAGCTGGTGCCATCAAGGAATGCCTGTTTTCCTCTCTTCTTATTTCAGAGAAGGCTTCACGAACTTGGGGAAGTGGTTTAGTGGCCAAGATCCTGCTTTCGGCCCCATCATATTCCCCATGAAGGCTAGACAAAAACTGGAAAATTCTCTTCTGGTTTTTTAGACTATTGTAAAAAATAACATCTTCAGAACACTTCCAATCACTAGCTTCATATAGATCAATTTGCTGCCAGCATTTAGTCAAGACCCTAAAATATTGAGCTACAGTCATCTCTCCTTGGCGAAGATCTTTAATTTGATTTTCCACCCCAAAGAGTTCTGAGGTGTTATCAATACTTGAATATGTATCTCGAGCAGCATTCCAGATTTCGGCATCAGTTTTATAGAGCATAAAGTTTTCTCCTACTTCAAGAATCATGGAGTTGATCAACCATGACATTATCATGGTATTTTCACTTAACCAATTGCTGTAAGTAGGATCAATTTTTTTTGGAATTTTCAGAGAATCAGAAAGATAGGATTCTTTTCTTCTACCAGTGATATAAAGCCTCACAGATTGAGACCATGGAAGGTAGTTGTTCCCATTAAGTTTGTAGAAGGTAATGGGAGAAAGAGAGGCATCGGATAATGAAAAATCAGCCTGTCGAGTGGTCACAAGAGTGCTAAATCAAAGGAAGAATCTGATCCAGCCATGGAGAAAGGAGATGTCGACAGAGAAGAAGAATAATTTTAATGGAAAAGAGGATCGGTCTAGACTGATACCATGTAGAAATCAGAGTTTTATTAGAATTACTCTGTTAATTTTGATGTACAACATAAAGTCTTTTTAAAGACTTTTTACAAGGAGTTTTATCCTTAGTAATTAACTACAAGGATATGACTTTTATCTCTTTACAAAGTTTAAATAAAACTAAACTACTTGTTAAGATAAGATTACATCTCCTAATAGAATTATAACTTTACTAGGATAAGATTACAACTCCTAATAGAATTATAACTCTATTTTACTCGTGCTAACTAACAAAAAGAACAACTATTCTACGCCCCCCAAAGAAAGAGAAAACATTAAAGTAAAAAAGACAGTAAATAATTAAAAAAATATGCAACCTTTTCGCCAGCAGAGGTGTTAGTTCTCCCTTTTGCCTCCCTAGAAGAAAGGGCACCAATGCCATCCGATGGCAAGACAGTCAAAAAAAATATCTATGTTCATCAGAGAATTGTGGAAATAATATAGTAACTTCTATGGTATAAGAATGCATGGTAAACAAGTCAAAACATGCAAATGTTGTTTAGGTATATGAGAGCTTGCCTGACTGAAATATGAGAAGCTTCCCCCCTGTGCTTTTAATGGCCAAGTACGCAGCCTGAAATATAAACAGAAAAGGGAGATATCAACATCTAAATACTTTAAACATATCGGAACTTGTCGTACATCCTAAATTATGACCAGCCATTACTAAATTTTTCAGATAACCAAAAAAAGCATGCTTCGAGGCACCTTTCACATGCCAACTAGCAGCCAAAAACTCAAAGCAAGTTAAAAGTTAATAATCATAATTTGTTTAAGAAACAAAAGTCAAGTTTCTTGGCTTTCAAACCTTGAAATAACCCCCTTAGATATTCATAACCACAAAACAATGTGTTTGCTTAACTAGGAAAAAGAAGAACCAATGACAAAACCCCTACGGTAATGGTTCTAGAAGCTATAGAATAGCAAAAGTCATTTAACTTGCTATACAATTTGGAGAGCATGGATTATCCCATTGCCACATGAGGAGGGCTCATGTGCCGTCCAAACCGCATTTGGTGGAATTCGCGGTCGGCAACGGAATCACGACTGTTGCGGCCTGTCGCAAACGCGAAATAATGCGATTGCGGTTATCGCGGCTATAACGGGACGCTATCCCCGTTATCAGAACAATCGGGGCACCGCCTGGTGGCCGAAGATAAAAATGAAAAGGAAAAAAGTTGCAGAACTCGCGTGAGGAGAAATGAAAAATAAAAAAGGGAAAATTGCGGACGGAGGGTTCAAGTTTTAGTAATTTTTGAAGAGACTTAAAAGTTTTACTCCGCTTACAGTTTAGTCCTTTTAGATTTTTAGTTTTATTCCAATTAAGTCTTTAAATCCATAATGAAACTTCCAATTGAGCAACTAAGTCTTGTTTTCTTTCAATTAAATCCTTTCATAAGTGTTGGAAAACCCTCTAAAAATCATAAAAAGTAACTTTTTATAATTATAATTGTTATTATTATGTTTTATAATAATTTGTGTGAATTTTACAAATAATAACAATGAAAACGAATAATTTGACCAGATATTTTTCAGGAAACATTGAAAACCTATCTCAAGTCTCATATATGGATTTTTAATTATTTTATTTATAAAAGATTCAAAGTTATTAAATAAGTTGAATGTTTAGTATTTCTTATTTTATTTTTGTTATAGTTAATACATTTTTTTGGGGAAATTTGTAAATAAATATAATAATAATTAAAGATTGTAAAAATTGTGTTCTCATACTAATAAAAGTTCATAAACATTACAAAACATTCTAAAAATCATCAAAATTGACTTTTTTATATTTACACTTACATTTATTATATTTTACAATAAGTTGTGTGATTAAAAAAAATCACGACCGTGACATCCGCAATAACCGCAATGACATCCGTTATGTCCGCAACCGCGATAAACGCGACGCGACCGCAAACGCTATTTAAATCCTTGAACTTGAGCCCCAGTAATCTTTTCGGTATTAAAAAAAGATGATCAGATCCCAATTAATGATAGAAAACAACAAGGTACAGGGATATTATATGTTAAACAATCTGCTAATTTACAATATAGCCTTGTAACGGTTTACCTTGACTGCAGCACCAAAGCATGACTCAGCAGTTTTACTGGTCTGAAACATTGTTGGGATGCTTTAAAGCAATATCTCTAAATGCTGGCGGCACTGGATTTCAGAAGGTATGCAAAACAACCGAAAAGGATCATAAAAAGTAAAGTACCAAGAGTTTCTTAGTAATCAATAAAATATGGAAACTGACATAAGCATTCTTGTCGTACTACAAAAAGAAAATCTCAAGTTTCAGAGACAGAGAAAGCTAATGGAGGCAGAGGGACAGAAGGAGACGGTCTCCTTAAAAATGTAGTAAGAACTTTGAACCGTCCCCCAAGAAATTGACATAAACACACACATTACTGGCAGTTAGTTCTTTCTATTCTCTATCCACCTCTCCCCTGCGAGGTGACAAGTTACAAGCAAAGTTGCTCAATGCTCACTTAAACCGATTTATAGTAAAAATGAGTAAGCATGATTTCCACAATTTAATCACCTTTTATTTATGTGAATGGGTGGATGTCTGAGTTTGTGCTACTTAAACCAACCTTACACTGATCCTCCATCAATCACAAATAATCAATTAAATCACGCTTAAACACACAAGAGAACCATACAACCTGCAAGCTGCACCATCAAAACTATATTTCTGCCATGTAGTGTCACCAAATTCAGGTTTCCACTTGGCATCCCAATCCAGAATGTATTTAATTTACCATAATGTCATCAATGCCACTAGTAGTAAAAAAATTCTTGTAATCCCTTTAAAGTAAGGATAATATTCTTTATATGCAATTATTGCCACTCTCTTTCTCAATTAGTAAGTAACATAAATGATGAAACCAAGAAAGAATCTTGTTCCCAGTACAATAGTAGCCAAAAAGAGGGAAACGTTGGGTGACGAGGAAAAAATACTTGAAACTAATACTGACCCGTTGTTACGCTCGTTTTAAATTATAAAAATGGATGGTGGAGTCGAATGTTCCTATTCCCACCAGAGTTTGAGGATCTTCCTGCAACAAGCAATTAAGACATCAAGCAATTGAGTTACCATATGACTATTAAGTATAAATTCATTGGATAGAATGGAGATTGGGAAAAATCTCCATCTGAACTAAAATCAACAAACTGGCCAAAGGTTACGCAGACAAAAAAAAGTGGAATACTTAAATTATCTTTACAATGCATTGAAAGGACAATTAGCCAAGCCTGACATGCAGCCATCATAACTTTTTTAGCTAGAGTCATACAGTGCCGTGAGATACTACGAGACTACCGCAGTAAAAAAAACCTCTAGCAGACTTCCACAACCATGTTAAACACTTTTCTCAAGGAAAAAACAATAGAAACTAATCACATTTGTCGTAAATCAACAGAACAATAAGAGAAAAATCTGTTAATAATCAATCAATGTTAAATATAGACAAAACTAGAAATGGTAAGTCGACTAACACTCCCCCTCAAGTTGGAGCATAGATGTTTATCATGCAAAGCTTGTCACTTAATATGTAGAAATCTTCCTTCTTAAGTGCTTTAGTGAACATATAAGCAATTTGAACCCTTGAAGGTGTAAAAGGAGTGCAAATCTTCTTATCAGTAACTGCATTTCTCACAAAATGACAATCAACTTCAATGTGCTTAGTTCGTTCATGAAAAACAGGATTGCTTGCAATATGAATTGCAGCCTGATTATCACAATGCATAGGAATAGGATCTGAATAGGTGATTCTGAAATCTTTGAGGAGAGCTTTCAACCAAAACAACTCACACTTTGTTTGAGCCATGGCACGATATTCTGTTTCAGCACTAGATCTTGATACAACTGTTTGTTTCTTACTCTTCCATGTCACTAGATTTCCACCCAAAAGGTACAATAACCTGTTGTAGATTTTCTATCACTTTTGTCACCAAAATAGCTAGCATCAGAATAGCTTTTACATGATTGTTATTTTTGAACCATAATTTCTTTATATATCTTAAAATGTTGCAAGCAGCCTCCCAATGACTTTTTTTAGGCTTGTCCATAAATTGACTAATCAACCCAACAACATGCATAATGTCCAGTCTAGTAACTGTTAAGTAAATAAGTTTTCCAACAAGTCATATGTATTGTTCATGGTTTTCAAAGTCGTCATCCTCTTTCTACAAGTCAAGATTATGGTCCATCGGTGTATCCAATTGTTTTGCACCAAGTAAACCTGCTTGTAATAGATCATTTGCATACTTTCTTTGAGACAATACTACACCTTCTTTACCACAGGCAACTTGAATACCAAGAAAGTACCTTAACTAACCAAGATCTTTGGTGACAAATTGTTGTTGCAGGTGTTTTTTGGTTTCTTCAATTCCAGTTACATCACTACATGATAAGAGTATATCATCAACATAAACAATAAGAATAATAATCCCCACTAAAGTACGATTAACAAAAATCGAATGATCAGCGGTAACCTGCTGGGGTTGCATCGCCCATGTCTGTGGCCCATAAGGAGAACCTGGAGCTGGTGCTCTAGCCTGAGGCACAGCTAAAAATGGTGAAGCCGAAGAAGCTAGACGAGCTGGTGGGAAACTAACAGCTGAATTTACAAAACCAGAATGCATGATTGGAGCCTGAGCAGGAGCCCAAGAAGACATCCTAGTTGGTGGAGGTCCAACAAGTGGTTGTGACACACTTGCAGTAGGAAAAAATTGTATTGGACCAGACAAAGCTCCTGAACCAATTGTTGGTGGCCCATTACTCAAAGGACCACCAGGTACACTTGATGGGGCCATAGTTGGACCGCCAAGTGCACTTGATGGCAGCACAGCTGAACAGTGGCGGATCTAAACTTCATATTAAGTGGGTTCAAGAAAATTAAAGCTAAATGAATTAAGTGGGGTCAAGTAGGTTCAAATATATTTAACTATACTCTCTAACCTCAACCTTTTCTACTTTTACAAAGGATTCTCTAGAACTCAAGTGGAGTCAATTGCTCGCACTAAATTTAACTTAAATCCGCCCCTACAACTGATCCACCGGTTACAGGTGAAGATGACACAAAAAGACTTGGGCGAGCACCTGCCGGTGGTGGTGCAACTGTGACACTAGGTATACCTTAAGATGGGAAAGCACTAGGAGGTAGAATTGCACCACTTGTAGAAGACAACGAAGCCGGAGGAGGTCTAGATCCAACAAGAGATGGGTGACCGACAGGTGGGCCAACGAGCCTCCCTGGGGGTACATTTACAGGTGGTGTAGATTGCGATGACCCAGTAGGAGGTACTGCAGGTCTTCCCACCATACCAGGTGGTAGGCCGGGCGGGGAGGCAACATGGAATCCATCAGATACGGCAGATTGAGGAAAGGGTGGTTGTTGACCGAAAAGGGGAGGCCTAGTACCAGAATTGGGCATAGAAAGTGGTCGGTTTATGTTCAAATTCTGCATATTATCGGCTAAAGAATTGGTATTCGTAACGGTTTGATAGTTAGGATGAAAATTAGGTGGCTGTGATGTATGTTGTGCATTGGTGCCGGGTCTAGGTGACCGGGAGGCACAGGAGCTGCCATAATTAAATGGAAACAAATTCCAATCCTCTCTTTCAATATCCTTCCCTCTATATGTTTTACAAGAACACGATCAAAATCTACAAAAACCCGAAAATAAATATTAGAAAAATATGATCCCAAATTAAAACTCTAAGAAAAATGAAACAAGACAAATGAAACTCAATTTTAGAAATTAGAAGTCAATTAAGTACCTGAGATACGAAAGAGGACGGATGTTAAAATAAGGATATAATTAAGTTTAGATCCGAGGGATAGTCATATGAGAGTAGGGTTTTAGAAAGAGAGAGAAGGCGGGTATTTTAATGTTTGGACAGAACAGTGTAGAAATGAAAATGGCTGTAATATGTTGTTTTTCCAACACTGTTTGGCCTCCATATGCAGGATATTTGTAGGATATTTAAAAAATAAACATAATTAATTTCAACAACCGTTTAACCTGACTAATGTTTAAATTTAAAGTTTATGTAGTTTAATCTAATCTTTCATATCATATATTCAAAAAAAAAATAATCTTTCATATGATCATTACCGTTTTAAAATAAAAACGAAAAGATAACCTGAAAAATGAGTGAAAGTGAGATTCATTAAAAAAGAAAAACTGAAAACAAGCAAGTAGCTAGCAGCAGCACTTCAAGATCCACTCGAGAGTACTGAAGATTTCCAATTTCCCAGGTAAAATATTCTCTTTGTAAATCTCTATTTCCTCTTTAATTTTTTGGAAACGGAATCGATTTCCTTTTCATTTAGTCATTGCATTATTTCACTTCAACTGTTCTAAATTTGCAGTTTTCCTGCTGGGTTGTTGTTATCTTTCCCTGTTTTTGGATTTTGGGTTTTTGCTATGTTCTGTCAATATATTGTCAAGATCCATTCCACCCCATAATCTTAAGCAAAGTTGTTGTTTTTCGACTCTCCGATTTAAATAGGAGGAAAGAGAGATTTGCTTTCTTTATTTCCAGATTAAATCCACATTTTATTTGTGCAGTCCTTCCTTCCTCATTGTTTCGGGCTAAGTATGGGGCTTGAATTCCCTATGAGTTGCCCAAGTATGGGTATATACTGACCGACACTTTTTGACTAGCGGCTAGCTTTTGGGTGTGATTCTTTTCCTAGGGTTCTTATCAATTTGTATTAAAGATATACAATATATTTCTCAGTTTCAATCAGCATATTCAGCATATTTGCATTAAGCTAGAGCTATGTCAGCTGTTGGAGCGTTGCATTGTTTAATGCTTTGTTTCTTATTTGTTAGCTTGAAAATTTTTTATGATTTTTATTTAGTATTGTTCACTTGGAATTAAATATACTTTTAGCTACATTGTCAGATTGACATTTGTTTCTCTTTGCATCAATTCTTAGCTTCAGTTTTTCTTTTAATTTCTGTTTGAACTTTGAAAGATTTTGATGTCGTTTATTGAAGAGTTCAATTTTTTACTTTTATCGACCCGTTTATTCTATGTTGTTGAACCAATGCTATCTAAAGATTGGGCATGCAACAAGGTTAGGCATTTTGCTTATCTAATTTGGGTGGGATTTAGGTGTGGCAAGATTAAAAGATTAGTTAGGTAGTTATTGGGTTTGGGTATTGTGAAACATGATTATGTTAAGAGTATTGGTACCCAAAATAGTGGTAATCCGCCCCGTTGCCTTTCCTGGGTTCATCTGCAAGAGGCTGCATGTGGTAGTACTAAAGTCTTGTATCCTTCTGTTTATATCTGAATATAGCCGTGAGTCAACTGAGTGCTATACCTAACAAATGCTCTTTCGGATCCTTGGTTCACTTCAGGGTTGGCATTTTCTTGGGTTCTGGCTATTTATCTTGGGCTTTAAAGCTTAAAATGTGTTAATTTAGATCAGTATCAGTTTCTTAGTGCTTGTGTCCAAATTTGATGCATTTTCTATCAGTCTTGATTTTGATTTGTTTGTAGCCTCAATGATAGCACACTAAATGTTTGACTCCAACTCTGTAACATTTTTGTATGCTGATTCTCATGACATTCTGCAGTGCCGCTACTTTTTTTTAGCTGAAATAGTTCCTTCTGTAGGTTGGCATCAGTCTGGAAATAAAATTTACGTATTTGTTTTTATCAACATAAAAGATTTGTTTGGTCATGGATGAGCCTGATTGTTAGTACGCAAAATGGTTGCTCAACATGTTGATATCTTTCCTTCTACTTCAGTATTTCCTTATAAAATAAAACTATGTTCCATTTTATGCATGTTAACCTTGCAGCGAAGATGTTAATCACGGTATCATGAATATTCTTCATTTCTTATAAAATTTTGCTTTTGCCTAATTTTAGTTCACTTTTGAATGTTAAATGAAAAAAAGTTTCCCTGCCCCTGCAGCGGGTTCACTCAGGGAAGAGATGGGAAGGCCTGGGATATGCATGTGTATACAATACGTACTTGCTAATAGCTAGACCTAGTAATAAAATTGTACCTTATTGTTTTTAGATGTCTAAGGATGTGGAGGATCCTGTAAACAATGGTCCTGAAGTCTTAGCTCTCTCTGGGGAAGCCCAAGAAACATGGTATAGTTGTGTGATGAAACAAGTATCTATGGAGTAGTGGCAGGATACTGCATCTCAGCTTCTCTTCCCTCCATCATCAACAAATGGCTGTCATGAAATTTCCTTATCCCGGTGCACTAACTGCTTTGCAGTACCTGACAACTGCAGCCGGTGTATTAATCTTTGGATGGTTCAAGGTCATTGAGCATGATCGGCTTGACCTTCTGACTATGTGGCGGTTCCTACCTGCAGCCATTATATTTTACCCCTCTATACCAATAGTGAACTCCTCCTACATGCTAATGTTGACACTTTCATTGTCTTCCGATCAGCAGTTCCTATGTTCGTAGCAATGGGAGAGACTCTTTTCTTGCACCAGCCATGGCCTTCATTGAAGACGTGGATCTCGTTAGCCACCATCTTTGGCGGCAGTGTTCTTTATGTTCTTACCGATTACCAGTTCACTTTAACTGCCTATACTTGGGCTGTTGCATACTTGGGAAGCATGTCTATAAATTTTGTTTACATAAAGCATGTGGTAATGACTATTGGTCTGAGTACATGGGGCCTTGTACTGTACAATAATATTGAGGCTCTCCTATTGTTTCCTCTTGAGCTACTAATAATGGGGGAGTTCAAAAAAATAAAGCATGAAATCTCAGATGAGTCCTATTGGCATTCTTTCGAAGTGATTTTGCCTGTGGGCTTGTCATGTTTATTTGGGTTGGCCATATCTTTCTTTGGGTTCTCTTGTCGAAGGGCAATTTCTGCTACAGGTTTCACTATTCTCGGTATTGTTAACAAGCTATTGACAGTTGTGATTAATTTGGTCATTTGGGACAAACATTCCACTCTTGTGGGGACTGTCGGGCTCTTGATTTGTATGCTAGGTGGGGTTATGTATCAGCAGTCTACAAGCAATAAGCCGAAAGCAGTTAATGTAGCTACAGCACAAGAGACGGAAGAACAACAGAAATTACTTGAAATGCAAAACAAATCACAGGCAAAGAACAATGAAAAGGAAGTCACTGAGATAGAGGAGAAGTGAAAGGGCTTAAAATATGAGCGTTCTGAGCCTTCTTCCATCTGCATATGGAAACCGTTTTTTGATTGGGCATGGCAGATGAATTCTCATGAAAACAGCCATCTCCATATTCACAGAATACTTGCATTGAAGATTCAGGCTCAAGTTGGATACATCTATGGCGTTTCATCTGGTCAGTCTTCTATTGCCCGAACTCGAAACTTGATCTTCTCTAGTTCCATACATGATTTTTATATTTCACATCTGATAAACCAGGAGGATTGGTTAGAATTTTGCATTCATTTGTTTCATTTAACTACCATGAACATTTTATTTAACCCAATCGACTTCTCATCTTTGTATTGATGCCTAAGATTATATATAGATATAAGTGTATTTTTTAGAGCAAAGGTCAACTTCAAACCTTTGGTTTGAACAAGTTCCCTCCTTTCTTTGGTGTCTGTTACTGTTTTGTGCCGCTTGGTATTTGTAAATAACTATATTTTAGTTGTTTATATTGTTACGCATCATCGATACGAACATCAGATGTAAAGTTCAGTAACTGTGTGCCCTTTTGTTTCTGTTCCCCACCTGATAAGTGGAACCAAGAAAAAATTGTGATTTTGCATTCAAGAATTTAGCTATCCGAAAAAAATTGTGAACATTCATTTTTTACTAAAACCACTTAATAAGTTCGTAAAACTTATTTTTCTTAATCAACCAGTATTTGATTAACCCGAACTCACTTAACGATAACTATCCGCAGCGGATGCACCCAATGCATCTGAACTCCTAATGCGCAAAGCGCCAATAGCTATTCGTTCATGCATTTAATGCACCTTATGCCAATATCGCGCAAAGCACTAATCCATAACTATCCGCTCGGGTGATTGTAAACTGGGAAAAAAATCCTGCTCTTTTTAGTGTCTTTTTATGCTCAAATAGTAAAAAATTAAATTATAATCTATAATTTTAAATCTTAAACTATAAAGTTCAAACCCTAAAAAATACATTTTACCCCCCTCAAAATATAACCTTAAACATAAAACCTAAATTCTAAACTTAATTTTTAGTACGAGCATAAATAGGGACATTAAAAAAGTACATAAAACTCTATTCTTGTAAACTACCCTTAAAACACAACAAGCAAAAATAGAGAGCACAATATAATCATGGACGGGCGTAAGATTTTATGTTGGGGTGAACCTATAAAATTTTAAGGGGACGAACTTATAAAATTTTATGGGGCAAAAATAGATTTTTAATAGAAAATACATAGAAAAATTCTAAAAAATTCTAAATCGTATATGAATTTCAAATTTTTAGGGGACGATTGCCACCTCCAACCCCTCTAGATCCATCCTTGATTATAATTATAAATTATTCCATCTAATTTCATCATAAACAATTCATCTTCATTTGAACTATCGATATTATAATTTTTAAAAAAATACATTATCATTTGATAAAAAAATACATTATCATTGACATTAGCTATCCAACAGGTCCCCCCCCCTCCCCCCAAAAAAGGTTCCCAATGCAAACATATATTTCGCTTTATTTATGAAACCACTGCAGTAACTAAACATATATTTTGATAGGATATTCCCCTTTATTATAAAAAACACAAAATTTATCACCAAATTTATCATTAATGTTAAAATTATTATCAACCCAATTTTATTACCATCGTCACATTCGTTAACAACAACTAAAGCATATTGTGGGTTACCACGAGGTTGGTCCAAGTGATAAGTAATTTGGTATCGCTTAAGCATTTCTCGAGTTCGAGGCGTTGTGTATGCAGAAAATCCATTGGGAGATTCACCCACCAAAGTCAGATATGCAACACAGGTCGATCCGGATTAGTCAGGACGAAGTCCAGAGAACTAGAAAGGCAACAAAAAAGAGCATATTGTGGGTTAATTGAACCAGACTAATATTGAAAAGGTTTAAAAGCAAAAATAAAATAAGAATAACATGCTTGGATTAAAGTGCAGCAAATACAAACTATTCAAGGTCAAAACATAATTTATTGGAAGTTGAGAGTTCTCATAAAAATCTCCTATCAAAATCTATGGGCTCATATTTACTCTTCCAAAATCCCATGACACCTCTTTGGACAAATTGAGTCATCAAGATTTCATCTATCACTAAATTTCATTTTTGATCCCAATAATTGTTCATCTCTTTCAATTTAACCTTTAATAAAAAAATTATTAGGTAAATTCTCCAAATTTCTAATTTGCCTTTACCCCCCCCCCAGGTCACCATTAGTTATGGAAATTTCTTATTTAGTCCCTAACAAAAATTTTAGGGTGTTACTAACAAGGGTAACCCTCTCATGATTTCTTATAATGCCTCTACACCAGTAGGTCCATAGTTGTCCTTCGTAATCCCATAAACACTAAACTAGACAAATATTCTCATAAGGGTCGGGTAATCCAACGAGAAATGGACATTGAGCTCTTTTTGGATTTTTTATATGTCAAAAATATTTAGGGGAAAAAATCATCGATAGAAAACGACACCGCCAAAGTCCTACATAAATAACCTGATCACACTAAAAAATTCCCCTTGAAAAATGATATCATTCCTAAAGAGACCTATGGATCAAGGAATAATAAAAAAGTTGTCCATAAAGGGTTTCCCCTGATTTCTTTGTTGCAAGGCCGAAAGCCCTAAAAAGCGGATATTAAAAATAAGGTTTAAGACTTTAATAAGTCTTAAATTTTTGTAAAAAAATTAATTTAATTTTTAAATTTTTTATACCCAATTAAACCCTTAAACTCAAGAGAAAAATTAATTTAGCCCTTTGACCAACGTTGACCGTTAACTTTAACGTTTTTTTTTAATTCTTTTTGGCATGTGTCGCAACATGATAATACTATTTGTCATTTTTAGGAAATTTTGAGATTTAATTTTTAAAATTTTAGAAATTCTGGAAAATTATTTTAAAATAAAAAAATTAATTTCAAAATTTATTAAAAATAATAAATAATAATTTTTCAACAGATTAAAATATTTTAAAATTTTAAAATAATACATATTATTATAAAATTATAAAAAAATTGAAAAAATATTGAACAATAAAATTTATTTAAAAAATATAAAAAAATAAAAGTTATTTTAAAAACAAAATAAGTTTTATTTTTTCAATTTATTTTTTATAATTGTATAATAATATTTAATATTTTTAATTTTTATAAAATATTTTAAACTTTTGAAAATTTATTATTTATTATTTTAAATAAATTTTGAAATTAAAAATATTTTTATATTTTAAAATATTTTTCCATAATTTTTAATTTTTTAAGATTTTTTTGGATTTTTATATGTTTTAAAAAATTAAAGTTTAAAAATTCCTAAAAATGGCAAATGACATTATCCTGTTGCGACACATGCTAAAAAAATTTTAAAAAATACTTTAATTTAACGGTCAACGTTGGTCAAAGGGTCAAATTAATTTTTTTATTGAGTTTGATGGCTTAATTGAGTGCAAAAAGAAGTATAAGAGATTAATTAATCTTTTTGTAAAAATTTAAAGGCTTATTAAACCCTTGAGCCTAAAAATAATGACACCCTTTTCAACATTTTACAGAGAATAATTGTTCGATAATTCTGTTCTGGATACAAAATATAATATAACCAATGACGGAGCATAATAAAAGCTCAAAGGGCATCGGTCCCTCCAACAATCTAGAAAGTATATAATAAGTTCTTTTTAATTTAATTCCTCAAAGTTTTAATATAAATATTTATATTAAGTATTATATTTGTTGAATATTTTTAATAAAAGACAAACCCTTCATAATTTTTAATTTGATCTCTTTAATTTTTTGATATGATCTTTACAAATTTATATATTTAATAAATTAGACATTGTTGCTTAATATTAAATTTTAATACTTAATAAATTTTTATATTTTAAGTTTAATAATTTGATCTTCTCTACTTCCCTGATTATGACGAGACATACATTTGGAAGTCCTTGATCGTATTTAGTATTAATAATACAGTACTGTATCTCCACTGTCTTAAAATCCGCCGACTCAAACCCCCAAAACATCGGTCCCTGCAGAATTCTTCACACTTAACGGAAGCCCCAGATAGGGGTGGGCAGTTACATTTTATTTCCAAATTCAGTATAAAAATCTTCAAATCTTGCTATTAAATCGTAATTTAGAAACCGACGTCGCTCAGATTGAATATCATAACCATAAAGCCTTCGTAGTTTTCGTAATGTAAATTATTTTATTACAATTCAAATCTCTAAATTTTTTATCATGTTAATATTGTGTTTTTATTTTAATTTAACCACTATTCATTTTATAACATTGCTGTAAACTTCAAATTATCAAACTATATACTTCTACACAACTCTTAATATAAATTTTCTTTGAAATTTTTAGACCATTGTTTAAAAAGAAATATCATCGGCTAAATGATTCGTTTATTTGACGGCTAAACAAAGCAGAGCTCTCCAAGAAAAACCCAGCTTTCACCGTTCGATCACCATCACAAAATCAAACGGCCCATCTTAAACCTCATTCCTTTTCAATCAACCAATCAATATCTTCCTTTTTTGTAATAATTTTGTACGCACACATGGATTTACAGCCTCTTGTTAGCGAGCCACACATGAAACCGCAGCTCACCGTCATCATTTCGACCTCTAAATCCACCCTTCATTTAAAACGGCTTCTGTGGGTACATAAACATATCCTGGAGCAGCGATAGCTGATTACTACTCTGGAACTCGGAAGTAAACCCGGAATCCACCGTGGCATCCATGTAATGATAAGGGAAGTCGAGAGTAGTAGTAGTGCTGCTGCGGCTTTGCCAGTCTTTCCGTTTGGGCTCGCTTTGTACCTCGCACGTGAACTCCGGCGACACCGCGTGCTCGGAACAGCTGGAGTCCGTGTGAACCTTCGGGACCGACTCCGACGTGTCGAAGTAAACTACGTCGTTAATTGTCCCTGTCGGAGCCATAGGCGGTCCACACGTGTCCATCTCCAGTGCAGCAATATCCAGCTTCTTGTCCACAATCTCGTCGAATCTAGCTTGCGGAGGTTGTTTCTCGATGCTACCTTTCTTATTGTAAATCCGGCAGAGCACCCAATCATCCAACTACAACAAACAAAATACAAAGCTTTAACTAATTCGATGAATTTAACGTTATTATCATTTGTTAAGATAACAGATAAGAAAGAATATTTTTCATGCCGGGGAAGTACTAAAATTTACAGCAATACAAGTTTTTGTACCCTTAAGCTGTTCTTGTTCCGAGCCGACCGGTCAACGTCAGCTAAACGATACTCGTGCATGATCCAGTTAGTTTTCTCTCCTTTCGGTGCTTTCCCAGTGTAAAACACCAAAGCCTTCTTAATACCAACCGGTTTAAGCTTTCCGATCGGCTTATCAGCTCCGGTTGCCTTCCAATACCCAGATCCAGCCGCCCGGTTCGGCCTTGAACTGTTGGGATATTTCCTGTCCCTGGGAGAAAAGAAATACCACTCTTTCTCTCCGTACAAGGCCAAATCTGTAAATTCAACAAAACACTCGTAAATAAAAATAATAATAATGAAAAGGTTATTGATCTGAAGAGAATAAAGAAAGAGATACAGTGAGTAAGTTTACCAGGAAGGTCCCATGGATCGTATTTGTAAAGGTCGATTTCGGCGATAATCGGGGCAGCTATCGGCTGAGATGCACATTTACGGCAGAGATAGAGCATGACGAGCTCCTCATCCGTTGGATGGAACCTAAAACCAGGTGGTAACTGTAACTCCGTTGATGTCATTTTCTCCAGCGTCTTTCTTCTCCGGCGATTGAAACTTGGAACCTACTGGAGAGCGAGCGTTTTATAGAAGGGAGTAGAGAGGGAAGGGACACGTGGCGGAAGCAGAATAGGAATGCTTCTAGAATCCACGTGGGTGATGAGGCTATTGTTGGCTGTTACCGAGAGAGGGTTTAGGGACACGTGGACGACATGGAAGTGAAGTAAGTGGGTGTAGAAAGTGCACAGGGGGTGATTTTGTCATTGCCTACGCCATCTATTTTGGAGGTAAATGCCCGCAGTGTTAGTACAGTGAACCATCCCGAACGGGCTTCGGGTTTTTGTGTCTTTGTGTGCGGTCGGCAGGCCTTTTTCATTTCACCTTTTCGTAAAAGTTGAATATATAGCTGAAGTTGGTTTCAAAATATAATTTACTACTTTTTTTATAATTTGGTATTTGAATCTAATTTTAAGATCTAATTTGATATTTAAATTATTTTGATTTAATTAAATATTTAAATTTAGTTTTTTTTATCAAACTATATTTAGATTTAGTTTTACGGTTTAAATTAATTCAAATGATATATTTATTTTTAAGAATTAATTTCGGAAAAAAATTCCGGTATCAATTTAAATCAATAAATCATGTTATAATAAAAACAAAGGTAAAGTACACAAATAGTTATTAAACTATCCTAAAAATATAAAATGATCACCAAACTTTCAAAAATTACATAATATGCATTAAACTTTAGTTTTTGTTACAAAATGATCACTGAGCCATTAACTGCCATAAAGTGAATGACGCGATAGTTACAAAATTTTGAATAATAGCACATTTAATCCTCCATATTTACACATTTAATCAATTTAGTCCTAGTTTAACCCTTATTATTGATGTTTAAATTGATTAAATGTGTTATTATACAAATTTTTGTAACTGTCATGTCACCCAATTAACAATAGTTAACGGCTCACTGACCATTTTATAACAAAAAACTAAAGTTTAATTCCATTATTCAACTTTTAAAAGTTTGGTGACCATTTTGTATTTTTTGCGATAGTTTAGTGACCATTTGTGTACTTTGCCCTAAAACCAAAAAATTAAATAACAGATTATACCTTAAAATCAAATTCGAGTACCAATATATATATATATATATTACCCTTATTTATAATATGATGAAGTAGATTTTTGTTATTAGCAATTTTTTTTAATAGATTGTTATTAGTAATTGCTAGTAAGTTAATTTATGAATTTACATAAACACAGCATAAAATATTTAAAAAAAATCAAAAGTTGATATATATTTTTATATATAATATGTTGATATGTTTACGCCAAAACACGTGCCAAGTTGATAATGATTATTGCCTACATGCAAAACAGAAAGGAGAACAACAAATAAACAACAAAAGAAACACAACAAATTATCAGTGTAGTTCAAATTAAACGATCTTACATCTACGAAATTAAATTCAGTGAATAATTTATTATAAATCAACTGATACAAATAATGTTTTAACCTTAATCACACTCTCCATGTATTGGAGAGTACCCACACACACTTCACATAAATGATTGTTAACATTTAGTAGCTGAAATTTGAGTAAGAGTTTAAGGGAGAAATAAATTTTAAGAATATTCGGGGGCGTAAACGAAATTTTTTAAAAGTTTTGAGGGTTTAACTAAATTTTTTAAATAAATTTTAGAGATTAACTAGAATTCTTAAAAAGTTGGAGAGTGAATTTAATTAAAAATATTTGAAATTTAATATGAATTTTCAAAAAAAAATTAAAATTGTTGGAGACCATAACCCTAGGCCCTTAAAGATTCCGCCCTTGTTAACATTCTAAGTTTGTTTTCAACTAACACTTCCTATATATTGAAAAATCAAAATATAATGCTAAAAGGATCAATAATATGTATGAACAGATACTATCTTATAATTACCTTTAGACTATTAAAAAATATAATGCTAAATAAACACTCTGATAAATGTTCTTTAAGTTAACAGAAATTACAGAAATTGGTGTACAATGTTCATACACTCACAAATTTTTTTTGCTTAGTTTCTGACTCATTGACCGACTAATTCAAATCGGGTTTTAGAGGTTCATTATAGGGTGACTCTAATCTATTTTTTTTCCATTTACAACGTCATGATTCAAACCTCTGACATTGCTTAAGGAATCTAGTGTCTCATCCCACTAGATAAGCTCTTCAAGAGTACAAAAGAAACAAACATACGTTACATCTTAATTTTTCTTTTATGAATTTTAACTTTCTAAATGATATTATATATTTTTAAATTAAATAAAAGTTATTATTAAAAATAATTAGATAAAATACTATTGATTGTCAAAATAAATTGGGCCGGAGACGGTGGTCCGATGATGGTTGTCTTCAGTCGGAGCTCGATTGTGTTGTTCTCAATGTAGACTCTGACGTCTCTTGTTTTGTCCCTCTGTCTTTCCCTTGTTTGCATGTTCCTTTTATATTGTTTGGACATGTGTCATGGCCGGGTTGTCGTGGCATATTGATGGGATTAGCTATGACTTGACATCCAAGGTTTGTGTTGTTATCCACAACAATCGCTTGACCACTCACGCGATCGCAGGATGTGATGCCATTCATAATCTTGCTTCGCTCGCCACAGGTTGCGAAGGACCTTGCGCAGGCAGTAGGTACTTGCGCTCGTTGTTGTCTGCATCGATCACGTGCGTCGTCACGTGATTGCAGGATATTCGTTTGTTGTGGGCTGCCTGGTCATGCTCACGGGCAATGCAATATCGACATGTGGCAGTAGGTATTTATGGATACTAACAATTACCCTCTAGGTGAGGGAAGGTTATAAAGTGGCCTTAGCGAACCTGATGAGTTTAAAGAAAGCTCCTAGGGTGGAAATTTCAGGGCAAAACAATGTTAAAATTTTAAGGATGAAGTGACGTGTAAAGGTTTTAGAGGGTGTATATGATGGGTCACGTAATAAGGTTCCATGATGAACCGGCCAGTTTTTCTTTTGGGGTAAATTGCTATATGTGAAACATCGCATAATGAACCTCTTTATTAGCGAAGCGTGTTAAGGATGACACAACTCTTTGGTTATAAATAGGTTTGTTTTCTATTTTTTAAAATTTTATTTTGGTTATCATGTCGGCCGCTTTGAGTTGGTTTTTGAAGAAAATGGCATTTACTTTTACTCTGATGGCTAGTTCGTCTGTTGTGGTGAGTAATGAAGTTTGTTGTACTACTGAGGGGGATGAGATGTTGAAAATGTTGGAGTGTCGAGGCTTTCGTGTTGTGAACAACTTTCGTTATCGATTCAGTTTACCAAATGGGTCATGGCGGCTGAGTGCTTGTTCTAATGAGGGAAAATCGTGGTGTTTGATTCCGCTTTATGTTTTTGAGGTCAAGTTTCATCTACCACTGTATTATTTTTCGTGGATTGGTTAAACTGGTTGGACGTGGCATCGGGTCAACTGGGTGGTGCTAGCTGGTGGATTTTAATGGCATATTTTTTGAATTACAAAATCCACGAGGATGAACTCTCTATCAACGTTTTTCATTATTGCTATAACGTAATGTCTGGTCATAACAAGAATACGAGGGGTTTTGTAAGCATTGGTCATCGAAAAGATAGGGCATTGGTGATGAGCAATTATGTTGTGAATCTTTACCTGGACATGATGAAGTATATTAAAGTGGAGTGTAATTTTGGAAGTTTTTCTTTCCTATTGTATGGCGTCGACCTTTGAAGGATAGGGTTGCCCCGCTTGATGTGTGAGAAGTGTCACCTACCGAGTTAAATCTGCTCAGGAGATTAGAAAGTGATCTGCCATTGCATTGTGAAGAAATATGTACTCTTAGGAACGTGTGGGTGCATTGCCTAGAGGGAAAAAGCCCCAATGGTTGGGATGAAGTTGATTTGAATGTTTTTCTTGAGGGTTTTTTACGGGTGTATCGATTCAGGAGGAGGCTTGGCCATTTGGTGAGGGGGTGATGAACAGGTGGCAAGGGTTCTTCTAGGTACTAAAGATGAACCAGAGAATTTCTTTTCTGAGTATGTTGGCATTCATACTCTCCTTTGGAAATATCGTGATAAAGATGCTTCCCCAAGTGGAGTTAGTATGGAAGTGACTCATTTTTTTTTCGAAGGGCTGTGCTAGTGTTAGCCCGTCTGGTTCTGGTCATGGTAGGGGGAAGAAACATGTAGTCTCGAGTTTTCCCGTTGTGTCCGATTTAAGGGGTAGGGGAAGTTGCGTGCGTTTAGAACACAGGAAAAAGAGGCGGATAGACAATGGTATTAGTTTGCGATAATCTTTTTGGGGAAAATAAACTTACTTTATTTATTTGTATATGTTTTTGTTGAAATATGTCTCTTTTTTGTTTGTAAGGGTAATGATTTCCCCTTTGCAGGCTGTTGACAGTGAATTGAGAGACTCGGCTACGATGTTAGATATGTCCATTTTCACGTCTATTGATGATCAGTTGAGTTCGCCAGGCTTGGTGGAAGTGATGTCCTCGAAAACTTTAAATAGCAGAGAGATTAGTTCGCATTGCGCATTAGTCTTAACTGCTACAATGACGTCTTTTGTATACGTAATTCCCCCTTGTTCCTTGTATGGTGTAATACCCTTTACCAGTAATTAATATCCAATACTAGTCAGAGTATCACATAATGAGTTACTATCATTTCATAATAATTATTTACTTGAAAATAACAATAAACCGATTTATATATTTATTGCGTAATATCAATTTCCAATTTTTAATCAACTAAATTAATTCTTATTTCAAGCAACAACTTAGCAGTTCTTATCTATGACCTATAAGCAATATAACTACCTAAAAACTGCCTTCATTAAAAATCTAATCGATTACTCTATTGATTCCTTTTCTAATAATTACCCGATTTTTATACTAGTAATCCATCTAACCTTTTTTAATTTTTAATATAACTACTCACCATTCATTACCAACATAAATTAGATTATAAGTTATTACAAAACATATCTAGACTAGTTTAATACCAACTAATTTTAACATATACATTCCATCTAGTAATATCTAAATACATCAAAAGATGTTATTCCTGAAACCGTAATTATACTCCTTGCTAGTAGAATGCCAACTACTCCTTAATCCGATTTCAGCTTTTTACCTACGCGTGAAAATCATCACACGCTGAGTATACACTTAGTGAGGCAATAATAATATCAGTGCAATACAAAATGCTTATAATATAAAGATGTGACAATATTCATGCATCATGATCACTAGATATGTATTACCATCAAGTTAATCACATATTAACATAATATAAACCAGATATAAATTTCTTACCAATATACTTGCCATTTACTTTGAGAGTTCATAAACTCTTTCACCTATTTATCATTTGTTAAACAATAAATCATAGCCCAAATATAAACCTATGAGGACCCTGGGTACACGAGTCAAATATGCACCGAAGTACTAGTACACATAAGTTCGTGCCCACCATATACACTAAGTGTCCTTTATATACACTATAGTGCTAAACCGAATATGCAGCATGCTGCTGGACTCTATGGCATGCCAACTATACCATGTCCCTCAATGACATACTTGGGCATATATTCCATATTTATTTCATCCATGGCAATGTATATCAACATAATTTAACATTGGCTAGTTCATACCCGAAATAACATTCATAATATAACATCATATATAATTAGTGATCCATGCATTTATATTCAACTTTTGACATATTTAAAATATGTCAATCATATGCTCCATGATATAAATATAATGACAATAAAATTTGGGTAGGCTCATCGCAAGCCATCCTAATAATGTATAAAACATCAATGTGTCATGATATGTATGCAATTGCACTCACCATGACACTTTATATAGGTCAAAATTTAAATCCTCACTAAGCTTTAATTGTGATCCTTTTCCTTTCCTTGGTTGCTAGCTTGATCCCAGTATTGATAACGATCTATATGTACATTATTTACAACACATGTACATTTCAAAAATACATGTTAGTATCATACTAACATAGGAACATAATAGGAAAAAATTCCTATAAATTCTTTTGATGCTTATTTGATACTAATTCTTTTCATACAATTCATACCAATCTCAATACTTTAAATTTCCTTTAATATCCAAATCAAAGAATGATTCATAAATCATTCTAACAATTATTCAAGCATGATACCTTAATTTAACCAAGTTCCACTTGGAATTCCTTAAATTCCATAATATCCGATTTAATCCTCTAACCTTAACAAACTTTCAAATTGGTCCAAACAACATTTTAAAGCTTGTAAAATCATTCATTCATCATGTCTAACCTTAATAAAATTTTTCCAAAATTTTCCCTAATTATTTCACCATGGCTGAATATGAAAGGTCATTTTAAGCTTGATCTACAACTTGATTCAAGCATGAATTCAACTTTAAAACATTATTTTTAAACATTATCAATCATTCTCATATCAAAAACCAACATCCCCTTCATCCACCAAATTCAAGAACTTAAGTTTCAACCATGGAAAACATGAGCAAATAATACCAAATGATAAAGAATTTCATGTTTCATGCTTTCATCCAAATTCCTAATAATTTGGCTTGAAAATCAAAAAGAAAAAGTTTTCATACCTTAAGAGGTAGTCACGACAAGATAGAGAAATTTGAAGAAATTTCTTGAAACTACCAATTGTTTTAATTTAGGCCATTTGTCATTATTTATAGAAATTTCATTAAAAATCTATTTTATGACAAAATGACCATTTTGCCCTTGTAATTCAGTGCCTCTCATCTTTCCACATGTCAATTTATTCATCCAATGGTAAAAAATAAACCAATAAGTTAGTAGTTACCAACTTTGCCCTTGTAATTTTCAAAAATTACAATCTTGCCATTTTTCATCCAACGACTCATATTTAACATGGAAAAATTAACTTACATCCAATGGTCCATGTTAAATTCTACTAAATTAAGGTATGGAAATGAAATTATTAACCTTTTATTACAAAATATCTCACTTGTTCGATTCGATTCGATTATTCAAATTTTTCTCGAATTTAACTCTTTATAGCTTTTAACACAAATTCCATACAAAAAATCTGGTAACACGAAAGCGTCATTCTTGGGGTAAACTATTCATTTACGGGACTAAAATACATAATTTTTAAAAATTACAATTTAGTCCCTACACTTTTCCTAAGTTTCTACTTTAGTTATCAAACTTTCATTTTATTCATTTGGGCACTACCCCCAAGAATTTAGTCCCTAAACTTTTCCTAAGTTTATACTTTAGTCCTCAAACTTTCATTTTATTCATTTATGGACCTTACTCATTTTCGGTGGTAATGCTAGTTGATGTGCCACTGGACCAACCCTTTTTAAAATTTCATAAGGACCAATGAATCTCGGACTAAGTTTGCCTTTTCATCCAAATCGTAATATCTTTTTCCAGGGTGAAACCTTTAAAAATACTTTGTCTCCAACTTCAAACTCAATATCTTTTCTTTTAAGACCGGAGTACGACTTTTGTCTATCAGAAGCGGCCTTGAGATTATCTTGAATTATCTTTACCTTGTCCTCCACTTCTTGAATAAGATCTGGTCCAATGATTTTTCGATCCTCTAGCTCGAACCAATTCAATGGTGTTCAGCATTTTCTTCCATATAATGCCTCATAAGGTGCCATCTTTATACTTGATTGGTAACTGTTGTTATAGGCAAACTCAACTAATGGAAGATATTTTTCCCATGAACCTGCAAAATTCATTATACACGCTCTGAGCATATCTTTGAGTATTTGAATAGTTTTTTCTGATTGTCCATCTGTTTGAGGATGGAAAGTAGTACTGAAGTGTAGCTGAGTTTCCAATGCTTCATGTAATGCACTATAAAACCTTGAAGTGAACTTTGGATCTTGATCGGATATAATAGACACAGGAACACCATGTAATCTAACAATTTCCTTAATATATAACTCCGCTAACTTGTTCAAGGAGTAGTCTGTTCGAACTGGTATGAAATGTGTCGTTTTAGTCAATCGATCCACAATCACCCAAATCGAATCTTTCTTATTTGGTGTCAATGGTAAACCTATTACAAAATCCATAGTAACATTTTCCCACTTCCATTGTGGAATTGAGATTGGTTGAAGTAATCCCGATAGAACTTGATGTTCTGCCTTTACTTGTTGACATGTTAAACATTTAGCAACTAACTCAGGTGATATTTCGTTTCATGCCAGGCCATCAAAATCAACTCTTTATATCTTGATACATTTTGTTGCCTCCTGGATGCATAGTTAAAAGACTGTAATGTGCCTCCAAAAGTATTTCCTTCCTTAGATCCTCATCTTTAGGAATGTATACATATCCCTTTTAGTATAGGCATCCATTTGATTTTATTTCAAAGTCTTTGGATTCACCACGCTCAACTTGCTTTTCCTTTTCCAAGATTCTTCATCCTTTGCTTGTAACTCTTTAATTCTTCCTACCAAAGTAGGCTTAATTTGAAGTTTAGCCATTATTGCACCATTTTCCTATAACTTCAACTGAGCATTCAATGCTCTCAAAGCGAAAAATGTTTTTCGGCTGAGTGCGTCTGCTACCATATTAGCCTTCTCCGGATGATAATCAACAATACATCATAATCCTTGATCAATTCTATCCACTTTCTTTGCCTCAAATTAAGCTCCTTTTGAGATAACAAATATTTCAAACTTTTATGATATGTGAAGATGTAACACTTTTCACCATATAAATAGTGATGCCAAATCTTTAAAGCAAACACTACTGCAACCAACTCTAAATCATGAGTAGGATATTTTCTTTTATGAGTTTTGAGTTATCGAGAAGCATATGCTACAACCTTTCATTCTTGCATCAATACACACCCCAAACCATTATGGGATGCATCACTATATATTATAAAATTCTTTCCAGATTCTAGTTGTACCAAAATAGGGGCTTATGTTAAAATATTCTTTAATTTGTCAAAGTTTTCATGACATATATCTGTCCAAACAAATGGCACATCCTTTCTTAATAGCTTAGTTATTGGATCGGCAATCATTGAAAAGTCTTTCACGAACCGCCGATAATAAATAGCTAATCTCAAGAAACTTATCACTTCAGAGACATTCTGAGGAATCTTTCATTCGAGTATTGCTTGAACCTTTTTAGAATTGACTCGAATCCCTTCAGCTGAAACTATATATCCAAGGAAAACTACTTCAGACAACCAAAATTCACACTTTTATAGTTTGCATATAATTTCTTTTCTCAGAGGATCTGAAGAACTACTCGGATATGAGTATCATGATCCTCTTTGGTTTTAGAATAAACCAATATATCATCTATGAATATCACCACAAATTTATCTAAATATGGCTGAAATATCCAATTCATTAGATCCATAAAAGCTGTTGGTGCATTTGTAAGCCCAAAAGGCATCACTACAAACTCATTATGTTCGTATCTAGTTCTGAAAGATGTCTTTGGTATATCTGCTTCTTTGATCTTCAATTGATGATACCCCGATCGAAGATCAATTTTAGAAAACACTGTTGCTCCTTTAAGTTGATCAAAGATATCATCAATCCTTGGCAAAAGATATTTATTCTTTACCGTCACTTTATTAAATTGAAGATAATCCACACATAACCTCATTGTTCCATCTTTATTTTTCACAAAAAAGACTGGAGCTCCCCAAGGTGATATACTAGGTCGTATAAAACCTCAATCTAATAATTCTTGTAATTGAGTCTTCAGCTCTTTAAATTCTGTAGGAGCCATCCTGTAAGGTGTCATTGATATTGGTGTTGTTCCAGGGAGCACATCAATACCAAATTCCACTTCTCGATCCGAAGGTGATCCCGATAATTCATCTGGGAAAACATCTGAAAATTCTCGCATCGTTGGTATATTTTCCATATTTATCTTTGTTTCCTGAGTATTTATCACATGAGCTAAATATGCTTCACACCCATGTGATAATAACTTTCTAGTAGTTACAGATGACATCACATTGCTCAAATAATTCTGCATTTTGCCAACAACTATTATTTCTGAGCCGTCTGGTCCTTTTAAAATTAACCTTTTCAATCGCATTCAACCATAGCATTATATGCCGATAACCAATCCATTCCAAGAATGACCTCAAACTCTTGGAAGGGTAATTCCATAAGGTCAACTGGAAATTCATTTTCTTGAATCTTTATAGGATAATTTTGTATATTCGACTTACTTTGGCGCTTTATCTTATTGGATTAATAGCAACTACCTCACTCGAAATTGGTTCTACTAGAATATTTCTTTCGAGTACTACTTTAGAACTAATATAAGAATGGGTAGAGCCTAGATCAATCAATGAAAAAATAGGTTTGCCAAAGAGTTCGATCATACCTGCTACAATCTCTAAGTCATCTCGATCATTAGCAGTCTTGATATTATATACTCGAGCAGCAGTCTTGTGTTCTCGATTAGATGTGGTCGTAGATACTCTTGGTTTGCCACATTTGTTTCCTTTACTTTTCTGAGGTGATATAACTGAATGATCTGGGTAAAGCTCTGGACAATTCTTTTTGAAATAACCAGCTTACCGGAAATGGTAGCATGCCCCACCAGCGAACCAGCATTGACCAGAATGCCTCTTTCCATAGTGTTCACATTCTGGAATAGGATGAAATCTAGAGCCTCGAGTACTTGCAGTAACAATCTGAGCCTGCTTTGACTTTCCTCCGAAATATCCTTTTTTGGCTGAAGAAGTTGATGCTACTGGATTTTGCTATGGAAATCCTTTACTGCGTTTAAATGACGACGCAACAAAAGAACTTCCGAACCTTTTTCCAGTCTGAGCCTGTTTCCCCGCTTTATCCTTGAGGTCTACTTTTTCCATAGCTTTTGCTCGATTTATAGCCTCTTGAAAAGCAGTGAAATTGTGAGAAACCAATACCCTTTTATATTGAGGATCCAACCCAGCTATGAATTTGTCAATTCTGGATTTTTCGGTTGGAAGAACTTTGTTGCAAATCGGCTCAGTCTATTGAACTCACATTCGTATTCATAGACTGACCTGCCAGACTGTTTCAGATCCAAGAACAGTTGTCTCATTTCTTCAATAAACACGTCCCCAATATATTTTCCTTTGAATTCTTTAAAAAAATCCCCACGTAATCTACTCTGGAGGAACTCGTGCAGTGACTACATTCCACCACACACTAGCTTGCTCCATCAGTAAAGATACAACTCCCTCCAACCTTCCTTGATCATCACAAGGGATTCTGCTCAGCATGATTTTGACATCATTTAACCAATAATCAACAGCCATTAGATCTGCATCAGTATCACCTCAAAATTCTGGTGCTCTTATTTTCCTTAATTCTTTTGGAACTGATACTGGTGCTCGACAATTTATAATAGCATCCAACGCCTGAAGAAATAAGCCTTGATCTTGCACAAACATATTTCGTTGTTCTTGAGCTGGTAGCTTTGCGTTTTGCTGAGCAAGAGGCAAATTCTAGTTTACCTCATTACTCCAACTTTGTGCAGGAACATCACGCTCAGATCCCTAACGAGATTCCTGATGATCTAACATCTGTTAAAGTCACAATCATCCCCCATAAGTAAGGAGCAATATTACTAATTAGTAGTAAGGAGCAATATTACTAATTAGTAGGCATCAAAGTATATTTATACAAATATCAGTAATTTTGACACCCTAGTGGCATGTATATAATTTGGACTCAGTACAAGCCTGATTCGTATCCAGAACTAGCAAAACCTGTAGCTCTAATACCAATAAATGTAATACCCTTTACCAGTAATTAATATCCAATACTAGTCAGAGTATCACATAATGAGTTACTATCATTTCATAGTAATTATTTATTTGAAAATCACAATTAACCCATTTATCCATTTATCGCGTAATATCAATTTTCCATTTTTTAATCAACTAAATTAATTCTCATTTCAGGAAGCAACTTAGCAGTTCATGTCTATGACCTATAAGCAATATAACTGCCTAAAAACTGCCTTCATTAAAAATCTAATCGATTACTCTATTGATTCATTTTCTAATAATTACTCGATTTTTATACTAGTAATCCATCAACCCTTTTTAATTTTTAATATAACTACTCACTATTCATTACCAACATAAACTAGATTATAAGTTATTACAAACCATATCTAGACTAGTTTAATACCAACTAATTTTAACATATACATGCCATCTAGTAATATCAAAATACATCAAAAGATGTTATTAATGATACCGTAATTATACTCCTTGTTATTAGAATGCCAACTGCTCCGTAATCCGATTTCTGTTTTTTAACTACGCGTGAAAATCATCACACACTAAGTATACACTTAGTGAGACAATAATAATATCAGTGCATTACAACATGCTTATAATAGAAAGATGTAACAATATTCATGCATCATGATCACTAGATATGTATTACCATCAAGTTAATCACATATTAACATAATATAAATCGGATATAAATTTCTTACCAATATACTTGCCATTTACTTTGAGAGTTCATAAACTCTTTCACCTGTTTCTCATTTGTTAAACAATAAATCATAGCCCAAATATAAACCTATGAGGACCCTGGGTACACGAGTCAAATATGTACTAAAGTGCTAATACACATAAGGTTGTGCCCACCATAATACACATAAGGTCGTGTCCACTATATACACTAAGTGTCATTTATATACACTATAGTGCTAAATCAAATATGCAGCGTGCTGCTGGACTCTATGGCATGCCAACTATACCATGTTCCTTAATGACATACTCGAGCATATATTCCATATTTATTTCATCCATGACAATGTATATCAACATAATTTAACAATGGGCAGTTCATACTCAAAATAACATTCATAATATAACATCATATATAACTAGTGATCCATGCATTTATATTCAACATTTGACATATTTAAAATATGCCAATCATATGCTCCATGACATAAATATAATGACAATAAAATTTGGGTAGGCTCATCGCAAGCCATCCTAATGATGTATAAAATATCAATGTGTCATGATATATATGCAATTGCACTCACCTTGACACTTTATATAGGTCAAAATTTAAATCCTCACTAAGCTTTAATTGTGACCCTTTTCCTTTCCTTGGTTGCTAGCTTGATCCCGGTATGATCACGATCTATATGTACATTATTTACAACACATGTACTTTTCAAAAATACATGTTAGTATCATACTAACATAGGAACATAATAAGAAAAGAAATTCCTATAAATTCTTTTGATGTTTATTCGATACTAATTCATTTCATACAATTCATATCAATCTCAATACTTCAAGTTTCCTTTAATATCCAAGTCAAAGAATGATTCATAAATCATTCTAACAATTATTCAAGCATGATACCTTAATTTAACCAATTTCCACTTGAAATTCCTTAAATTCCATAATAACCGATTTAATCCTCTAACCTTAACAAACTTCCAAATTGGTCCAAACAACATTCTAAAGCTTGTAAAATCATTCATTCATCATGTCTAACCTTAATAAAATTTTTCCAAAATTTTCCCTAATTATTTCGCCATGGCCGAATATGAAAGGTCATTTTAAGCTTGATCTACAACTTGATTCAAGCATGAATTCAACTTCAAAACATCATTTCTAAACATTATCAATCATTCTCATATCAAAACCCAACATCCCCTTCATCCACCAAATTCAAGAACTTATGTTGCAAGCATGGAAAGCATGGAGAAATAATACCAAATGATAGAGAATTTCATGTAGATCAATTTCATGTTTCATGCTTTCATCCAAATTCCTAATAATTTGGCTTGAAAATCAAAAAGAAAAAGTTTTCATACCTTAAGAGGTGGTCACGACAAGATAGAGAAATTTGAAGAAATTTCTTGGAATTACCAATTGTTTTAATTTAGGCCATTTGTCATTATTTATAGAAAATTTAATTAAAAATCTATTTTATGACAAAATGACCATTTTGCCCTTGTAATCCAATGCCTCTCATCTTGCCACATGTCAATTTATTCATCCAATGGTAAAAAATAAACCAATAAGTTAGTAGTTACCAACTTTGCCCTTGCAATTTTCCAAAATTACAATCTTGCCATTTTTCATCCAACGACTCATATTTAACATGGAAAAATCATCTTAAATCCAATGGTCCATGTTAAATTCTACTAAATTAAGGTATGGAAATTAAATTATTAACCTTTTCTTACAAAATATCTCACTTGTTCGCTTTGATTCGATTATCCGGATTTTCTCGAATTTAACTCTTTATAGCTTTTAACACAAAATCCATACAAAAAATCCGGGTAACACGATAATGTCATTCTTGGGGGTAAACTATTCATTTATGGGGCTAAAATACATAACTTTTAAAAATTACAATTTAGTCCTTAAACTTTTCTTAAGTTTATACTTTAGTCATCAAACTTTCATTTTATTCATTTTGGTCACTATCCAAAATTTTGAGGTATTACATATGGGGGCTGCCCCTATTTTTCAAAATGTCTCTGGAGGGGTCTTATTGGATGTTGTAGAAATATCGCGGGAGAGTGTGGCGAGGCGAATAAGAACTTATGGCTCTAAGTGACACATTTTGGCTGCCGAGGGTGAAGCATTAGGAAAAAGGCCCGTTTTTTACGCTAGGGTTGTTAAGGATTTACCAGGGACCAAATTCGATGCTTTCCCTGTTGTTATGGAGCATCTCAACTCTTCTTATCTGATTGAAATTGATGTTGTTGGGGATATTATCTCTGTTGGTAAGTACTATTTTGCTTATTTATTGTTTGTCTTCAGGTATGTTGATTAGTGTGTCGTTGCGTTTAGTTTATTATTTTCGCTACTTAATTTTGTAATATATTTTTTTGTCGGTATTTTTGCAGTGGTTCTTGTCGCAAATTTTGTTCTTATTCACTGTTCCGTGGGAAGTGAACCCCCTATGGTCTTACCTGTTAAAGTCGTGGGTTTGTCAGAGACTGCGGTGACTTCTTTGATGTCATCACCTGCAGTTGTTCCTTCTGGTGAGCGTTCTTTCCTTGGAGGGGCTTCTAGAAATAAAAAGGTGGTTCCGTCCCGAATCTGCTTCTAGTAGGCTATCTAAACTATACTCTAGTAGTTTTGGTGCTTCGAAACCTTGCAATAGTATCAAAAGAACTATTGAGAGGGGTTGGGGTCTTATTCAGGAGCTAAGTTGTATTCAGTTTAACATGGAGAGGAACGCAAATACCCTTTTTGAAGAAAACAAATAATTAAGCTCAAAGGTGAAAGGTTATGATGCTCTCCTTGAAGAAAATAAGAGGTTGCGGTCAAAAGTAAAAGGTTATAGTACTCATTTGGAGGAGCTGCAAAAGAAACATGAGGCTGATATTTGGGTATGTATAGGGGATTTGCATAGAAAGCATGCAAAAAAATTTTCTAAAAAGGAGGCCGAGTTTGATCGCTCTTTTAGAATTATGGAAAAAATGCTTCAAGCTATTGAACTAAGTTTGAAAGCTAAAATTTAAGGTATAAAGGAAGAGCTAGAGCAGTCAAAGAATGCAACAGGTGAAAACTTCATGAATTTTACAATGAGGCTAATTGAGCTAGAGGATTCTCATAAGAACGAGATTATGGTGCTAAAAGCTACCTACGGCGTTGAGTTGGCTGAGAGAATTAAGGCAATTACGGATGCGACCTCCGCCATCATGACCGAAGAAATAGGCAAAGCTTGCGATGCTGCCATTCTCAGCTTCTAATTGGCACATGGTCCTTTGAACTTCAACAATGTGGACTTTGATTCTCTTTGCGAAGTAGCCACTGATTTTGACGTGAAGGATCTTTCTGGGCCTTCGTGGAAAAACTTTGTAGTGAAGTATAGAAATATTGTAGTCCTTTCTGCTTCTGATCTAAACGCGTCCTTCTCCTTTAACGATCACAGTGGCATTGTGGATGTAATAGATAGTAATAATGTATTAGGCAGTTGTAGCAAAAGTATGTAGTTGTTGATGCCGTCTATATATATATATATGCTTTTGTATAGAGGTGGCACACTTTTTAGGGCCAAATGATTGTTTAACTATTTTTCTTTGATGCTATCAGGAAGCGCTTTCTAATTTCTTTGATGCTATCAAGAATTTTTTTAGGTGCCTGGCGTTCTATGGTCTTGGAACCTTCTTTCTATCCAAATCTGCAAGCTTATATGCCTCAAATCCGATCACCTTACGGACTTGATACGGTCCTTGTCATGTGAGGGCCATCTTTTTTCTCTCAATCGACGGTTTACTAGCTTCTATATTCCTTAATACTACATCGCCTGTTCAAAATTGCTTGTTGTTCACACGCGAATTATTGTAGTTTGCAACAACTTGGTTTCTTGCTTCCACCATTATCTCTAAGTCAACTCTAATTTCTTTGAGCATATCAAGGTGCATTCGAAGGGCTTTATTGTTTGTATCAGCATCGTACTGCGTGATTCTATACGTTGAGACCTCCATCTCTGCTGGTATGATGGCTTCTGTGCCATATGTGAGATTGAATGGCGTCTCTTCTACTTTAGGTTAGTTAGGGTTTCAATACAGGTATCTTACATCTATAATAAAGGGAAATAATATGATAGTGGCATAGCGAGCATGTATTTGGAGTGTTTGTTATCTGTACCAGTGTGAAAAGTTGTTCGAAGTGCCCATAATATTTCTGGTAATTCCCCTGTCCATGCTCCTTTTGCATCACCAACCTTCTTTTTAAGTGCAGACATTATCTTTTTTAGTAATCAATGAATCACTTTGCAAGTTTGACTCGAGTGCTTCAACTCTGTATGATATATGTATATCACATATAAAAATATAAGAAATATATTTGTATATCATAAATGGTTGTAGAAAGTAGTTTAAAAGTGAAAGAACCATAAAATTTTAAATATTTTACAATTAAAATTGAACATAAACACCAACAATTCAACTTAAATTGGCTCAACTCAAATATCATAAACTTGATTCGACTCAAAAATTTCAAATAAATTTTGAGTTATAAAATAAAACTCGTCAACTCGACTAACATGAATTTTTTACTTGATTTGGCTTGATCGAATACTCACCCATACTTACACTATTCAAATCCTCAATCCCATCATTTGAAAAAACAAAACTGCTTGAACTCAAATTATCGAGATAAATAAATTATTGGCTTAATATAAAAAATAAGTGTCCAAACTATACCTCTTTCTTGTTTTAGGTGCCTAAAATATTTTTTTTGATCAAAGTGAGTGCCTAACGTTTTCTCCTTTATCATTTCAGGCGCATGGTCGTTAACGCCTAACGATTGTTAAAAAAATATGTTATCTAATCAAAACATGACACATGGTATTTTTTATTTTCTTTTATTTTCCAAATCATAATAAATGTCGTAATCTCTAAGCCTATTCCGTTAGTTGCCGGACTCAATTGACCATTTTTCCATATATGTCGTCATCGAAAATCGACGAACGACGTGTCAGACGAGCGATGAATATAAAATTTTCGTTCGTCGATTTTTGAAATGACATTTTAAGGGAAATGATCGAATGGGTCCGACGATTAAAGGGGTGAGCTCAACGGTGGCAACATCTATGACTATTTGTGGTTTTGAATTTTTCAGGGATTTAAGGGTTGATTTAAGGATTTTTGGGAATTTCTAAATTTTTGAATTAAAATTTTATTTTTTTTAAAAAAAATTAAAATTAGTGCTACGTGTCAAGCATTGATTGGCCGATGATTTTTTAAATGGATCAGCCTTAAAACGGTAGTGTAATAAAACTTCAGGCACCTTAAATGGTATTAGAGAAAATGTCAGACACATGTTTTGACCAAAAATACTTTAGACACTTAAAATAAAAAAGAAGTATAATATACACACTTATTTGAATGTTAAGCCTAAATTATTCTATACATTAAGACTGTGTTTTTTGCTCGGCAAATAATATTTATTATTCAATATAACTATAAGGCAAAAATGCCTTCAAACTAAGAGAACATCCATAACACAAAGCTGAAACAACACCATATTACGCCTAATAAACGTCTAACAATATAGAGTCGGCACTGCCGCTAACAACCAGAATTTTATAGTCTAAACACTTATTTGAGAATTTTTGAGAAGATTTTTTTTTTCATTTATACAAATACGGTAGAAACTTTGTTATTAAATTACACTATCAAGACTACTGTTATCACACACATTAAGACAGTAAAAACATGATAATGTTGTCTTTTTTAATAGTTTCAATTATTTTTATTTCTTGACAATTTTTATTTTTTTATGAGAGAGAGGAGAGGAATTATCTGGAATTGAACTTAAAATTTAATGTGAATCATGAATTAAGTGATGTTCTTTTATCACTACAAATGTTTAATCAACGGCATTTTTTTTACTTACAATAGGGTTTTAATAGATATATTTCGTGTATATGCATTAATTTTTTTGTTCATTGTATACAGGGCTGTTCAATTTATTGAAATAAGGTCTTTTTTTTGACACATTAACCAGACAACTTTATTAATAAATAAAATAAAACTAAAACATAAGCATAATACATATTTTAGAACATTAAAAAGAACAACAAAAAAATTATAAATGTAAAGAGAAAAGATAAGCGTTGCACCAGTCAGATCAAACACTTTCTCTTTGAACCAAAGAAAATTTCTACAGTTCATTGTAGGAAGGGTCTATGGGGAGTTGTCAAAATACGAACTAGAAAAAATCCCCAAAATCAACAACAACCTTTCACGTCTATTCTCAAAAACGACGATTCGCTATAGATTATATCGTCAAACAACCTAAAAGGGGATCAAAGTCTACGTGACCACCGAAAAACACAAATCAGAGGCAAACGATGTGAGGTAACCATACGAACACCAAAAACCTGCAAAAGTAACCATAGAAGCGTGCCATAAGGTAGAAAAAACGTGCCACAGAGACAGAGAAAGACAACAAAATGTGCGGAGAAAAAAACAAGACAAATAAACGAAAACAAATGAAATATAAATCACCGACAGTCGAAAACTAATACAAAGACTGGTGTTACCGCCGATTAAACAAAAAAAAGAGAGAAAAGCAAGCAACTATAGTTCGAGAGAAAGCAAAAAAATGGCTAGGTTTTTTTTGAAAGAAGTATGATATTTTTTTTTCAAATAAAATCCCTTAATAAAAAATGTTAGATTACTCCATTAATAAACATAAAAATTACTTACAAACATCTAAAAATCTAACAAGTTCACTTAAAAAAATATTTTTCTTCTTGCATGTTTTGAACAAAATCATCTACTACGTTTTCAATATCAACTTATTTCAAAAGATCGCTCTCAATTGCCATCAAGACAAGTTCATTTAACTTTTCTTACGACATAGTTGCCCGTAAGTATGACTTCAAAATTTTCAATTTTGAAAAGCTTCGCTTTCCAAAAGCAACAATAATAGAAATAGTCAATAGGACTCTATATGCAACTGTCACATTTGGAAAGTTAAGGGAATTGAGAGGCCCTAGACACAATTAATGTTTGGATTAAGATTTTTTTTTTAAATTGCTATATATATATTACAGTATTTTTGAGAATATATATATATATATTTGGGACCTTATTTTATAGGCCATGTTCGATCGAACCTATTGAACACGCTCAGAATCATCCCTGATTGTATATGCAGTATTTTTTTGTTATTGTATACGCATGCATCACTATAGTTCTTGATATTTGGGATATTGTTTCTTTCTTAGTTTGCTTATTGGTTAACTTTTGATAAAGATGATGTTAATGGAAAAATATAATCGGAAGATTTCTTTCACATCCTAGAGGATCATTTATTTGGACGTTACTGGAAGATTGAGGCATAGTTCTTCCTTTGTTGTTGGGTTCAGGAGTGAGTATTTTATTAAGTCGAGTCGAATAAAAAAATTTCGAGTTAATTGAGTTGACAAGTTATATTTTATAATTTAAATTTTATTTGAAAATTTTTAGTCGGGTTGATGAAATTCTAGTGTCAAGTCGATTTGTTTGAGTTTATGTTTAAATTTAATTGTAAATGTTTATAATGTTATGATACTAATTGATAACGACTTTCTATAAGTATCATATACTATATACATATATATTTCTTCATATTTTATCATATGTAATATACACATATATGAGGCAGACTAAATGACTCGACTCGAACTTGAAAACCAATAAACTAGTTATTAAAAATTTTAAGTTATTTAAAGTTTCATTTTATAACTCATTTTTTTTTAAAACAAGTCAAATCAAAAAATTCATTTTTTCGAATTGAATTTTACTCACCTCTAATTAAGAAGACCCACTAACATAAGTTATTGAACCGCAATGCTTAATAAATCTCCGGTCTCCGTATTTACATTTCGTTATTGTTTAGTTTATTTTGTCCCATTGATAAGATTTACTATCCAAAGTACCTATACAATTGTTTCATCAACTAAAACAATTTTTCTTTTAAACACAACTACAATCTAGGGGAGGGAGAAAGAGGAAAACTGCTAATAGCAAAACGTTTTGCATCAACAAAATATAGAATATTAATAAAAAATTAAAATAGTTTAAATATTTTACAATATAATAGATTTTTGAACTTGTTGGACCAAATCAAACTTTATACAAACCATCTTTTTACTATTCGGTTATGATCTAATCCAATTTGATTTATGAACAATTTCAATATGTATTTCTTTTTGTTTGAATTTAATATGTATCAACATTTTGTTTGGTTAAGAATGAGGGAGATGGATTATTCCAACTCCAATTTTAGGTGAAACACAGTTTTAAAAGCTGCATTGATTGCATTTTGAGATTAGGTTACATTCAGTACTAGTGATTTTTTTTGAGATTAGGGTTTATATTTGTCGGAGACATGTGAGCATTTGGTTTAGTTGAGTTGAGTCAAGTTGATGAGTCCTATTTTATCATTCAAACTTAGTTTGAAAACTTTTAGTATGAAATTCGAGTCTAGTTGTTCGAGTTTTTGTTCAATTTTAATTGTTAATATTTATAATGTTATGATACTGATTGGTTTGAATTTAAACGACTTTTTATAACAATGTACGATATACATATATATTTCTTCACTTTCTCCCACAAGTGTGAGTAAGATTTGTAATAATATTTAATAAATCAAATACCATCTTAATTTATATAATATATTTATAAAATTATCTTTTAAAGAAGAGATTTTGAGGAAAAATTAATGGGAGTATAAAGAGTCAAAGAATGGATGAAAAGAAAGAATTTGCAAATAGTTGCAGTTAGATGACTAAATTGAATAAAATACAAAGTTGAGAGATTAAATTGTAAAAAAGAGAAAATTTATTTTCAAAAATAAAATTGAAGTTACATAGATATTCTGTTTAATTGAGTTATACGAGTCCTATTTTGTTATTCAAATTTTATTCAAAAAATTTTGAGTCATAGTCTAATTTATGAAATTCGATTCAAGTAAAAATATAATTTTTCTAGTTAAATTTCTCACTCAAGTTAGTGACCTGGACTTTTCGAATTTATGAAATTCAATTCAAGTAAAAATATAATTTTTTGAGTTGAATTTCTCACTCAATTTAGAATCTTGGACTTTTCGATTAAGTATTAACTCGCTTAATACCGTTATTATTATAAAAATCTAGAAATCATATGTTGAAATGTATTTATGTGTAAATTTTTCGTAATTTAAGGTTTAAGAGTTATAAATAATGTAAGTATTGTATATATAAAAAATATTTGTTGGAGTTCATGATTATATGCTTTATCAATTTTTTAAATGTGTAGTTAGTTGGACATGAGAAGAGTATCCATGGTTAACCGTTATAGTATTTTAGTTACATAAAGTTAAAAAAAAATAATGTTTGGCTAAATAGTCATTTTGGCCTATATTTTTTTTTGTTTTTGTAGCAATTCAACCCTCAATATTTTATTTGAGTGAAAATGACCTCTCTGCGGATGAAAATTGTTAGAAAACTGAAAGTAAACAGTTTTAAATGACTTAATAGAATTATAAGTCGGTAAGAAAATTATTTTGTATTTTATATGATTTTATAAAATTATTTTTTGATTGATATAATACTTTTCAAGTCAACACATTTGTCTATATGATACTACCATGTCAGTGTGCTATGTCATATAAGTTTGCCTTGTCATTTCAAGTTATTTACCGTAAGTTGAGTGACAGTTTCATCCGAATAGGGGCCATTATGACCCAAAATAAAACGTTAATGGTTGAATTGCTCTAAAAAAGAATAGGGGGCCAAAGTAATCGTTCAATCAAATGTCGGGGGCATTTTTTTACTTTTATGTCTTTAGTTAATCGTAATGAGATGAACACATTATTTTTAGATATTATTATTTAATTATACTAAGAATAAAATCTACCAATTAACCATTACAGTATAATGGTTAATTATGAATACCCTAGGGGCGTGATGTACTTTATAAAAATAAGGTGAAAAAATAAAAATCAGGTGTGAAAGCGAAAGAGATTTGCTCCTAAATCATCTAACAATCTCAACTTTTGATCAATATGACAAATGAAAAGCATTTTTTGTCACATCGTCAACACGTTAATTAAATTATTATTCTATTGTTTGCTCACTTTGAGCATGTCTGATACCGCTTTCTTTCCCCCACATTGCTGTCCACTTGTCTACAATGGTTTCAACAATTAGTCTAGAGGAAGTCCATAGCTTCCCAATATACTAAACTAATCATTTCATTTTCTCAATAGCTAAATGAAATGTCCATTTACTTTTTCTCATTTGGTTGTATTTCTTGCTTTATTTTTTCCTTTTCAATTATTACCCAAAATTTATAATGTTTTGCAGATGGAGTTCAACTCCCCCACCAAATTTGAATACCAATGTCAAATACACTTCAGTTTCCAAATGGTATGGCTGCTTGGTGGGGCTGCTAAAGTAATAATTGTTGATCACTAGTAAGTAGTCACAAGATATTTTGAGAGGTACCATCAGTGGTGGAGCCAGGATTTTTATATAGTAGGGTCAGAGTAGAGTATGATGTACGAGAATTCTCATACTACTACAATATAACTATTGTTGACCCCATACCCCAACAAATCAAATGGGGTCTGTTGTAACTCATTTTTGTCCGGGTTAGACCCAAAATAAGCTCAATATCCCTACCTATTATGCCTAATTAAAAAAGCCCTTTTGTAGCGACATCCCTTTCTTTTTCGCTAAAAAATGAGGTTTTAACTGTGTTTGGGGGTTCTTTCGGGTATAAAAAAATGTCTTCCATAGGGGTTTTAGAAAAAGCCGTATTATTTTAAAATTGGAGTCGCCACCAGCCACTAAGGTAGGCCGAACACCGTAAAACCAGAGATTTGAAAATTGTTGGGTTCGTGAGTCGGTTACGGATGGGGAAGGATTAGTACCCCCACACCGCCCAAAATTGGTACTTTAATAATTACCGTTTTATTAATATTAGATTTTCCGGATTAAAGTGACGATTAGATTAAAATTCGGTTATAAGTGCGAGTAAATTTTAAGGGCCCTATTATTCAAGAGTAAACTGATAAACCACCATCACTGCGCTTGATACTGGCCACGTTTACGCTCAAATAAAAGGGCATCGCATTAACAATAAATATTCGTTATGCAATCTTAGAAAACAAAATATAAAACATACAATTTTCATTGACATGATATTAAAAACATAAAATATGAACATTGCAAAATTAAACAAAAAAAAACATGCATGAACAAAAACATAGCATATCATGATAAAAAAACAAAGCAAAGAAATAAACACGAAAGAGAAAAACATATTTCTAAAATTAATTAATTAAATCTAACATGCTTAGACACATTAAAATGAACCACAACTACCACATACATGAAATATACACATGGCATATTATGATATTAAATTAACAAAAGCAGCATGTGATCATAAAAGTTAAATCTTAATATGTAACACAATATATGCATACACAAAATAAATATGTCATGGCAAAATTAACAAACTTACACACTAACACCTAACCTAAAAACAGAACAAACTTAACAAAGCTAACGCTTACTAATCGTGATCAAACAAAGCTAGACATATGATAATGCACGTAAAAAAAAGCATGAATAAACATGACCAAGATAATACACATATAAAAACGTAAAGGATGAAACGGACATGAAAAAAACTAAACATGCTATAAATTAACATGTAATGTACAAAATAAACATAAAAAACATACGGACATGATATGCAAATTAAACTACAACATAACATGTAAAATAAACATATATATAATACGAACAAATAAAGTAAACATGAAAGCATGATATAACATACCTAAAAAAAAGAAAACAAATAAACATGATTGAAGGACATATATGAAGAGCAAATTAAAAATGCTAAAAACATATAAAAAAGGAAATAATATAAATATTTAAAAAAAACCAAGGGAATGAAATGAACGAAAATAAAAAAGAAGGAAAAAATTAAACATATTAAAATGTCATTTGGGGACCAGGTTGCAAACTGGGTAGAACCTATGAGGACTAAAGCTGCAATATACCCACGCGGCATGCTCGAAATGAAAATTTTGAAAACACAGAAATCCTTAGGGAGTAATTTTACCATTTAAAGACTGAATCTGCTTAATTTAGGGGTGAAATTAAAAGATTTTTTAAAAAAAGGGGGACTGATGGTGTAAATAACCCAAAGGGTGCGACAGTTTTAAAAAACTGAAAGGACGAAAGTCCTTAATAGGTAACTAGACCATTTTCTATTTATTTGCCTCTATAAAAACAAAATCAGCCCCCCCATTTCACTTTTCCCATTCATTTTCTACCCCTAAAGAAGCTCTTTCATTCTCTAATTTCCCAGAAACAAGCCACCTTTAGAACCGAAAAAAAATCACCGGTCGCCGTGCTCAGGTGGTCTTCGGTGAGGCGTGGCCTTGAGGCCGCCTCGAACCATCATAAACCACAGCCCCGGCCACCAAAAACGTTAACAAACCCTTACCTCCCTCACTTCGACCGAAACCCTAAGCCTTTTTAACTTCAAACTAAACAAAGAACCAACCCTCTTTCGACCGGCGAGACACAGAAACGACCGAGGTAAAAAACCTTCCTTTTTATTTTATATATATATTTGCCTTATATTTCGCATGCATGAGAAAGAAAGAGAGAAAGAAATTACCCACGAAACTCTCTGTATTTTTTGTATTTCTGGAAACTGGGAACTGATCCTTACAATTTTTGGGTTGTTGTTACATATATATCTGATCTCTTGTTTTTTGGTAGAAATAAGATATGAAAATACATATATTTTTCTGATTTGTTACTGACAAGCCTTTTTTTGACTTTTTCTGATATCCCTAGCGTGGTGGTTAGTACGGCGGCATGGTGGAGGAGGCATGGTGGAGGTGTTCCCTGGCAGACTTGTTCTCGATCGTTGGATCAGATTTGATCCAACGGCTAAGGTTGCGCGAAGAGTGGACGGCTTGGATTCAATTTGGAGAAAGTGGGACTGCACGAGATCTTGCCACGTGGCATCTTGATATCTGAACGGTCAGCGCGTGTTCCACACGTGAGCGTGAGGAGCGAATGGTCTGGATAGTGCATCGCACGCGGCGCCAGCTGGAGGGTCTCCACTTGATCTGGGCCGTTGGATCAAATCTTGATCCAACGGCTCGGATCGTGCGACTGCAAGGGAAAAAAAAGGATTAGGGTAAACAAGAATTAGGGTTTGGTTAAGTCTGGTTCGGGCCGAAAATGGGCTTTGTAAATTATATTTTTTTGGGTTCTTATAATATTATATGGACTGCTAATAACATTTGAGTTTTAATATATATATATTTTGGATTTTATTTAGCCCAATCCTACTAATAATATTAATAATAATAATAATATTGCATACGTACACACATATAATATACGTACATACAAGTACACACATACATATATAGCATACACATACATTCAAATACTTATAGGTAGCACATACATAATTAATATGAATAGACACATCAATTAATATATACATGAAAACAATGTAAAGCATACATGAACACATATACCATAATAATTACTAATGCATTCATAACATGACATATATACCATACATGTACTTACACACCTCACACATATAGCTTACATACACATTAATAACATATACATATTAAACACATAATATACTATGTATACATGCTATATATTAATCAATAAACTAACTAATATATTAATACGATAATTACAAATCAGATAAAAATGAGTGATTACAGTTGCCCCTCTTTGCTTGTTCTTGTGGAATGAGAACAAAACAAAGATTATATGCACTCATTTTTATCCGACTTCCCTGTTTAAAGCTTCGGAATCGTGTGTTCTTCTGGAATTCTCCACTTTTCTTCAGTCGGATCCTTGAGCGGTATGCACCTGAATTTAGAAATCTTGATCTTAAGAAAGACAATCCTTGCGAAAGGATTAAACTAAGAAGTTGGTTTTAAGAAAAATATCCTTATGGAAGGATAAATTAAGGAATTAATTTTTAGAAAAATATCCTTAAGAAAGGATTGAATTAAGAAATTTGATTTTAAGAAAAACATCCTTATGGAAGGATAAATTAAGGAATTAATTTTTAGAAAAATATCCTTAAGAAATGATTGAATTAAGAAATTTGATTTTAAGAAAAACATCCTTATGGAATGATAAATTAAGGAATTAGTTTTTAGAAAAATATCCTTAAGAAAATATCGAATTAAGAAATTTGATTTTAAGAAAAACATCCTTATGGAAGGATAAATTAAGGAATTAATTTTTAGAAAAATATCCTTAAGAAATGATTGAATTAAGAAAATTGATTTTAAGAAAAACATCCTTATGGAAGGATAAATTAAAGAATTAATTTCTAGAAAATATCCTTAGGAAATGATTGAATTTGATTTTAAGAAAAACCGTCTAGACATCACGAGGAATCCATCCAAGGTGAAGGCTCGAACATCTAGTGACATTTTTCTCTAATCAATCTTTCTTTTTCTTTCCTTCTTTTCCTTCTTCTTCTTTCTCCCTTTTTTTGTTTTTCTTCTTTTTTTCTTTTCTTTTTCTTCTCTCTTTTTTCTTTCTTTCTTTTTTTCTTTTTCTTTTCTTTTCTTTCTTTTCTTCTTCTCTTTTTTTCGCTTTCTTGGCTTTCCTTCTTCTTTTTGGGGTAAACATCCTTATGAAAGGATCCAACTAAAGAAGACAATTTTAAGAACAATATCCTTAAGCAAGGATCCAACTCAAGAAGTTGATTTTAAGAAAAGCATCCTTATGAAACGATGTCATTAAAAGATTTGGTTTTTAAGAAAAACCTTAAGTGATACCTTGGTTTTATCCGTCTAGAAATTCGTCAGAGTGACGGCTCGAAAATGTTGACATTTTCGATGGTCAACCGATCTTCTTTCTTTTCTCTATTTTTTATTTTTCTTTTTTTCTTTTTTCTTTTTGTGTTTTTTGTGTTTTTTTCAGGGAAGGCGACACTCAAGCGCGTGTCTTCTGGATCGATGTAGAGGTGCACAGAGTCTTTGTTGAAGTCATCTTCTTGGAAACTATCTGTCCATCTTCCTATATGAATGTTTTCTAATTAAGGTTGATACATGAGCATACCTTATAATGTAAAGATGCATATGTTCATGTAAAATGCTATTCTCACGATTGTTGGGGATGCAAAGGTGCGACTTATTCATGTAGACTCATAAGGATGGAATGATGCATGAAACCCTGTCATAGTCTTCTCAGACATCTTAATACTCAAGTCACCACTTGCTGGTTAGGTAGGCTTCGTCATGTGACTACAACCATTAATCATTCCGATGCTCAAACAACTTTCATCCCTAAAACTTTGTTGCTAATTTCTTGTTCAACCTTTCAAGTCAAATGACCTCGGTCAACATCATCTCTTTACTCAAGAAAGTCTTGTGTCTTCTTCATTAATCAAAATATTTCAAACCATCTGACATCTCGGGTCTATTCTGACTTGAATTCTTATAACTATCTTTGTTGTTTCACGGGCAATGGTGCCCCACTGATTTTGGGCTTAAACTCTTCCTTGTCTTTGACCTATCCTGTAGAGTCTCTATCTGTCTCAACAACGGGGTGAGCTAAAATGCCCCAACTTCCCCAAACCCCTCTCTGAGTTCAATCTATGTCTTTGAACTTAAATGAAGTACTCTAAGGGGAATCGAATCTATGTCTCTAGACTTTAAAACCTTTTTAAAAAAAAAGAAATGTAAAGAGGCAAATTGCCCATGTATTTTCTGAAAAGAAATTTGATTTTGAAAAGAACGGCAAAATTTTGAAAAAAACAAACACTGCTTTTTTATGGCTAATGCTTGATCAGAAAATCTTGACAGCCGTAGTGATACGTCAAATTGTATACCCTGAATATTAAGTGCAAAAACGACATTGAGACAACTTACCAACGATTGCCCCTAAGCGTATCCTGTATATAGGAGACCTTAAAAGCTGAATTGTTATATGAAAATGTGAAATACATTCCGAGTTATTTTGGGGCCCCATTTCTTGGCTTATTTCCTTTTTGTTTGGGGAATTCAACTCATAACATTCTTTTGGCTCGAGAATATTTATGGAGCAAACAACAACACCCCGAGTTACTCAGCATTGACATGAGTCGAAAATATTACCATCACCCATGAAGCGATTTTTCTTCTCTCTCTTTTTCTTCTCATTTTTTCTTCTTCTTCTTTTTCTTCTTCTTCTTCTCTTCTTTTTTCTTTGCTAGATGGTACATTCTCATCTTATCGCTTCAGATGATTGCCCCAAAGTTGCCACACTCTTATCCGAGGCTTCGAACATGCCTATTACCAGGTTTTGAATATGTCTATTACTTGGCTTCGAACATTGAAGTGCTTTTTCTTAGGATTTCTTCTCTCATTCATTTTAAACGTGGGGGTGGCCATTTTTTTAAAGTACAGTAAATTATGCTTAAGTGGGGTCATTAAGGATTGACCAAAATAACTCGGAAGGTAATTACAAATTCGTCTTCTCCGCAGCCTTTGATTTCCAGTAGATGTAGGTTGCTCAAAACCAATCACCTAGGTGAAAATGATGTCCCTCATGCAATTGATATACATGGACATAATAGGCGGATACATGTTTTTTCTGTGCAAAAATATGAGTATGCACGTAGGGAAACAAAAACTAACTCCTACCGATGAGTGAAATGTTTTAACGAATCAAAGAATGAAAGTTGCTTGCTAAACGTGCACAAAAACGATATGCGAAAGAAATATCATTTTACAAGACATATGCCCCTACAAAATGTCTTCACTACTTTTTGGGCCTAAAATAGTAAAGCTGACTTCACATTATCTTTGAAAAACATGAAATCCAGTTAAACACCTAACTAGGAAGTTAGCACCTCCCCAAAATTCATATTTGTCATTGTCCTTAAAACTTCAGATGACCAGCTTCGATCAAACTTTGGACCTTATTTTTCAGAGCTCCACAATTTTCAGTTGTGTGGCATGTACTCCCCAAATGGTAATAACATACCGCATTGACATCATACCCCACCAGATATAGAGGATCTTTTGGCTTGGATTTAACAGGGGCTAGCAGCTTCTTTTCGATAAGCATCGGAATCAACTCAGTGTAGGTTATAGGAATGAGATGGAATATTTTTACAGGTTTTACGTATCGTGAAGACTGATTACAAGGATGACCCTAGGGCTGACTGATTGGGCGAGCACTCACCATATGAACATGAGAATCTTCTTCTTTTTGAGGAACTGTACTATAGGGATCTTTTATCTTCCCCTTCTTAACTGCATATTCAATGCGCTCTCCAACCATGACTAAGTCTGCAAAGTTGTCGGCATGGTGGCTTACCAGACGATCATACAACACTCCCTTCAAAGTATCCACAATCATGGGGGTAATTTCACTTTTCTGAATCGGGGGTTGAACCTGAGATGCTACATCTTGCCATCGTTGAGCATACTGACGGAAACTCTCATCATGCTTCTACTTTAAACCTTGCAGCACGAATCGATTTTGGGTTATATCTGTTATATGCTTGCACTGTTCTATGAAGTCTTTTGGAAGATCCTTCCAGGACTTGATATCTACCCGAGTTAATTGATTGTACCACCGGATGGATGCCCAGTCAGACTATCCTGGAAGCAATGGATTAAAAGCTTTTCATCTTTTACAAAAGCAGCCATCTTCCGGCAATACATGGTAATATGCGCGGAAGGACACGAAGTTCCATCATATTTATCGAAATCAGGGGTCTTGAACTTCGGTGGTAAAACAAGGTCAAATACTAGGCTCATATCACTGGCGTCATTCTATGGTTCCTCTACAGTCTGAATGGCTTTGAATTTTTCCTCCATGAGAAGAAACCTTTCTTTACATTTCTTTTCCACTTTAGTTCTAATTTTCTCGACCAAGTCCAGATCCGACACCTCTTCTTCGTAGAATACCTCTGTATCCACAGGTTAGCTTTTGGATGCCCCTGCTTGATGACTAACAGATACCTCTGATGGGTCAATGTATACTCTCCTAGAAGGACTTGGCGTCTTTGGTTGAAGCTTGCTGTGAGATGCAGTACATTCTGGCTCTTGGGCGACTTCATCTTTAGCCTTTTTTTCAAGGTTTTTTTCCAGCAATGCAGTTATGTCAGATACTATCGCAGCTCATGATTGAGTAATCTGCTCGCTGAGGCTCTGTTTGGCTTCATCGAAACGTACTTTCAAATCTTTCTGCCCTTTTTCCAAACTGACTATTCTATCCTCCATTATTTGCTTTGGAACCGGGTAAAGTATGTACGTGGAATAGTTGTGGCTTAACTTTTAGCTTCATTGCCATAATATTTGCACTATCAATATTATTGCAAAAACAAATGAATGCATGTATAATGATGCAAATGCCATGATGCAATGCAAAAATGTAATAAGGTATTGATTCCGCAAGTGATTTGTCCCTATAAAATATCTTTCATTCAGACCAAAAGCTTTCATTACATCCGATATTAGGATTTTACAGATAGCGGTGAACTCTAGCACTTAATTTCTTGACCTCATGCAATAGACTTGTTAGCTTTCCTTCGCGGTCCAACGCTGGATCCATATTCTGGCTTACCGACATTGCTGCATCAGCTAAGTCTGCTACCTGTTGGGCCACTTGTCGCGCTTGAGTCATAAAAATCTTCATGTCTTGGTCTTTCTCTTGTATTTTCTGCTCGGCCTTTCGTAGCTTGACAATTACTTCTTTGAAACTTTCATACCCGACCTGATTGTATGCTTCAACACGAATCTCGCTGGTACGTAAAGAAGTGTTGAGCCTTTCTATTTGTTCTCTGAGTGCTGCATTTTCCATTTGAAGGTCTTAAGATTCCTCCATTTTCCGCTGTTGACTTGATTTCAGGATCTCGTCCATAGCCAAACTGCTTTCCAACTTACCTTGGAGGATGTTGCGTTGGCTCTCAGCTTCTTTCAGCTTTTGTGACAATGATCTGGCTTTATTTTTACTAATCTTGCATTTCTACTTCCAATGTTCCAAATCGTTCTTCAACTGAATCATGCCATTAACCCATTCTTCAGAGGTGTTACCCAGACTGGCATTCTTGAATTCAAAATGCAACTTATGGTACCCGTCTTGTATACTCTTCAGTTTTTCACTCAGATCATACCTCTCCTACTTTAGCTGGCCGTACTCGAATGCAAGTTCATCTTCTGAGATACTTTTACTCTCGGCTCTTGAATTTGTCTCATTTGCGTGACCCACTTCTATGTTACCTGAACCTTGGACTGGGTAGTGACCCTTCTTCGACTTTGCCCCTCGGGCAATAGCTGGCTCATTGTAGAATCGGGGTTGTCCATCTTCGAACCCCAAAACTCTCATCCTGATAAGATCTTGAACTCTATTCTTCAGGGCTCTACAGTTCTCAGTGTGATGGCCCAAATCCCCCAAGTGGTAGCTGCACCAGATACGACTGTTGTAACCCTTCCGATAAGGAGGTCTCTTTGGTACAGGCTTCACCGGTATGATAAGATTCCTTTCAATGAGCAACGGAAACAGCTCGGTGTATCTCACAGGTATAGGACTATGCCTCTTTACATCATTTGATTCTCAGACTTCTCTTAGTTTTGCTTCTGTTTTTTGGGTCTCTGCCTAGACGTACCACTTGTATGTTTCTTGAGATTGATCATAAAAGGATTCAATTTTTCGTATTTAACGGTGTTAACTATCTTAACATTCTGACCATTCTGTTTTACATTCTGATCCTTAATCGATTATTCTCTGAGTTCGACAAGCTGCTTACCTTTCATCATAGCATTTATCTGGTTCATTATCTCGGTCATTTGATTCTTTAACTCTTGTACTCCACCTTGCTTGTTACCAGGACTAACACTGCTTGCCGAATCTAACCTGAAGTTTCTGAATAATCCTTCTTCTACTGTCCCCGATATATCCTCGGGATAAAACTCTAAAACCGAACCCCCTATCGTCAGGTCAAAGAACTCTTGGTCCATCATGAACAGTCTCTATTACGGGAGAAACCACTCGGGAATCAATAACCTATGTAATGCGAATGGGATGATATATGCAAAAACAAAACAAAAAAAAACAAGTTAGTGCCGGATAAAATAAATAAATACATAAACAAAAAGTGCAAATTAAATAATGTAAACACAAAACCAACCCTATTTACATCCCATCTAAAACCACCTAGGTTATCCGCATGGCTCTGAAATAGTGGGTTTTCTATATTCTCAACATGCAGTATTGGTGCTAGGAGGTACCCGAACTGTCCTTGTTGTCCCCAACTAAGAGTAGCAAGGCCCCTGATCATCACTCATTATAGGCTCCTTTCAACCGGGTTCAATTTGGGGGGACCCATTCGCTTATGCCCATACGAAGGAACAATATCCCCACAAAAGCATAAAGTACTCGAGCCCTGAAGGTACTTCGGCTAGGCCCATACGGAGGAATGATATCCTCACAAAAGCACTAGCGTTTTCCCCCACTTAAAAAGGACAGGTTTATATGTCAAATTTTAAATGCGTTAAAATAAACGCGCACTTACAACCGAACGTTAATTTAATAGTCACTTTAATCCGGAACTTCTGATATTAGTAATGCGATAATTATTTTAAAAAAGCTTGACTCTTATTTGTTTTTGAAAAACAAGAGTTATCCCCAGCGGAGTCGCCATCTCTAGCGATATCCCTTTCTTTTTCGCTAAAAAATGAGGTTTTAACTGTGTTTGGGGTTCTTTCGGGTATAAAAAAATGTCTTCCATTGGGGTTTTAGAAAAAACCGTATTATTTTAAAATTGGAGTCGCCACCGGCCACTATGGTAGGTCGGACACCGTAAAACCAAAGATTTGAAAACTGTTGGGTTCGAGAGTCGGTTACGGATGGGGAAGGATTAGCACCCCCACACCGCCCAAAATTGGAACTTTAATAATTACCGCTTTATTAATATTATACTTTTCGGATTAAAGTGACGATTAGATTAAAATCCGGTTATAAGTGCTAGTAAATTTTAAGGGCCCCGTTATTCGAGAGTAAACTGATAAACCACCATCACTGCGCTTGATACTGGCCACGTTTACGCTCGAATAAAAGGGCACCGCATTAACAATTAATATCCGTTATGCAATCTTAGGAAACAAAATATAAAACATACAATTTTCATTGACATGATATTAAAAACATAAAATATGAACATTGCAAAACTAAACAAAAAAAATCATGCATGAACAAAAATATAGCATATCATGATAAAAAAATAAAGGAAAGAAATAAACACGAAAGAGAAAAACATGTTTCCAAAATTAATTAATTAAATCTAACATGCTTAGACACATTAAAATGAACTACAACTACCACATACATGACATATACACATGGCATATTATGATATTAAATTAACAAAAGAAACATGTGATCATAAAAATTAAAGCTTAATATGTAACACAATATATGCATACACAAAATAAATATGTCATGGTAAAATTAACAAACTTACACACTAACATATAACCTAAAAACAGAACAAACTTAACAAAGCTAACGCTTACTTATTGTGATCAAACAAAGTAGACATATGATAATGTACTTAAAATAATAAAAAAAGCATGAATAAACATGTCCAAGATAATACACATATAAAAACGTAAAAGGGTGAAACAAACATGAAAAAAAACTAAACAATCTATAAATTAACATGTAATGTAATGTAATGTAATGTACAAAATAAACATAAAAAACATACGGACATGATATGCAAATTAAACTACGACATAACATGTAAAATAAACATATATATAATACAAACAAATAAAGTAAACATGAAAGCATGATATAACATACCTAAAAAAGGGACACAAATAAACATGATTGAAGTACATATATGAACATAAAGAGCAAATTAAAAATGCTAAAAACATATAATAAAAAAAACAAAATAACATAAATATTTAAAAAAAACCAAGGGACTGAAATGAACGAAAATAAAAAAGAACAAAAATTAAACATATTAAAACGTCATTTGGGGACCAGGTTGCAAACTGGGCAGAACCGATGAGGACTAAAGCTACAATATACCCATGCAGCATGCTCGAAATGAAAATTTTGAAAACACGGAAATCCTTAGGGCGTAATTTTACCATTTAAAGACTGAATCTGCTTAATTTAGGGGTGAAATTAAAAGATTTTAAAAAAAGAGGGGGACTGATGGTGTAAATAACCCAATGGGCGAGACCGTTTTAAAAAACTGAAGGACGGAAGTCCTTAATAGGTAATTAGACCATTTTCTATTTATTTGCCGTCTATAAAAACAAAAAAAATCACCCCACATTTCACTTTTCCCATTCATTTTTTACCCCTAAAGAAGCTCTCTCATTCTCTAATTTCCCAGAAACTGGCCACCTTTAGAACCGAAAAAAAATCACCGGCCGCCGTGCTCAGGTGGTCTTAGGTGAGGCATGGCCTTGAGGCCGCCTCGAACCATCATAAACCATAGCCCCGGCCACCAAAAATGTCAACAAACCCTCACCTCCCCTAATTCGACCAAAACCCTATGCCCTTTTAAATTCAAACCAAACAAAGAACCAACCCTCTTTCGACCGGCTCACCAAAAGAAAACCTTATCGGTGAGACACAGAAACGATCGAGGTAAAAACCTTCCTTTTTTATTTTATATATATATTGCCTTATATTTTGCATGCATGAGAAATAAAGAGAGAAAGAAATTACCCACAAAACTCTTTGTATTTTTTTGTATTTTTTGTATTTCTGGAAACTGGGAACTGATCCTTACAATTTTTGGGTTGTTGTTACATATATATCTAATCTCTTGTTTTTTGGTAGAAATAAGATATGAAAATACATATATTTTTCTGATTTGTTATTGACAAGCCTTTTTTTGATGTTTTTCTGATATCCCTAGTGTGGTGGTTGGTACGGCGGCATGGTGGAGGAGGCATGGTGGGGGTGTTCCCTGGAAGACTTGTTCTCGGCCGTTGGATCAGATCTGATCCAACGGCTGAGGTTGCGCGAAGAGTGGACGGCTTGGATTCAATCTGGAGAAAGTGGGACTGCACGAGATCTTGCCACGTGGCGTCTTGATATCCGAACGGTCAGCGAGTGTTCTACACACGTGCGTGAGGAGCGAACGGTCTAGAGAGTGCATCGCACGCGGTGCCAGCTGGAAGGTCTCCACTTGATCTGGGCCGTTGGATCAAATCTTGATCCAACGACACAGATCGTACGGCTGCAAGGGAAAAAGAAAGGATTAGGGCATATAAGAATTCAGGTTTGGTTAAGTCTGGTTTGGGCCGAAAATGGACTTTGTAAATTATATTTTTTTTTGTTCTTGTAATATTATATGGACTGTGAACTGCTAATAACATTTGGGTTTTAATATATATATTTTAGATTTTATTTAGCCTAATCCTACTAATAATATTAATATAAATAATAATAATACTGCATACGTACACACATATAATATACGTACATACAAGTACACACATACATATATAGCATACACATACGTTCAAATACTTATAGGTACACATCACTTAATATATACATGCAAACAATGTAAAGCATACTTGACCACATATACCATAATAATTACTAATGCATTCATAACATGACATATATACCATACATGCACTTACACACCTCACACACATAGCTTGCATACACATTAATAACATATACATAATAAATACATAATATAATATGTACATGCTATATATTAATTATTAAACTAACTAATATATTAATACGGTAATTACAAACCAGATAAAAATGAGTGATTACACCTTTATCCAGTCCAAGATGCCGTATTTGCAGACTCGAAGAGCAGGAAAGAAGACATTATCACTCGAAAATTTTCGATCTGTAAAATCAATGTATTCACTTTTTTAGGTATTTAATACCCCGAATTTTTTGTATAGGAGAGATTTTCGAATGAAATTAAAAAAGGGTAAAAAGTAAAAAAGGCCAAATTTTATGTGGCTCATAATGAGCCACGTCACCCCTAACCCCCTTGCGTGGCTATAAATAGCCATGGGGGAGGGCACCAATTGACACATTTTCAAGTCCATGAAATTGGCCACATTTCGGCACCTAATATTAGGGAACCAAGGCCGGCCGAGTAGGCTTGCCAGGGGTATGGGGGCAGTGTCCCAGCTCTAGTTGGTTTGATCCAACATTTGATCGGGGTCTCTTTCGGGATCCAATCTAGTTAAACATTTAGGCCATGTCGGGGTGGCATCGAGAACGTGTTTGAGGTTGGTTAAAGTTTTTCATTCGAGCTCATAATGGGGTAAAATTCGGTCCTTATCTTTGTATTTATTTATATAATAATATATAGTTCTGTTGATTATGTATTTATATTGATATATATTTTTTATATATGTTTTGTATATTATTTTACTTTTAATTTTTGCATCGTTCTTATTTTCTTTAATTTTAGTTCTTTTTCGTATTCGATGCATTTTATTTGTATATTTTTTATGTATATGGTATTATTATGTATATGTATATATAATATGTGTAATATATATTATACTTATAATATGTAGTATAATATTTGCTTTATATAGTATTTGTATAATATGCATATTTATATATAAGATATGTATAAAATATTATTTATGTATTTATGTTTACATGTATATATTAAAATATATATTGTATATTATATAGTATTTTATTTGTTTTTATTTTATTACTTATACTTACATTATTTACTTTAACTTTATGTTATTTATAATTCTACATAAATATCGTATATAGTATTTTGCCTCATTATTCTGATATTTCTATTGGGAGTGTCATCTCAGCTATGCAGGTGTCATCTCCTTTGAATGTCGTGAATACCAAGGTAGATTTAAACTGTTGTGCGTGCATTTTGGAAATTAATTATTAAATTAAATCAAATTTTTATTTTCCTTAATAGATATAATGCGAACCTTAGGTACCAGTTTTGGGCGTGGTGGGGGTGTTAATCCTTCCCCACTTGTAACCAACTCCTAAACCCATCTCTGGTTATCTTTTCAGTGTCCGACCTACCTTATCTAAGTGATCGGTGACGGCTCTATTTTTTACCATTTACAAAACACGTGGCTTCCCGCCCGAGAAGGGGCCTCAAGGAAAGGGCCCGGACGAAAAAGTTCGCTACAACATGGTGACTCCACTGGGGAATTATTTTGTTTTCGAAAACAAAAAAGGAGTTAGGCCTTATTCAGGGTTCACATTCTAATTATTAAGGAAAATTTAAATTCAATTTAATTTAATTTTTAATTTTAATTTTTCTTTTGTTGTTTGATATGAACTGTCATCTTACATTAGTGATAGAACCCTTAAGTGGGAGAGATTACTTCACTTTGTGGGGTTTTCACCTCCGTATAGTGTTGTAATGTACTATTGGAATTCGGTCCTTATATTTCGTGGGGTTTTCACCTCCATATAGTATAAGGGTTGTATTCCCCCGAATCGATGTCCCAGCGACAGTTCGGGTACCCTTACTTTAGAACCAAACCACATATAATGAGTCGTAGTATCCCACCCTTTGATCGCGTCGGTACTCTACCCATTTAAGAATGACCTTTTTTATGGTTTTGCTTTGTTTTTTTTATATTCCTTGTATGTTTTAACCACTTATTTTCTTTATTTTCATCATTTAGTTTATTTTATTATTCGATTATTCTATTACACTAACTCATTTTCTTTATTTTCATCATTTAGTTTATTTTATTATTCAATTATTCTATTACACTAACTCATTTTTCCTTTTATCTGCATGCGCATTGCACATCATATCATACCATAAGTGTTGATTTGAGAATAATCCAATTTAGAGGGTGTACCCAGATAGGAGAGAAGTTTATGATACAAGAGCGATAATGCAAACAATATCGGGTTAGGGTGAATAAAGACCAACGAAAAATATAACTCGACTGCGAGATACAAAGCAAACAAGAGACGATGCAGCTTAGGCACGCTATTCGAAACCTGACTCATTGGCATCCAGGTCTACCAAAGAAGAAACCTTTGCCTACATTCTCCATGCATAGGCTAGCCATCTGTAAAAAAAACTAAAGTGTATAGATTACGATGCCATAAGACTCTTGAACAGTGGAAGAAGAAAATGATGAGACTGTGTCGAAAACTGAAGACGATGCTAAGACGTAGAGTGCAAATTGTACTTTACAAAATCAAGATATCAAGACAAGAAGCTACCCATTATCTGTAGTTCATTTCAGCTTCTTGACAAACATCTTCTCCTAGTGGAAGCCTTTCTAAGGATTATTTGTGAATCAATACTACATTTGCATTCATTTTTGCATTACATACCTGCAAACACATTGCTTGGGACCCAATGGAGTAATCTGAGAATCAGCCAAAGTTTTGTCGTAGATAAAGAATAAAAATCAAAGGTCGAGACCCGAGCAAGTATTACAACAGTTGAAGTATTGAAGGGATAACAACATATGAATTTCTGCTCAGGACAGATTGAAGTTATGCTTATTCATGTTTTGACCACGGCTTGAAGTAATGCATTGAATCAACTTTGCTATCTTTGGCCCGAGTGTAGCAAAGATCTTTTTGTAAAGGGCATATGTCATGTTTGGTGATTTTCATTCCAACGAAGAATATATTTTGCTTAACATACAATGGCCTTGAAAGCATGTATATGTATATCTCTTCTTGCCTTTGTAGGTCCCTAGATATCAATTGCAAAATGTGACATTGAGATCAATTGAATATTGTGATAACGATAAGGTCTAATTTCTTCCCTAATAGACTCTGGTCAGCAAAGCAAGATTACTACCCCTTTGATAAAATTCGATGATGAAAAAGCTCCAAAGTTAACCGTGCAGAGTTGCTTGAAATTGAAATTCTAAGCGTAGTCTTCTATGTATTAATGGATCAAAATATAAGGAAATAATAATGAAATATTAAAAGAAAAAACCACTCATTTGCTCGAAAGCCTGGTAATAAGCATGATTAAAGCCTGGTAATAGGCATAATTAAAGCATGGTAATAGGCATGTTTAAGCCTGGTAATAGGCATGTTCAAAGCCTGGTAATAGGCGTGTTCATAAAGAAAATACAGGGAAGCACACATGCATCTAGAATTTTATTCTTATAATGATATTTCTGCACTCTAATGGTTAAACAAGTCCATTTTCTTGGATGGAGCAAAACTGAGAATTAAGAATGAGTAGTCTTCTGTATCAACGCGGTAATCATGAGGATGGACTGAGTCATTTAAGGGAATTTTACGACTTCGAATCACCATAATATTCAAAGTCTTCACATACACAAGCTATGCTTGGAATGATCACCGAAAGGTTAAATCTGGGATGCTTTTGCACTTGATATTCAAAGCTCCTATTCTTTTTGTTATATTTTAATTTTGGTTTCAAGGTCATGTATGCTAATCCCAAAAGAACACCCTTCATTGGAATGACAATCACCAAAATTGACATTTTAAACAAAAAGATTTCCTTGTATTACTTCAGGAGTAAGCTTCAAGATACAAGGTTGTGGATACAAATGATCGACCTAACACAGAGGAGAAACGTGTCAATGATTACAGCGAGAGTGGTGACAAGTGTACATATGCCAGGCAATTTGGAGATTTAAAGCAAGTTTCTCCCATTCAGAGAAATGAAGATTGAACCATTGACTGGGAAAATATCTTCGAACATAACTAAAGATTAAGAAACTGAGGCATTCGCTCGCCAGAAGATCGAAGATAGAATAAGACTCTTGTGATGGGTCAGTGCCGACAAATCAATTGTGCCCAAGATTGAATAGGTATCGAATAGGTAATAAGAGTACATGATAAGAAAATAGTTGAGTCCAAGATCGCATGGGGCAATGATAAGCAAAAGAATGGTACGGGTACCTATAGTAGTACATGGACTAAAGGAGAATGTTCGCAGAAATAAAAGGTGACTCTGGATTAAAAGTATGTTGATAGGACATATATGAGATAAACACCCAACTGATAAGAAGAAGATTGAAGAGCATGCAACAAAGGAATGAAGTGAAGATGAAATCGGATGATAACCTTTGAAGGACCAGGAATTTCAAAGAATGAAAATGTTCCATATCATTCATCATATAGATAGGCATCCCTAAGATTAGGAGTATGCTAACTCATATTATTCAAGTTTCTTGTCCGTTTTCTTGACAAATGCTCAAGAATTAGAGGAAGATCAGATTTATATGCTTCACAGTGAAAGAAACAACTCTTAACAAAGATTCAAGAATTTTTCGTACACAAACGTTTGTGATTCGATGCCTATGACGGTCAAAAACTGGGGCATCCTTTCAGACTTTTCAAGCTTCACCTTTCATGGAAGCGACGAAAACTTTTCGACAATCTTGTGACGAGATACCCTTTCATGCCTATGACGATCAGAAATCGGGGTATGATATTTCAGTCTTCAGCTTTCATGGAAGTAGTCAAAATCATGTGGTAGTCTCGAAGCAAGTTACACTTTGATGTCAAGACGGTCAGAACCCGGGGCATCTTTTCAAAATTTCCAGTCTTTAACTTTCACGGGAGTAGCGAAAATTTTCTAATAGTCTCACAACGAGATGTCATTTTGATGTCAAGACGGTCAGAACCCGGGGCACACCATCTAGGGATTTTGCAAGCTTTAGCGTTCGGGGAAGTAGCAATAATCTTCTAGTAGTCTTGCAACAAGATACCATTTCATGCCTATGACGATCAGAAATCGGGGTATGATCTTTCAATTTTCCTATCTTCAGCATTCATTGGAAGCAGCAAAAACCTTCCGGTAGTCTTGTAGCAAGATATCCTTTCATACCTATGACGATTAAAAATTGGGGTATGATCTTTCAATTTTACTGTCTTCAGCTTTCATTGGAAGCAGCAAAAACCTTCCGGTAATCTTGTAGAGAGATACCCTTTCATGCCTATGACGATCAGAAATAGGGGCATGATCTTGTAATTTTCTAGTCCTCAGCATTCTGGGAAACAGTGAAGATCTTCCGGCAGCGAGATATCATATCTATGACGATCAGAAATCGAGGTATGATCTTTAATTTTTTCGGTCTTCAGCAGCAGAGGAGACTCGTGGGGGGCTCTAAATCTAGGATTTTGTCTTCTCAGCAGAACATTCCATTTTGAAGAATTCAAGGGCAATCGGGCTGATTGATGCAGAAGATCAAGAAAGCGGGCAGTACCCTCAACCTACCTGAACCAAAATGGTCACTATTTTGTCTTTGCTATATCCTTGTTACTGTAATCACTCAATTTTATCTGGTTTGTAAATATTGTTAATATATTAATGGGGTATTATTATTGCATGTATACATGTTATATTATATGTTTACTACATATATGCGATTAATGTGTGTGAAATATACACGTGTGATATGTGTGAGTGCATGTATATTATACATATTATGTTTATGTATATGTTAATATTTATTATAGTATATGTGTGTCGCATGTATGTTTATGTGTGCATTGTGTGTGACTGTGTAACATGTAAATGTTATATTAGTGATGTGTAAAATTAGGTGTGTCTGTACATTTATGTTATATCAACTAAGGGCATGTAACGTATATTAATGTCGGTATGCCATACATATATATGTGCGCGTACGAATATATATATGTATGCATTATCATATTCGTGTTATTGTTATTATTATTATTAATATTATTATCACACACATATATATATAAAAACAGATAATAAAATAAGACCCAAGTTTATTAGTGTCCAATCCAATATATTACAAAACCCAAAATTGTGTTACATTGGGCCTAACTCAGCCAAGCCCTAATCTAATCCAGAAACCCTAATCCATATCTGACCATTTCCCTTTATTTTGCGCAGCTGCACGAGGGCCGTTGGATCAGATCTAGATCCAACGACCACGGTTGAAGCACGAAAGACCCCTCATCTGGCGCGTGAAGCCCACGTGCGGGCTGTTGAACTACCACGCGAGCGTGTGATATACGTGCAAGGCCCTTCAGATCCACGCGCCACGTGTCAACATCTGGTGCCATCTTTACAGTCCTCATAGCACATCTGAGCTGTCGATCTTCAAGAAAATCCCAGCCGTTGGATCAAAATCGATCCAACGGCCAAGAACAGATCTGTTAAATAAAGATCTCACGCCTCTAACCACCTTCTGCTGCCGTGTACGCCACCCCTCACCGACCGTACCTTCTAGACGTGTAAAAATCAGAAGAAAAACTTCAAGTCAGATCAAAAGCATGGGCAACCATCAACCGAAGTAGATTATTAGTTCCTTTTATACATGTATTTCGGATGGAAAAAAAGGCGGAGAGGAATATAACAAAAAAAATCAGAAGCAAAAGAAAGAAGATGAGGGAAGTAACCAGTTGTATCAGTCTTTGGAGAAATAAAAAACCAAAACTTTAAGGGTAATCTTTTTTTCTTTTTCTCTTGCATGCGTAAAGCAAGAGCGATATAGTAGAAAAATAAAAAGGAAAATCTCTTTACCTGAGTCAGTTCAAATCTTGTCGGCGATGAACCCTCGGGGGTAAGCCGTTTCAGTGAGGGTTTATCTTGGCTTTAAAACAAAGGTTTTGGGTAAAAGGGGAGTGTGTTCGGAGGGGTTTTTCGGTTCAGATGAGTGGTCTAGGTGGCCTGAAGTGCTGGTTTAGGAAGGCACGAGGCAGCCGAGCCTCGCCTGAGCACGGCGACATTGAAGGGTTTTATATTTGGGGGGGGGATTGTTTCCTGGAAAAACAGAGAGCATGAGAGCTCTCTTTCTTTAGCTAAAAAATGAGAAAAGAATAGGAGATGGGGCTGGTTATCTGTTTTATAGAGGGGGAATAAAAAATGGGTAAATAGCGACATAAATCCCCCTGCGTTCTTGAAATTTTCTGTTCTGTCTTGCCGCATGGGATATGTGTAGCCCCAGTCCCCTTTTTTTTTGAAATCTTTCAATTTAGCCCTTAAATAAACTGAATTCAGATTTCAAATGGTTTAATTACCCCACAGGCCATTCCGCATTTTCAAACTTTGCACTTTGAGCTTGCCCCTTGGTCATATTGCATATCTAGTCCCTGCAAGTCTGTTTCAGTTTTTAATTAAATCCCTGAATGTGTTTTTCGTTTATTTAATTTTTGCTTCACGATTTTCCTTTTTTGCATTTCGGACCTTTCTCATGATTGAATGTTTGTGTCATTTAATTTCTATCACATGTTGTCAGCAAGTTCATTTCGTTCATACATGTACTAATATCATGTTTATTTGCATATTTTGGGTTGTGCTTTCTACATTGTTTATTTTGTTTGCTCGTAACGTACATGTTCGTTTGGTATGTTTAGTTGACTTGTACTTAGCGTGTTTGTATTTTAGCATGTATGGGTTGTTCACTTTATTTTCAGGTTGCATGTTGGTATGTTTTTTGCTTGCTATGTTTATTTGTGATATTATGTTTTTTGTGTTTTAATCCGTTCGTTCATCGCATGTAGGCTTGTTTTAGATATTATCTTAGTTTCTTTGTACATCATGTTTTTATGTACCAACATGGATTTTCATATCCTCATTTTTAGTATATATGTTAGTGTGTTTCTTGGTGCTATAGAAATGTCGTGTTTTTAGTCTATGCATATGAATTGTGTCGCATGTCAAATATCAAGCATTAGTTTTTATTCTAGCATGTTTTTTCTAGTGCCATACTACCCCATGTATATGTTATCCATATTTTAGTTGTATTTTGTCTTAATGTGTTCAAGCATGTTGAGGTTCATTAATTCAGTTTTGTAAGCATGTTTTTTTATCTTGTTCGTATTTGCTTCATTTTTACCATGCTTTGTTTTTCTACCCATGTATTTTATTATTTTTGTTTAATTTTGTAATATGCATGCTTTTATATTTTAGTACCATGCCAATGCCAGTGTACGTTTTATGTTTTATTTTTTAAGGTTGCATAATGGATATATATTTTGTCAATTCGGTGCCCTTTTATCCGAGCATAAACGGGGCAAGTATCAGGCGTAGTGATGGTGGTTGGGCGTTTACTCTCGGATAACGGGGCTTTTAAAATCTACTCGCACTTATAACCAAATTTTAAATTAATCGCCACTTTAATCAGAAAGTCTAATATTAATAAAGCGATAATTATTAAAGTACCAATTTTGGGCGGTGTGGGGGTGCTAATCCTTCCCCATACGTAACCGACTCCCGAACCCAACAGTTTTCAAATCTCTGGTTTTATGGTGCCCGGCCTACCTAAGTGGCCGGTGGCGACTCCTTTTTTTTTAAATAAAATACGGCATTTTTAAAACCCCACGGAATAAACATTTTTATCCGAAAGACAACAAACACTTCGAAAACCCATTTTTCTTTAGCGAGCGGGTCATCGCTACAGATGGCGACTCCGCTGGGGACATTTTTGTTTTTTTAACAAAATAAAGAGAGTCAAGCTTTTTCAAATAATTATCGCTTTAATAATATTAGAAGTTCTGGATTAAAGTGACTATTAAATTAATATTCGGTTGTAATTGCGCGTTTATTTTAACGCATTTAAAATTTGGCATATAAACCCATTTCTTAAGTGGGGGGAAAACGCTAATGCTTTCGTGGAGATATCGTTCTCCCGTGTAGGCCTAGCAAGTACCTTCGGGGCTCGAGTACCTTATGCTTTCGTAAGGATATCGTTCCTTCGTGCAGGCATAAGCGAATGGGTCCCCTGAATTGAACCCGGTTGAAATGAGCCTATAATGGGTGATGATCAGGGGCCTTGCTACTTTTAGTAGGGGACAACAAGGACAGTTCGGGTACCTCTTAGCACCAATACTGCATATAGAGAACATAGAAACTCACCCTGTTAGAGCCATGCAGATAACCTAGGTGTCTTAGACGGGATGTAAATAGGATTGCTTTGTTGTTTATCGCATTTAATTTGCCCTCTTTATTGTGTACTTATTGTTTTTTCCGGTATTGACTTGTTTCCTTTTTTGTTTTACTTTGGCATATATCATCGCATTCGCATTACATATGGTATTGATTCCCGAGTGGTTTCTCCCATAATAGAAGATCGTTCAGGATGGACCAAAGGTTCTTTGACCTGAAGGAAGGGGGTCCAGTTCCAGAGTTCCATCCCGAGACTAGGCCAGGGAAAGCCGAAGAAGAATCGTTCAAGGACTCCAGAACAGATTCGGTAAGCAGTGTCAGTTCTGGTAACAAGCAAGATGAAATACAAGAACTAAAGAAGCAGATGTCCGAAATGATGGACCAGATGAATGCTATGATGAAAGGCAAACAGTCTGTCGAACTCAGAAAAGATTCGATCGAGGATCAGAATGTGGAACAGAATGGTCAGAATGTCGAAACAGACAACACCATTAAATACGACAAATTGAATCCCTTTGTGATCAATCTCAAGAAGCAGACAAGTAGCATATCTGGGGTAGATACCAAGGGAACAAAGGCAAGACCAAGGGAAGCTCGAGAATCTAATGACATCAGAAGGCATTATCCTATACCCATGAGATACACCGAGTTATTTTCGTTGCTTGTCGAAAGGAGCCTTATCGTACCAGTGAAGTATGTACCAAGGAAACCTCCTTATCCGAAGGGTCACAACAGTCATGTCTGGTGCAGCTACCACATAGGCGATTCAAGTCATCACACTGAAAATTGTAGGACCCTGAAGGAAAAAGTTCAATATCTTATCAGAATGGGAGTTTTGGGTTTCGCAGACGAACAACCCCGATTCTACAGCAAGCCAGCCGTTGCCCGAGGGGCAAAGTCGAAGGATGGTCAACGCCTAGCCCAAGGTTCGGGTAACACAGAAGTGGGTTACTCAAGCGGGATAAATTTAGGAGTCAAGAATAAAAGCGTCTCAGAAGATGAACTTGCACGCAAGTACGGCCAGCTCAAGTATGAGAGGCATGGTCTGAGCATGAAATTGGAGAGTGTACATGACGAGTACCAGAAGCTGCACTTTGAATTCAAGAATGTCGGTCTGGGTGACACCGCTGAAGAGTGGATCAATGGTATGATTCAGTTGAGGAACGATTTAGAACGCTAGAAGCAGAAATGCAAGAATAGTAAGAATAAAGTTAGATCATTATCACAGAAGCTGAGAGCCAACGCGACATCCTCCAAAATGAGTTGGAAATCAGTCTGGCCATGGACGATATCCTAAAATCAAGTCTGCAGCAGGAAAGGGAGGAATCACAAGCCTTTCAAATGGAAAACGCAACACTCAAAGAACAGATAGCTACCATCGAGATCCGTGCTGAGGTAGTGACCGTCAAGCTACAAAAGGCTAAGCAAACAATACAGGATAAAGACCGAGACATGAAGATCATTATGACTCAAGCCCGACAAGTAGCTCAACAGGTAGCAGACTTAGCTGATGCGGCAGCACCGATAAGCCAGAATATGGATCTAGCGTTGGACCGCGAAGGAAAGCTGACGGGACTATTGAATGAGGTCAAGACATTAGGTGCCAGGGCTCACCGCTATCTGTAAACCCCTAATACCGGATGTAATGAAACCTTTTGGTCTGAATGAAATATGACCTATCGGGGCAAATCACTTGCGGAATCGATGCCTTATTGCATTCATGCATTGCATTTGCATCAAGTCCTTTGCATTGTTTAATAATTTTATCATCGCATGGCACTTTATCATTTAATACTTGGGGTTCGATGGCAGAATTAGTTGGAAAATGGAACGAACTAAAGAGTTGAGGCTTGACTAGCTAGAAGAAAGAATCGAGAAAGAGCTAAAGAAGAAAGAAAAGATAAATGTTTTCAATACGAGGGAACTCTGCCTAGTCCCTGATTTGGTCATTCCTCCGAATTTCAAGGTTCCCACATTTACGCAGTATGACGGAACCAGCTGCCCGAAGATTCACTTAACCATGTTCTGTAGAAAAATTGAGGGATACATGAAGAATGAAGAGTTGTTGATCCACCACTTCCACGATAGCCTGACGGGACCTGCAACAGTGTGGTATAACCGTTTAAACAGAAACCAAGTTAGGTCATGAGGTGACCTCGCTAATGCATTTTTGAGTCAATGCAAATATGCTTTAGATTTAGCGCCCTGTCGTTAGTTTCTTCAGAATGAAAAAATGAGGCCAAATGAAAGCTTCAGGGAATACGCACTAAGGTGGCGATGTTTGACGACCCAAGTCCAGCCTCCTATAGCGGAAGAAAAGTTGACTCCCCTGTTCCATGCAACGCTTCCCTCTCCTTTCTTCGATGTGCAATTAAAGAAGGAAAATTGGGGTCTAAGCCCAAGGACCGAATCGAAGATAAGATAGATAAAGACAGAGAGGTAAATGAGTGTCATCTCCAGGGTTTGCGTGGCCGTAAAAGAAGAAGACAAACTGACACCTCGGGGTCATCAAGGAAAATTCCCCGGACGAGCGCAAATTTGGAAGTGTTCGGAACATCTATCTCAGACATTTGGCCTCATTTGGTAGGGGGTCTTTATCTTGCTCCTAGACCGATGAAGATTGCACTTGATATGTCTGCCTATAGTTTTGACTCGAGTAGCACATGCGAATTCCACATGGGGGCACCGGGGCATCCCACCAGAAAATGTAAACCTTTATTCGAAGAGATCAAGAAGCTGATCAATGATGGGACCTTGACACAAGAGTTGATCTACCAATGGAGGACCAAGGATGAGGGGCAAGTCTGCATAGTGCTGAGGAAGCCAGAGATGCCTCTACATTAAAATACTTTTCTGAAGTAATACAAGGAATCGACTTTACTACTTGTGGCCCACATGTAGTAAAGATCTTTTGTGAATGGGCATATTTGTTGATTTTTATTCCAATGAAGAACACATTTAGCTTAACATACAATGTTCTTGAAAGCACATAGATGTATATTTTCTTGCTGTTGTAGGACACTGGATATCAATTGCAAGTGTGACATTAGATGAATGTTGCGATAACGATGAGGTGTGATCTTCCCTACCAGACTTTGGTCAGCAAAGCAAGATTACTACTCTTTCGATGATGTTCAAGGACGAAAAAGCTCCAAATGTCAACCATGTAGAGTTGCTTGAAATTGAAACTCTAGGCATAATCTTCTAGGTAGTAAAGAATTAAAAAGGAAAGAATTGAAGAAAAAAGAAGAGAAAAAAGGAAAGAAAGAGAAAATAATAAAAAAGGCACTCATATGTTCGAAACTTGGTAATAGGCTTGTTCGGATAAGAGTGTGAGAATTTTGGGGCATTCTGCTGAAGCGATAAGGTGGCGATACACCATCATTAAAGAGAGAAAAAATCGGCAGCCATAGCGGCTTGGGGCCAGATGTTAAGTTTTTCGGTAAGTCCTTCGGGTACGGTGTTAAGTCATTCGGGCCACCAGTAAGTTTTTCAAGCATGGTGATAAGTCATTCAGGCCATCAGTAAGTCATTCGGGCATGATGCGGCAGCATTAGTAGCGTGAGTCCAGAAAGATCGGCAGCCATAGCAGCGTGAGGCCCAGATGTTAAATCCTTTGGGTCATCGATAAGTCCTTCGGGCACGGTGTTAAGTCCTTCGGGCCACCAGTAAGTCTTTCGAGCATGGTGATAAGTTCTTCGGGCCATCGGTAAGTCCTTCGGGCATTATGTGGCAGCATTAGTAGCGTGAGTCCAAAAAGATCGGCAGCCATAGCGGCGTGAGGCCAGATGTTAAATCTTTCGGGTCATCGATAAGTCTTTTAGGCATGATGTTAAGTCCTTCGGGCCACCAGTAAGTCTTTCGAGCATGGTGATAAGTCCTTCGGGCCATTAGTAAGTCTTTCGGGCATGATGCAACAGCATTAGTAGCGTGAGTCCAGAAAGATCGACAGCCATAGCGGCGTGAGGCCTAGATGTTAAATCTTTCGGGTCATCGGTAAGTCCCTCGGGCACGGTGTTAAGTCCTTCGGGCCACCAGTAAGTCTTTCGAGCATGGTGATAAGTCATTCGGGCCATCAGTAAGTCCTTCGGGCATGATGCGACAACATTAGTAGCATGAGTCCAGAAAAATCGGCAACCATAGCGGCAGGAGGCCCAGATGTTAAATTCTTTCGGGTCATCTGTAAGTCCTTCGGGCATGGTGTTAAGTCCTTCGGGCCACCGGTAAGTCTTTCGAGCATGGTGATAAGTCCTTCGGGTCATCAGCAAGTCTCTTTCGGGCATGATGCGGCATCATTAGTAGTGTAGGTCCAAAGATATCGACAACCTCGTAAAAAAGATAAAAAGAAAAAACAGAAAGAGAATAAAGAATAGAAAAAAAAAAGAAAAATGACAAAAAGAACAGAGAAAGAAAGAAAAAGAAAAAAGAAGAAAAAGAGAAAAGAAAAATCTAAGACAAAGGTTATATGAAGGAGAAGCCTACGTTTTCGAGCCCTTAGTGAAAGGCTCCATATAGGAAGATCCCTAACTACAGAATCTCAAAGAAGAACCAAAGGTGAAAAAGTTCTATATAGGGAAAACTTATGAGCCTGAAGATTCGGCCGAGGAAGAACGGAGAGTTCCAGAAGAACACGTGATTCCGAAGTCGTGAGTAGGAAAGTCAGATAAAAATTAGTGTTTTTGGTCTTTGCTTTGTTCTCTTTTCACAAGAACAAGCAAAGAGGGACAATTGTAATCACTCATTTTTATCCGGTTTGTAAATATTGTTAATATATTAATTGTGTATTATTATTGCATGTATACATGTTATATTATATGTTTACTATATATATGCGATTAATGTGTGTGAAATATACACGTGTGATATGTGTGAGTGCATGTATATTATACATATTATGTTTATGTATATGTTAATATTTATTATAGTATATGTGTGTCGCATGTATGTTTATGTGTGCATTGTGTGTGATTGTGTAACATGTAAATGTTATATTAGTGATGTGTATAATTAGGTGTGCCTGTACATTTATGTTATATTAACTAAGGGCGTGTAACGTATATTAATGTCGGTATGCCATACGTATATGTGTGCGCGTATGAATATATATATATGTATGCATTATCATATTCGTGTTAATGTTATTATTATTAATATTATTATCACATATATATATATATAAACAGATAATAAAATAAGATCCAAGTTTATTAGTGTCCAATCCAATATATTACAAAACCCAAAGTTGTGTTACATTGGGCCTAACTCAGCCAAGCCCTACTCTAATCCAGAAACCCTAATCCATATCTGACCCATTCCCTTTATTTTGCGTAGCTGAACGAGGGTCGTTGGATCAGATCTAGATCCAATGGCCACGGTTGAAGCATGAAAGACCCCTCATCTGCCGCGTGAAGCCCACACGCGGGCTGTTGAACTCCCACGCGCGTGTGTGATATACGTGCAAGGCCCTTCAGATCCACGCGCTATGTGTCAACATCTGGTGCCATCTTTACAGTCCCCATAGCACATCTGAGCCGTCGATCTTCAAGAAAATCCCAGCCGTTGGATCAAAATCGATCCAACGGCCAAGAATAGATATGTTAAATAAAGATCTCACACCTCCAACCACCATCTGCTACCGTGTACGCCACCCCTCACCGGCCTAGGTAGATTATTAGTTCCTTTTATACATGTATTTCGGATGAAAAAAAAGGCGGAGAGGAACATAACAAAAAAATTAGAATCAAAAGAAAGAAGACGAGGGAAGTAACCAGTTTCAGTGAGGGTAAGCCGTTTCAGTGAGGGTTTATCTTGGCTTTAAAAAAGAGGTTTCGGGTAAAAGGGGAGTGTGTTCGGAGGGGTTTTTCGGTTCAGAGGAACGGTCTAGGTGGCCTGAAGTGCTGGTCTAGGAAGGCACGAGGCGGTCGTTAAGGCCGAGCCGCCTGAGCACGGCAGCGTTGAAGGGTTTTATATTTTGGGGGGGATTGTTTCCTGGAAAAACAGAGAGCATGAGAGCTCTCTTTCTTTAGCTAAAAAATGAGAAAAGAAGGGGAGAAGGGGGCGGTTATCTGTTTTATAGAGGGGGAATAAAAAATGGGTAAATAGCGACATAAATCCCCCCGCATTCTTGAAATTTTCAGTTCTGTCTTGCCGCATAGGATATTTGTAGCCCCAGTCCCCCTTTTTTGAAATCTTTCAATTTAGCCCTCAAATAAACCGAATTTAGATTTTAAATGGTTTAATTACCCCACAGGCCATTCTGCGTTTTCAAATTTTGCACTTTGAGCTTGCCCCTTGGTCATATTGCATATCCAGTCCCTGCAAGTCTGTTTCAGTTTTTAATTAAATCCGTGAATGTGCTTTTCGTTTATTTAATTTTTGCTTCACGATTTTCCTTTTGTTGCATTTCGACCTTTCTCATGATTGAATGTTTGTGTCATTTAATTTCTATCACATGTTGTCAGCAAGTTCATTTTGTTCATACATGTACTAATATCATGTTTATTTACGTATTTTGGGTTGTGCTTTCTACGTTGTTTATTTTGTTTGCTCGTAACGTACATGTTCGTTTGGTATGTTTAGTTGACTTGTACTTAGCGTGTTTGTATTTTAGCATGTATGAGTTGTTCACTATTTTTCAGGTTACATGTTGGTATGTTTTTTGCTTGCTATGTTTATTTGTGATATTATGTTTTTTATGTTTTAATCCTTTCGTTCATTGCATGTAGGCTTGTTTTAGATATTGTTTTAGTTTCTTTGTGCATCATGTTTTTATGTACCCATATGGATTTTCATATCCTCGTTTTTAGGATTTATGTTAGTGTGTTTCTTGGTGCTATAGAAATGTCGTGTTTTTAGTCTATGCATATAAATTATCGCATGTCAAATATCAAACATTAGTTTTTATTCTAGCATGTTTTTTCTAGTGCCATACTACGCCATGTATATGTTATCCATATTTTAGTTGTATTTTGTCTTAATGTGTTCAAGCATGCTAAGGTTAATTAATTCAGTTTTGTAAGCATGTTTTTTTTATCTTGTTCGTATTTGCTTTGATTTTACCATGCTTTGTCTTTTTACCCGTGTATTTTATTATTTTTGTTTAATTTTGTAATATGCATGGTTTTATATTTTAGTACCATGCCAATGCCAGTGTACGTTTTATGTTTTATTTTTTAAGGTTGCATAATGGATATATATTTTGTCAATGCGGTGCCCTTTTATCCGAGCGTAAACGGGGCCAGTATCAGGCGTAGTGATGGTGGTGGGCGTTTACTCTCGGATAACGGGGCTTTTAAAATCTACTCGCACTTATAACCAAATTTTAAATTAATCGTCCGGAAAGTCTAATATTAATAAAGCGGTAATTATTAAAGTACCAATTTTAGGCGGTGTGGGGTTGCTAATCCTTCCCCATCCGTAACCGACTCCCGAACCCAACAGTTTTCAAATCTCTGGTTTTATGGTGCCCAACCTACCTAAGTGGCCGGTGGCAACTCCTCCTTTTTTTTTAAATAAAATACGGTATTTTTAGAACCCCACAGAATAAACATTTTTATCCGAAAGACAACAAGCACTTTGAAAACCCGGTTTTTTTAGCGAGCGGAACATCGCTACAGTTACACAACGATGAGCAAAGAAGGGCAACTGTTGTAATCCATTTTTGTCCGGGTTAGACCCAAAATAAACTCAATATCCCTACTTATTATGCCCAAATAAAAAAGCCTTTATCACTCGAAAATTTTCTATCTGTAAAATCAATATATTCACTTTTAAGTATTTAATACCCCAAATTTTTTGTATAGGAGAGCTTTTCGAATGAAATTAAAAAAATGGTAAAAAGCAAAAAAAATGCCAAATTTTATGTGGCTCATAATGAGCCACGTCACCCACAACCCTCTTGCGTGGCTATAAATAGCCATGGGGGAGGGCACCAATTGACACATTTTCAAGGCCATGAAATTGGCCACAATTCGGCACCCAATATCAGGGAGCCAAGGTCGGCCGAATAGGATGGCTAGGGGTATGGGGGCAGTGCCCCGACCCTAGTTGGTTCGATCCAACATTTGATCGGGGTCGTTTTCGGGATCCGATCTAGTTAAACTTTTAGGCCATGTTAGGGTGGCATCGAGATCGTGGTGGGGTCAGTTAAAGTTTTTCATTCGAGCTCATAGTGAGATAAAATTTGGTCCTTATCTTTGTATTTATTTATATAATAATATATAGCTCAGTTGATTATGTTTTCATATTGGTATGTTTTTTTATATATGTTTTGTATATTATTTTACTTTTAATTCTCGCATCGTTTTTATTTTCTTTAATTTTAGTTCTTTTTCGTATTCGATGCATTTTATTTGTGTATTTTTTTATGTATATGGTATTATTATGTATAGGTATATATAATATGTGTAATATATATTATACTTATAATATGTATATAGCATAATATTTGCTTTATATAGTATTTGTATAATATGCATATTTATATATAAGATATGTATAAAATATTATTTATGTATTTATGTTTACATGTATATATTAAAATATATATTGTATATTATATTATATAGTATTTTATTTGTTTTTATTTTATTACTTATACTTACATTATTTACTTTAACTTTATGTTATTTATAATTCTACATAAATATCGTATATAGTATTTTGCCCCATTATTCCGATATTTCTATTGGGAGTGTCATCCTGGCTATCAGGGTATCATCTCATTTGAATGTCGTGAATACCAAGGCAGATTTAAACTATTGTGCGTGCATTTTGGAAATTAATTATTAAATTAAATCAAAATTTTATTTTTCTTAATAGATATAATGCGAACCTTAGATACCAATTTTGGGCGTGGTGGGGGTGTTAATCATTTTTACTTAAATGTATTACTATTGCATGTATGTTTATTATGTGAATGTTACTAATATAAGGTGTGTACATGTATAAGCTACGCAGTACGTATTAGGGTTGTATGTATGTCACGTATGTATCTAGGGTATAAGCGTATGTAGATGTCATATTAATTATACATATGGATACTAGAATATTATTAATTAATGACCGTATAATATGAAATATATATTTTCGTATGTACATGTACAGTTGTTATAATTATTATTATTATTAGTGGGCTGACTAAATGTAAATTTAAATATATATATTAAGCCCAAGTAAAGAGTCCGAGTCCAATTACAAAAATCCAATTACAAAGCCCATTTGGCCCAACTCTGAATCCTATCTAATTACAATGTGCAGGTAACTATGGGCCGTTGGATCAAGATCCGATCCAACGCCACGATGCAATGAAGGTTAAAATATCCGCCAGCGCGCGTACTCTACACGTATGGACCGCTCGAGTGCCACGCCGCGGGTGTGGTCCACGCCACGACGCTTTATTATCCCACGCCGCGTAAGATCCACGCGCTCGACTCCTCGATCGCGGTGCTCCACGTGGCGAAATCGCCGCTTTCATCGGATCGAGGCTTCATCCAGCCGATCGTTCTTCAAGCCATCTCGACCGCTAGATCGATCCGATCTAACGGCCGAGAATGTGTCCCGACCACCGGGCAGAGTGTCCACACCGCCATCACAAGCCGATATTCGAAACATGCCCAAGATAACAAGCAAAAATGGTCATTCAGTCGATCCGAAAAGAAGATACAAGTTGCAACCAAATACAGAGACAAAGAGAATATATATGAAACGGGTCATTTGTAACGGGGCTAGCCAAAGAATTTTTAGGAGCGAGCAAAAAAGCAGAGAGAGTAGTAACACAAAAAAACGAAAGCTTGTAAAAACCAAAACTTGTAACCACCAAGATAATCAAAAGGCAGTCCAAAGGTAATTTTTTGTCTTTTTTTCTTACATGTTTTCTTTGCATGCATATACGAAACACAAACACAAAAATAAAAAGAGAAACAAGTAAAGTCTTACTGCTTTGTCCAGGGGTCTTCCTTCCTCCTCAGGACAAGCCTTTCGGCTTCTACAAGCCGATCCGTGAACAAAGGGAGGGGAAGACCCTTGTGGTTTCGCTTTTGGTCTAAAGAAAATATATTTTTGGGTTCGTATTTCTTAGATCTAGAGTAAATAAAAGGGATCCTCCAATCCAACCACGGATTCATGTTGAGGACGACAAGAGGAAGGTTTTGGTGTATTTTGGGAGCCTACCGGCGCCGTTAGCGGCGCGTCGACGGCGAGAATACGGCGGCCGGCCACGGATTCGGGTTTCTCAAGAACACTTGAGAGAAAACGAAGAACAAGGATCTTCGAAAAACCAAAATGAAAGAAATGAAGGGGAAAATGGGTTTCGGTCTAAAAACGGGCTTTTTATAGTTATTATTATTTTTGAAATGGGTAAATTACACACTTAATCCCACCGCGTTTTCAATATTTTCACTTTTGTCTCGCCGCATGGTATAATCACACCCCTAGTCCCCCGGTTTTTCAAAAGATTACAATTTTGTCCCTAAATTACACCGAATCAGGCCAATGGTAAAATTACGCCTTAACCATCCCGCTTTTTTTGAATATTTCATTTTGAGTCCGCCTTGGTATAATTACAATCCTAGTCCTTATAGGTTTTGTTTATTTCGCAATTTCGTCCCCAAATTACATATTATTGTTCTTTAATTTCTGCCACTGACTTTCATTTTCCTTTCATTTCAGTCCTTGTTTTCTTTGTAAATATTATTGTTCGTATTATAATCGTATATGTTGATATTATTGTATTTTATGTCTCTCGTATATGACTCGCTTTATGTTTTTATGCATATATATGTTAAATATAATATTTATGTTTTTTATCCTAAGTATCCAGATCAAGCATGTTATGTTTTAATTGGTTCGCATACGACGATTTTGTATTTTATATGTGTGTGTTTTCTTATGTTTTAGGGCTACATGTTAGTATATTTACCCTTTTATACGATATGTTGACCCGTATATGTTGAAATATGTTTTATTGCTAGTATGCATTTTTTATATCCGTCGCCTATATATACTTGTTCCCTCGCTTTGTTTTTTTTTTTTTACATATGATAGTTGTTTTTTTATCTATTATTTAGAATAATATGTATATACATGTTTTAGTCTAAAATATTATTCATGTTAAATTAGTATTCGTATGTCAATATTTATTATGTTTAAATATTTTATCATGTTTTATATTTTTGCCATTAAGATTGCGATCGAGATATAAATTGTTAATGCGGTGTCCTTTTATCCGAGCGTAAACGGGCCAGATCGTGCGTAGTGATAGTGGTTGGGCGCTTACTTCCTGATAACGGGCCCTTAAAATTAATTCGCAATTATAACCGAATTTTAAAATAATCGCTACTTTAACCCGAAAAATCCAATATTAATAAAGTGGTAATTATTAAAGTACCAATTTTTTGGGCGGTGTGGGGTGCTAATCCTTCCCATCCGTAAATCGACTCCCAAACCCCGCTTTTTGAATCTCTTTTTGTGGTGTCCGCCTACCTACCTAAGTGGCGGTGGCGACTCCATTTTTATGAGGTTTTTTTGTAAACCCTCATGGAATAAATATTTTTAAATATCACAAACACTTTTAAAAAAAAACATTTCAAAAAAAATAATAATATCGCTTTTATTTAGCGAGACCTTCACATGATGATGGCGACTCACTGGGATGATTTTTGTTTTTTTAAGAAAAACAAATGAGAGTCAAGCTTTTAAAATAATTACCGCTTTACTAATATTGGAAGTTCCGATTAAAGTAACTATTAAATTAACATTCGGTCATAATTGCGCCGCTTATTTTAACGCATTTAAAATATGGCATATAAACCCGCTTTTTTAAGTGGGGAAAAAACGCTAATGCTTTCGTGGAGATATCGCTCTCCCGTATGGGCCTAGCAAGTACCTTCGGGCTCGAGTACCTTATGCTTTAAGTATGATATCGCCTTCTTCACGGGCATAAGCGAACGGGTCCCCGAATTGAACCCGCTGAAAGGAGCCTATAATGGGTGATGATCGGGGCCTTGCTACCCTTAGTAGGGGACAGAAGGACACCGGTACCTCCTAGCACCAACACCGCATGTAGAGAACATAGAAACCCACCCTCGTTAGAGCCATGCGGATAACCTTAAGTTTTAGACGGATAAATAGGACTGCTTTGTGTGTTTATTTCTATTTATTTTTGTCATTTTATTTACTTTATCCGCATCGACTTGTTTTCTTTTCGCTTTTTGTTCTTTTTCTCATACATCATTGCATTTGCATCGCATAAAGGTACTGGATCAAGTGGTTTGCCTGATCGTAAAGTCTTTCACTATGGAAAAAAAGGTGTCTTAGGAAAGAAGAGCTTAATTTGTCACCGACATTGGTCGAGGTCAACCAGAAAATCCAAGGGGACACCGCTTAACGAACGCGTAAATAGCTGGATACACCTATGTGAGTCTCCAAATGTAACGACTTGGGGATCTTCAAAGCATTTGGGAAAGATGGGACCAAGGCTACAAGACTTATTTAGCGATAGTTATGGCGACATCGCGCAGCTATTATATGTTCGGATTAACCAGCCCCTACCCGAGCTATAGTCCAGCTTTTGAATCCGGTTTTTGTCGCTTCACCTTCAATGGGCAAGACATGATGCCTACGGTAGAAGAGTACACCGCTTTACTTAACCAGAAAAAATATTCAGAAAGATTGATCTACGCCAAGCCTCCAAGGAATCGAATTACACCGTGAAACTCAAAGCCTTTGCAGAAATGAGTGATGATTGGGTTAATGGCCTCCTTCAAATCCGAGGAGATAATACGCCTTTTGCATGGGAGAGTATTCGGGACATCATATCGACACATCCGCATTTGAGGCAAAGAAAATGGACTTATTCGCTTTAGGAATATATGGCTTGGTGATCTTCCCCAGTACTACTGAACATTGACATAGCCATTCGGATTTGTTCGAACGGGTAAAACGGAAAGCAAACCCGTACCAGCAATTTTGGTCGAGACTTTTATTTCCTGAACGCTAGCCGAAAACATGAAGAAGGACGCTTTTGAGGATGCGCACAGCTATTACAAGTATGGATCCAAAGTCACATGTGGAAGACACCGACGCTGGTCCTCGCCGGGGATATCTTTCCAAAGTTTTTCGCTTTTACGAAATACTTAGCAGCAAAAGAATGGCGAAAGATTTGAAAACAAAAATGTGGACCAGCTTTCTTCAGAACATTCAAGATGAAGACATAGCATGGAGGGTCCCATGGCTCGGTAAAGTCAATTATTTTCTATACAGTTGTGGTGACTTCGATTGGCTGATGATGTTAGGATTACATGGAGGGATCGCTTGTGCTCCACTTTTAGTGTCTCGACAGTTCGGATCACGACAGTTCATTCCCAATACCGCCGGATTAAGCCAAACTGAATTTCTTTTCAAAGGAGAGTTCAAAGGAAAAATTCGCACCATCATGAGGGCCTGGGATCATTGTTATCGGATCGGGTGGAAGGAGACACCGAGCACATGACTACCCCAGACACGATCTTTGGAGACGCTTGAGGGTTAATAATGTGATTCCCGAATCTAATCAAGGACCAACAAAGTCACCGAGGAGCCGACAAGGGTGGTACCGTCCGGCCGATATCTTAAGGAGTGAGCTCGAGGAAGTTAAAAAGAAAATGGACATTCAATGACCCAACACGCGAGCGAACTCTATAAGGCAAGCCTAGAAGTCGACGAGCGGGAGGGGATCATTAGGCAAATCAAGAAATTAAATGCAGATTTGAATGACAAGAATACTTTACCAAAAAAAGATGCCCTCCTGTTATGTGCAAAAATACAAAAGGCCGGCCGAGTCGGGCCATAGTAGTCAGGAAAAAGAAAGAATGAACGGCATCCGCTTGTTGGAAGAAGAACGAAAATTAACAAAAGAGCGATCGAGAGAGAGATAGAAAGTCATCGCTTGGCTATGGAGGAAGAAAAACGGTCCGCCAAGAAGGCCATTGATCAAGAGAGAGAAAGATTCGCATAAGAAGTCAACAAAGGAAAACAAGTTGTTCACCATGAGAGAGAAAGTGTCGCCGTATGGAAAAGAAAATCCATGAATAGCCAAACAGATCATTAGAGATGCAGAAACTGACGATGACACTCTTCAAAGTTTGGGGCAAAGCCAAAGTCAAAATGACGGATTAAAAGAAAAGATGGCGGAAGTCGAACACTCACTTCAAATGTACCGCCAGAGGAATAATTTCGCGAGCTGCGAGAAAGAGAACGCTGGTGGGTGTATTACGAGCACGAATCGGATCCTCAAGCAGCTGTGGAGGATTACAAGGAAAGAATTAATGTGTTCGAGGAAGCCGCAGCCGGGGGACACCTATTGGCAAAAGAGATTACGCGACGCTGCTCGAATGGTACAGATGAGAGACCAAGATTATGCAAATCTAATGGTGGACATACAAATGAGTCGCCAGACACGTAAATGATTTAGCCGTCGAGGCCGAGACACTCCGACCTTTATAGCCCCGAATGGAAGAAGCTCCTAGGTTCCTCAAGCCGCCCAAGGCAATTGGAAAGTTAGGGGATAGAGCTAGAGTCTATCTATAGGACTCGTGTTATAATTAGATCTTTTGTACTAGGGATCTTTACTTTGTAACACGAATTTTGTTGTAATCAAGACCCTTTAATTCCCGTAAAAAGTAATTCAAAAGGGTGATTACCAAATGAACCAAGACTTTTGTCTCGCATGCATTCTTGCATTTGCATCATAACATTTGCATCATTGTACATGCATTTATTTTTACAACCATATTAATAAAGATGAATATTGTGGCATTCCAAAGGTGTTAACCCGTAATCATTCATCACATATACTTTACCCGCCTACAAAGAAAGCTCATGGAAGAAAGAATAATCAATCTAGAAAGAGGGCAGAGAGAGCTCGAGTCAAGGCTTGAAGAGGCCTGAGAAGCCTTAGTGATCGATTGCACACCACAAACTTCAATAGTATCCGATATAACGGCATTGTCAAGAAAAGTCTCGAAAACGAGTAGAAGGAGAAAATATTCCAGAGCTGTAAGGTACCCCTGCTCACTTCAAGGTTCAACCAACTGCACCAAACCAAAGCTAGGAAGATGTATATTGACCCTACAGAATGTCCTCCAGCCTTTCAAGTAGGGCACACCGAGACTCAACCCCTGATACCGGTATCAGTATGAAGAAGAAGTGCCGGACCTAAACATGGTCGAAAAGATCAGAATGAGGTAGAAAGAAAGTGGGAAGAAAGATTTCGCCATGGAAGAAAAAAAAAAAGTTAGCGTTAAATCAAATGAAGAATCAGAAACAACGCTAGTGATCTAAGTCTAGTGTCCGATCTTGTCTTGCCACCAAAATTCAAAACGCCGAGTTTGATAAATATGACGGAACCACATGTCCTTCTCGCACACATAACGATGTATTGCGTAAAAATGGCGGCTTACCATAAAGATGAAAAGCTACCGATCCACAAGCTTCCGTGATAGTCCGACCGAGCAAAGATTACGCTGGTATACTCGCTAAGCAAAGCAAATGTCAAGACATGGAAAGATTTGTCTAAAGCATTTTCCGAGCAATACAAACATGTAATGTATATGATCCCTAGCAGAATTATGCTAGAAAATATGGGGCGTAAGTCCAATGAAAGCTTGCGACAATATGCCCAAAGGTGGAGAGAAGTGGGCGCCAAATCCAGCCACCTATCCCGCAGCATGAAATCACGCCATTATTTGTCAATACTTTGAAAGGGGCACTCTTCGATCGCCTCATCAATAACACAACACAAAGTTTCACCGACTTGATCAGATCGAGAGTCTCTCGAACTAGCAATCAAGAGCGCAGAATTGATGGTGGGGAAGGGTCTCAAAGTACAACAAGAGAAGTGAAGTAAACACCACCAGCACCTATACCGCCAAGAACTTCACAGCTCACAGCCCCAAGCACCTGTGGGAAAAAACGCAAAATTCAATCAAAGAGATGAAAGAATCACCGTAAAGGATAAAGAGAGGAGAACTTTCACCCCCTACCGGTTTCATACTCGTAACTTTATTCCCGGGCCAGGAAGCAGACTTGGTCCGACCATACATCGTTAATCCCGCAATCCACCCTTCCCGCCTTGGTATAATCCAAGCGCATTGCATTGCGACTATCACGCGGTATCCCCGACACCCCACCGAGAACCGCTTTGCCTTCAAAAAAAAAGCTTGTGCGTAACTTAATTGATTCCGGATATTGAAGTTTGAAGAACCTAGCGAGCCAACAACCCGCGCCTAATCATGGGAACAGAGGGGTAAATGCTATAGAAGAAGGTTTTACCAGAGAATAAAGGATGACGTGTCGAAGTCAAGTCTCCTTTACGGTGGGTATTTCAACAGCTTATGCATGGCTCGTATGATCAATAAAGGCATGATAATAAGGCGTAAAGAATGTGGAAAGTATTGCGAATTCCATCGATCAAGGGCACGATATCCAAGAATGTGATGAGTTCAAGAAATTGGTGCGTGTTGATAGATGGAAAACAAATTGAATTCTTCGAGGAACCCATGGGGAAGGGATCGACGATACATGACAAATACCCCAAAACTAGATATGGGAAGGATAGGCCTTTCATCATCTCTCCTGTAGGGAATGCAGTGTCTCCCAAGGAGAAACCAGCAGATAAATCCAAGATCGCTATTTCAAAGACCATCTCCATTCCCATTCAAAGACATGCGACAAATTCCCGAATTATGCCGCGAATGTGACCATGACAAAAAAAATCAAAACACGAGCAGGTAAAAAAGAGCTCATACTGAAGACCGACAAAGCCAAAATAATGTGAACGCTGGTGAGGCAGCCATTTCACCAGAGCGCCGATGTTATTCCTCCAAGCTTTGAGAGCAAAATAAAAGAGATAGGGAAAGAATACAAAGAAGCTTAGCCTCGCATGTATATTTGGAGAAGAACCTCCCAAAGGATAAATGAAACGGTGACTCGAGGCCCAAAGCCAAAGAATTTTTAAAGTTCTTGAGACATAGCGAGTACAAATGAAGGGAACAACTACGAAAGCAACCGCCAGATCACAAAGGTCGAATTACTCTTGAGTTCGTAGAAGCATCGAGACACTATTAAAAGTGCTGAATCAAACTTTTGTGCCCCAGACATTTCAGAATAACCGACATGATAGTGGGGCATATTATCGCTTATAATCATATCACGCTCAAAGTGATGATGAGATCCCTAAGAAGGAAGGGGGTCCACTAAAGCCCTTAACATCACTACCCACCGCAAAGGGTATGTATTACCAGCGCATTAATCGACAACGGGTCAGCATTGAATGTCTTGCCTATGGTAACCCCGCAAAAATTACCAATAGATAGTTCGCACTTAAAGCCTTGCTACAACTCGGTAAGGGCCTTCGATGGTACGCAAAAAGGAACAATGGGGAAAATTGAGATACCCCTATTGATCGGACCAACCAATATGTGATCGATTTTGTGGTAATGGACATAAAACCATCTTACACCGCTTGTTGGGAAGACTGTGGATTCACTCCGCAGAGTTGTCCCATCATCATTGCATCGTAAATTAAAATTTGTAGTTGAGGGCAAATTGGTCACAAGAGAGGCAGAGCATGAATTTGTTGCTTCCGCGACATCGACACCCCCTACATTCAAAATGATGAAGAAGTCGCAGAATGCCTGCCCGAGCATTAGAACTAGTAAATGCCACATTCGCTTCGTAGGGAAACCGGATCCCCTACCCTAGGTTATCTAATTGTACCAAGATGACCATCGCAGAAAACTCGGGCCGAGGAGCCAAATTAGGAAAAGGGTTGGGGAAGAAATTACAAGGAAACCCGAGACCCAAGAATATCATTACCAAGAAGGATCGCTTTGGGCAAGTTACCAACCAAGTGTCCAATGTAAGAAAGAAGAATATAAGAGAAAAGAGGAACAAAGGAAAGCTAGATCTAAAGGAGAAGACATTCCGTGGAGGTCGATGTCCTTTCCTAGTTTAAAAGCCACTTTCATCTCCGGAGGATTCTACCGCCAGGTCAAGATATTGAGAGACAATGAAGAAAAATGATGAACTTGGCCAGAGGAAATGATCAAGAAAGCATTTGAAGGGATGTGCATCAACATGATAGCCAAGAGGACCGAGGTAGCAAAATGTTGACCAACATCCGCCTTGCCATCCCGGGAGACACTCAATAACCGAGCTGCATTGATTTACCTGTAGTTTTTAGGAATAGATCGTAGTAATGCCCAAATCAACCTTTTGTTTTTGCCCATAGACAATGGGGATCTCTTGTATGGGGCACCTATGTTAACTTTTTGATTGAAATGAAATATCCCCACTTTCTTAAAAAAAAAAAAGGCCAAAGTCTCATTTATTCCATTCATACATTCTTCATATTCATTCCTTTCATGTAAAGCCGCCTCTTTCCCAATACAATTCATTCTCATTTAATGCAGGTCGCCATGATCGAAGATATGAATGATACTCGATCCAATCTCGAGTAAGTTTCAAAGCCCCGAGGTCTCGTGAGGAAACGGAGGGAGGATATGATGAAATAGAAATTGAGGTCCCGTAAGAATTAAAGAGAATGGTGGACGACGAAAGAAAGGCGAGATTATGCCCCACCAAGAAGAAACAGAAATTGTCAACTTAGGGATCAAGAAACGAGAAGAGAAATAAAAATAGGAACGACGATTCTCAAAAACCAAGCATGAACCGATAGCCCCGCTTCAAGAATTCAAGGATGTCTTCGCCGACTTATCAAGATATGCCAGATTAAATACCGACATAGTGGTGCACAAATTGCCAACAAAGTCGGAGTGCAAACCAAGACAAAGAAAAACTTCGAGAGAATGAGGCCGATATATGCTGTAAAGATCCGAGAAGAAGTGAAAAAGCAATTTGATGCTGGATTCTTGAAGTAGCCAAATACCCCGAGTGGGTTGCAAACATTGTACCAAGATTTCAAAGAAAGACGGAAAGTTCGTGTGTGTGTAGATTATAGGGATCTCAATCGAGCTAGCCCAAAAGACAACTTCCTCCGCACATATTGACACGCTGGTTGACAACACCGCAGACATTCATGGTTTTCCTTTATGGATGGCTTCTCGATACAACCAGATAAAGATGGATCCTAACGACATGGAGAAAACCACATTCATAACCATGTGGGGCACTTTTTGTTACCAAGTAATGCCATTTGCTAAAGAATGCAGGGGCAACGTACCAAAGAGCAATGGTGACTCTTTTCCATGACATGATGCACAAAGAAATAGAAGTATACGCCGATGATATGATTGCCAAATCTCGAACAGAGGAAGAGCACTTACGTAACTTAAAGAAACTATTCCAAAGACTACGGAAGTACCAACTAAGGCTCAATCCCGCCAAATGTACCTTCGCTACTACTCGAAAACTCCTAGGTTCGTAGTAGTAAGCGTAAGAGGGATTGAGATTGATCCCGATAAAGTGAAAGCCATCCAGACCTTTCACCACCCCGCACGCAAAAGGAAGTTCGCGGTTTCCTAGGGAGGCTGAATTATATCTCTCGCCATTTTCCCAATTAACCAATCAATGCGACCCGGTCTTCGACTTTTAGAAAGAATAATTCGGCGCGTGGGGATGAAGAATGTCAAAAGGCCCTAGAAAAGATCAAAAAGTACCGACAAATGCTCCAATTTTAGTCGCACCGGTATCTGGTCGACCACCAATTCTCTACCTAACAGTCTTCGAGAATTCAATGGGATGCGTACTAGGGCAACACGATGAGTCAAGAAAGAAGGAGCAGCCATCTATTACCTAAGCAGAAATTCAACGATTAAAAACACGGTACCCGCCAAAGGCAGAAAACGTGTTGCGCTTCTAGTTTGGGCTACTAAACGACTCAGCAAGACTGCTGTACCATACTACCCGGTTGATATCCAAGCTAGACCCATTAAAGTTCCTAATGGAAGCGCCAAAGACTAACGGGAAGGATGGCTCGATGGCGTATGCTCTTATCCGACCGACATCGTATGTCAATCAAAAAGCCGTAAAAGGGAGTGCCGTAGCTGATTTCCGCAAGTCGTGGCTTCGATGACTATGAGGCATTGAACTTTAGTTTCCCGCATTTAAGACTTGATGTGCATTACAACCGAAGAAGATATTTCGATGATGTGTCATGGAAACTTTACTGACGGAGCCTCCAACGCCCTGACATGGGATAGGGCAAAGTGCTAATCTCACCCGAGGACGATATTATCCTTTCACCAGCAGATTGGAATTCTTCCGCACAAACAATATAGCTGAATACGGCTTGCATCATGGGATTAAACTCACCATCGAGAGAAAGGTTAAGGAACTTCGAGTGTTCGAGATTCGTCCCTAGTCATTTACCAATTGCGCGGGGAGGGAAACCAGAGACCCGGTTGGTCAAATATCACAAATTAATCCAAGAGCTCACAAAGAGTTCGAAAAGGTCACTTCAATTACCTACCCCGAGAAGAAAATCGATGGCGGATGCGTTGGCAACCTTGGCATCCATGTTTAAAATAAACACCGGGCGGAAATGAGACCCATTGAGATGCGTATATTTGAAAAGCCTGCTCATTGTTGTAATATACAGAAGAGATTGACGGAAATCCATGGTACTATGATATCCTCGCAATATGTCAAGCTCCGAAAGTATCCGTAAGGGCAAACGACAATGACAGTAAAAACGCCCGTAAAAATGGCAACGAAATATGTCCTAGATGGGAGAGATCCTCAGATAGGAAAAGTCATGATCAAACATTGCTGAGATGTGTGGATGCCCAGAGGCGAAGGAAATCTTAGCCAAGTACATGACGGGATCTCGTGGAACGACGCCAACGGGTTGTCTATAGCCCGAAAAATTATGAGATACGGTTATTTCGTTGACCATGGAGGGAGATTGCATCGACACGCCAGAAGTGCCACAAATGCCAAATTTATGCCGACAAAATTCATGCACCCCATCGCTTACACACACCATGAATTCTCCGTGGCCTTTCGCAGATGGGGCATGGACGTTATCGCGCATCCATCCGGGCCTCCAATGGGCACCGCTTTCATTTTGGTCGCCATAGACTACTTCACCAAATGGGTAGAGGCAGCGCTTTACGCCAATATCACCAGACTACAGCTTGTAAGTTCTTAAAGAAGGAAATTATTTGTCGATACGGATTGCCGAGAGGATCATCATCACCGATAATGCTTCCAATCAACAACAAATGATAAAGGACGTGTGCACTCAATTCAAAATAACACACCATAATTCCACAGCCTATCGCCCTAAAATGAATGGAGCAAAGGGAAGCGCAAAAAAAAATATAAAGAAGATCATAGCAAAAACTACGGATACCTACAAAGATTGGCATGAGAAGTTATCTTTCGCCTTTTCGCCTATAGGACGTCCATTCGCACATCAACGGGGCAACACCCTACTCCTTGGTGTACGGCATCAAGCAAGATTCTAATTGAGGTAGAGATTCCGTCCCTCCGAGTCTTAAACGGTAAAACCGAAGAAGCTGAATGGGCAGGCCGAATCGACTCAGCTAAATCTCATTGACGAAAAAGACTAAAAGCCATTTGTCATGGTCGATGTACCAAAAGCGGATGGTTCAAAGCTTACAACAAAAAGGTGCGCCAAGAGAATTCAAAGAAGGGGATCTGGTACTCAAGAGAATCCTCCCAATCCGTAAAAAGATTCTCGAGGAAAATGGATGCCCAATTGGGAAGGACCATACGTCAGAAAGAAGGCCTTCTCGTGAGGAGCCCTAATCCTAACAGAAATGGACGGGGACGAGCTGAAAAATCCCGTAAATTCTGATGCCGCCAAGAAATACTATCTCTAAAAAAAAAAAAAAAAAAGAGAGCTCAGATGAAAACTCAAACCGGGCGCTTGAAGCAAAGGAAGGACTCGAGTTGAAAACCCGCAAAGGGCGGCTCGGGTAAGTTAAATATCCAAGAGAAGAGTATCCCCATGAGCATCATGAAGAGGAAGCTTCAGCAAAAATTTCTGCACTGGCTGATGTGATCATGTGTCATTCATATCAAGATAATGAGAGATCTTGTATTTAACTTATACATGTCACACCTTTCTTTCTAAGATATCTCAAAGCCCTTAATCCTAATAAAACCATGTTTTGAGCATCCATTCCTAGCCTCCTTGTCAATTTCAAATGATAGATAACATAGGCTTATAATGAAACAAGAGATTTCAAGCATTACTATGATTTAACCTTGAAAATTGCAGGTAATCAAAGAAAACGGTTAACTCCGCTTTAAGTTCCCTAAATGGTCATCGATCGGGAAGGTGGGAAGCTTCAAACAACCTGATAGGATAACCGATGGCACATGTCCTATCTATTCAAGAAAAGCATACGAGATAACAAAAGAAATCTCCCGAGGAAAACCAAAGGGCACCTTAAAAAAAAAATCTCTAAAGTGAAAACCCGAAAGGGCGCTTTTAAAATTCCAAGTCGAATTGAAAAAGAGAAAGATCGAGACGGTTGAACTTGGCAAAGAAGAAGGGGTATCGATGCCCGTAACAAAGGAGAAAGCAAACGACAAAAAGGACCAAAACAAACCCACCGTGATATTAAAGCTCATGCATCATGAATAGTCAAACATCACTAGGATTAGGAGCATGTCAATTCATTCATTTGTCATAGCATTTTGTTTTCATCTCAGGTATTTGCAGATCCAAAGAGACATCAAGGGTCATCATGATGTGAGTCCCAAACGAGGAGACAATGTTTTGACATAAAGGCACATGTTTTCAAGCTCGAGAGAGGTTCTATATAGGAAAACTCTCCTCTCCGAGGCTTCGTGTTGAAAGTTCTATATAGGAAGGACTAACAGCTCTAGGGTGAAGACTCATAGCTTCTATATAGGAAGAACTCCCGGTCAAAGAAATTCACCCATGACACGCAAGATTATATAGAGATCCTGCTATGTCAAAGGCAAAGAGTCTTATATAGGAAAGACTCGAGCCCCATCGCCTTAGGGCGAAGGGTTCAATGTCGAAAAGAACCTCGTGGCTCCAAGATTCCGGGTGACCAAAAAGTTCTATATAGGAGGAACTTGATGGCTCCAAGGTGAAGACTCATAGCCAATATAGGAAGAACTCCACAAAAGCAATTCACCTATGACAAAGCTTATATAGGAAACTCACAGTCAAAAGCAAAGAGTCTTATATAGGAAAGACTCAGCTTCATTGTCTCGAGCGCGAAGGTTTCAATGTCGAAAGAGCCTCGTAGCTCCAAGATCGGAAGGTGACGGTTCTATATAGGAAGAACTTACAAGCCCGAGATTCGCCAAGGAAGAGCGGAAATGTCCAAAAGAATTCCAAAGCTTTTTCCAAAGCTACAAAAATCGAGCGGGGGTTCAATGTCGAAAGAGCCGATAAAAGATCGGAAGGTGACGAAGTTCTATATAGGAAGAACTTACGGGTTCAATGTCCAAAAGAAAAAGCTACAAACAGAGCTCAGAGCTCCAAGATCGAAAGAGCCCGTAGCTCCAAGATCGAAGGTGACGGTTCTATATAGGAAGAACTTACGAGCCCAAGATTCGCCAAGGAAGAGCGGAAATGTCCAAAAGAATTCGTTTTTCCGAGGCTACAAACAGGAAGTCCGATAAAATGAGTGTTTATGAATCTTTGCATTGTTTCCCATTTCATGAGAACAAGCAAAGAGGGGCAAATCAGAATCACTCATTTTTACTTAAATGTATTACTATTGCATGTATGTTTATTATGTGAATGTTACTAATATAAGGTGTGTACATGTATAAGCTACGTGTACGTATTAGGTTGTGTATGTATGTCACGTATGTATCTAGGGTATAAGCGTATGTAGATGTCATATTAATTATACATATGGATACTAGAATATTATTAATTAATGACCGTATAATATGAAATATATATTTTCGTATGTACATGTACAGCTTGTTATAATTATTATTATTATTATTAGTGGGTGACTAAATGTAAATTTAAATATATATATTAAGCCCAAGTAAAGAGTCCGAGTCCAATTACAAAAATCCAATTACAAAGCCCATTTGGCCCAACTCAATCCTATCTAATTACAATGTGCAGGGGAACTATGGGCCGTTGGATCAAGATCCGATCCAACGGCCACGATGCAATGAAGGTTAAAATATCCGCCAGCGCCGCATCTACACGTATGGACCGCTCGAGTGCCACGCCGCGCGCGTCCACGCTACGACGCTTTATTATCCCACGCCGCAAAGATCCACGCGCGCTCGACTCGACTCGATCGCGGTGCTCCACGTGGCGAAAATCTGCCGCTTTTCTCGGATCGAGGCTTCATCCAGCCGATCGTTCTTCAAGCCATCTCGACCGCTAGATCGATCCGATCTAACGGCCGAGAATGTGTCCGACCACCGGCAGAGTGTCCACACCGCCATCACACCCGATATTCGTAACATGCCCAAGATAACAAGCAAAATGGTCGGGCCAGTCGATCCGAAAAGAAGATACAAGTTGCAACCAAATACAGAGACAAGAATATATATGAAACGGGTCATTGTAACGGGGGGCTAGCCAAAGAATTTTTAGGAGCGAGCAAAAAGGTAGAGAGAGTAGTAACACAAAAAAACGAAAGCTTGTAAAAACCGTAAACTTGTAACCAAATAAGATAATCAAAAGGCAGTCCAAAGGGTAATTTTTTGTCTCTTTTTCTTACATGTTTTCTTTGACATGCATATACGAAACACAAACACAAAAATAAAAAGAGAAACAAGTAAAGTCTTACCGCTTTGTCTCATGGTCTTCCTTCTTCCTCTCAGGACAAGCCTTTCGGCTTCTACAAGCCGATCCGTGAACAAAGGGAGGGGAAGACCCCTTGTGGTTTCGCTTTTGGTCTAAAGAAAATATATTTTTGGGTTCGTATTTCTTAGATCTAGAGTAAATAAAAGGGGATCCTCCAATCCAACCACGGATTCATGTTGAGGACGACAAGAGGAAGGTTTTGGTGTATTTTGGGAGCCTACCGGCGCCGGTTAGCGGCGGCGGACGGCGGAAGAATACGGCGGCGTCCGCCGGATTCGGGGTTCTCAAGAACACTTGAGAGAAAACGAAGAACAAGGATCTTCCGAAAAAACCAAAATGAAAGAAATGAAGGGGAAAATGGGTTTCGGCCTAAAACGGGCTTTTTATAGTTATTATTATTTTTGAAATGGGTAAATTACACACTTAATCCCACCGCTTTTTCAAATTTTCACTTTTGTCTCGCCGCATGGTATAATCACACCCCTAGTCCCCCCGGTTTTTCAAAAGATTACAATTTTGTCCCTAAATTACACCAATCGGTTTCAATGGTAAAATTACGCCTTAACCATCCCGCGCTTTTGAATATTTCATTTTGAGTCCGCCTTGGTATAATTACAATCCTAGTCCTTATAGGTTTTGTTTATTTCGCAATTTCGTCCCCAAATTACATATTATTGTTCTTTAATTTCGCCACCGACTTTCATTTTCCTTTCATTTCACCTTGTTGTTTTTTTGTAAATATTATTGTTCGTATTATAATCGTATATGTTGATATTATTGTATTTTATGTCTCTCGATATGACTCGCTTTATGTTTTTATGCATATATATGTTAAATATAATATTTATGTTTTTTATCCTATTATCTCAGATCAAGCATGTTATGTTTTAATTGGTTCGCATACGACGATTTTGTATTTTATATGTGTGTGTTTTCTTATGTTTTAGGGCTACATGTTAGTATATTTACCCTTTTATACGATATGTTGACCCGTATATGTTGAAATATGTTTTATTGCTAGTATGCATTTTTTATATCCGTTCGCCTATATATACTTGTTCCTCGCTTTGTTTTTTTTTTTTACATATGATAGTTGTTTTTTTATCTATTATTTAGAATAATATGTATATACATGTTTTAGTCTAAAATATTATTCATGTTAAATTAGTATTCTGGTATGTCAATATTTATTATGTTTAAATATTTTATCATGTTTTATATTTTTGCCATTAAGATTGCGATCAAGATATAAATTGTTAATGCGGTGTCCTTTTATCCAAGCGTAAACGGGGCCAGTATCAGGCGTAGTGATAGTGGTTGGGCGTTTACTCTCGGATAACGGGGCCCTTAAAATTAATTCGCAATTATAACCGAATTTTAAAATAATCGCTACTTTAACCCGAAAAATCCAATATTAATAAAGTGGTAATTATTAAAGTACATTTTTTGGGCGGTGTGGGGTGCTAATCCTTCCCCATCCGTAACCGACTCCTTCCCCATCCTACCTAAGTGGCCGACTCCATTTTTATGAAAACCTCCTAAATTTTTTAAATATCACAAACACTTTTAAAAAAAAACATTTCAAAAAAATAATATCGTTTTTATTTAGCGAGACCTTCGCTACACAAGGTCAATTCTAATATTTCCTATAAAAAATTCTATACTAACTTTTTAAAAATCACATTTAACTCTTCGAAAATCTCATGCAAAAACAAATTAAGTGGGATCACTTGACCATTTTTATGAGGTTTTTTTTGTAAAACAAATATAAATGATATAAAAATTTTTTTAAATATCACAAAAACAAACTTTATAAAAAAAATATTTAACTTTTAGCTTCTATAAAGAATATTGTTATTTATTTACAAAATGAAGCTATACTCGAAGCAGTAACAGAGTCCATATACAACGGCACACCCGCAGCACTGACAATATAGCTTAACCCTGTGTAGAGTAAAGCTCCAGTGGGACATTGTATAATTGCATCCAGACTGTCATTTTCCCCAAATTGAAATCTAACCTTTTCAAATTTGGTTCCCATTTTCGGAGAGCCAATGGTTTGTTTTGCATATGCCATGGACTGTTCTCCAAAACCCAGTCTCGAGCGGCAGAATTAATAAACGAGAAAACATACAAATTAGAACCAGCAAGGCTTACCTTAACAGTCGAGCTTTTCCCCCATAGAATTCCAACTAGGCGCTGCATCAAAGAGAAATTCGTGGCAAGTCCGATGAACTGCCCACCAAAGCGTGCTTCCATTCAGAGATGCCAGCATCAAACACAGTAGAAGGAGGATCGACCACCGCAGAACCTTCACTGACCACCAGTGCAAAGAAACCTAGGGATTGCTCCTCCGTTCCCACAAAAAGCTTTTTCCAGTCACCAATCTTCCCAGCCGACATAAGGAAACGCCACAAACCAGCAAACAAGAAGAAAACCAAGAGATTACAAGAGAAAAGCACTAAAATAAACCAAGAAATCAAGGAATACCAAGGAAAATCTCGGATCGCATTAGGCCAGCTAAAGTGCTCCCAGAAAATTCCTATTTTTTTTTTCAACCCAACGTAATTTTCGTATGTCATTTTATCGATCGATTTTATTGGACTAGAACTTCGAGAAATTATATTAGGAGTCATTTTTGCCACGTCGAATCAACTAATAAAAATCACATATCTCATTATTTTTTTTTATATCTTATTTTTTACCAAGTGAATCTTTATTTATATTTATTGTAAATCAATTTTAAAAATAATTTTTACCACTTAGTAAAAATAAGATATAGAAAAAATAATGAAATATGTGATTTTTATTGGTTGGTCCCATGAATGATGTGACGAGAATGACTCGTGATATAATTTTTCGAGAATTTCATATTTTTCTCTTTTCTTCCCTTGTTTAATACCATAAAATTCCATTAACTTTTGAATTTTAATTTTATTTATCTTATTCTCTAAACTTCCAAATTAATCCTTGAATTATTGTTGGTCGCTTCGGTTATCAATTAAAAATTTTGAATTTATTCGAAATTCTAATTTAAAAACTTGTCACTTCTAGAACCCAATTCACGACTTCTAAAAATTAATAAAATATTTATTTTTAATATTATCCAGTCATCGAGCTCAAAAACTATCGGTTCGGATTCCAGGGTTATACAAAAGTAGATAAGAAGCTTGGGTGCATAGCCATAGGAGACGAGCACTAGATCATTGAGGAATTTGTAGACTTGAAAGCTTGTAGATGGTCTGTTGGAAGAAATTTGGGGGCGATAGCAAGGTGGTGGTGGAATAAAAGTGTAGGAGAGAAGCTAAGCCTTGCGAGGGACAGGTTGATGGTGTGGACGATGGAGTATATATTTGTTCCTCAGTTCGGTAACATAAGATGGTTTATTGCTAATGGTTGGGGACCGTGGGAATTTTATAGTCGTTGTGACTGAGTTTTTTTACAAGAATTTTGGGTTTCATGCATTATAATTTGGTTTGAGCTTTGTTGTATGGTAGTGGAAAATGTTGTTTGGGGGGTGAATCGAGTTTTGCTATCAGTTTTTCATTCGAAGAGGACGTGATGGATTTAAGAGATTTTCCTAAAGAGATAGGCAGTGTTGAAGGTGTTTATGGTGATGTTTGTATTGAATTGTGTTCAATTAGGCAGATTGGGGTTGATGTGGTGGAAGAAAATCAGGTTGTTTTAATACTAGGGGTGATGTTTAGCTTTGTGTTTGGGGATGGCTCGTACAAGGCGTGGTGTGTATCTGAGTTTAGTTGGTTTGTTTTGTTGCCCCAATTTTGAATTCCTTATATATTTAGATATGCTTGTGGTACATTGGATGAGCTCTGCCCCAAGATGTGTTGAATTAGATATCCTTGTCAGGTATGGATAGAGGGGGCTAGAATGGCAATCTCCCTCCCTAAAATTTTAAAATTCATATGTAACTTAGAATTTTTTTTATAATATATATTTTTATTCAAAAGCTATTTTTGCCCCTTAAAATTTTATAAATCCGTCGCTCTAGAATTTTATAGGTTTGTCCCCTAAAAGAAAACCATGCGTTTGTCCCTTATGCTTGTTGTGGGTGTATCATATATGTATATGTGAGTTTTGATCCCCGATGTGGTTTTGGTAATTGGTATTTGGTAGTGTCATGGAAGAAATGCTTCTTAGTCTTTCCATGAATGGTGTTGGATTGTAGGAAATGCGGTTTATTATGGTTGTGATCCCGGTCGGCAGAGAGTATTAGGCGTGATTTGTGTTCTTTTTCGGCTTAGGTGTAGCAATCATCGGTAGTACTTTTCCTCGTATACCAATTTTTCTTCATTTGGACACACAAGGAAACAAAGGTTGAGGTGCGAGTTTTTATAGAAGTAGAAGAAAGACCCGAGCAACTCAATTTATAGCCAGTGTATGGTGCATGAAGGGACAGGTTGAAATAATGTATGGTAGCACAATGAGTTTCTTATGAACGTTACTGTAATATCAAGTAATCGCAACAGAAAAAAATATAGGCTTCAGCAAAATCACTGAATCTAGGAAGAAAAAAGCTGCAACCATTGTTTAACAATTTTTCATGTCCCCTTTTCTGGGTCATCTTATCTTATTTATATTAGTATTATTACCACATATTAAAATAAAACTCAACTAATGACTTTTTCAGTATTCATAACAGGGTTCGTGGCTGTCATAGGCATCGGTTCACTTTTATTGGACGACTGGATTGATACCAAACAGAATGAAGGACAACATTTAGTTCTGTAGCCCAAGATGCCACAAATTTGGTAGCAACCCAATTAAGGTCATGATTTTTTTGAACAAAATTAAGGTCACGGTTCATGAAGGAGAAACCGTAGAAACGAATTTGTCTTGCTCTGATTAACGTGGAGGGGTGATTTTTTGTGTCGGATGATGAACACCGACCTGTGCTGACGTTGGCTTTTAGATTCCGAATGTCATTTAGAGAACAAAAGATGTCAATTTATGTCGAAACAATTTGTTAGATTTTCTAAGATAAAAAAAATAAAAATAACTTATTTTTGAAGCTTGATGGGAAATGTTAAAATATTAATAAGTTTTATTATAGAATGATCATATTCCATTTGTGCAATGTGATATGTAACATATCCTTTCTTCGATTTGCAAGCCTGTAATTATTGAAAGAAACGTTTTATTTTCTTGTATCCGACAAAAAGGTATTTTGGGCTTTTTCTATATAAAGTCCAATTTCATGGATCAGAGTAAAAATATTTGGGTTTTATTCTTATTTTAATGCATTTAGAAACTAAATTGGGTTACTACCAAATTTGTGTTTTTTATATATAATATACTGAGACCTAATTAATCTAAGAGTTATATTTTGATACACAAGTTATATAAAAAAATTCTGTACAACTCTTCATATTTAAGCTATAAAATTTAAAACTTAAATCCCTAGCCCTAACACCCTAATAACTAAACCCTAAACCTTAAACTCTAACCATAAACATTAAATTCTACACCATACAACCTAAATCCCTAAACCCTAAATCACAACCTAAATATCTAAACCCTAAAATTGAAAGGCTTGTGTATCAAAGTATTTTCCTTAATCTAATGCATTGTGTTTTTGTCATTTAATTTCGTTCGTGCTTCTATTTTAGCCGTTTCATTTTAAAAAATTATTTTAATTTTTCAAATTTTCTCTTTTTATCACTCGAAAGTTTTTAGCGTTTTTTTAATTTTTGGCACATTTATGCAAAAATCTCCAAAACTTACTTCTTAAACTCTGATTTTTGGTCTCTTTTGATTCATTGGTGTCAGAGTATTTTATTCCAATTTTGAATGGTGGGAAGGTAAAAAAGGAGGAGAAATACAATATATATCAATTTTATGTTGATTGGACAATAAATATTATAGATCCAACCAAGATAAGATCAAAAATTTGATTTACGTTTTTGTTGATTTCGAGGAAAATAAATTGAGAAGCAGAAAGCGAGAAGAAAATGGAATGTTCTAGTACCAATTATGAATTAAATGATGGTCGAACGATGGTAGAGAACGATGTTAGACCTTTTGGTAGAGAAGAAAGGCCCAAAACTCATCATTTTGGTGTTGAAATTAAGACTTAACGTTAGAGTGACGAAAAAGAAAAAAAATTGAAAATTGAGTGACCAAAATGAAAATAAGGACAAATTTAGGTGACAAAGAACGTAATTTACCCTTTCATTTTTACCTGTAGAAAATGAAATTCAAATCTAAATTTTCAAATTAATCTTCTCAAATATAAGATATTTTACAAACATTTTCAAATAAAGCTTCTCAATCGTAGCAGTATAAGAAATTTTATGGCAGCTCACTTAAATGAGGTCTGTTTGGTAGAAGATGTGAAGCCAACTCCCAATGGCTGGATCACATATATGGAATATAGAACATCATAATAAGATAAACCACATGGCCTATCTACTTCAACAAAAGCAGATTAAAATTGTAGAAAAATATAATTAAAATAGATTGCAGTTAATTGAACACTCGAGCATATTTGGTCAAAGAACTTTCGGTATTCGATAATCATATTAAACCTTATTTACTGAAGTCAAAATCAAGAAATTTTTTTTCCGACGTCTATTTTTTTTCATTTACAAAAGTCAAAACGAAGACCTTATTTAGAGGATATCAAACTTTTTTGTTATCCAAAATATCACAAGTATATATCACTAAATCATAAAATTATTTTACATATACATAAAGTTTATAGGTGAATGATCACTGATGATTGAGGGATATTTTGAAGATTACTGATAAAAGGATTTAGCAGAAGGATATCTATTCTCTGCAAATTGTACAAGACAAAGAGATGGGCAGGTGGGTATGGTGATAAAAGAAATTAGGGTAAAGTACATAAATGGTCACTAAATTATCCTAAAAAATACAAAATGGTCATCAATCTTTCAAATGTCACATAATGGGCATTACGTTTTGGTTTTTGTTACAAAATGGTTACTGAGCTGTTAACTGGGTGACATGACAGTTACGAAAATTTGTATGATAACACATTTAATCCTCAATATTTACACATTCAACCAATTTAGACATAAATAATGAGGGTTAAATTAGGACTACATTGATTTTAATGTGTAACATGGAGGATTAAATATGTTATTATTCAAATATTTGTAACTATTACTTCATTCAGTTAACGATAGTTAATAGCTCAGTGACCATTTTGTAACAAAAACTAAAGTTTAATGTCAATTATGTAAATTTTGAAAGTTTGGTGACCATTTTGTATTTCTAGGATAGTTTAGTGACCATTTGTGTACTTTACCCAAGAAATTATATCGTTACACAATTGGAGGTGGGTATGTTCATAAATCAAGTGTTTTAGTTATGCTATTCTCTCTATCACATTGTTTTCATTGGCGACAGTACCAGCGTTAGAACTGGTCGTCAACCACAAGTAACTCATATTTTCTGTTATTTTCTTATATTTTATTGTTGTTTCTTCTTTATTATTTTCAAGTTTTAATACGAATCTCTTTATTTTATTTTTCCTATTCTTCACATATTTTACTGCACTTTTTCTACCTTTATGGAATGTCGTGCTCATAGAGATGCTCATGACGCTAGCTTTTGATTTGGGATTGTCGATGATCACAAATAGCTTGATCCTATCTTGTAGTTGTTTGTCGATTGTAACAGATAAAACTAAGAAAAAGAATTTTTAAGAACGAAAGAAGCGGATAGAGGAAAGGGAGACTTAAAGAAGAAGAAACTTGAGGAGACAAGACAAATTTTCATTCATTCGATATTGAAAATCCTAATTTGATTGGGGTTTTAACCCAAAAATACAAAACGACGCAACATAGAATATTAAAACGACACAGTTTAACTAAAACATAAAATTAGACATCAAAACTACAACGCTTTGATTATTTTAAAATGACACGTTACACCAATGTAATTAGAACTCTGTAGTGGAGTAGCTTGCAAGATTGCTTGTTTTCGATCACCACTACTACATCACCTCTTATGCGTCTCGTTGGATAGAGACAATGAAATTTTATATCGGTTGATGGGTTTCTATGGTCTTACGAGAATGTTTTGATGTTCTTTGCTCTTTTGGGTTTTATTTTTTGTTTCATATGGATGAGTTTTTTGGCTGACATAATCCTCAAATCTCTTGCTAAGTTTACGTGTGTTACATATTTTGAACCTTCCATTGTTTCTAATAGAACTCAATTATCTCTATTAAAAAAATGAGTTTTGCTATTGACCGCCCTTAGAATTGTCAACAAGAACTACATAGATTCAAATCATTAATGCTTATTTTGCTATTCAATAGAATCTAATAGAATATAATTAATTACATTCGTAAAAGTTGTATTCCATTAATTAACAATATTTAATGTAATTAAACCATAAAACACTAAAACAAATCTTAAACACTAAAAATTAAACCATAAACTCTAAACCCTAAAACACTACCCTAAAATAGAATCCCTAAACCCTAACCCAACCTTAAAACTAAAACCCTAAATCATAAGCCATAAACCCTAAACTAAAATATTAAATCTTAAACCCTAGACCCATAAATCGTAAACCGTAACCCATAAACCCTAAAACCTACCATAAACTCTAAATCTTAAACAATAAACCCTAAACCTTTTTAGGTGAATACTAATTACATTAAATTTACTAAGTTAATGAAACACGACTTTTTAAGAATGTAATTAATTACATTCTATTGAAAAGCAAAATAAATATTAATTATTAGAATTTATGTAGTTCTTATCAACAGCCCTAATCAATAGCAAAATCCTAAAAAAATCATTTGAATCACATTCTGTAAATTATTCTAAAGTTATAGGTTTTATTTTAATCAAATAATTATTTACTCATCAACGGGGTTGGTCCAATTGGTAACCAACTTAGTATCGCTTAAGCAGGTCTTAAGTTTGAGGCATGTGTATGTAGAAAATTCCAGCTGGGAGACTCACCTACCAAAACTAGGTGTGCGACGCGAATCGGTCCGAATTAGTCAGGACGAAACCATGTAAACCAGAAGGGCAACCAAAAAAATCGAACCAAGAATAGATCAAACGCGTGTTTCATGAATTTTATACATTTATAAAAAGAGAGAGATCCATTTTCATATTTTCAATATGAAATCATGTGAACGGAGATTTGATAAAGAAGGGAAAACTTTTCCTAGACCATCAAAAGGAAGCATCAATTCGTGAAGACAGCACTAAACCCACAACACTAGAACAAAGCACATAACTTGTACTCTTTATCCACTTTCTTGCCTTGGTTATGGATGTTGCTTGCGGACGAGGATTGAAGAATCATTTTTTGGATTGAACCAAATAAACATCAATGAGAAATCTCATTCCCTTGTTAGCAATAAAAGTACGGCACCCTTGCATTTTACTTAACTAATTAGTTTGCGGTTACTGCTTAGATTAAAACGAATTTCAACGTCTTCAATATTTATTTATGATGATACTATATATTATAAGTTAAACTACATAAATAGCCATCAGACTATTGTTGAAAAATTACTGTGAAATGAAACTATTAGCACGCTGACCGGAAAATAAAGCAAATTAAAAGAGATCGAACAATTTGTTGTGTCGTGGTATGAACACTATTTTAGAAACAAATTCGTCCTGATTGGTGCAATCGTTGCACTGGACAATGCCCCTAAGGTTAACACAACGCCTTCGAAATTCGTACACCCGAATTTTGAAGTTGGACAAAGTGGTATTGCCTCTCTCTTCTTGTAATACCCCGAAAATTTTACTAAGTTATATAAGGGTCATTTAGTACTAAGGTTTTGGCATAAGGCTAACTTAGTGACTAAAATGACAAAAGATAAAAGTTAGTGATCAAAATGAAAAGTTGGTAAAAGTTCAGGAACCCAGGTGTAAATTCTCCCAAGATGATTTTTATTCAGTATGAGGATAAATTCGATCAGAATAAGGATTTTGGTAATAGTTTTGGAGGTTAGAATGCAATAGAAAATATAAAATTTTGATCGAATAAAATTGTTAAGCGTGCTCAGATTAGAGAAAAGTTTTGGGTGACCTTTTGGGAAGTGTCACATAACAGTATTTTGATTTGTAAAAAGGACTCAGAAGAAATGGGAAAGATTCGTATAAATGCTTAATGAAGGATTTTCAAGAAAGATGCTACCTGATAGAGATTTTGGGTAATTATCGGCATTTTTGGATTGAGTCAAATTTCTAAGTTTGACTTTATTAAATGGAGGATTTTATATGAAAATATGAATTTATTCATGAAATTAGGGAAATATATGATTCTCGGATTAGAGTTGATAGTTCGATAAAGGAAAAATCGTAGAAGGTGAAAATCAAGAAATTAGATCGAACAAAAATCATAAATAATATTTTATGATTGTTTAATGATGAGGACCAAGCCGTCAACTCTAAGGGGGAGAGAAGAGAGAAATTTCGACAAAGGGGAGAGAAGAGAGAAATTTCGACAAAGAGAGGAGGGAGATTTCGACAAGAGCAATGAGAGATTTCGAAAAGGCTTCAACCATTCTTCATCTTTTTATTTCTTGTTCAATTAGGTTTATGCTAGAAATTCTTTGTCTTGTGTTTCTTTGGAACCTAGCCATGAACTAAATCTATTTGGCTAAGGTTATTGTGTTTTGTGGTTGTAAGAAACAATTAGATTTTGTTTAGGTAATAAGAGTTTGCACTTTCAATTCAAGGTTTACTTATTCTTGGTTTTTCTTCTTGTTTGCGAGTGAATTGGGAGAGGATCTCGTAACTTCATCTATTTATCTAATATCGGGAGAGTTAGATTCAAGAAACGAATGAGTATGGTCTTTATTCAATCTATCGATGGTGAAGATTAATCAAGCTTAGGAATAAGTTAAGGATTTCAACGGCTAAGAGGAGCACAAGATTGGTTGTTGTCCACCCTTGATTCACGGAGGGATGTATTATCAAGGAATGCACAAATAGCTAAGGCTTATATTGTGCCTCTAACTTACCCTAAATAAACCCTACATATTCGGCCAAATACCCCCTTCCCCAAATCCCCTAGCCGTCACCTTCCCCCAATCTAAACCCTTGTTTTCTTTCTCTCATTATTACTCACACCCACCATATTTACTACCTATCTTTTCTATTTAACCCATCACCCTTAACTTCCAAGAAACCTATTCCTACTTTTCACCTTGCAACTCTTAAGTTTCTTTTGCTTTCTTTTCTTTGTTTCTACCAAACTCACAACCAAGATCATCCATGGCATCCAAAATCGAATTTTTGGTTCATCCAAGTTCCTCCAAAGAACCAAGATAGAAGAAGTTTGCTACACCGGTTGTTCAAGAAAGATTTCACTCAAAGTTTGAAAGCCAAAATATTTGCGAAGAACAAGGCTTCGAATACTCAAACTCTCATCCAGATTTTGGCCTTGAACCATTCATCTTCGAAAGGATTGCACATCAAAAGTGGCAAATCTTTTGCCATCAATCGGAACCGGGTAACATCTCATGGGTAAGAGAATTCTATGCTCACTCACCTAACCCCGATAATCCTTATGTTTTTGTTCGTGACAAGGCTATAGTCATAAGCCCCGAAAACATCAACACCTTTTACGGGCTCTACATCGAGAAGGACGAGCATCAAGCCTTTGTTGATCAACTCACACCCAAGCAACTCGACAAGGTGCTTCAAGAACTCACTCTTCCGGGAACTCATTGGAATGACGGTAAATACAAGGGCACGGTAAATCGCCTTCGGCTTAAACCCTAGGCAAAATTATGGAATAAGTTTGTTAAAACTTTTTTAATGCCCACCACACACAATACTACAGTTGATACACCTCGTCTTTTGCTCATACATTCTATCTTGCATAATCGCATCATTAACATTGGAAAACTTATTTGTGATGAGATTTTTGTATGTAGCACAAAAGACAAGGGTTATCTTTTCTTCCCTTGCTTAATTTCCAATCTTTGCAAGGAGATGCATGTCCCAATTGAGTCCATTGATGTAAAGGCCCTACCAAAGTCCGGTTGGAATCGATCACAAATCTGAAAGCTAATGGGAGAGGCACCGGTAAAATCCCTAACGCCTTCAGTTGCCGCGGCAACTCCTGCCGCCTCGGCAACCCCTAATGCCCAAGCAACTGATGCCCGGGCAACTCGGCCAACAACCCCAGGACAATTTGAAGCACTCTTACAACCGTTGGCGAAACGCCTTAGGCAAATTGAAGACCGCCAACTAATGTTCATGCGGTACATGAAGGATCACAACAATGCCATCACCCAAGTCATCCTGAAAAAGTACCCGGACAGCCGCGTGCCGTTCCCCATCTTTCCTGCCGAAATCCTTGCCACGGTAACCAATGAAGCAGTTGCTATGGCAACTGCAACAGATGATGCCATGACAACCTACACCGCGCCTGCCCAAGCAGTTGTCACGGCAACCAACACTGAAGATGTCGCGGCAACCAAAGCTAAAGACGCCCCGACAACCACTGCAAAAGCCAAAGGTAAAGCACCTATGCCCAAATCATCTCGTACTGAATCATTGTCTAATTTTTCAGATTTGCATGAGTCCTCCATTTCACCAACAAAGACCGCACCAATCGAATCCTCCAAGCCCAAACGAAAAGCCAATGAAATTGATGAAGAGGACGATAAGGAAAACCCCGTACGAGGATCGATTCCACCATCGGCAACAAGGAAGCAACCACCGCGTTCAAGCAAAAGAATCAAGACACATACCACAAGGAAACTAATCATCCACGACGACAAACTCAGAGTAAGTCATCGTTTGCATTTTACTTTTCTTTATTTTTATTTGTTGCATGCATTGAGGATAATGCGTCGCTCGAGTTTGGGGGGGATTGTTATTAGTTAGTTACCATGTTTAGTTGCATTCATCTTAAGTATTGCATTTAGGATACATAAATTGCTTGCCATGCCTTTAGTTGGAACAAGAATTGCCTAGATTTGATGAATATCCAATGATGACTTTGCCAATGTACTTAATTGATAGAACTTTTTATTCTAGGATAAACATGGAAACACTTAGAATCTTACTATGATGCTAAACTTGATGAAACACTGAACGCTTGATTGATTTAAAGAATTCTAACAAACTTAGGTTGATAGTTAAAAAGTTGGGGGATTAGAATAAAAATTGGATGAATACTAGAGGTGCCCGAAATTGGCTCTAGTATGTGCTAAAAATTGATCGCTAGAGATGCCCGGAATCAGCTCTAGTATGTGCTAAAAATTGATCGCTAGAGGTGCCTGAAACCAGCTCTAGTCGAATGAATTAATTAACTTATGAAAACTAAAAACAAAACACTAGAGGTGCCTAAAACCGGCTCTAGTTAAAACATGTTAAAAAAACCCAATGAAGTAATTTGAAAACCTCTTGTTTGCACAGAATCTGAAAAACCAACTTGCACACAACTCCGCACACACTCACAAGCATTATAGTTTGATTCTGAGTAACTCCTAAGTTTTCCGAAAAATGAAAAGCCAATCAGACGTTGTGCCAAGATTCTGAGAATTGAAATCAAGTTCAAAGCTAAGTTTGTGAAAATTGAAGTCTTGGTGGGTAATTATTATTAGTTTACATTGCTTGAGGACAAGCAATAGTTCGAGTTCGAGGGTTTGTTAAGTGTCTAAAAGTACTATTTTATTCACCCTTTTTATTCATATTATTGCTAGACTTACGCTCATATTAGTTGCAGTATTATCCATTCATGCATGTTTGCATTATTTCCTTGGTGGACAAGCTTGATTTCAAATTTTGCTTAATTTTGTGGAAAAAAATACTGCTTTGGTGTGTTTTTGTGTGTATACAAAATCACTTGCCAAAGCAAGGCTGGAACCAGTTGCCAGGGCAATGCATGAAGGAGATACCGACCTAGTTGCCAGGGTAATTTTCGATACGGGATAAGATGATATGGTAGTCGAAATTGATGACTATATAAGCCCAAGATGACGTGGAGCAGATTTAAATCCCAAAGAAGTTTGATTTTCATGAAGAGGTTAAAGAGAAATTAAATCCCAAGAAGATAAGAGAAGTTCTAGAAGGAACTTAAATATAATAAAGAATTATATTCTTTAAAGATATTTAATTCCAACTTAACTTCCTCCTCAAAAAAGACTTTGACCTAGCCCTATAAATTGAGGACCAAGCCGTCAACTCTAAGGGGGAGAGAAGAGAGAAATTTCGAAAAAGGGGAGATAAGAGAGAAATTTCGACAAAGAGAGGAGGGAGAGTTCGACAAGAGGAAGAAGAGATTTTGACAAGGCTTCAACCATTCTTCATTTTTTTCTTTCTTGTTCAATTAGGTTTATGCTAGGAATTCTTTGTCTTGTGTTTCTTTGGAACCTAGCCATGAACTAAATCTATTTGGCTAATGTTATTGTGTTTTGTGGTTGTGAGAAACAATTGGATTTTGTTTAGGTAATAAGAGTTTGCACTTTCAATTCAAGGTTTACTCATTCTTGGTTTTTCTTCTTGTTTGCGAGTGAATTGGGAGAGGATCTCGTAACTTCATCTATTTATCTAATACCGGGAGAGTTAGATTCAAGAAACGAATGAGTATGGTCTATATTCAATCTATCGATGGTGAAGATTAATCCGTCTTAGGAATACGTTAAGGATTTCAACGGCTAAGAGGAACGCAAGATTGGTTGTTGTTCACCCTTGATTCACCCAGGGATGTATTATCAAGGCATGCACAAATGCTAGAGTTTCGACTTAGGGATAAGAAGAAACCATTGAAGAACGCTCTGCCGAACCTTGAAGTTGCTGCCCAGCCGCCCAAACAGTTGCCCAGCCAGTCGCCCAGGAAACCGTCGATTAGATGCCAAGGCAACCCCGCTGCAATCAGCTATCACACCTCAACTCACGATAACCTGGCCTATTATCTCTCATTTGATTACATCTTATTTTACTTATTTGCTTTCTAGTTTAGTTGTTAGTTAAACTCTTACAATCTTCTACTTGTGTTCTTTTACTTTTTACAGAGCAAGAGAGTAGATTCTTGAAGTGGCACCAATCCCTATAGAGACGATATCTTTTATACTATAACTTTCGACGTGTACACTTGCACAATTACGGAGCACTTATTACGCGCAACACGTTTTTGGCGCTGTTGTCGGGGATTGGCAATAGAAACTTTGTTTTTATTTTCTTTCATTTTTTATTTTTCTTGTTTAAGATTCAAAGGGTTAACAAACTTTGGTTTTGCATTGGTATATGACCAGGGCGAGACCGATTACATCAAAATATCCCTTTGATCCAAAAATCGAACGAACCTTGTAAAAACTAAGACGAAGGTTAAGAGTAGCAATGGCTAATCAAGACGACAATATGAATCAAGATGTTCCAGCAGGAGGATGAGTGATTCTTGCACGAAACAGAACTATTCGAGACTATCTTGAAGAAGATCTTGAAAGACTCAATCCAGGAGTTGTCACACTTGAAATTGAAGACGACGACTTTGAGTTGAAACCGGTGATGTTCAATATGATCAACACAATTGGTCAATTTGGCCGCTCAGCAACTGAAGATGCACGGCAACATCTTAAATCTTTCCTCGAGATTTGCAATTCATTCAAAATACAAGGAGTCACCCCCGATGTTTTACGACTAAGATTATTCCCCTATTCATTGAGGGATAGGGCGAAAGCATGGTTGAATAGTATTCCTGCCGAATCAATAGGATTTTGGACCGATCTTTGTCGTGATTTCCTTGCTCGATTTAATCCTACAAATTTGACTGATAAGCTTCGTAACGAAATTACTTTTTTTCGGCAGGCAGATGATGAATCCATGTACGAGGCTTGGGAGCGATATAGAGAACTTCTACACAAATGCCCCCTACATGGATTCCCAGTGTGGACACAAGTAACAATGTTTTACAATGCTGTGAATACACCAACAAGGATGATGCTAGATGCCTCGGAAAACGACATACTCCTAGATAAGTCACCGGAGGAAGCAATGCAAATTCTAAACAGGCTTGCCAAGAATGATTATCAATTCTCATCTGCCAGAAGAGGAGGAGTTAGACGCCAAGCCACAATACATGAACTGGGATCATCAGACTCACAACTGGCCACTCTAATCAAGATGGTCCAGAACATGCAGAAACCAAACAATACACATGAGGTCAAGGTAATGGATTCCTTTTCTGAGTTATGTGGTGGTAACCATGATTCATCTGAATGTATGCAGAATATGAAATCCAACTTTTATGTGGGGAATTACAACCGGAACAACAATGTGATGTCCAATACATACAATCCAGCTTGGAAGAAGCACCCGAATTTTTCATGGAGTAATCCCAACAATGCTCTAAACCAGAACAATCAGAATGCACAAGCATCGGGATTCCAGCAGAATATGCCACGGCAACAGTTGCCGCAGCAACAATCGACAACATCTAGTTCTTTGGAAAATTCTCTCAATGCTTTTATGTTGAAAACTGAATCTTATATGGCTGAGAATAGTAACTTCATAAAAAGAACTGGAGCTTTTATTAACAGGACCAAGATGATATTGCAAAACCAAGAGGCGGCAATCAAATCATTGGAAAATCAAGTCGGACAATTTGCTCAAAACCTAAATACTAGACCACAAGGAGGTTTACCTAGCGATACTGAAGTCGCAAGAGGAACTGGCCATGAGCAATGTAAGGCGATCACCACTAGAAGTGGCCAACAACTTAAATAGGCTCAAGCTCGCTCATCAAACAAAACTCCACAAAAAGAACAAGACAAACTTAGCGGCAAAGCCTCAGATGCTGAACCAGGAATTGCCGTGGCAACCAGAGATAAGCATGCCTCAGCAACCAGCGATAAGGATACCGCGTCAACCAATGATAGGCACGCCACGGCAACCCCAGTTGTCAATGCCTCGGCAACTTTAGTTGCCCCGGCAATGCCATCAATCAGGTTCCAGCTTTGTTTATAGAATTATGGAAGATGGTGTGAAGGTTGAAGATGAAGATGGCTTGCGAATTGTTGATGTTGTTTTGTCCTCGGCACCCTCTTAGACTCAATTATCTAAGCAAGCAACCTCAAGCGGCTCTAACTCACCCTCCTAGACACAATTACCTAGGCAAGCAAGAGTGTAAAGATGATCTTCATCACAAGAACTTGACGAACTTATGTTGAAGAAGACTTCTAATACGAAAAATAACAAGGCAAATTCATCTACATTGAAAATAAAATGGCCCATGGCCAAAGGTTTTTTGTAACTCAAAACTTCATGATGTTCTTCTTATTAATGAAGCAAATATGCCTTTAAATAGGCTACAAATGAAGAGTTCAACTTAAATTAGGAAAAATAAACATAATAATAAAATAAATAAACATATTTTATCTAACCTAAAAAACTAATAAATAAATAAAAAATCTAATCCTAAATCATCTAAATATCTTCATAAAGAATCCTAGATTAAATTTAAGTACAAATAATCAATAAAATTATTGAAAATTCGTAATAAATAATATTTCCCGTAATAAATCCATATAGAGATTTCTGCTCGCATAGTCTTCACTAAAACGGACATAACTTGAGCTCCCGATGTCGAATAGATGCGTTTCAAGATGCGTTGGAAAGCTAAGAGACATACGAATATGTTTGAAGAAGACATGTAGACTCAGAAGTGCCCGTATCCCATCTGAAAATTAGATGCAAGTCGGCTGAAATTCCAGACTTATAAAACAACTTCAACTCTTTGGCTACAATGCATCATGTTAGCCCCCCATACATGTATCAATAAGTTTTCTTAAACACTTAATAAATTCAATCCCAAGAGTTGGGTGATTCTATTGAGAAGGACATATTGAATTCACCGATTAATGAGGTTGGGTACTTATTCTTAATAATTTCTTATCCAGAGTTTGGGTGGTTCATTTAAGATAAACTTGAAGAAATTCACCTTATTTATTGTGAGGTTGAGCTGCTGTATAAAGCTCGTAATTATTTCATAGCCCCGTTTCGGGTGGTTTAGGTTGAGATAAACCTGATAAAATAACCTATGCAATGAGAAGGAATAGTCACCTTCTATGAAAAATGTTGGGCCTTTTTTCTAGTACACTTACTAGAATCTTGAGGAAAGAGGGCTATATAAATATACTTTTGTATAGACTCTTTTGTGGACACATTGAGGACTTCGGTGGATGAAGGGTTTAGTTGTGTGTTATGAGTTCCCCCTAGTCTGAGAAAGTTCAAGATTCGTTCACTTATCTAAGAGAAGAATTACCCATCATCACTATGTACTAGTTCCAGATACGTTCACTAGTGCTTAAGAAACTAATCTCGCTATTGCTCTTCTCTCGTTACTTTTAAAAAAACTCGAATTCGTCTTTCTATTGTTAAAGGAATGAATCCTTTCGCATTAGTAGGGGAATGTTGGTAATGCTCAAAGAGTGTAAGAGCACTTATCCCATATTGGGAGGGAATATCCTTTGGAAGGGTATTTAAAGAGTCTTCCTTTCTTTCCTTTGTTGAATGTGGCAAGACAAACAACTCGAACACGTGCGCCGCCGCCGTCCGATCAGTCATGGTTGTGGTAACACGTGTCTTAGACACGTCCGCGCACGTTCTATTCTTTTTGGAGAAAATTCATAAGAGTTTTAATTTTAATTTTCTACAACTATGAAAGAATTTTATTCTCGGGTTTATAGACTGTTTTTCAAAACTGAAGGTTTAAAATTTATAGCTATAATTGATGTTGTTACAGGCAGTATTTTCGGGACAAATTTGGACTATTTTGAGCATGTATTACTGCAATAATACATGAGTAACACGCTTAATTGCTAGTTGGTTTTCTGTTGTTTTAACAGCTATCTTCAGCATGAACCTGGATAGGTTTGAGGCTGGGTTCATTCGAATTATAACAACATTTTTTACAACCAATTATTCCAAAATTTATGGGGCATTATTGCTGTGTTTTTGGACAGTTTTATTCAGAGTCTTACATTATAAATAGCTGATCTTTTAAACTTTTTTGATCATCCAAAATTCATATTTCAAACAATCTTTTCTCTCTATTTTCGAGTTCTTTGTTTTTGGTACTAAGAGAAAAGCAGTACCACCGCTTGTTCACTCTGATATTCGGGTGTACGAATATTTAGAGATACCGGGCTAACCTCAAGGAATGACCGCTTACTGCAGCGATTACACACATCAAGGCAAATTCGTTTCTAAGGCAGTGGTTCTACCACGGCACGGTTACTATTTTTGTGTTTGTTTTTATTTCTAATTATTCAATCAGTGCTAACAATTTATTTTGCTATTTCTATTTAACCAACACCAGTCACGAAAGACAGAAGATCCTCAAACTGAGGAACGAACATGGGCATATCAAAGTCCTCAAACTGAGGTAAGACTTGTAAATTTTACAAAAAGAAATGGCACATTAAATCATAGTGCTTTAAGTTGAAGAATTTCGAAGAAGCTAAAGTTGATGTTGCAGAGTAGTACAATTACAGAGAACTCTCTGTAGCTTTTGATGATAACACAAGAGCAAGCGAGGATTGGATCCTTAACTCCACATGCTCCTTCAATATGTGATCCAAACAAGAACGATTTACAATCTATGAAGAAGTTCATGCATTATTTGTAGTAATAAGAAACCACGTTTTATGTAGAATCAACGAAGTTGGCACCGTAAAAAACATGATGTTCAATGGTATTGTGAGAACTCTCAATGGCATACGACATGTACCAGATCTGAAGAGGAGTCTTATTTCTCTAAGTTCCCTTGAGTTAGAGGGGTACAAGTACTCTGCTGAAGGCGGAGTTCTAAAGGTAAACAAGTGATGCTGCCATTACCTCTTCTTTTAAGGAGGATAATAGCAGACTTTAACATATATGTCTAGGGCATATAAGTGAGAATGACATGATAGAGATATACATAAAATGACTCCTAGACAACCAAGGGATTTGCGAACTCAAGTAAGTGAATATTGTAATTTTGTGAAGAAGAAGAAAGTTAGCTTCACAAAAGGAATCCACAATTCAAAAGTCACTCTAGAATACATCATTCTGACCTCGGGGGATCGTCTAGAGTGTCTTCCCTAGACCGAGACTCATATAGTTTGACTAATTTTGCCATCCCTAAATGAGAGGAATCATATATTTCAATTGGTGTTCCATCGAATAACTAATTGAGGAGATCATGGCTTCCAAAGCTTGAGGTTTGAACTTTGACTTCATGTTTTTTAAGGGGATTCTTGTAAGAGTTATTAAAGATTTGGAAAGTGTAGCGATGTCCGTTTCGCTAAAAAATACTGAGTTTTCGAAGTGTTGGTTGTCTTTCGGATATAAAAATATTTATCCGTGGGGTTTTGAAAAAATGCGTTATATTAGAAATTGGAGTCGCCACCGGCCACTTAGGTAGGCCGGACACCATAAAACCAGAGATTCAAAAACTTTAAGTTCGGGAGTCGGTTACGGATGGGGAAGGATTAGCACCCCACACCGCCCAAAATTGGTACTTTAATAATTACCGCTTTATTAATATTGGATTTTCCGGGTTAAAGTGACGATTAGTTTAAAATTCGGTTATAATTGCGAATAAATTTTAAAGGCCCCGTTATCCGAGAGTAAACGCCCAACCACTATCACTACGCCTGATACTGGCCCCGTTTATGCTCGGATAAAAGGGCACCGCATTGACATTATATATTCCATTATGCAAACTTAGTGAGCAAAATATAAAACGTGGCAAATAATTTAAATACAATACAAATAAATATTAACATAATAGAATACTAATCTAACATAAATAAAATACTAATCTAAAACATACGTACATAAATATTAATCTTACTTATAAATAAAAACAAATTTAACATAAATAAAATGCTAATATTCATAAATATTAATTTAAAACACAAATAAATATTAATCTAACACATAAATAAAAACGAATCTAACATAAATAAAATATTAATATAAAACGCAAATTTAAAACATATTAAATACTAATCTAAAACATAAACATACAAACTAAAAAATAAGAATACAATTTTAAAATAACTAATACTTCATTAAATTATAAAAAATTACAACACAAATAAAAGGGGAAGAAAATATACCTAACTAGGAGCTCGAATGAAGAATCCCAACTGAACCCCACCGAGATCTACCACGACCTCTCCAAAAATATTAACTAGATCGGTTCCAAAATAGGATCCCGATCGAATGTTGGATCGAACCAACTGGGGCCGAGGTGGCAATTTTTGGCATGTTTTGCGTGTAATCATCCCCTGCCCCATGCCTTGTATTTATAGGCAAATGGGTGGGTAAATAGGGTGACGTGGAGCAACATGCTCCACGTATTTTCTTCCTTTTTTTAATAATATATTTATTATTATTATTTTTTGATTTTTCATTAATTTTATATAATAATATTATTATTAAAATAATACTGATAACACTAAAACCCGGTCAAAAATGAATGATTACAGTTGCCCCTCTTTGCTTGTTCTTGTGAAACGAGGACAAAGCAAAGATCAAAAGCGCTAATTTTTGACCTACTTCCTCGTCTTTGGCTTCAGAATCACGTGTTCTTCTGGAACTCTCCGCTCTTCCTTAGCTGAATCTTCAAGCTTGTAAGTTCTTCCTGTATAACTTCTTCCCCCTCCGATCTTGGAGCTACAGGCTCTTTCTATATGGAACCCTTCACTGTGAAGCCTCAAGTTATGAGTCCCTCCTATATAGAACTTTTCACTCTGAGACGGTAAGGCTTGGAGTCCTTCCTATATAAAACTCTTTGCCTTCAACGCGGCTAGTTTTTCCTACATAAAACCTTCTGTGCCACGGATGGGTTCTTCTGACTGGGAGTTCCTCCTGTATAGAACTGATAGTCTTCAAACCTGGGAGCCGCCAATCTTTCCTATATAGAACTTTTAGCTTCTGAAATCTCGGAGCTACAGGTTCTTCCTATATAGAACCTTTCACTCTAAGACAGTAAAGCTCGGAGCCCTTCCTATATAGGACTCTTCGCCTTCAACACAACTAGTTTTCCTTATATAAAACCTTATGTGTCATGGGTGAATTCCTTCGGCTGGGAGTTCTTCCTATATAGAACTGCTAGTCTTCACCCTGGAGCTGCAAGCCCTTCCTATATAAAACTTTCAGCTCCTGAAGCCTCGGAGCGGCAGATTCTTCCTACATAGAACCTCTCGCTACGGGAGCTTGAAAATATAGGCCCTTTCTATATAGAACCTTTATCTTCGAATTTTTTTCTTTTTTTCTCTTTTTCTTTTTTTCCCCTCTTTTTCGGCTATTTTTCTCTCTTTTTCTTTTTTCTCTTCTCTCTTTTTTTCTATCTCATTTTCATTATCTTTTTTTTATAAGGCTGTTGATATCTTTGGACTTACACTTCTAAGGCTGCCGAAATATTTCTTCAAATTTTGGGATTCACGCCAAAAATGGCTACCGACATTTCTTCAGATTTAGGGATTCATGCCAAAAATGGCTACCGATCTTTCTTCAAATTTAGGGACTCACGCCGAAAATGGCTGCCAAAGTTTCTTCAATTTTGGGGACTCACGCCGAAAATGGCTGCCTAATCTTCTAGGGCTCACGCTGCTATAGCTGCCAAAATTTTTCTTCAATTTGGGGATTCACGCTGAAAATGGCTACCGATATTTCTTCAAATTTGGGGACTCACGCCGAAAATGGCTGCCAAAGTTTCTTCAATTTTGGGGACTCATGCCGAAAATGGCTGCCTAATCTTCTTCAATTTGGGGACTCACGCCGAAAATGGCGGCCAAACTTTCTTTAATTTGGGGCTCACGCCGAAAATGGCTGCCAATGTTTCTTCAATTTTGGGGACTCATGCCTAAAATGGCTACCTAATCTCCTTTAATTTGGGGACTCACGCCGAAAATGGCTGCCAAACTTTCTTTAATTTGGGGCTCACGCCGAAAATGGCTGCCAATCTTTCTTCAAATTTGGGGACTCACGCCGAGAATGGATGCCGATCTTTCTTCAAATTTGGGGACTCACACCGAAAATGGTTGCCTATCTTCTTCAATTTTGGGGATTCACGCCGAAAATGGCTACCGATCTTCTAGGACTCACGCTACTATCGCTGCCGAAATCTTTCTTTTCTTTAGTAAATTCTTTGACAATTCTTCAAATACCTGTCTAGGAACAAGCAAAAATTGACATGCCTCTATCTATATGATGCATGCAATGTCGTGCATTCTTCTTCTTCTTCTTCTTTTTGTTTCTTTTTCTTCTTCTTTTTTCTTTTAATTTCTTCTTCTTTTTTTCTTTTTTCTTTTTCACTTTTTCTCTTCTTCTTTTTCCTCTCTTTTTTCCTTCAATTTCTTCTTCTTTTTTTCTTTTTCTTTTTCTTTTTCTTTCTTACTCTCTTTCTTTCTCTCTTTTTCTTTTTTTCTCTTTTTCTTTCAGCCCTTTTTTGTTCTAAAGCCTTATACCCTGAAAGGTCGTTCCTTAGATTTCTCCATCTCTTTACTTCTTCATTGTATGCTCTTAAATCCTCATTTGAACATGCTTTTAAACCTTTTGTGCGGAAAGATTTTCTTATTTTCGGGGTTATCACTCGTCTTCATAAATGATCTTCTGGTTCTTATATTATTCTTATAAGAACCCTTGTCATCTTCTTCGCTTGGCGTTGCCCCATTCAACCACGAGCTCCACTGCTTTGAATTTTCTGGCCCATCATACAGAGCCTTGATCTATTTTTAGTCACCAAGGTGAGCCAAAATGCTTCCATCCCATGAGCTCATCCTTAAGCTTCTCGTAGCATTTCGACAGGAACTAACTTTCGGTCCCTATGCTTTAAATCTCATCATCATTCATTTTAAAGTAATGCAAAAGGCAATTTACTTGTGTATATTTCAAAAAAATAATGATTGTTTGAAAAGATAACAGTCATTTTGAAAATCACAACTTGGAGGGGATACCAAACATTTTGAAACCATTGTTTGGGACAAATGGTAAACATCCTCTCTCTCTTTTTTAAAGACCAAACATTTTTTAAAAAAGTTAATGTTTGGAGAATGGTAAACAAAATTCGAAGTATATTGCCAAACATTTTTTTAAAAACTAATGTTTGGGGGAAATGGTAAACATCAAAACTTTGGGAGAAAATGTCAAATCTTTTAAAACATCTTTGCCCCGAAATATCAAACACCATAGCGCATCTGCTTCAAGTTGCCAGAGATCAACTCTAATGAAGCGCATATTTAGAAGATCTTGACCATTGTGGAGATATATGCCAATGTATAGTTTCTTCTGGTCTAATAGGCTTTTGAGAGGAACAACCCTACCTAGTTTCTACCCCGTTTAAGGTGGCTCTCTTAATCTCACTATCTCACCATGCCCTATCCTTCCCTCATTTGGGTGTCGGTCAAGCACTTAGAAGTTTGACGTTCCTTGAAGCAAAGTTAACCCTTATAGGCGGAATGAAATCTGAAGTCATTCTCATTCAACTTGGATATCTATGGGTGACCATAATGGTCTTTGGGGCTTGTAATGTAGGCCTTTGGTTTATGGTTAAGTGGAACAGTATTTCTGTACTTGTGTAACTTGGATATGCCCATTATTCCTTCCTTTTTTTGGATCACTCTAGACTGCCCGTTTTCGGGTTTTCACCCTAGAGTTCATTTCCTTTCTTTTTACTGTAGGTTGCTTTGCATACTGGCCATATACTAATGTTCGTTTTCTGTTCAAGAATGTTTGATCCTCCAAAACTCCTCGGAACTGAGATTTCTTGAATGAAGGACTACGAATACATTTCTGGGAATTCTTGTGATTGGCACGCCCAGATGAAATGTTATCCTTTCTTTCTTCTTTTCTTTCTTTTTTTTTTCTTTTTTCTTTTTCACTTTTTTTCTTGGATCGCTCTAGACTGCCCATTTTTAGGTTTTCACCCTAGAGGTCACTTCCTTCAGTGTAGTTTGGTTGGATATTGATGCCAGCCGGCTCAGGCAGACTACTCTTTTTCTTCATTTTCAGGATCACTCTAGACTGCCCATTTTTGGGTTTTCACCCTAGATGTCATTTCCTTTTTCGAAATTGGCAATCTTCGGGCCGACTTGTCTTGACTTGGCTTCAATTCGAGCTTCTATACAGATTTTTAAAACTGATATTTACTTGAAATGTGGATTCCTTGTGTCTCTTGCTCATAGTTGAAGTCTTGTTCTTGTATTGTTTGATATGTGTGTGAAGCTTATACAATATTCTTTCTTTCTTTCTTTCTTTTTCTTTCTTTCTTTTTCTTTTCTTTTTTTTCTCTCTCTCTCTCTCTTTCTTCTTTTTTATTTTATTTTTCTTTTCTTTTCTTTTTTGTTTTGTTTTCTTTTTCTTTTTTCATTTTAGACTGCCCATTTTGGGTTTTTAGCCTTGAATCTCTTTCTTCTTATTCGGGTCTATAAATGTATCCTCGAATCAACACGTATCTATACTAGTATTGATGATATCCTCTACTCGAAGTTACTTGCCTCTCTGCAGCTCTTCTGATATTTACTCGATCTGGATTGCTTCGACCTTCTGATTACCATTTCTCTTCTTTTTTTTTGGTTTTTCGTTTGGACATATCCATGTTTTCAACCACTTTCTTCTGATAATTTTTTGATCTTCGTATCCAATCTGTATGGTCTCATCTCTGTCTTCGGGTAAAGTAAAAGAATACCATTCGTCGTCACATTCACAAATGTCCTGAGAATACCTTCAGGGGGTAGAGGTTTAGGGTCAACTTTCGTTTCAAGGATCTTAAACGACAAGTGCCTGAGAAGATAAATTCTTAAAATGGGAACTGCCCATTGTCTAAACACTCGCTTTGTTCCTCTGTTGGCATAAGTAAACTAACAGATACTCACATTTACAGTATCCCCCCAACATTCAATCTCTTCTAAATATATGTAACTTATAGTTGATCTTTGGGTTTGAAGCAAATGTACTGTTGCATTCAAAATTCGAGGACCTGGTATATAAATGATATATACATGTGTCCATTAAAAAATGCGTGTATATGCATATGGGAGAACAAAACTACCCTATAAAAATAAAATGTTTAAAGAATCAAGAATGTAAAAATGCTTTTCTAAATGGAAATGTGATTTTTAATTCTAAAAATATCTGTTTGAGAGTTTTTTTCTTCTTTTTTCTTTTTTTTCAAAGCATTGAGCATTTCTTTGTGAACTGATGGGAAAACCATAAGGACCTCCGGACTACCTCCCGAGTACTAACTCATTTCGGTCCTTTGTAGTGTAGGCTTGTGCCACTTCTATTGTTTTTCCTTGCTGGGTCAATTCTTGTCATGACTCCCTCGTCAACCAACTTCTTGATTTCTTCTATTAACAACCTCAAATTTCTTGGTGCCATGCCCCGGTTCCTTAATGTAGAACTTACATGCACTGTATGGATTAAAACTGTGGGCATATGAGCTGGGTGTAATTTTATCGGCCCGGAGGTAAGGTACTAACCCTTGACCAGATGAGGCCACATGGAATACTCTGAATATCTCTAAATATGTACTTGTTCGAGGAATTTTTCTCGGTGATTCGGAGGAATCTACCTGTCTTCTTCTCTTACGATCACGAGAACCTTGAAAGTGGTACCCATTTATCTCTTTCTTTCATTCTGCTCCTAGACAGGTCTGGTCTTTAAACTTAGGTCTCAGAGTGCATGTTCGTTTCTCTCTCCGACTGTCATTAAGTCCTCAAAGTTGGCCTTTATTTTCTCGAGCATCTTATTAAAAGTGGCATGTAAGTCACTTTCTTCTTCATCTACGGGAGGTTGTACCTGGGTCGCTAAACACAGCCACCTCAAAGCACGTTTCTTGAAGCCTTCATCAAGTTTCATCTTCGTACCCGGGAGATACTGATGACTTGGTGATAGGTCTAAAGTATATATGTATTGCCCATAAAGACGTCGGTTAAGTCTCCGTATGACTACACTTGGTCTCTACTCAAACAGTTGTACCATATCACGGTAGGTCCTGCTAGACTGTCGTAGAAGTAGTGGATCGGCAATTTTTCATTCTCGATGTAGTCCTCTATCTTTCTGTAGGACGTGGTCAGGTGAATCTTGGGGCAGCTTGTTCCGTCATCATGCGTAAATATGGGAATCTTTGAAATCTGGAGGAATGACCAAATCAGGGTTCAAACAAAGTTTTCTTGTATCGAAGACATCAAACTTCTTTTTTTTCTTTTTTCCTCTCGAGCCCATCTTTTAACAGCTCGAATCTTGATTTTTGAGTGTCTTCAATTCTTTTATCCATGATAAAACCCTAATTGGTTTTTGAATTACTCATAAAATTTATGCAAGGTAATAATAATGCAAGGTAATGATAATGTCATGTAAAACATGCCAGGATCGTGCAAAGCAATGCAATGCAATCCTAAAATATAAACATGAATGCAATAAGGTATTGATTCCAAAAGTGATCCCATAGAACGACGTTCATTGAGGCCAAAAGGTTTCATTATATCAGTTATTAGATATTTATAGTTACTGATAAGCTTCAGTGCCTACTTTCTTAACTTCATCCAGTAGTCCGGTCAGCTTGCCTCTGTAGTCCAACACTTGGTCCATGTTCTGACAAAGCCTGCCATCTTGTTGAGCCGTCTTACCTGCTCGGGTAATATCGATCTTCCGGTCTTCATCTATCCAATGCTTAGTCTTTCGCAGCTTGGAAGTTGTCATTTCCTACTGAAGAGTGTTGGATTGTCATTGCTTTGTCATAAACTTGTTTCCAAAACTCTTGTTAATGGCTAAGTTATTCTATAGCTCATCTCTGGAGACTGTCGTAACTATTCCCAATTTCCTCAAACTTACCTAATAACAGTCTGACTTGATTATTGCTTGACTAGTTTCTCTTCTTCTAATATTCTGAGTCGTCTTTCAACTGGACAACACCATTCATCTATTCTTTAAAGGTGACCCAATCTGATATTCTTAAACACTCAGGAAAGCTTCTGGTGATCATTCTGCAAATTCAATTTTATCCAAGTTATCTCTCTCTTATCTGAGCTGGCTGAACTCGAAAGAATATCCCTCTCCTGGGATGCCCCTATCTATGATCTTCAAATTTAACTCGTTTGAGTGACCCACTTCGGTATTACTCGAACTTTGTCCTAGATATCGATTCCTCCTCAACTTTGCCCCTCGGATGATTGTTAACTCAGTATAGAATTGGGGAACTCCGTCTTCGAAACCTAAAATCCTCATCGCGATAAGATCTTGAACTCATTCCTCAGGGCCCCGTAATCCTCAATACCGTGACCCAAATTTCCTAAACGGTAACTGCCTCTAGCACGTGTGTCGTAATCTCTCGGATAAGACGGTCTCTTCGCTAGAGACTTCACCGAGGTAATAAGGCTCTTGTCGATAAACATTAGGAGTAGTTCGGTGTATCTCACAGGAATCGAGATATACTTCTTTTCATTACTTGCTTCTCAAGTTTCTTCTGGACCGAGCTCTATTTTTGGAAAGCCCGACTCAAGCATACCTTCCGCCTGTTTATTGATGCAGATTACAAAAAGGGTTCAATTTGTCGTATTTGGCTGACTTGGAGGTAGAATTCTGACTATCTCGCTCTCTATTTTGATCCTTAATCGGTTCTTCTTTCGGTTTGATGGATCGCTTACATTTCGTCAAAGTATTCATCTGATTCATCACATCTTCCCTCTGCTTCTTTCAACTCTTGCACTTTACTTTGCTCATTACCAGTACCGTGTCTGACATGAAGTCTTCAGATAGTTCTGGATCTGTGCCCTCTAATATCTGACCAGACGACCTGTTGCCAATTATGAACGATTTCTGAGATTCGAGGAACCACTTCGGGAATCAATACCCTATAAATGCGAGAATGCATGCAAATGCGATGTTGATTCTCGAACAGTCTTTGAAAAACTTTCAATAGAGAAAATGTATGTTTGCAAGAAATTAATAATGAATTATAGGCAACAGTTGAATTTATTCTAGAGACCTTGACTTCGGGAAGCAAAACTTGTGCTCCACATCTCGACATCGTCTTCAGGATGATGGATGACTCCGTCTTCTCCTCTTATTCTATTCTATGGACTCGTGACGTCGTGATCTTTATTTTTGTGGCTTCTGAAAAGGACATCAGACAATATATTTTCTTCTGTAGATCTGGGTACGTCTAAACATGGATGAATTCTATCGATCCTAGGGGAGTACTTTAAAACTTTTTGGGGTTTAAATTAAAATTTTCAAGGATCATTTGGTTTAAAAATTCCCTTTTTTATTATCAAAAAGTTTCAACTTACTTAAAAAATGAAACTTTTAGGTTTCTTTTTGTTATTATTATTATTCTGAAAGTTTTATGAGGGAATAAGTTTCAAAGCAAAATAATAATATTTTCAATTTTTTTAAATGAGTTTAATTAAAATCTGAGATTTTTTAAAAAATGGTCAAATGTGAAGATTTAAAATTGGGGTTCTGCGACCCTAACTGAATCTTCTGCGTCGCACGTACCTTACTATCATACCGTCTTCTTTCGCGATTGGTCTTTGCTCGGCCTAACATGATACTGTAATATTATCGTTTCTGGTAAAACAAACTTTTTCTATTTTGAAAGCCTTTTAATGGACTGTTCTTGAATCAACACCATGTCATGATATGCAACATGAATGCAAATAAAGGCGTTGATTCCGCTGGTAATCACCTTTCCGAACGACTTTCATGGGAATTAAAGGGTCTAGATTACAAAAAATGTCCATATTACAAAAGAAGTCTCTATTGCAAAAAGAGTCTCTATTACAAAAAGTCTTAATTACAAAATAAAATTCTACACATAAGCCCTAGCTCTACCTCCTAGCTCCTCGACAGCTCTGAGCAACTTGATAAACCTCGATGCTTCTTCCATGTCTCGGGTTACGAAAGGTCGGAGAATCGTGGCTTCGGTAGCTAAGTCATTCACACACCTTGTAGCTCGTTGTATGTCCACCATCAGGGTCTCGTGTGTATACTTTGGCACTACACGCTTGTTCGGCAAATCGTTACCTCGGATCTGTTGATTAATCTTTGACCAATGTCATACAACTGGATCGATGTCGTCCTTCCTAAGACACCTTTTTTCCATGATGAAAGATTTTCTAATCGGGAAAACCACTTGAATCAACGCCTCTATGTAATGTTGATGCAATGATAATGCAACAAAAGTATGTGTGAAATAAAAATAAAAATAAAACACAAAAAAGAGTTAGTACCGGATAAAAATAATAAATACATAAAAGGACAAATTAAATAAGGTAAACAAACAAAAAAAACCCTATTTATCCCGTCTAAACACCTAAGGTTATCCGCATGGCACTAAAAGGGTGGATTTCTATATGTTCTCTACATGCAGTGTTGGTGCTAGGAGGTACCCGAATTGTCCTTGCTGTCCTCTACTAAGAGTAGCAAGACCCCCGATCATCACCCATTATAGGCTCCTTTCAACCGGGTTCAATTCAGGGGACCCATTTACTTATGCCCGTACGAAGGAACGATATCCTTACGAAAGCATAAGGTACTCGAGCCCCGAAGGTACTTGCTAGGCCCATACGGGAGAACGATATCTCCACGAAAGCATTAGCGTTTTCCCCCCACTTAAAAAACGGGTTTATATGCCATATTTTAAATGCGTTAAAATAAACGCGCAATTATAACTAAATGTTAATTTAATAGTCACTTTAACCCGAAATTTCTAATATTAATAAAGCGGTAATTATTTTAAAAAGCTTGACTCTCTTCTTGTTTTCGAAAAACAAAAAAATCCCCAGCGGAGTCGCCATATGTAGCGATGTCCGTTTCGCTAAAAAATACTGAGTTTTCGAAGTGGTGGTTGTCTTTCGGATATAAAATATTTATCCGTGGGGTTTTGAAAAAACGCGTTATATTAGAAATTTGAGTCGCCACCGGCCACTTAGGTAGGTCAGACACCATAAAACCAGAGATTCAAAAACTTTGAGTTCGGGAGTCGGTTACGGATGGGGAAGGATTAGCACCCCCACACCGCACAAAATTGGTACTTTAATAATTACCGCTTTATTAATATTGGATTTTCCGGGTTAAAGTGACGATTAGTTTAAAACTCGGTTATAATTGCGAATAAATTTTAAAGGCCCCGTTATCCGAGAGTAAACGCCCAACCACTATCACTACGCCTGATACTGGCCCCGTTTACGCTCGGATAAAAGGCCACTGCATTGACATTATATATTCCATTATGCAAACTTAGTGAGCAAAATATAAAACGTGGCAAATAATTTAAATACAATACAAATAAATATTAACATAATAGAATACTAATCTAACATAAATAAAATACTAATATAAAACATACGTACATAAATATTAATCTTACTTATAAATAAAAACAAATTTAACATAAATAAAATGCTAATATTCATAAATATTAATTTAAAACACAAATAAATATTAATCTAACACATAAATAAAAACGAATCTAACATAAATAAAATATTAATATAAAACACAAATTTAAAACATATTAAATACTAATCTAAAACATAAACATACAAACTAAAAAATAAGAATACAATTTTAAAATAACTAATACTTCATTAAATTATAAAAATTACAACACAAATAAAAGGGGAAGAAAATATACCTAACTAGGAGCTCGAATGACGAACCCCGACTGAACCCCACTGAGATCTACCACGACCTCTCCAAAAATATTAACTAGATCGGTTCCAAAATAGGACCCCGATCTAATGTTGGATCGAACCAACTGGGGCCGAGGGCACTGCCCCTAACCCCCCAATTGGGGAGCCAAGTTCATCGCCAATTTGTTGGCAATTTTTGGCATGTTTTGCGTGTAATCATCCCCTGCCCCATGCCTTGTATTTATAGGCAAATGGGTGGGTAAATAGGGTGACGTGGAGCAACATGTTCCACGTATTTTCTTCTTTTTTTTTCCTTTTTTTAATAATATATTTTTATTATTATTTTTTGATTTTTTATTAATTTTATATTAATAATATTATTATTAAAATAATACTGATAACACTAAAACCCGGTCAAAAATGAGTGATTACAGAAAGATGACGAAGAGAGGAAGATTTTGATGTCATTATTGATTACAACATAGTAATGACCATTGATTGCGGTGAAGGAGCAGCATCTTTGGTGTCTGTTACTACTTTGGATGAAGAGCGAAAAAATGAGGCTTAAGAGGGTAAGAAGTTCTTGAACTTTTGAAAAAAAATAATTGAGCCCTTGAACTATTTTTGCACCCAATTAATCCCTTAAAGCAATAAATTGAATCAATTAAGCTTTTTGACCAACATTGGCCATTAAATCTTGATAATCCTTTTCTTTAGGTATTACTGCGACATGATACAATATAATTATGTTATATGACATTTATATATTTTTTAAATATTTTTATAGAGTTTTTCAGAACTCTTAGGACTTTTAATTTTTTAAATAAAATAAAAAATTCTGAAAATATCTAGTGATACGACGTGCTGCACCAGCTGATTAAAAATATTTGATTCAATAGTCAAAGTTGATCAAAGGACTTAATTGATTCAATCTATTAATTCAAGAACTTAATTGAGTGTAAAAAAGGTTTATGAGCTTAATTGATTTTTCTTTTCAAAACTTTAAGGTTTCTTATACCCTTAGGCCAAAAAATGATAATAAAGGAAATAGAAGTAGTTTACATCATAATCATTCTTGGCACAACATGGTCTTATTTGAGTACTTTTTATGTTTTAATTTTCTAAGCTTTTAATCAATTGCTTTTGATTTTGATTTTTTTTTAATCCTTTATAATTTATAAATATATATTTGAATATTTTAGGTTTAAGGGCATCATAAGCCCTTGAACTTTTGAAAAAAATATCAATTAAGCCTCTGAACTTTTTTGCACACAATTAAGCCCTTATACTTCAAAATTTCATTAATTCACCCCTTTGACCAACGTTGCCTATTAAATTTAACATTTTTTTGGATCAGTTCGTGCAACGTATCGTGTTACAGTGTTGTCATTGAGTATTTTTAGAATTTTTTGGTTTTATTTAAAAAATTCTTTAAAAGTTCTAAAAGAAACTTTAAAAATTATAAAAATAGTTTTCTAAAAAATCTGTAAATGTCACATGATGGAATTGTTGTGTGTCATGCGACAGTAATATCTGAACAAAAAATCGTCAAAATTTGATGGTTAAAGGGCTTAATTGACTAAATTTATTAGTTCAGGGGTTTAATTGGATGCAAAAAAATTTAGGGGCTTAATTAATTTTTTTGGAAAAGTTTAAGGGCTTCAAGCACCCTTAAGCCAAAATTTTAATATCAAGACTAAATCAATACAATATATAAATTTTGAGGGTGAACATTTTTAAAATTAAGATCAAATTTACCCAATGTGTGAACTTTGAAGATGAAACATGTTTTTTAGTAATTTATAGAAATGACCACGTCATATCTCGTTAGCGGCGTAATGAAAATAGACCAAAAAAGAAAAAGTCGACAAGTTAAGTGTCTATTATGTAACTTTTGGTAGTCGAGTGATCGAAACAGAAAAACTCTAATAGTCAGATGACAATTTATGTAGTTTACCCTATACTATATTATTGGTTTTTCTGGTACACAACTAAATTAACTGGAATTTTTCTGTTTAATAGGAGAAATCATATTACTCATTATGAGTAGAAATTTTAATATTTACCAAGTATAAATAAAAAGATAATGCATGTTATACCTTTCGTCTAATCTTACTACAGTAATCAGACATCAAAATGAGGGAGTTCCAATTTCCTTCAACCTCTTAACTCTTCTTCCTACTCCAATCACCATACCCAACAATATCAACAGGGTAAACTACTAATCATCATAGTATCCTTGTACATCAACAAGACATACACTTCTTATATCAGTTATTATTCATAATTTTGAAACAATTTCTTGTCATACAATAGATACATATCAACGACCCCCAAACGTTGCAATTAAAATTTAATATGTTTAGGCATTCCTATTTAGTATCGGGTGTTTTTAATGAATCGCATGTGTCCCTGCCTATTCGTTTAATGTTCTAAGCATAGACTAATATCATTAAGTCGAGAAGGACTATAGGCGTAGCAAAGTTAGGGGTGAGCAAAACTCAATTCGGCTAAAAAATTGATTTTTTTTAATTTTAACCTAATCGAATTGAGTTATTCTAGTTGTTCGGTTTTTCTAATCGAGTTCTTCAAGTTCTTTAACTTTTTGAGTTCGAGTCGAGTTATATTTTACATTTTGAATAATTTGAATAAAGACTGAATTACAATTTTCTATAAATACAACTTGGGGTCCCTGATAGCTTTCAAGATATGGAAATTAGTCCCTCTCAAGCCCTTAAAAATATTAAAAAATATATAAAAATGTTAAATTATAAAAAAAATAAAATTGTTCAAAAATAATAATTTTGAAGATTTAAACAAATAACGTACTAAATCTAAAGTATCTTAATTTTGACGATTTAAATATATATAATCTTAAATGTATGTGTTCTAACTTGAAATTTAGTCATATTATTCACAATATTTTAATTTGACCTATTTGAGCAAATTAATTTGATTAGAATTTTATTTTAATCGATTCAATTCGGAAAAAAATTAAAATGAGTTTGGATTGTAAAATATAACTCTTCAACTCAAATTTGTCACGTAATTTGATCGAATGCTCACTTCTAGACAAAACTCTCCCATCAAGTGTTTAACACTGTTACATTGCCTAGGACTCAAACCCAAAACCTTAGTTAAGCTAAAACAACCTATACCAGTTGATCCAAACGCTTGATTATATTAATATCGAGTATATTAGAATGTAAATTATCATATTGGTCAACATATATAGTAATGAGTTCTATGGAATTCTCAATTTTGGGGAGAACGCTGAATTAGAAATGTGGTCACATATGTGCGCCAGGTCTAAACCAATTGACCCCATGAGAAACACGAGCCATGTGAGACATGAGTCTATGTCTATTGACTCAATTCTTGAGTGGGTAAAGCCAACGTCGTCCACTCAACCCAAGTCTCCCAGGTCGATTCGCCACACACCTGGTTCCTCATTCTGAACTTGCAAAACCTAAGTCAAACCTTAATTACACTAGAAAAAAAATAGATTTTTTTTTGGTCCAGAATTCAAATTTTCTCGTCTTCAGATTTAAATTCCAACCTTTATAGATTTGAGCTTTTGATTAGAGAAATTGAACTTTTACCTTTTTAAATTAATTCAAACAGATTATAATATTAGATGACTCGAACCAGGGACAGAGCCAAGATCCACTCATGAGGGGACACTTCGCTTAACTTTGAAACGAGCTGGGCCTTAAAAAGCAATTAAACTATAAAATTAAGGGGTTAGGGTTTTATTTTTCTAATTTTAAAATTAAAGGACTTAAAAAGTAATTAAAATAAAAAAATGAGAGTCAAGCCTTAATTTCATTAATTTTAAAACTAACATGATCTTAAAAATTAAATAAACCAGAAACTTTAGGAGGGGCAAAGACTAAATTACAAAATTTTGGAAGGGACAATTACTTAATTATAATAGTTTCAAAACTATCAATGACTTTTTTTGGCTAAGTCGATTCAATTTTATTCAATATTAAAATTTCCTCTAGGGCTGTAAACGAATTGAACATTCAGCGAACCGTTCGATGGGAGGTTTTATGTTCATTTATTTATTAAACGAACGAACATGAACAAGATTTTTTGTTCGTTTAATTAAATGAACGACCACGAGCGAAGAGCTCGTTTGTTCATTTATGTTCATGAATGTTCGGTAATCTGTTCATTTATGTTCGTGAATGTTCGGTAATCTGTTCATTTATGTTCGTTTAAATTTATTCATATATGTCTAGGGGTGAGCATTAGATCGAATCTAGTCAAGTCGAGTAAATTTTTTTTGAGTTATTCGAGTTGACAAGTCCTATTTTATAACTCGTTAAAAACTTCCTTCTTATCGGCTAGGGGTGTTCATTGTCCGATTAAATTGAACTAACCGACCGAACCAAAACAAAATTGGTTAATTTGTTACATAATTATAGGTTTCGACTAATGATTAACAGTTTTTTTTCAAATTTCAATTATCGATTAATTTGGTTTTAAATCGGTTAATTAACTGAATTAATCGAACTAACCCAAAATATTAAATATTTAACATATTATATATGTTATTTATGTTCGTTTATGTTCATTTGTGTTCGTTTATCATTTTAACGAACGAACGAACAAGCTACATTCCTTAACAAATGAACACAAACAAGAAATTTTGTGCTCATTCAGTTGTTCGGTTAAAGTTGAACGAACGAACGTGAACACACCTTCATTCGTGTTCGTTCGGTTCGTTTACATGCCTAATTTCCTAATGAGTATACAAAATTGGGGAGTTAGGAACTCTCAAATGAGGGAACGAAAAAACCACAAGACAACACCTAAGAACGGAACAGAGACACACATTAGCACCTTACAATTTCAAAAACCAAAAGCATTCTAATCCGGAGCTGAAAAACCATACCGCCTAAAATGATTTAAAATACAATTAAAACATCAAATTTGGGAGGGACTATTGCCCCTCAATAAACGTCCATCCGTCCCTAACTCGAACGAGTTTTCAAGTTTGGACCAACTTTATCAAACGTTGGATAGCCAATAGTGATTGCCCTTAGCAACGACTTTAGGTTGGACCTGTTAAAAAATGTGAGAAATTGGTAACTTTGAGACATATTTTTATGGGTAAAGGTGGAGATTCTAATAATGAATTTATTGGGTCATATTGTACTCCATGAGACCTTTACAACAGTATGTCATACGCTCAAAACGGTTGAGTGATGAATGAGAAATTAATGCTCAAAGTAAGGTAGTTGTGAATTGTGTAAGGAAAATAAAACCCCTTTATCCCACATTAGTGGGATAACAAGCATGGGAAGTGTTTAAAATACAACAACCCTCTTGCTAATCATTGAATTAGTTGGATGGAAATTGTGCCTTACGCGCATGGGTGTAAATCAAACCCAATCAGGTTAGGGCGCACCCGTACGATGTGGGTGACGCAAATATCTAGACTGATCGAGTCTTTCATGGGCCTGGGGATATTTTACCCATTTCAATTTAATTTTTTCCTTATAAATGACATATCTTTTTGAATATTCCGAATTTAAAAGAATATTTTCGGGCTTCCTTTAAATTCGAACATTAAAAAGGTAGTTACAATTCACGAAAATATCCTGTTTTAATATGGTATTAACATATATTTTCCAAATTAAATCGGTCAAAGGGTTAATGACCATTAATTCGAAATATTTTTGATTTCCATATTTTCCTCCTCCACTCCCCTATAAATACATTGTCATTCTTCAGTTTTAAATCACAACTCAAAAAAACCTTTTCTTCTCTCTAGTATTTTCGGTGATAGGCAAAGTCTAGAGAATATTTGGATCTCTACAACCCTTGCTACTGTTGAAGATCATCTTGTTGTTGTAACCTGGGAGACTGACAATTGACGAACTCAAGCACTTTAGAATGGTAGACTCGGACATGTTAATTATGATATTTTGCATAGATTAATTAACTTGGAACACATCCCTTCAATTCATATTGATTATAATCATAAATGTAAAACATGATTTGAAGCAAAATTAACAAGGTCTTCATTTCAAACTATTGAAAGAAGTACTGAACCACTTGATCTAATACATAGCGATCTTTGTGATTTAAAATTCGTTCAAACTAGAGGAGGAAATAATTTTTTTATTACCTTCATCGACAATAGCATAAAGTATTGCTATGTGTATTTGCTTAAGAGCAAAGATGAAGCTATAGAGAAATTTATACTTTATAAGTAGGAAGTCGAAAACCAACTTAATAAAAAGATTGAGATGGTAAGAAGTGATCGTGGTGGTGAATACGTTAGACCATTTGGTGAATATTGTTCACAACATGGTATTATTCACGAACTAACATCATTGTATTCTCCTCAATCAAATAGAGTAGCCGAACAAAAAAAAAAGCAGACTCTAAAAGAAATGATTAATGCTTTGTTAGGAAGCTATGGGTTATCACAGAACATGTGGGAGAAGCTATTCTTTCAGCTAATTGCCTTCTAAATAAGGTTCCCCAAAAGAAAAAAAGGATAAGACAACATATGAGTTTTGGAAAGGTCGAAAACCTTCCTACAAACACATGAAAATGTGGGGTGTCTTGCCAAGGTAATGACCCCACTAACAAAACAAATGAAAATAGGTCCAAAAACTATGGATTGTATTTTCATTGGCTATGCAGAACATAGCAACGCTTATCGTTTTCTTGTGTATGAATCAAAGAATCCTAAGATTCGTAAGAACACGATAATGGAATCGAAGAATGCATCATTCTTTGAGAATATATTCCCTTATAAATAAGTTGATCAAAGTTAAATAAAACGAACTATAGACGAAATTAGTCCAAATGATCAACAAGAAGCTGGAATTGAAATAGAGCCAAGAATGAGCAAACGAGCAAGAGTTGAAAAGTCATTTGGATCTGATTTTCTAAACTTTATGCTAGAGGCTGAACCTCAAACGTATAGTGAAGCTATACGTTCATCTGAAGGCACCTTATGAAAGGAAGCCATTAAGAGTGAAATTGATTCCATCATGCAAAACCATACATGGGAATTAGTGGACCTTCCCCTTGGGATTAAAACACTACATTCAAAATAGATTTTCAAACGAAAAATGAAAGAAAATGGAACAATTGATAAGTACAAGGCAATATTGGTAATAAAAGGATACCGACAAAAGGAAGGCCTTGATTATTTTGATAAATTCTCTCCGGTATCAAGAATAACATCCATAAGAAAGATACTTGCAATTTCTGTTTTGCGAAATTTAGAAGTACATCAAATTGATGTTAAAACAACTTTCCTTAATGGAGATCTTGAAGAATAAATATACATGGAACAACCTGAGGGTCATGTAGTTTCAGGTCAAGAAAAGAAAGTATGTAGATTGGTGAAGTCCTTGTATGGACTTAAACAAGCACTAAAACAATGGCATACGAAGTTCGGTAGTGTCATGATGACAAACATCTTCAAGATAAATGAGTGTGACAAATGTGTATATGTCAAAACTACAAATATTGGATATATCATTCTATGTTTGTATGTTGATGACATACTCATTGTTGGAAGCAACAATGAAATGGTAAAACGTACCAAAAACATGTTAAATTCAAGATTTGACATGAAAGATATGGGTCTTGCCGATACGATTCTAGGCATCCAAATCAAAAGATCAACTAAAGGTCTCATATTGACTTAGTCATAATATGTGGACAAGATTCTTCAGAAATTTATCAAGGATGATTCTAGCATAGCCATAAATCCATTAGATTCCTGTTTACATCTGTCTAAGAATCAAGGGAAAAGTATTCACCAATTGGAATATGCAAGAGTCATAAGCAGTTTAATGTATCCCATGAGTTGTACTAGACCAGACATCGCTTTTACTATGAGCCGTCTGAGTAGATTTATAAGCAATCCAGGGAAAAACCATTGGAAAGAAATTGTGAGGGTAATGAGATATCTTAGATATAATCGGACTTACGGATTGCTTTCAGAAGCCCCAATGTCTTAGAAGGATACTCCGATGCCAGTTGGATATCTGACATTCAAGATACCAAAGGTACAAGTGGATATGTATTCACATTAGGGGATGAGTTTTGTCATAGAAATCTTCAAGACAAACTATTATAACCAGATCCATAATGGAATGTGAGTTTGTTGCTCTGGACAAATCTAGAGAAGAAGTCGAATGGCTTCGACAATTTCTTGAAGATATTCTTGAATGGCCAAAACCTGTACCCACATTATGCATATACTGTGACAACCAAGCAAAAATTGCTAGAGCACAGAATTTCATGTGTAACGGTAAATCGAGACATATGCGTCACCGACATAATACTATTAGACAACTAATCTCAAATGGAGTTATCTCTATTAAATATGTAAGATCAAAGGATAACATTACGGATCCACTAACTAAAGGGTTAAATCGAGATCAAGTTGAGAAAACATCTAAAAGAATGGTACTAAAGCCTATGATAAGTAAAGGTGCTATGTGAAGGAAAACCCTACCTAGCTGACTGGAGATCCCAAGATCTAGGTTCAAAGTGAAAACCTGATTGCATAGACATGTTCGTTCACTGAAGGGTACTGATCCCAAAGTTCGGTCTTATAATGTAAATAGTGATCAAAGTGGAATAGGCTAAGCAAAAAGCTTTTTAATGACCATTATGTGCTTCGGTAAGCCTAGCAATATAAGTCACCTATGTGAGAGTGAAGTGAGGCTGCTTCAATAAGACTACTGAGCATAGTCTTTCAAACTCTTGCAGAACCAAGCGATGTCCATGGCCGTATAGACATAACCATGGGAACTAATACTCTTGTCAGAGAGGTAGTTGTGTGATGTATAACATCGTTTACACAAACGACTGAACAGTTCAAGGACATCACGTCTATTGGTTAGCCAGTAGAGTAAATATACTTTCACACGGGGAATGTTCAAAGGAGGGAACCTACCTATCCTATACAGCTATCGATCGTAGATCCTATCACCACATTGAGTCAAAATGTTTTGATAAAATCGTCAATTTTATTCATGTGGGGGATTGTTGGAAAATGTGAGAAATTGATAACTTTGAGCCATATTTTCTATGGGTAAAGGTAGAGATTCGAATAATAAATTTATTGGGTCATATTCTATTCTGTGAGACCTTTACAATGGTATCTCATATGCTCCAAATGATTGAGTGATGAATGAGAAATTAATGTTCAAAGTAAGGTAGTTGTGAATTGTGTAAGGAAAATAAAACCCTTTATCCCACATTGGTGGGATAACAAGCATGTGAAGTGTTTAAATATACCAACCCTCTTGCTAGTTATTGAATGACTTGGATGGAAAATGTGCCTCGAGCGTAGTGGGGGTGCGAATCAAACCTATTCGGGTTGGGGAACACCAGCACGACTTAGGCGACACGAATGTCCGGACAGGTGGGGCCCTTCATGGACATGCAGATATTTTACCCACTTCGAATTAATTTTTCCTTATAAATGACATATCTTTTTTAATATTATGAATTTAAAAGGATATTGTAAAACCTATGTTTGATTTTGATATAACAAAGAGTTTAAGGACTAAATTTTAAAAGGAAATAAATTTTTAAGTATTCAAAAGTCTCACAAAATGACAAGGAAAAGATTTCCAAAGTTAAAGACTTAAACCTAAAAATTTTCTAAGTGTTTCAATCCAAAAATACACAAATACACCCAGACGTATCGATACACCCCTTGTGTTCCGATACGGAAATTGGCTACTGGAATTTGGTTTTGTAAAGTATACCGATACGGCTTAGCCCGTTTCATACGGCCTTCATACTTAGCTTGTATTTAAAATGATGCATATTGATACAGCCTCACCCGTTTTGATACAACATTCATCTGGGCAAATGGTTTTGTAAATGTTTCGATACAGCTTTACATTGTTTCGATACGGTTTGAAATCTGGGTTTAAGGAATTTTTATCCGTACCGATACGGTCCTAGCCATTTCGATACGGTATGTATTAAATTTTTTCGACCGTTGCATTGTCAATTATTGGAATCAACAAACTTTTAATTTTTCATTTACCCGTACTGAGCGTACCGATGCAATTTTTTATCTCATATTCCAGTGAGAAAAACTCATACCGATACGACCTTGCTGTTTTGATACGCCCTCAATTTTACACTGTGAGCGTTTCGATATAGTCTACCTTGTATCGATACGGTCATACACAACGGCTATATTTGTTTTGCAACAAGTATCGATACGGGCATATGTGTACCGATACGGTTGGTTGGCAAACAGTATTTATTGCGGGAAAGAAGCCCTCCAACGGCTATATTCAATACTCCAACCACCCAAACGGCTAGAATTCAATGAGGGGTATAAATACAAGACTCCAAAGCACCTGCAACAACTAATGAACCTACTTTGATCAACACTCAAGCAATCAAGCAAAATCCAACCCTTTGAGCTTTTATTGTCAAACCCTTGTACCCAACTTATGTATTTCATTATAATCTTTATTTCAAGTTTGGGGTTGAGTATTCTTGTAAATTGGGCAAACATTTACCTTGTGAGGGCTTCTATTTATTTGTCATTTCTTTCTTTGTATTCAATAGTGAATTGTTCAAAGCTTTGGGTAGAAAGCTTGAACTTGTAATGGTTGCCTCTTAAGCCTAGAAAAGGGGAAGAATTTTATAGTGAAATTGGTTGAAAATCCTTAGTAGGAAGCTAAGGTAGTGGACGTAGAGCTTGTTAGAAGCTTGAACCACTATAAATCATTGTGTCCTATTGTTTACCTTTTCCGATTTGCTTCTAAACTTTTAAAATAGCCAATTCACCCCTATTGGCCAACATCTACATTGATTGATCATCCTAACAATTGGATTCAGAGACACACTCAACCGAAGGTCTAACAACCGTTAAGGTGATCCAATCAATCAAATTCAAAACCATGGCATCTACCTCCGACAACAACTTGTACGAGTCTCAATCTATCAGTAAACCTCTATACTTCAATGGGGATAACTCTCCCTATTGGAAAAACCGTATGAATTTCTTCATCAAATCCCATGACTACCTCCTATGGGATGTAGTGGAAGATGGACCAACAATCCTGATGAAGAGATAAGGTGATCGATTAGTTCTGAAGTCCAAGCACGAGATGACCGATGAAGATCGGAAGAAGCTCCAAGTCAATGATAAGGTAATGCATATGCTATTTTGCTCACTTGGACAGGACGAGTACTCCAAGATGTCATCTTGTTCAAGTGCCAAGGAAATTTGGGATAAGCTAGAGATCACATACGAAGGCACCAATGAAGTTAAGGAGACCAAGATTGGGCTTTTTAATTTGAGCTACAAAAATTTCAAGATGGAGCCAGATGAAGATATTTCCAAAATGTTTGAACGGTTCTCCGTTATTGTAAATGGCCTGAAGGGTCTTAGAAAAGTCATTCCGGAGGAAAAGCTAGTTCAAAAATTACTCAACTCACTTCTCGAGTTTTGGGATGGTAAAAGAACGGTCATCATAGAAGCAAAGGAACTCAAGACGCTCTCATAGGGTCTCTTATCACCCATGAGATAATGAAGAAAGGAAGAGAAGAAGAAAAGAATAAGGAGAAAATGAGGGTCAAAAAGAAGGAAGTAGAGAAGAAGAAGATGGGAATCGCTCTCAAAGCTTTACAAGAAGAGAGTGATTCAAGTGAGGAGGAATATGAACAGTTGGCTATAATAGCCAAATGATTCACTCTTCTTATGAGATCCAATCGAAAAAGAAAGTTCAACCGAAAAAGAGATCTCAAGAACAAGAACAAAGAGGATAAGAAGGATCCTATTGTGTGCTACGAATGCAAGAAGCCGGGGCACATCAAAATCGATTGTCCCTAACTCAAGAAAAAGGGCTTCGAGAAGAAAAAGAAGCACAAGGCCCATGTAGCCACTTGGAGCGATGAAGAGTCTTCAAGTGATGTGGAGTACGAAGTTGCCAATCTTTGTCTTATGGTCTTTGAGGAAGATCCAAAGGTAACCTCTAACTCATTAAATGATCTTACATGTGATGAATTATTTGATGACTATAATGAGTTACAAGAGGTTTATGAAAAATTGGTTGAAAAATATAAGGAACCCGTTTTGAAAAATAAGAAAACTATCCTTGATTTGAAAACCCAAAACGATTCCTTATCTAAAACCAATTCGAAACTTGTAAAGAAGGTTAATGATTTAAAAGATAATCAAAAGTATTTTGAACAAGAAAATATATATTTAAATAACCTTCTTTTCGAGTTAAAGGATCATTACCTCAAGAAGGTTAATAATCTCAAAGCTTCCTTGAACAAGGTTAGGAAACCAAGTTTTGAAAAATGGCAATCTTCAAAACCCAACCATGTAAAAAGGAACTTTGGTGGGTACAAACATGGAGGGCACTTAAGGCCCTATTATGGTAAGAAAGTTAGAAGTGTGTGGATTCCTAAAGATATTATTGCTTCTAACAATGTAAATAAGATTGCCTCTTGGATTCCTAAGGGAACCAAGATTTTGAGAACTAATGTTCATGGACCCAAAAAGATTTGGGTACCAAAAATCAAAGTTTGATTCCATGTTTGTAGGGGGAGCATTGCTACAAGGGCAAAGCATCAAGTGCAAATACGTGGTTCCTTGATAGTGGATGCTCAAGACATATGACCGGAGACAAGAGTAGATTCGTGGAGCTTGAACTAAAAAGATGAGGATTAGTGACATTTGGTGACAACTCCAAAGGTCAAGTTGAAGGAATGGGTTCCATCGGTAATCACTCTTCCATACTTATTGAAAATGTTTTATATGCCAATGGTCTTAAACATAACCTATTAAGCATAAGCCAACTTTGTGATAAAAGTTTCGTAGTTATGTTTGATAAAATTGGTTTCAAAATTATAATGTCGAAACCCACAAAATTGTGCATTTTGGTCATCGCATAGGAAATATATACATGGTGCATTTAGATGAAATTCATATTTCTAATGCATGCTTTGTTGAAAATGATGAACATGATTCATGGTTATGGCATAGAAAATTAGGGCATGCAAGCATGAGTGTTTTAGAAAAATTGGTTTCAAAATATCTAGTTAGAGGTTTGCCTAAAATAAAGTTTTCAAATGATAAAATTTGTGATGCTTTTGCAAAAGGAAAACATAAAAGAGTTTTTTTCAAACCTATTAATGATGTTTCAACTAGTAGAGTTTTGCAATTGATCCATATGGATCTTTTTGGTCCTATTAGAACTACTAGCTTGGGTGGAAAATCATATGCGTATGTTTTAGTTGATGATTATTCTAGATAAACATGAGTTTTATTCTTAAGTACCAAAGATGAGGCTTTAGAAAAATTCATCACCTTTTCAAAAATTACTTAAAATGACCTTGGTCAAACTATTTCTCACATTCGAAGTGACCATGGCACCAAATTTTAAAATCTAGGTTTTGAAGATTTTTGTAACTCAAATGGTATTAGCCACAATTTTTTAGCTCCTAGAACATCTCAACAAAATGGGGTTGTTGAAAGGAAAAATAGAACTTTAGAGGAATGGCTAGAACCGTGATTTGTGAAAACAATTTGCCAATACTTTTAGGCAAAAGTCACTAATACGTCTTGTTATATCATAAATAGAGTAATGATTAGGCCCGTTTTAAAGAAAACTCCTTATGAGATTTTAAAATCCAAAAAGCCTAACATTAACTATTTTCATCTATTTGGTTGTAAATGTTTTGTTTTAAACAATAGAAAAGACAATTTAGGCAAATTTGACTCTAAAAGTGATGAAGCTATTTTCTTAGGGTATTCTTTAAACTCTAAAGCCTATTGAGTATTTAATAAAAGAACCTTAGTTGTTGAAGAGTCAATACATGTGATTTTCGATGATAACCTCCTTCTGAGAAAGGATTCTTTTGATGATAATGATGTAGGGATTTTTGAAGCCAATGATGGTGGGCAATCATCAATGGTGAATGAAGTTCCAACCAAAGAAGAGGAAACACAAGATCCACCTTTAGAAGCCTTGAAGGACATGAGTCTTGAGGAAAAGGAAGTGAGCTATCCAAGAGAGTACAACTTGTCAAAGGTGGTGAGATTTTGGGTGATCCATCCAAAGGGGTAACCACTAGACTTTCTCTTTAAAATGTATGTAATGTAGCATTTATCTTATGCATAGAGCCTAAAAATGTTAAAGAAGCATTAAATGATGATTATTGAATAGTGCCCATGCAAGAGAAATTAAACCAATTTAAGAGAAGTCAAGTTTGGACATTAGTTGATAGGCCTAGTAATAAATCTACTATAGGAACTAAATGGGTGTATAGAAACAAACTAGATGAGAGTGGTAACATAGTGAGAAACAAGGCTAGACTTGTTGCTCAAGGTTACACTCAAGAAGAGGGAATTAATTTTGATGAAACCTATGTTCTCGTAGCTAGAATGAAAGCCGTTAGGATGCTTTTAGCATTTGCATGTTATCACGAATTTAAGCTTTATCAAATGGATGTAAAAAGTGCATTTTTTAAATGGTTTTATAATGAAGAAGTGTATGTAGAACAACCACCCTGTTTTGAGGATCCAAATTACCCAAACCATGTTTTCAAACTTTCAAAAGCTTTATATGGTTTGAAACAAGCTCCTAGAGCTTGGTATGAAAGATTATCAAGTTTTTTAATTGAAAAAGGTTTTAATAAAGGAAAGGTGGACACTACACTCTTTATTAAAAGAATTGGCAAAGACATTCTAGTAGTTCAAATATACGTTGATGATATAATTTTTGGTTCTACTAATGAATTGTTTTGCCAAGATTTTGCTAAGTTGATGCAAGGTGAGCTTGAGATGAGAATGATGGGGGAACTCTTATTCTTCTTGGGGCTCCAAATTAAGCAAAGGAAGGACAACATCTTCTTCAATCAAGCTAAGTACATCAAGGACATGCTTAAGAAGTTTGACTTGGAGAATGTGAAACCTCAAGCCACTCCAATGAGTTCTTCCACAAAGCTTGACAAAGTTGAAGGAGGTAAGTATTTAGATTTAAAGCTCTATCGCTCTATGATTGGATCTTTGCTTTATCTTACCGCAAGTAGACCCGACATTATGTTTAGTGTTTACTTGTGTTCTAGATTTCAAGCTAGTCCTAGAGAATCACACCTTATAGCCGTTAAGATAATCTTTAGGTACCTTAGAGATACACCTTGTTTAGGTCTTTGGTATCCTAGAGAGTCTTCCTTTAACTTACATGCCTTCTCGGATGTGGATTATGGGGTCGTAAGATAGATAGAAAGAGCGCATCCAGCACATGTCAATTTCTAGGTAGTATGCTCATATCTTGGTTTTCTAAGAAGCAAAATAGCGTAGCATTATCTACTACCGAAGCCGAATACATATCCGTAGAAAGTTGTTGTGCTCAAGTCCTTTGGATGAAACAACAACTTTTTGATTATGGAATTGATGTAAGTACCATCCCCATTAGGTGTGACAACACCGGTGCTATTTGTCTCTCTAAGAATCTTATCCAACATTCTAGAACCAAACACATTGAAATAAGGCATCATTTCATTAGAGATCATGTCTTGAAAAATGATGTAGTTCTAGAATATGTAGACACTTTGAACCAATTAGCGGATACTTTTACCAAACCATTAGACAAAGAGCGTTTTTGGTCTTTAAGGAGATAATTAGGTTTAACCAACCTCCCTTGACCCTTAGAGCCTCTTTTGGTCTTAAGAATATGCTTAAATTTGTTTGATTGATTACTTTTGTGATTTCTCTCCTATATACATATATGCATCAATTTATGCTCATACATGATGTTCTCATATCATTCACATGTATTTCGATTCGATTAAAATCTAATTTTTGAGCAACCTGCAGCCAAAATTGACTTTTTTGGCACAGACGTATCGATACGGTGATCCTCATATCGATACGGGTTATTTACAATCATTTCGGTACAGGCTTACCTGTATCGATACGGGTCGCATATCGAAACGGCTTTAAAAGCGTTTTGGTATCGGGTTCGATACGCCACATTGGCGTATCAGTACGCATTCACGCTGGGCAGATTTTAAAGGCTTTAAAAGAGGTTTTTCACTTTAACTTAATTAGCAAAACCCTAGATACGAAAATCCTCTAAATTCCTCACCTTTTCTCACACAAATCTTCAAAATTCTTGAGGGCTTTTAGTTTTTACATCAAACCCAAGCTAAAATAATCACGTTTATGTATCAAATTCTCCTCATTCATCCTAAATCTCAACTTCAAGGTATAAACCCTAAACATTTTCTTTTCAATTTTTGTACATATATATACACTGATTTTGTACTATAATCATAGATTTAGAACCTATATAGTATAGTTTTCAATATTTTTGTAAAAATATTTTCAAATTTGAAATTTTTTATTCGAATATAAAATTATATAGTATATTTTTTAACATTGTTTTTGAAGTTTTCTTTTACCAAAAATTATTTTTATACTTGTATATTTTTTTAAACTATAGTGTATAGAGTTTTAACAATACCTTGATTGTTGGATTAATTTTTGGATCGAATGTATTGATTAATGTATACATTGTTTTTGGTTTGATATTGTTTTCAGATTATGGCCCCAAAGAAACGTGCGCGAAAAGATATTGCCTCTAGTTCAAATCCTCCTAATCCCGACCATAATGGTAATTATCCCAATCTTACCTATATTTTTCAACATTGTTTTAATGAACCGCAATATCCTCTTGCTATCGAGCGTTTTAAAAAGTATCAAAATTACAAAATTCTCCGAGAGCGTGTTACTTCCATTCCTTTTCTATCTTCCGAAAGGTTTCAATTTAAATATCTTCATTTGATGGAAGAATGAAAATTTATGCAGTTTTTGAGTATACCCGGGGTTTTATACTGAAATCTTGTTTTGATATTTTATTCCAATGTCTGGTGTATTTACAATGAAAAGAAAACCTTGATTATTGCGATTAAGTCTTACTTAATGGGTCAAAAGTTTTGTATTGATTCAACCATTTTAGCAAACTATTTGGGTCTTGAGGATACGAGGATTGATGAGGAGGATTCTTTGGGACATACCCTTAGAGGTTCCGTGACTGTACTTGATGCCGATGACCGAATCCTACACCTCATGATCACTTGGTGGTTCCGTCCATCCGGTGGAAAGTTCTCCATGATCTGACAAGTCGATGAATTTTGGATTCGTTGCTTCCGTGAGGGTAAACGCCCTAACCTTGCTCAAATTATGTTTGGGGAGATCGTATTCCTTGTGCAACACCGTCACACCTATATGGTTACCTCATTCACTTACAACACTGTTTTGAGCTACATCTTTCACATGATGGGAATTGATTGTTCTTATGACCTTGTGAAACTCCTCACTGATCCTATTGATGAGTGTTCCCTTCGACGAGCAAAGTTTACATACTACAATGGACAATGGATTAGGAACACCGATCTTTCGGGAGGTGTTCAACCCGATCCGGTGGTGGCTCCTCAAGCGGCTCCCGTTCCACAAGCTCTGGTGGCCCAACCCAATCTTGATGCCCTTGTGGTTTACCTTAATGAACAATTCACCAACTTACACACAACCATGAACTCCAGGTTTGCCGCTATTGATACACGCTTCACTTGCTTGGAGGAAAGAGTGACGACAATTGAAAATCGCCAAAACTCTATGGATCTCACTCTTACTGCGTTTCATGGCGATTGGCGTCAATCCCTTGGGCCCTCAAGCCAACGATGATGAGGATGAAGATGGCGAAGATGGAGACAATGGGATCGATCCTTAGAATTTTTTAATTACATACCATATCATATTAGGATTATTATGCACCTATGTTTTTTATGTTCTTATGAACTTCTATGCTTTGTTTTTACTTTTTATTTGGTTTATGTTTTTAGGATTTAAGTTGGATTACAACTATATTGCTTGAACTATGACTTGAAGTTTAACGCTTATGTTGCTTATTTAATTGCTTGGAGTTGTTATTGTTTCATTGTTTTATCCCTATTGCATTGATTTTATCTAAAAAAACGGGGGAGAAAAGTTAGCCAAAATTTTTCAAACTTCTTAGTCTTAAATTAATGGGAGTTTTTTTATGATACTTAAAAATTTCCACTTTGGTTTTGTTATATCAAAATGGGGAGATTGTAAAACCTATGTTTGATTTTGATATAACAAAGAGTTTAAGGACTAAATTGTAAAAGGAAATAAATTTTTAAGTATTCAAAAGTCTCACAAAATGACAAGGAAAATATTTCTAAAGTTAAAGACTTAAACCCAAAAATTTTCTAAGTGCCTCAAGCCAAAAATACACAAATACGCCCAGGCGTATCGATACACCCCTTAGTGTTTTGATACAGAAATTGGCTACTGGAATTTGGTTTTGCAAAGCGTATCGATACGGCTTAGCCCATTTTGATACGGCCTTCATACTTAGCTTGTATTTTAAATGACGCGTATCGATACGGGCTCACCCATTTAGATACGATACTCATCTGGGCAAATGGTTTTGTAAAATGTTTTGATACAGCTTTACGTCATTTCGATACGGTTTGAAATCTGGGTTTAAGGAATTTTTATCCGTATTGATACGGTCCCAGCTGTTTCGATACGGTATGCATTAAATGTTTTCGACTGTTTCCTTGTCAATTATTGGAATCAAAGAACTTTTAATTTTTTCGTTACCCGTACCGATACGCCCCTACGCGTATCGATGCAATTTTTCATCTCAGATTCCAGTGAGCAAAACTCATACCGATACAGCCTTACCGTTTCGATACGCCCCTAGTTTTACACTGTGAGGGTTTCGATACGGTCATACAAAACGGCTATATTTGTTTTGCAACAGGTAACGATACGGGCATACGTGTACTGGTACAGTTGGTTAGCAGACATCATTTATTGCGGGAAAGAAGCCTTCCAACGGCTATATTCAATACTCCAACCACCCAAATGGCTAGAATTCAATGAGAGGGTATAAATACAAGACTCCAAAGCACCTGCAACAACTAATGAACCTACTTTGATCAACACTCAAGCTATCAAGCAAAATCCAACCCTTTGAGCTTTTATTGTCAAACCCTTGTACCCAACTTGTGTATTTCATTGTAATCTTTATTTCAAGTTTGGGGTTGAGTGTTCTTTTAAATTGGGCAAACATTTACCTTGTGAGGGCTTTTATTCATTTGCCATTTCTTTCTTTGTATTCAAGAGTGAATTGTTCAAAGCTTTGGGTAGAAAGCTTGAACTTGTAATGGTTCCTTCCTAAGCCTAAAAAAGGGGGAAGAATTTCATAGTGAAATTGGTTGAAAATCCTAGTAGGAAACTAAGGTAGTGGACATAGAGCTTGTTAGAAGCTTGAACCACTATAAATCATTGTGTCCCATTGTCTATCTTTTCCGATTTGCTTCCAAACTTTTAAAATAGCCAATTCACCCCCTTTTGGCCAACATCTACATTGATTGATCATCCTAACATATATTTTCTAGCTTCCTTTACATTCGAATATTAGAAAGGTATTAGTTACAATTTACGAAAATATCTTGTTTTAATATGGTATTAACATATATTTTCCTAATTAAATTGGACAAAGGGTTATTGACCATTAGTTCGGAATATTTTTTATTTCCATACTTTCCTCCTCCACTCCCCTATAAGTTCCATGCCATTCTTCAGTTTTAAATCACAACTCAAAAAAACCTTTTTTGCTCTCTAGTATTTTTGGTGATAGGCAAAGTCAAGAGAATAGTTCATGATCTCTACAACCCTTGCTACTATTGAAGATCATCTAGTTGTTGTATCCTGGAGACTGACGACCGACGAACTCATACACTCCAGAGTGGTCGAAATCTGTCTTAAGGAAACTGCGTAGCTGCAGGCCTCAATACGTTTCCTATAGTTTTTCCATAAAAATCTGAGTTTGTTTCTCTTTATTCTATTTTTTATTATTTACTTTATTTAAATAATATTTATTTAACCTTTTGTACAACAATCTTAAGACATATTCTTCTACCTTTCTTTTGATCTGAGACGCTACGGAATTTTTCTGGATCGAGATAAGCAAATAAATTTGTTTTTAGGATTTATCCCGCCGTTTCAACGGGTTTGCTTAATCTCAAAGTGGACAAATCTGTTTATAGAAATTGTCCTTATAAGTAAAAGTGGTTACAAATTTTATAAACGAGAATTTATTTCTGTTTATTGGAATTATTACTAATTTCAGTTTTGTTTTCTTTTGGAAAAAAATAATGACTATGGGAGATTATACCGATTCAACTGCTAAGGTGTTAATCGCAGGGCAAACTTTGAAGCAAGCTCTAAATCTGATCTCATCGGCAGTGACAATGAGCCACAACAAGAAGCCAATGAAATTTTGTGGGGCAGAATTTCAAAACATGCAACAGAAGATGTTGTTCTATCTTACCATGTTGAACTTGGCGAAATTCTTGAAGGAAGATCCTTCAGTTGTTAAAACAAGAGAAGAAAAAGGAGAGGTGGATGATACTACTACCTTCAATATCAATGAAGCTTGGACGAACTCTGACTTCTTATACTAGAATTATATCCTGAACGGATTACAAGACTCTTTGTATATGGTGTATTATGTTTATCAAACAGTTAAAGAGCCTTGGAAGGTATTGGACCACAAATATAAAGCTGAAGATGCTTGGGCTAAAAAGTTTTTAGTCGCAAAATTCTTGAATTTTACTATGGTTGATTCCAAACTAGTAGTAAGTCAAGTAGAGGAACTCCAACTGATTATTCATGAAATCTTTGCTGAGGGAATGGTCATAAGCGAATACTTCTAGGTAGCAGCTATCACTGAAAAGCTACCTTCTGGATGGAATGACTTCAAAAATTACTTGAAGCACAAAAGAAAGGAAATGTCAGTGGAGGAACTGATTGCCAGACTTCGAATAGAAGAAGACAACAGAGGCAATGCCAAGAATCTCAATAGAGAAACCTTCAAGGAGGTTAAAGCAAATATAGTTGAAGTCAAGGACTTCAAGAAGGGAAAACAACCCCAACAACCCCAAAACAGGTCAAAGATAGAACCTAACGGTGGAATCTTCAAGAATGAGAAATTTAAAGAAACATGCTACAACTGTGGCAAAATGGGGCACAGGTCCTCTAAATGCAGACATCCAAAGAGAACCAAAGCCAAAGAGGCCAATGCTGTGGAAGATGTAGATCGATGCGTTGTGATTTCTAAAGTCAACCTGGTGGACTCCAACCCAAGGGAATGGTAGCTTGACACTGGAGCCACACGTTATATTTACTGTGACGAGAACTCTTTTTCCGAGCTGATACTTAACGACAATAGGGATAAGCGCTACATGGGAAATGTTGTGACTTCCAAGATCAAGGGGAAAAGAATTGTGGTATTGAAGATGACTTTTGGAAAAGAAATCAAGCTGCAAAATGTGTTGTATGTACCTGACATACACAAAAACCTTGTTTCTGGAACACTTTTAAGTGTTCACGGCTTTAGAATGATTTTTGAATCTCAGAAGCTGATTTAGTCTAAGGGGGGATGTTTATGGGTAGGGTATATGTATTGAATGGAAAGTGGAAACTCAATTCTATCTCTGTAAAATCCAAAAGCATAAATAAGAATGTTGCTTCTTCTTTCATTTATATGCTTGAGTCATTTAATTTATGGTATGGTAGACTCAGACATGTTAATTATGATATTTTGCGTAGATTTATTAACTTGGAACACATCCCTTCGTTTCATATTGATTAAAATCATAAATGTGAAATATGTGTTGAAGCAAAATTAACATGGTCTTCATTTCAAACTATTGAATGAAATACTGAACCGCTTGATCTAATACATAGCGATGTTTTGGTTTGGAATTCATTCAAACTATAGGAGGAAATAAATTTTTTATTACCTTCATCGACGATAGCACAAAGTATTTCTATGTGTATTTGCTTAAGAGCAAAGACGAAGCTATAGAGAAATTTATACTCTATAAGCAGGAAGTCAAAAACAAACTTAATAAAAAGATTAATATGGTAAGAAGTGATCGTGATGGTTAGGGGTGTTCAAATTTGAGTACCCAGGTCTTCGGGTACCCGGATCGTTAGGTAGTGTTATGGCTGGCCCTATCTTGGCCCGGGTGTTGCGGGTACCCAAAAATTGGGTACTTGGGTACCCGAATATAAAATATATATATTTTTAATATAAACAAAATTTTATTAGTTTAATACAAAAATATAAAATATGTATTTATTAGTTTAATATAAAAATATGTATTTATTAGATATAAAAAGGTAAAAAAAATTAAGATTTTTTATTAGTTTAATATAAATATATATATATATTGAATATAAAAAAAATATTAATTTCAAATATATCCTGGTAACCAAAAATTTCAACTGTTGTGACCTGGGCCCGACCCGAGAAATGGCAGGCCGGATACCTGACCTGGGAAAAAAATCTGGGTAAATACCCGATTATTTATATTCGGGTAATTGGGTAGTCAGGTTGGATCGGTATTTTTTAACACCCCTAGTGGTGGTGAATACGTTAGACCATTTGGTGAATATTGTTCACAACATGGTATTATTCACGAAGTAACACCACCTTATTCTCCTCAATTAAATGAGTAGCCGGACGGAGAAATCGGACTCTAAAAGAAATGATGAATTCTTTGTTAGGAAGCCCTGGGTTATCACAGAACATGTGGGGAAGCTATTCTTTCAACTAATTACCTTCTAAATAAGGTTCCCCGAAAGAAAAAAAAGGACAAGACACCATATGAGTTATGGAAAAGTCGAAAACCTTCCTACAAACACTTGAAAATGTGGGGGTGTCTTGCCAAGGTAATGGCCCCATTACCAAAACAAATGAAAATACGACCAAAAAACTATGGATTGTATTTTTATTTGCTATGCAGAACATAGCAATGCTTATCGTTTTCTTGTGTATGAATCAAAGAATCTTAAGATTCACAAGAACACGATAATGGAATCGAAGAATGCATCATTCTTTGAGAATATATTCCCTTATAAATCTAGAGAGGTTGATCAAAGTTCAATAAAACAAACTTAAGACGAAATTAGTCCAAATGATCAACAAGAGGTTGAAATTGAAATAGAGCCAAGAAGGAGCAAACAAGCAAGAGTGGAAAAATCCTTTGGATATGATTTCCTAACCTCTATGCTAGAGGCTGAACCTCAAACTTATAGTGAAGCTATATGCTCCTGAAGGCACCTTATGGAAGGAAGCCATTAAAAGTGAAATTGATTCCATCATGCAAAACCATACATGGGAATTAGTGGAACTTCCCCCTAAGATTAAACCACTAAATTCAAAATAGATTTTTAAACGAAAAATGAAAGCAGATGCAACTGTTAACAAGTACAAGTAAGATTGGTAATAAAAGGATGCCGACAAAAGGAATGTCTTAATTATTTTGATACATTATCTCCGGTATCAAGAATAACATCCATAAGAATGATACTTGCAATTTCTACTTTGCGAAATTTATAAGTACATCAAATGGATGTTAAAACAGCTTTCCTTAACAGAGATCTTGATGAAGAAATATACATGGAACAACTTGAGGGTCATGTAGTTTCAGGTCAACAAAGAAAAGTATGTAGATTGGTGAAGTCCTTGTATGGACTTAAACAAGCACCAAAGCAATGGTACGAGAAGTTTGATAGTGTCGTGATGACAAACAGCTTCAAGATAAATGAATGTAACAAATGTGTATATGCCAAAACTACAAATATTGGATATATCATTTTATGTTTGTATGTTGATGACATACTCATTGTTGGAAGCAACAATGAAATGGTAAAACATACCAAACACATGTTAAATTCATGATTTGACATGAAAGATATGGTTCTTGCCGATACGATTCCAGGCATCCAAATCAAAAGGTCAACTGAAGGTCTCATATTGACTCAATCACACTATGTGGATAAGATTCTCGAGAAATTTAACAAGGATGATTCTAGCATAGCCATAACTCAATTAAATTCTTTTTCAAATCTGTCTAAGAATCAAGGGGAAAGTATTCACCAAGTGGAATATGCAAAACTCATAGGCAGTTAAATGTATCTCTTGAGTTGTACTAGACCAGACATCACTTTTATTGTAAACAGTCTAAGCATATTCACAAGCAATCTAGGGGAAAACCACTAGAAAGCTAGGGATTACATTATTCAAATATACTCAAAACTAGGGATTACATTATTCCAGAGACCCCGCTGCCTTAGAAGGATACTATGATGCCAGTTGGATATCTGACATTCAAGATACCAAAGGTACAAGTGGACACGTATTCACATTGGAGGTGGAGCTGTTTCATGGAAATCCTCAAGACAAACTATTATAATCAGATCCATAATGGAATCTGAGTTTATTGCTCTGGACAAATCTGGAGAAGAAGCCAAATGGCTTCGACAATTTCTTGAGGATTTTCCTGAATGGCCAAAACCTGTGCCCGTAGTATGCATATACTATGACAACCAAGAAACAATCGCTAGAGCACAAAATTTCATGTACAATGGTAAATTGAGACATATGCGTCATCGACACAATACTGGTAGACAATTGATCTCAAATGGAGTTATCTCTATTGACTATGTAAAATCAAAAGATAACATTGCTAATCTGCTAACCAAACGGTTAAATCGAGATCAAGTTGAGAAAACATATAAAGGAATGGGACTAAAGCCCATGATAAGTAAAGGTTTGTAGACACTAAATTTTTTTCGGTTTAAATTAAATGCTCGAATTAAAATCAATCCACATTACCCCTCTTAATACCCGAAACCTTATACCCTAACCTAATAGCCCACAACAAATATGGCCTATTACCTATAATTTTATATAATAAAAAATAAAAAAATATTCTAACTCCTTCCTCATTAAGTCTTTACTCCCATTGGATGGATAGATGTCTCACTCCTATTGGATGAAGCACTACTTAGTGACCAAGGTCTTGAACCTCATTGGTTCTATTTTATGGGATAAAATAATAATAATAATAATATATATAATACCTACCCTAAAAAACATTCCCTATAGACTGCCCTATTTTTCATTTGCCCCTAGCCATTCTCACCCAGCAGCCATTCAAGCTCTCCCTCACCCCTCAATACTACACTGCCGCACACACAACCATTTTCATTTCCCTAAAACCACACATTTTTTTCATTTCCCCAAAACACCACCCCAACTAACTGCCCTATTTCATGTTTTCATTAGCCGTTCCCAACCCCCACACTCTCTTGTTTTTCTAATCGGCAACCTTCAAAGCCACTGACCCTTGCCACCATTCGAATCACCAACCCTTAAATCAAGCTTTTCAACCCCAACGACAACGATTCGTAGATTGATTGATCGAGCATATATATAGGTTTTGGTATTTTCTTCCTTTATTTATTTATTGTCTAACCTTCCCTTTAATCTAATGAAATATTGATGAGATTTATTGATAATCCTCTATTTTTTAAGTTTCTTTCTTATATGTTTTTGTTTAATTTATTTGTTTGTGTTATGTGCTTTATCTTATTTGTTGGATGTGGTTTAATTTATTGTTTGCTTGTATATTTTTTAGGATAGTTTAGCTTCTACAATTTGTTTTAATTACTTTAAAACATGCCCTTGGCTTAATGGGGTGTGTGTTTAAATTAATTAAAATGAATTTAGTTTAGGTTTTAGGTTAGTTGATGCCTTAGTTAGAATTACATTTAAAATTTGATTTAATTAATTTAAATTATGTCATTGGAAATTAAATTTAGGTTTAGATTTGTAGAAACATTTAGGTAATTTTTGGTTTGAATTAATTTAACTAATTTAAATTTGTCCTTGATTTATTGGGACGAATGTTAAATTAATTAAATTAATTGTGTCACCTCTTAATTATTTTAGGTTAAAATTAATATTTGACTTAGATGGAGATCTAATTAAAATCATGATTATTAATTTGATTCGTTTTAAATAGTGTTCTTGGCTTAATGGGATACTAGTTTAAAATTAATCAAATTAATTATTTTGATTCAAGATAATCCATAAAATGTTAGGGTTTTCTAAATTTTAGGATTTAATTAATTTAGGGTTAATATTAGACTAACCTAGTAAATAATTAGACCACTAATTGATTTTTCATAATTTGAGCCCTTTTAGATTAGGACTTTAGTGGGCCTAGGTTTTTTATGCATTTCTATGCCATGCATTTTAATTGTTATTCATTTAACCCTTAATCTTTTTTAATGGACATCTTGTTAATTAATCAACTTTAATCATAAAAATGAGATATTTATTAATTCTGGTATTTGTGTCATAACAGTCCTGGCTTAATAGATGTTGACCGAATATTCGAATTAATTCTTACCGTCCGAAGGTAAGCTTTAATTTGAAATAAAATGTGTTAATTCATGACATCATATTTAAATGCTTGCATTATGCATAAAGGTGATGCACTTGATTCAAACTGTAAATTAATATGACAGTCGGTCTTAGTCGATATCGGTTTAATCTAAGGTCCGATGTACAGTCACCCTTATTATTTAAACGTTTAATTAATCCAAGCCCACCAATTTGATAAAGCCCATTTACTTAAAGTATGTATCCGATTAAGATCATTTAATTAAATTTAATTTAAATTCCAATAATTTCCATCAATTAAAAGCAACGTATATTTTGGTATCAATTTTCGGACGTGATGGGGGTGCTAATCCTTCCCCACACGTAACCAACTCCCGAACCCATTTTCAAATGAATTTTTGGTTTTACGATGTTCGGCCTACCTAAGTGGCCGATGGCGACTCCAACCCTCATTTTATTTTCAAAATACCCCAACCCTTAATTTTCAAAACAAAATCAAGTTTTTTAAAACATAATCCCTACAAATTCAATTCACCCTAATTTTCAATGATTTTCAAAAGCGAAAAACAAAAATAATTTTTCAAGTGATTGATTTTCAAAAAGGTCGCTACAAGGTGCTATGTGAAGGAAAATCCTACCTAGCTGACTGGAGATCCCAAGATCTAGGTTCAAAGGGATAACCTAATTACATAGACATGTTCGGTCACTGTAAGGGTACTGATCCCCAAGCCCGTTCCTATAATGTAAATAGTGATCAAAGTGGAATAGGCTAAGCAAAAAGCTTTTAATGACCATTGTGTGCTTCAGTGAGCCGAGCAACACAAGTCACCTATGTGAGGTGAAATGGGGCCGCTTCAAGGAGACTACTGAGCATAGTCTTTCAAACTCTTACAGAACTAGGCGATGTCCACGGCCATATGGACATAACCATGAGAACTAATACTCTTGTTAGAGAGGTAGTTGTGTGAACTATATCATCGTTTACACAGACGGCTGAACAGTTCGAGAACATCACGTCTACTTGTAACCCTCTAAACCGACCCAGAAGAAATAGGCCGAATCTAGAAGGTCGCGTTTGAAAGCTTATCTCTCAAGTAACATATTTTAGATTTACTTACTTATAAAACAATATAATTAATAAATAATAATAATCGTAAAATATCTCAAAGATTTATGAAACTCAACCATTAAAACATATTCTAAACATTTAATAAAGCATCTAATTAAAATCTAAAAATGCATGCGGAAACGTAATCCCAAAATATAATGTCCAAAAGTCTGATTACATAAATGTCCCAAATCATAAAATAATAATCTGAAATTCTAAGTAAAATAGTTTATACTGATGATTAAAAATATCTGAGTAAAACACGAGATGCTCCAAGTACCGAGTCGCCTAAGGGTCTGAGTATATCAGAAAGAGAAAGACTATGGGGGTGCAAGCTAAAGAGCTTAGTGTGTCTCTAAATTGCAAACAAACACAAAAAACAAAACATTATTAAATTTTCTGATAAAGTCTTTTGATAACACATTAAATCACAATAAATCTGATCATAATGATATGATGTCTGATGCATATGAAATCTCAGTACCCAATCTCTGATACAACTACCCAAGAGTAAGGTTCCCTAGAACCTACTCTCTCCATCGTCACCATTCGAAGTGGAACTCAGCTCGAAAGGTGGAACCACTGATCCAAAATGAAATTTAGCCCGAAGGGTGAAACCGTTGAACTTCCCCGAACAATCTCAATCCATATACCCCCAATGTTATGATGCTGATGTTAAAATTTGCATCTCATTCGAAAATTGAATTGTTAAAAAATCAAGTTGCATAAATATATAAATCTGATGTTTCACAATTTGATAAATCCAAAGTTTCATAATTTTGGAAATCTAATATCTCATAGCTTGGTAAATCTGATTTTTCAGTTAAATAACAGTATGACATGTTATGCATGATGTCTGAAAACTTTCACCAATCACAACAGAATAATGAACGCATAATGTATAAAGACATTTATCTATAGCACCAAAGAATACACAAGTTTATAGCATAGGAAGAGACACACCTTAATCGGTCAATAGCTCTATCTTTGAGAAGAACGCCTCGCGTTCAGACTTATCACTTGGTCTAACTGAATCACGACCTACGAGGTAAAGCTATTTATTAGCATTCGTTACTATCTCTAAGCCACCACAAATACAATTACTAAACCAAAGAAAAAACTCACGCGCGAACCTCAAAGGATATGCACGATCAATTTGAACATGTGGAGGAGTGATAACTCGACAGCCTCAAAGTTAATGTCTGAACACGAAAATAACTCGGGTCAACCAATAATCCATTCTTTTAAAATTACTAATTATAAATTAATTGTAAATAGCAAACCGAGCCCTCAGATTCTTATTTGACAAAACGGGCAGCAGATACGGACTCAGTACGTCGAAAAAGGTCAGGGTGAAGGTTGCTCAAAAAAATTAACTTTAAATCAAAGGTCAATGTCCACCCTGACAAAAAGTCAAAGTCGACATTGACTTGACTATTAATGGTCAAACTGGTCAAATTCAACCGGTGATCCAATCAAAGGTCAATGGTCCGATTCAATCCACTGGTCAACATAATTGGTTCGATTCAGATCAAAGGTCCAATTCGGGTCATTGACTCACTCGGTTTGGTTCACCATATAGGTTCACATTTGAAGTTGGGCTCCCACGGTTGAGTACTTCACACAAGCTATACTGGCCATCTCATTCTTGGGGAATTTATAATTTTCCATCTCATGGGCCCCACCAAATAACTCTCACAGCCCCACAACTCATTCACATTGCTGCAAAATGAAACAAGGTTTACAGAACCCAAAAGTCACGGCTATGGATGCACAACGATGACGGTCAACAAGGTGGCGATGGCAGCACAACCAAACTACGGCAAAGATAGCAGCGATAGATCATCGGAAGCATAAAACGATAACCATAACACGAACAAAACTCGAATTAAACTACAAAACACAACTCAAAAACTGATTTAAAACCATAAACATGGATTCAAGACTTACCCACACAAGATCGGAGCAAGAAACGAACGGCAGCACAAGAAATCGAATGGTTTCACCCACGTCCCTCACGAAAAACGGCCAATGCAAGGTCAACGAAGATTAGGTTCTGATCGAGATTAAACGGCGAACGCACTGGTGTCCTCAAACGAAGAAACAAATGATAGAGAGGCTAGGTCAAAGCTTTGATCGGAAAATTCTATGGAAAAGGGTGACGAGTTTAAAATGCAGAGCAAAAGAGAGGGGAGATGCGATGCGGCTGCTGAAAACAAAGTTTTCCAGGGTCGATATAACTCTAGTGTTAAAAACCAAAGTTTGGGTAAATCACAAGGGAAGGATCCCATCTTAACCCACTTAACATATTAGCTCCAAAATTCTGATTTTAATTCCAAAAAGGTCACTGAAATATGGTTTAATCCTTAATTAATAATTAAGTTAAAATTAGGGTTTTGAACCCAAAAAATTCCCAAATTCCTAGGGTTTCTAAATTAGGGATTTTTTTGAATTAGGGCAAATTTTGGGGTGTTATATTGCTAGTTAGCCAATAAAGTAAATATACTTTTACAAATGAAGGTTCAAAGGAGGAAACCTACCTATCCTATGCAACTATCGATCGTAGAACTTATCACTACATCGAGTCAAAATATTTTGATAAAATCATCAATTTCATTAGTGTGGGGGATTGTTGGAAAAATGTGAGAAATTGGTCACAGGCCTATGATGAAGGTCAACGTTACGGGCATATGGCCACTAACCTTGCCGAGACTATCAACTCTGTGTTGAAAGGGACACGCCATCTCCCAATTGCCAGTATTGTTTGAGAGACGTACTTCAGACACGGCAAAGTATGGTGCGAAAAAGGGAATGAGGTAAACTCTCAAATAAATAGGGGACAACAGTGGTCTGAAACTCTCCAAAAGAGTATGGAGAAACTTCAAGAGGACGCAAGCGCTATGAGAGTGGGTTCCTTCGACCCCAACGATGCTTAATTTAATATCCAAGCCTTGGTACGCCCGAATGAACACAAATTGTTCCGAGTAAACTTGCCTGTGAGATGGTGTGACTGCGGCTGTTTTCAGGCATATAGATACCTGTGTGCTCACGCAATCGCAGCATGCATGCATGTTCGTATAGACCCATATACATTGGTGGACGATTGTTTTAAGTTGCAAACAATGGCAAATATCTACAGGCCTACTTTAGGACGATTCTAAATAAGGAATATTGGCCAACAAATCCAATATACGAAGAATGATTACCAAATCCTAGTCTTCGAAGAAAGCTAAAGGGTCGACCGACTTCCTCCCGCATTCATACTAGTATGGATGATCTGGATGATCGAGAGGGAGTTCAAACTAGGCATTGTGGACTTTGTCGAGCGACATGTCACACGAGAGATAAATCTCTGAATCATCCCAACTATCGTGTCGGGCCGTCACAGTAATTTTGAATGAGTTTGTAAACTTTCATTAATGAAGTAACATAACATTTTTAAATTAAGTGCATTTATTCCATAATAAACAAAAGAATAAAAAATAAATTCTAATTAGAAAAAGTTAAAACAACATTAATATAAATTCCAAATAGAAAAAAAGTTTAAACAACATTAATATAAATCTCATATAATATATATAAAAAAATTCCAAATATTAACAACTGCAATCGTTCCAAATAAAAGTTTAAACAACATTAATATAAATTCCAAATAGAAAAAAATCATATTTTCTCCTCCTCCTCGGCAGCTCTTGTCTGTGCAGGGAAGATGTCTGATCATATTGTCGTGGGGGTTGAGCCATTCTCCATGGTGATTGCGGTTCCTCCAAGTTTTGCTCGTCTTCGCCTGGCTGGTCATCCAACATCCGCATAGAAGGTGGTGTCGCGTACATATCTTCAGCACATAACGGAGTGGAAAAGGGCGAACTAGGCTAGTATGGAGGTGGTTGTTGAAACGCACTCACTCCGGATGATACAACATCAGTGCGATGCGAATGGAACATCTGGGATCTTTACAGTGCTCTATCCCATAGATCATCATAATCATATGTTTCTCTTACATGCCCTGAGGGTACACTTGAACTCCATGATGACCAATCCGTAGGATTAATTGGTGGCGGCTGCAGGTTCTCCATATGTGCAGACGAACCGGCTTCATGCTGATATGAGCACCTACGCTCTGTATGCCATCTCTGACTCATTTCCATGGGTGTCAGGAATGGTTTTTTCATTGTTATAAAGTCATTCCATGTAGTTTGAATTGTCACGGAAATTATCTTCCTAGAGTGGAGTCACATCAGCTGGCACATATAAGTTTCGGTTGTTCCAACGAGCAATGAAACTTTCTTGCTTGCGCCTCCAGTTATCATCAAACCTAATTATTTGTTCTCTTGTGTGAATATCTTTGAGATCAAGCGAAGGACCTGGAACGGGTTGATGATACCAGAACTGTCGCAAGACTCTATCAGCACACTGAAACTCAACCATCAAAAAATGGATCAATGGTACAACTGCACCCCAAAATGTAGCATTCTCCCACACATATTGGGGTACGCAAGACTGTGCATCCGCATCGTCGTACGGCGTCCAAATGAACTGTCAAAAAAATTAATATTAACATCAACAAATATTGGGTTACGCAATATTTTACTTTAAACCAACTTTAATACCTGATTTTTCCCTTCAGATTCGATCTTCAGTCTCACGTCAACAACGTTGTTGTGCACCACCCTCGCTTTTCTCAAATCATGTCGCCACCTGCACGAAAACTAAAAATACGATATTTAGTAATTCGAAATAATTTTAATAAAAAATATACACATTATAAATTTTTATTTTAGTATTACCTTCCAGCAAGTGGAAACTAAAGTGGGTTATTGACTATATGTGTCAAATATGGCAGTCGATACCACGCCCAAGACTGAAGTAAGATAAGACATCCACCAATATCGGATATCTTGTTCTCATTTCTAACAATAACAGCCTTGTACATTTCATGGTATAAGGCCGCCAATATATTAGAGCCCTAGCTATACGCACGAGCTTCGGGAAATCTTTCCAGCAGTGGCAGATACTGCGTGTGTACAAGATTACCGGATTTATCCGGCATCAATACCCTACTAATGAGCTGCAGGATATAAGCATGTGTTGCACATGCAACTTCTTCATGGGTTGAGTCCCTGGTTACCCTGAATGCATTATCCAACTAGGTTACCTTCACACGTAACCCTTTCGTGTCGGTTTCTAAAAGAATTTTCCCGAGGAACTGGTTGCACATCGCATATACGTTGTAGTTATTCTGTCCCATAACCGCATTCCCATTTATGGGGACACCGAGCTGTAAAGCTACATCTTGCAAGGTTATCGTGCACTCTCTGACTGGAAAATAAAATGTGCACTCCCCGACTGTAGTTATTCTGCCCCAACGGTCAATCAACGCAATTATCAACCTCGGGACCACCTTATAGCCATGCAAAAATGTCGCATTATAAAATCCCGCCTGCTATAAGTGACGAACAATGCGAGCATATGGCTCATTCGTCATCGTCCCTCGATGACGAAAGCAATGTTGATCGTCCTGCATTGAATAAATTAAATTTAATTAATAACATTGTACAACTAGTATACATTTATTACTCAAAGATGAATAAATAAGTTACAAATTACTAACGCTGATATAAGATGAAATGTGTATATGGTCCAACTGCAATAACTGATTAGATGCCATATCTCAAATTTATCTGCACATCAACTACTTTGATTATTAATATTTATTATTTTATTCGAATATACCAATTATATGACTTCATTTATTAGAAACTATTCTATTTGAAATTTTATTCGAATATGGTTCCCTTAATTATACTAATTTTTGTTCTCGAATATACCTAGAATTATTCGAATATGATTCCCTTAATTATACTAATTTTTGTTCTGGATGTACCTAGAATTATTCGAATATGGTTCCCTTAATTATACTAATTTTTGTTCTGGAATATACCTACAATTATTCAAATATGGTTCCCTTAACTATACTAATTTTTGTTCTCGAATATACCTAGAATTATTCGAATACGGTTCACTTAATTATACTATTTTTTGTTCTCGAATATACCTAGAATTATACGATATTTAATAATTATCTAAACATTCTAGCTCATTCATTATTTTTATACAAATTAAAATAATTCAAATTATAATAAAAGAATAGAATATATACATACAAATCAAATAATTTATAAAACAATAAAATATTTAATATACCAAACTATACTTAATAATAATAATACAAATAACATTTTACTATATATAGAATTAATAAAAATTCCTACGATCAAATTTATTATTATCCTCAAAAAAATTTAATGCATACATTATTAATAATTTTATAATAAACTCTATATAGCTACATTAATAAAAATTCCAATTTAATGCTCAACTTATTATTATTATCCTAAAACCCAATAATTCTATAATTATTATTATTACCCTGAAATAAAATATGTGTATATGTCTACAACAATATATCTACATTTAATTTATATAAATTTAAAAAATAAGTACCTAATCAATGAAAATGTGCTCCCAATGCTTCCCTTGAAACCTCTTCACCTTCTGCAACAAAAAATTAATAAGATTAATAAATATATTATTCATAACTAATCAAATAATTTATATATTAACTAAGAAAGTACATACCCAATTTAATAACTCAATAACTTTTTCCCTAAACTCTCTACATACAAAAAACCTCTCAGTCACTAAATTTTTTACCTCCACAACTCGTTCTGCCGTTCCAATTTATAGGTAGATTTCGTGTGAAGACCCCACCTGCAGGTGGCGTCCTCACTTAAATAGGCGTAACTACGATGGGTGTCTAGAAAACGCCATTGTTGGAGAGAGAGTCATAAACAATAGCTTAGAACATTCCATTCTAGATTTTTTTAGAAAAGTGTATTTTACTAAATTACATGTAAGAGAAAATTAATCAAGTGAAGCAATTCAATAGCACAAATGAATGAAGACGGAGGTTAAAGTTGTTGGAAAAAATGTAAGGAAATGGTAACTTTAAGCTACATTACAAAAGGGTAAAGGTAGAAATTCGTATAATGATTTCATTGGGTTTTATTATACTTCATGAGACATTTACAACGGTATTTCATATGCTCAAATTGGTTGAGTGATGAATGAGAAATTGATGCTCAAAGTATGGTAGTTGTAAATTGAGTAAGGGAAAATATCATTTTGAATATTTTACCCACTTCGAATAATTTTTTCCTTACAAATAAAATATCTTTTTGAATATTTTGAATTTAAAAGGGGAAATTTTGGCTTCCTTTAAATTCGGGTATTAAATGGTAATGAGTGCAATTCACAAGAATATTCCATTTTGAATATGGTATTAACAGTTTGTTACCATTTTAATTCGGTCAACCATTAATTCAGAATATTATATTTTCTATATTTTCCTCCTCCATTCCCCTATAAATAAATTTTTCTCAGTTTTACACAAACTTGAAAACTATCTTCTTCAAAACTCTCTGTGTTTTCGGTGATAGGGAAAGGCAAGACATCATTCGTGATCTCTACAGTCGTGCTACTGTTGATGACCATCAGTTGTTGTATCCTGTGAGACTGACCAAAACAACTCAAGTACCAAAGAGTGGTCAAAATCTGTCTGAAGAAAACTGCGTTCGTGCATGCCTCAACTCGTTACCTTTCGGTTTGGTTTATTCGAAAATTATTTACTTTAAATAAATCTGTATTTTCATTTATTTTAATAATATTTATAATTCATTTTGGCTTAAAGCATTTTCTTACTAAAGTTAATGTTTCAAATAATTTATATTCGAGTTTTACTACACGATATTTAACAATCGCAACTTGAGAATGTGTCACTAATTACTTTTTTTAAATTTTTATGTTGAATTTAATGAGTTGGTGGGGTGGCAACTCTGTGTGATGCTTATGCTGAGATTGTTATGCCGATCAAAAGTGGTTTCTTTTGGGTATACATGACCATCATATTCGAACCCAACAAATTGGAGCTTTTCCCAAATGAATATAAACAAGATGTTTGTTTTAGTTAATCCATGTCAATTTGATAAAAGGGTAAACTACACCAGTAATCACCGAACTATGGTTTCTTTCTTATTTTGGTCACCGAACTATTTTTTTGGCAAAAACATCACTAATGTTATGTTTCCTTCCTATTTTGGTCACCGAACTATTTTTTGGCAAAAACATCACTAACGTTATGTTTCCTTCCTATTTTGGTCACCAACAGTTAGGAATTTTATTTTTTTATTTTTATTTTCCATGACATTTCTTCTCTCTCCTTGTAAGCAATATATGTTATTTTATAATATTTTTATTCAAACTAACAGGATGGTGACATGTATCACTGCCTATTAGTGAAATAAAAGGAATGAAAAATCAAGCCCCTTATGCAGCCAGATAGATGGTGACACGTGTAACTGCCTAATAGGATGGTGACACGTGTAACTGCCTATTAGTTGAATCTCTCTGGCTGCATAAAAGGCTTGATTTTTCATTCATTTTATTCCACTAATAGGCAGTGACACGTGTCACCATCCTGTTAGTTTGAATAAAAATATTATAAAATAACATATATTGCTTACGAGGAGAGAGAAGAAATGAAATGGAAAATTAAAAATAAAATTCCACGTCAGCAAAACCGTTAAGTTTTTAACAGCCGGTGACCAAATTAGGAAGGAAACATAACGTTAGTGATGTTTTTGCCAAAAAAATAGTTTGGTGACCAAAATAGGAAAGAAACTATAGTTCGGTGACTACTGATGTAGTTTACTCTTGATAAAATAGGAACTTGACCCACATGCTTAAGCAAATTATTCTCAGCGTTTAGGGTTGGTATTCACCACTCTTTCCTCTAAACCAATTGTGGGTCACTCATTTCATTAATTATTTACTTTGATTCACATTCTTGTTGTGTAGGGATGTTCTTTTATTATTTCTAAGCCTAATAAATAAAATGGATTTGTATTTTTTCTTAATTCATTTTCGTTCATTTTCATTAATAATGTTTCACGGTAACAATATTTTAGTTTTAATGGATTTTGTCGATCTAATCGCAAGTGAAATGATAAAAGGACTTGTATGTAATTGTTTAGTTTATATTTTTAGGCTTACCTATAAAATAGGTGCCAAAACCTTGTCATTTTTGCAGTAGGTGCCTAAACTATTTTTTTGCTGAAATAGGTGCCTAACGTTTTTTTTGTCTGAAATAGGTGCCTAAAATTTCATTTCGTTACTATTTTAAGGAAACGCCTTTAAAATAATTTTTAACACCCAATCAGAATTTGACACGTGTTTTTTATTTTATTTTATTATTTTTTCCAAAAAATTGAAAAAGTAAAATATTTTAAAAAAATTCAGAAACTTCTCAAAATTTTAAAAACAATCCCAATCCAAACACACAAATTCCAAAATTAGTGTCATTGTCGTCGTCGATAACCTCGTCGGACCTCACCACCCCCGTCTCTGCAGTCCCCCGCCTATTTCTCCCAACCACTATCGCCAGTAACCGGCGGGAGGAATGCCAATCAGACGTCGAACGGTTGGAGCCTTTTGCGTTCGTTGTTCGTCGTCCGATTGACGTGCCTCCCGTCGATTACCGGCGATGGGTGGTTGGGAGTTTTAGGGATTTGAGATTGTTTTTTATTTTTTTTAAATTTTGGGATATTTTTAATTTATTTTATTTTTAGTTTGTTTTTTAAAATAAAAATAAAAAACACGTGTCAAGCTATAAAATGGGTGATGATTTTTTTTGACGGATTAACTTTAAAAAAGGCAAAAATGAAACGTTAGACACCTATTTCAACAAAAAATATTTTAAGCACTTATTACAAAAAATTGGCAAAGTTTAGACACTTATTTTATAGTTAAGCCATATTTTTATTTGTAAGTTGATGGTCAGGGAATGGATGGATCGAGAGAAAAACAATTGTAACCTTGCAAGTTTAAACTTATATGATGTAGAGTAATTTTTTATTTTCTATTGTTAATCTAATTTTTCGTCTTATTGGTTGTCTTTCTTTTTTCTTTGATAGAAAATTAAAGGCAGAATTAGATGCTGTAATAACCCATTTCACCTAAAACCATTTACCCATTAACCAAACCAGTACCCATTATCCAAACCAAATCGAAAACCAATTAAACCGACCTGGATCCATGACCAAACCCGACCCGGCCCAAAAACTAAAAAACCCTAATAACCCTAATAATCTGTCGCATCGATGCCGCCACAGTGTTGCTGTTGCCACGCCGTTTCAGTCACCGGTAACAACCCTAAAACCTTAAATTAAACCTAATCCCCAAATTACAAACCCCAAATCAAATCCAAAGTCCCTAAATCTCAAAACCTTCAAAAATAAAATAAAGCCTAAACCCTAAACCAATCTCTGCCAACTAATCTGACCACCCATACCTATCACCATACCCTAACCCATACCCTAAAAATCCAGATTTGCATCATCCTCCAGATTTGTAAAATAAAAGTCAGGGAGTGGTTAGTATTTTATTGTAAAAAATGGGTATTATAAACCCATGTAATCAGTTCAAGAAAGGGGCGGATATTCAAATCCGAAAAAAACAGAGAGAATGGGGTTTTTTTAGATCAAAAATTTTTTGTAAAGGGTCTTTGGTTCAAAAGTTTTGTAAAGGTGAAGAATCAATAACAAAAAAGAAATTTGTTGAGGTAAAAAAATAGTTTTTTTTCTCTTCTATTTTCCTTTATTTCAAATCTGTGTTTTTATTTCAAATCAAGAAAAAAGGAGAAAGATTAGGGATTTACCTGACCGGCCGTGAGGCTGCCCTGAGGCCGCCGGTGAACGGCGTTGAAGATGGAGCTGCCGCCGTTTCCATGTATGGTTGAAAGGATGAGGGTTGAAAACCTTTAGGTTTTTTCTGGTTTTATTAAACCTGGTTTGAAAAAATAATAACTTATTTTTAGTTTTAAACCGGCATCCCTTAAACGACACCGTTTTAGGCGCCTATACACGGCCCAAAACGGTGCCATTTTAGCCATGACCCGACGCGGTGACCCGATAACCCGGGAAGGATCCGCACGTTTCATAATGAGAAAATTGCACAAGTAACCCCTCATATCTTCTCCCTAATTCACTTTTGTCCTGGGATAATTCAGCTTCGGTCCTTCGGCCTTTCATGCGTGTTTAATATCATTTTTTGTTTCTTTCGTGGCCTTTAATTTATGTTGTATTTTAATTTAGTCACTATGCTTTAGCCTTTAATTTCCAGCATATTATTTCTATTAGTTTACATTTATTTCCTTACATTTCACATTTGTTTCATGTTAGTCATTTTTTATGTTGTTCTAGCCATGCATTTTAATATTTGTACATTTTAGCCCTTAACATCTAGTTTCATGATATATGTTGTTCCATGCATCTTAATATGATTCATGCATATACTACTATTATTATTATTACATTTATTATTATTATTATTATTATTATTATTATTATTATCATCATCATCATTATCATTATTATTATTATTATCATCATTATTATTATTATTGTTATTATTATCATATTTTATTTGTTAGATTAGTATTTTATTAGTATTTATTTTTACCGCATTGTATGTTTGCCATGTTTTAAGTTTCATTTCGGATAAACGGGGCCAATATCAGGCGTAGTGATAGTGGTTGGGCGTTTACTCTCGAATAACGGGGCCTTTAAAATATACTCGCACTTATGACCAAATTTTAATTTAATCGTCACTTTAACCCGGAAAGTCTAATATTAATAAAGCGGTAATTATTAAAGCACCAATTTTGGGTGGTGTGGGGGTGCTAATCCTTCCTCATCCGTAACCGACTCCCGAACCCATCAATTTTAAATCTCTGGTTTTTACGGTGTCCGGTCCACCTTGAGTGGGCGGTGGCGACTCCATTTTTAAATAAAACGCAGGTTTTATAAAACTCCACGCGGAATACATTATTTTTTAAAAAAAGTAAAACAAAAAATAAAAAACACACATTTTTTCGCGAGGGGGACATCGCTACAGATGGCGACTTCGCTAGGGATGTTTTTTTTGGTTTTCAAAAAAATAAAAGAGAGTCAAGCTTTTTAAATAATTACCGCTTTACTAATATTAGAAGTTTCGGATTAAAGTGAATATTAAATTAACATTCGGTTATAATTGCGCGTTTATTTTAACGCATTTAAAATTTGGCATATAAACCCGTCCTTTCTAAGTGGGGGGACAACGTTAATGCTTTTGTGAGGATATCGTTCCTCCGTGTAGGCCTAGAAAGTACCTTCGGGGCTCGAGTACCTTATGCTTTCGTAAGGATACCGTTCCTTTGTGCAGGCATAAGCGAGTGGGTCCCCCTGAATTGAACCAGGTTGAAAGGAACCTATAATGGGTGATGACCGGAGGCTTTGCTACTCTAAGTAGAGGGCAGCAAGGACAATTCGGGTACCTCTTAGCACCAAAACTGCATATAGTGAGCCGTAGGAGCCAACCCTTTAGAGCCATGTGAAACACTGCCGGATTAGTGGTCACCCTATTTAGGCTCTGGTGCCTTATTTCTTGTTTATGTACAGTTTTTTGTTTTATTTAATCATTTTATTTGGTAATAACTCATTTCATCTTTATTTTATTCTCATCGCATTGATTTCATATGCATCATTACACAACATCATCGCAATCTTGATTTTTTCTTGCATCGATTTAGGACACATTTTGCATGCATATACATTTATTTTCAAAATAAGAAATTTGACTCTAGGGGTGCCCTATGACAGTGATACTGGATAAAGTAGAAGATTAGTCAGCTCAGCATCCATACGAAACCTGGTACAAAACAAAGATGGCGAACGATAAAAAATTGAAAAAAATTGAGCAAGATCAGAAAAAATTGCAAGTGAACATAGCCAAGTAGGTTGAGGAACAATTGGCGAGAGTCCAACAGGATATGAGGGAACAACTTGCAAAGTCACAACAAGACATGCTGGGCCAAATGACACAAATGTTGGGATTAACGCTTCCCGAGCTTAGAGAGGCCTCTGTTGTAAATCTCACTGCAAATTCTAAACCCACTGTTGGGGATGATGATCTTATGTATCCTCCGGGGTTCACGCCCGTTCAAACCAGGATACAACCGAAAACTCAACCTCGGGTGATCATTTCTCGGGGAAAGTCTCATCTACATCAGGCCGGCACTTCGATCCCTATAAATCAGCCATCTGCATTAGAAGTTACGCCCGAGGCAATCAAGCTGAAAATTTTATCTTAGAAATGGATCATCTGTTTGAGACCGAGAGGCCAAAGGTAGAAGCTTCAAAGGAAATCGCAGTGAACTCAGTCTTGTCTTATATTTGGTTTTACCTCCTAAATTCAAGGTCCAGAGTTCGAGAAGTATGACGGGACAAGCTGTCCCCGCGCTCATCTTACTATGTTCCGTCGGAGGATAACAAGATACGGGTGAGAAGACAAGCTGTTAATTCACTACTTTCAAGACAATCTATTGGGATCTGCCGCCCGATGGTATAATCAATTGAGCCGACATCATATCAAATCCTGGAGAGACTTGGCCAAAGCTTTTATGGAGCAGTACCGACACGTCAATGATATGATGCCAGACCGGTGGACGTTACAACAAATGAAACAAAAGCATAATGAAAGCTTCAGGCTGTACGCTCAGCGCTGGAGGGATATAGCAGCTCAGGTCCAACCCTCGTTCAGTGAGAGGGAGACGGTGGTCACATTTGTACAAACTTTGGAAGATCCAATCTTGGGTCGCTTGATAGGCAACGCGACTACCAATTTTGCCAATCTCGTGTTATCTGGTGAGCTCATCGAGAATGCTTTTAAGATTGGCAAAATTGACGATGGGGGTAGTTCGTCCTATAAGAAGCCTTACCATGGAAGGAAAGACCAGGAAGTGAACTCTTCGGGAGTTTACACTGCCAATTATTCTAAGCCCAACACAGTTGTGCAACGTAAGGCCGTGCCAAGTGCTCACGTTGCCTCAAGCCAAGGTTCTGATCAGAGAAAGAACACTGAGAAGATAGAGTTCACTCTCCTGTCGATGTCGTATGGAGATCTGTACAAGGATTTGCTAAAAGCCCATATAGTGGTATATTTCCACCAGGCTCCGACGCAACCCCCATTCCCTAAGTGGTATGATCCTAACGCGAGTTGCGTATATCACGCTGGACAGGTGAGCCACACGATTGAAAATTGTTGGGGCTTCAAGAGGCTGATAGAAAGGTACCTCAAGCTTGGTTTTATAAGTATTGAAAACCCTGCAAGTTCTGCCACAAGTGGGAATCCCTTACCACAGCATGAAGACCCCAACTGAGAATTTTTGAAACCAAGTATTAGGGCATGCCCCGTTATTAAGGATCTTATTTTGAAATGCTGGATATTAAGCTATTTTGACCCTTGTAGGTCCACTTGTAGCTTTTTTCTCTTTCAAGATAACACTTTTTGGATTAATTTCACTGTCTCAAGCCTGAGGACAGTAAAAATCTTTTGTAAGGGCAAAAAAAACTACAAGTTTCAATGAAATGAGCCTTTTTGTTCAACTATGTTGACTCTGATTTGAAGACTGTTGTGATCGCACTTATGGATAAAGGAAATCAGAAATTGTGAAAACAACAAATGTTTGGATGGTATTATGATCTAATTTGGGGGCATTACATTTTCCACAAACAGAAAAAAGAAAAAGCCATTATGTACTCTGAGGGATCAAGTTTGATGTGTAAACCTTTTTGGGGCATCAATTCGAGATAAATGAGGATATCTAGAGTCGGTTGAGGTTGGGGGCATCATTTTAGAGACCATAAATCTGACAAGACCAATGAAGAAGTGAAGGGCATCCCTCTGAGGACAAAAATCGCATTCACACGTTCAAATCATTTTGCATGTAGGATAAAATGCATACATCTTACATACATTTAAGTTGTCATGCATTTAAACTAGACACATGTATTAGGCACAAATTTAGGTGCACTCATGGTGCATTTATTTTTACGTGCGAACAGGTCCAGGGAAGAGACCGAAGAACCTCAGCCATTGGGGCAACAACACGACAAAAAACCTTAGTCTTAGAGGAGGCCAAACACAAAGAAGATGCTGAAACATCTAAATAAAAGGTACCAGTGACAAATTTAGTGAACAATTTACTAAAAATGTTTTTTTCTCCTTTTCAGGATTTCATTCCTCTGACGATAGTGTGATGGAAGCCAACATTTCCAGATTTTGCTTTACCACTGATGGTGTAGCAGTATAGACATCTTGAAGATCTTGTTTCTCCGTTGATGGTGCAACAGATCTAAACCTTTCCCCAAGCAGATCAAATTTCTATTCAGGTATTGTTTCTCCGCTGACGGTGCAGCCAAACCTAATTTTTTCTCAGTTCAAGAAAAAAGAAAAAATCATCAAAAAAAGAATTGAAAATTTTTGGAAAAAAAGAGAGAAGAATTAAAAAAATTAAAAAAATCAAAAGAAAATTTATCAACTTTCATTATCCAATCCAGTCCTCCGCTGAAGGAGTGCTCGGGTCCAAGCTCCCGTCGTCCTCAGACCCTGCTCTCCGCTGATGTTGTAGCCAGTTCCAGGTCGTCATTATCCAATCCAGTCCTCTGCTGATGAGTGGTTGGGTCCAAGCCCCCGTCGTCCTCAGATCTTGCTCTCCGCTGATGGTGTAGCCGATTCCAGGTCGTCGTTATCCAGTCCAGTCCTCCGCTGATGGAGTGGCCGGGTCCAAGCTCCCGTTGTCCTCAGATCCTGCTCTCCGCTAATGGTGTAGCCGGTTCTAGGTTATCATTATCCAATCCAGTCATCCGCTGATGGAGTGGTCGGGTCCAAGCTCTCGTCGTCCTCATATCCTACTCTCCACTAATGGTGTAGCCGATTCCAGATCGTCATTATCCAATCCAGTCATCCGAAGATAGAGTGGCCGGGTCCAAGCTCCCGTCGTCCTCAAATCCTGCTCTCTGGTAATGGTATAGCCGGTTCTAGGTCGTCATTATCCAATCCAGTCCTCCGCTGATGGAGTGGCCAGGTCCAAGCTGCCATCGTCCTTAGATCCTTCTCTCTACTAATGGTGTAGCTGGTTCCAGGTCGTCATTATCCAGACCTTCGCTGATGGAGTGGTTGGGTCCAAGCTCTCGTCATCCTCAGATCCTGCTCTCCGCTGATGGTGTAGCCGATTCCAGGTCGTCATTATCCAATCCAGTCCTCCGCTGATGGAGTGGCCGGGTCCAATCTCTCGTCGTCCTTAGATCATGTTCCCAGTTGATGGTGTAGCCGGTTTCATGTTGTCATTATCCAATCTAGTCCTCCGCTGATGGAGTGGCCCGGTCCAAGCTTCTATCGTCCTCTAATTTTGCTATACGCTCATGGTGTAGCCGGTTTTAGGTCGTCATTATCCAATCCAATTCTCCGCTGATGAAGTGGCCGAGTTTAAGCTTCTGCCATCCTTAGATCCTGCTCTCCGCTGATGGTGTAGCCGGTTCTAGTTCGTCAATATCCACTACAGTCATCCGCTGCTAGAGTGGCCGGGTCTAAGCTCACATCATCCTCAGATCCTGCTCTTCGCTGATGGTGTAGCCGGTTCTAGGTCGTCATTATCCAATCCAGTCATTCGCTGATAGAGTGGCCGGGTCCAAGCTTCCGTCGTCTTCAGATCTAACTCTCCGCTGATGGTGTAGCCGATTCCAGGTCGTCATTATCCAATCCAATCCTCCGCTGATGGAGTGGCCGAGTCCAAGCTCCCGTAGTCCTCAGATCCTACTATCCACTGATGGTGTAGCCAGTTCCAGGTCGTCATTATCCAATCTAGTCCTTCGCTAATGGAGTGGCCAGGTCCAAGCTCCCGTCGTCCTCAGATCCAACTCTCCGTTGATGGTGTAGACAATTCTAGGTCGTCATTATCCAATCCAGTCCTCCGCTGATAGAGTGGCCGGGTCCAAGCTCCTGTCGTTCTTAGATCCTGCTCTCCGCTGATGGTAGAGCCGGTTCTAGGTCGTCATTATCCAATCCAATCCTCCGCTGATGGAGTGGTTGGGTCCAAGATCTCGTCGTCCTCAGTTCCTACTCTTCGCTGATGGTGTAGCCGGTTCTAGGTCGTCATTATCCAATCTAGTCCTCCGCTGATAGAGTGGCCGAGTCCAAGCTCTCGTCATCCTCAGATCCTGCTCTCCGCTGATGGTGTAGCCGGTTCTAGGTCGTCATTATCCAATCTAATCCTCCACTGATGGAGTGGCCGGGTCCAAGCTCTCATCGCCTTCAAATCCTACTCTCTACTAATGGTGTAGCTGATTCCAGGTGGTCATTATCCAATCCAGTCCTCCGTTGATAGAGTGGCCGGGTCCAAGCTCTCGTCATCCTTAGATCCTGCTATCCGCTGATGGTGTAGCCAATTCCATGTTTTCGTTATCCAATCCAGTCCTCCGCTGATGTAGTGGCTGGGTCCAAGCTCCCGTCGTCCTCAGATCCTGCTCTCCGCTGATGGTGTAGCCGATTTTAGGTCATCATTATCCAATCCAGTCCTCCGCTGATGGAGTAGCCGGGTCCAAGCTCCCGTCATCCTCAGATCCTACTTTCCGCTGATGGTGTAGCCGATTCCAGGTTATCATTATCCAATCCAATCCTCCGATGATGGAGTGGCTGGGTCCAAGCCCCCGTGTCCTCAGATCCTGCTCTCCGCTGATGGTGTAGCCGGTTCCAGGTCGTCATTATCCAATCTAGCCCTCTGCTGATGGAGTGGCCGGGACCAATCTCCCGTCGTCCTCAGATCCTGCTCTTCGCTGATGGTGTAGCCAATTTCAGTTTGTCATTATCCAATCCAGTCCTCCGCTGATGGAGTGGTCGGGTCCAAGCTCCCATCATCCTCAGATCCTACTCTTGGCTGGTGGTGTAGCCGGTTGCAGGTCGTCATTATCCAATCCAGTCATTCACTGATGGAGTGGCCAGGTCTAAGCTCTCATCGTCCTCAGATCCTGCTCTCCACTGATGGTGTAGCCGATTCCAGGTCGTCATTATCCAATCCAGTCCTCCACTTATGGAGTGGCTGGGTCCAAGCTCTCGTCGTTGTCAGATCCTGCTCTCTACTGATGGTGTAGCTGGTTCTGGGTCGTCATTATCCAATCAGTCCTCCGATGATTGAGTGGCCGGGTCCAAGCTCCCATCATCCTCAAATCCTGCTCTCCGCTGATGATGTAGCTGATTCTAGGTCGTCATTATCCAATCCAATCATTCGCTAATGGAGTGGCCGAGTCCAAGCTCCCATCGTCCTCAGATCCTGCTCTCCGCTGATGGTGTAGCCGGTTCCAGGTCGTCATTATTCAATCTAGTCCTTTGCTGATGGAGTGGCCGGGGCCAAGCTCCCGTCGTCATCAGATCCTACTTTCCGCTGATAGTGTAGTCAATTCCAGGTCATCATTATCCAATCCAGTCCTCCACTGATAGAGTGGCCGGGACCAAGCTCCCGTCGTCCTCAGATCCTGCCTCCGCTGATGGTGCAGCTGATTCCAGGTCGTCATTATCCAATCCAATCCTCCGTTAATGGAGTGGTCGGGTCCAAGCTCCCGTCATCCTCAGATCCTGCTCTCCGCTGATGGTGTAGCCGATTCTAGGTTTTCGTTATCCAATCCAGTCCTCCGCTGATGGAGTGGTCGGGTTCAAGCTCCCGTCGTCCTCAGATCCTGCTCTCCGCTGATGGTGTAGCCGGTTTTAGGTCGTCATTATCCAATCCAGTCCTCCGCTGATGGAGTGGCCAGGTCCAAGCTCCCGTCACCCTCAGATCCTGCTCTCCGCTGATGGTGTAGCCGATTACAGGTTATTATTATCCAATCCAGTCCTCCGCTGATGGAGTGGCTGGGTCCAAGCTCCCGTGGTCCTCAGATCCTACTCTCCGCTGATGGTGTAGCCGGTTCCAGGTTGTCATTATCCAATCCAGTCCTCTGTTGATGGAATGGTCGGGTCCAATCTCTCGTCATCCTCAGATCCTGCTCTTCGCTGATGGTGTAGCCGGTTCTAGTTTGTCATTATCCAATCCAGTCCTCCGCTGATGGAGTGGCCGGGTCCAAGCTCCCGTCGTCCTCAGATCCTGCTCTCGGCTGATGGTGTAGCCGGTTGCAGGTCGTCATTATCCAATCCAGTCCTTCGCTGATAGAGTGGCCGGGTTCAAGCTCCCATCATCCTCAGATCATGCTCTCCGTTGATGGTGTAGCCGATTCTAGGTCATCATTATCCAATCCAGTCCTCCGCTGATGGAGTGGCCGGGTCCAAGCTCTCGTCGTCCTCAGATCCTACTCTCCGCTGATGGTGTAGCTGGTTCCAGGTCGTCATTATCCAATCCAGTCCTCCGCTAATGGAGTGGCCAGGTCCAAGCTCCTGTCGTCCTCAGATCCTGCTCTCCGCTAATGGTGTAGCCGGTTCCAGGTTGTCATTATCCGATTCAGTCATTCGCTGATGGAGTGGCTAGGTCCAAGCTGCTGTCGTCCTCTAATCTTGCTCTCCGCTGATGGTGTAGCCGATTCCTGATCGTCATTCTTCGATCCAATCCCTCAGCTGATGAAGTGGCTAGGTCCCAATTACTGCTATCCTACTTCTCCGTTGATGGTGTAGTAGGGTTCCAGTTAATGTTCTGCTTCTCCGTTGATGGCGAGGTTAGATTCAACCTTATTGATTTTCAAGTTCTCTTTATTAATATTGTAGCTAAAAAACAAAAAAAAGAAAAAAATCAAAGAAAAAATGAAAAAAGAAAAATAAGAAAAAAAACCAAAGGAAAAAGAAGAAAAAATATCAGAAAAAGTCAAAAAAGAAGAAAAAAAGAAGAAAAAATGAAATAATCAAAAGAAAATTTATCAACTTTCATCGCCCGATCTAGTCTCTCCGCTAATGGAGTGGCTAGGTACAAGCTATCGCCGTCCTCTGATCCTGCTCTCCGCTGATGGTGTAGCCAGTTCCAGGTCGTCATTACCCGATCTAGCCCTCCGCTGATGGAGTGGCTAGGTCCAATCTGCAGTCGTCCTCTGATCCTGCTCACCGCTGATGGTATAGCTGGTTCCAGGTCGCCATTATCCGATCTAGTCCCTCCGCTGATTGGGTGGTTGAATCCGTGTCACCAACATTCTCCGATCTTACTTCTCCGTTGATGGAGTAGTGGGGTCCAACATCTATCTTTTGACCCGGTCTCTTCGTCGGTGTTGTAGCTAGGTCATTTTTACTCTCGTATTACCATGATGAAAAATAAGAAAGAAAAGAAAAATATAAAAAAGAAACAAAAAAATAGGAAAAAAAAACAAAAAAATGGGAGGAAAAAGTTGCCAGTTTTTTGATCTTGCCTCTTCGTCAGAGTTGTAGCTGGATCAGACATGGGAACTTTCATCATCCGATCCTGCCTCTTCGTCAATGTTACAGCTGGATCAAATTTTGTAGACTCTGCCTCTTCGTCGGTGTTGTACCTGGGTCAAATTTCCTTTAGGTATTAACTTATTATCAATAATGTAGCAAGTTGGACTCATTTTGCTTCCCCAACAGACAACCCCTATTCTGGAGATTTTGCTTCCCAAGAGAGACAAAGTAGATCCATCAAGTCAAGAAAGAAGACATGCGTTGAAGAAAATATAAGATCTACAGAAGAACGAATACGTAAGTCAAGAGGGGACGACCAGCCAGACTGGATGAAATGGGTCATTTTTAGTCTTTGCTTCGTTGCCATTACACAACAACGAGCAAAGAGGGGCATCTGTAATAACCCATTTCACTCAAAACCATTTATCCACTAACCAAACCAGTACCCATTACCCAAACCAAATAAAAAACCCATTAACCCGACCCGAACCAAAAACTAAAAAACCCTAATAACCCTAACCCTAATAATCTATCACGCCGCTGCCGCCACGGTGCTGCTGCCGCCGCCGCCGTTTCCGTCACCGGTAACAACCCCAAAACCTTGAATTAAACCTAATCTCCAAATTACAAACCCTAAATCAAATCCAAATTCCCTAAATCTTGAAACCCTAAAAAATATAATAAACCCTAAACTAATATCTGCCAACTAATCTAACCACCCATACTTATCACCATACCCTAACCCATACCCTAAAAATCAGGCTTTGCATCATCCTCTAGATCTGTAAAATAAAAGTCAGGGAGTGGTTAGTATTTTATTATAAAAAATGGGTATTATAAACCAATGTAATCAGTTCAAGAAGGGGGCGGATGTTCAAAGAAAAATAGGGAAATCCGAGAAAAAAAAACAGAGGAAAAGGGATTTTTTTAGATCAAAATTTTTTGTAAAGGGTCTTTGGTTCAAAAGTTTTGTAAAGGTGAAGAATCAATAACAAAAAAGAAATTTGTTGAGGTAAAAAAATAGTTTTTTTTCATCGATTTTCCTTTATTTCAAATATGTGTTTTTATTTCAAATCAAGAAAGAAGGAGAAAGATTAGGGACTTACCTCACCGGCAGTGAGGCTGCCCTGAGGCCGCCGATGAACGGCGTTGAAGATGGAGCTGTAGCCGTTTCCATGTATGGTTGAGAGAATAATGGTTGAAAACCTTTAGGGTTTTTTTTGGTTTTATTAAACCTGGTTTGAAAAATAATAACTTATTTTTAGTTTTAAACTGGCAACCCTTAAACGACGCCGTTTTAAGCGCCTATACACGGCCCAAAACGGCGTCATTTTAGCCATGACCCGACGCGGTAACCCGATAACCCGGGAAGGATCCGCGCGTTTCATAATGAGAAAATTACTCAAGTAGCCCCTCATCTCTTCTCCCGCATTCACTTTTGTCCTAGGATAATTCGGCTTTCGGTCCTTCGGCCTTTCATGCGTGTTTAATATCATTTTTTTTTCTTTCGTGGCCTTTAATTTATATTGTATTTTAATTTATTCACTATGCTTTAGCCTTTAATTTCTAGCATATTATTTCTATTAGTTTACATTTATTTCCTTACATTTCACATTTGTTTCATGTTAGTCCTTTTTTATGTTGTTCTAGCCATGCATTTTAATATTTGTACATTTTAGCCATTAACATCTAGTTTCATGATATATGTTGTTCCATGCATCTTAATATGATTCATGCATATACTACTATTATTATTATTACTTTTTTTTTATTATTATCATCATTATCATCATTATCATCATTATTATTATTATCATCATTATTATGATTATTGTTATTATTATCATATTTTATGTGTTAGATTAATATTTATTTTTACCGCATTGTATGTCTGCCATGTTTTAAGTTGTATTTCGGATATATTTTGTCAATGCGGTGCCCTTTTATTCGAGCGTAAACGGGGCCAGTATTAGGCGTAGTGATAGTGGTTGGGCGTTTACTCTCGAATAATGGGGTCTTTAAAATCTACTCGCACTTATGACCAAATTTTAATTTAATCGTCACTTTAATCTGGAAAGTCTAATATTAATAAAGCGGTAATTATTAAAGTACCAATTTTGGGCGGTGTGGGGTGCTAATCCTTCCCCATTCGTAACCGACTCCCGAACCCATCAATTTTAAATTTCTAGTTTTTACAGTGTCCGGTCTACCTTGAGTGGCCGGTGGCGACTCCATTTTTAAATAAAAACGGGTTTTATAAAACTCCACGCAGAATACATTATTTTCAAAATAAAGTAAAACAAAAAATAAAAACACACATTTTTTAGCGAGGGGACATCGCTACAGATACCGATCGTCCACCGACTAATCCCACTTGTTCATACTTTTTTTCTTAAACCCTTACTAAGGCTAACACACACCTTGAAGATAAAGTTGGTCGAACTTAAATCTCCTAAAATAAACCTCATTTATTTTATTAGAACTATTTGATGGGTTCTCAATCCACCTTTTTTATTATCATCATAAAAGAAGCATTTGACTGTCATTAGTTAATTATTATTGATATTCAATTCTCAAAAACATTTTTGTATTCAACTTAGGAATAATCAATTAAATAAAAATATTATGTAAAGGAACCTTATTCCCCTTCATCAAGGATGGAGGAGAGAATTTCTTTTAATCAGAGGTGGTCCTCTATAGATTAATTTTACAAACTCTTTTTTTTTTCATGATGGGAATTTTAGTTTTAGCATACTAGGAAATGGTTAAGGAAGTTTCGATTGATATTATTTTTAGGGTAAAATTTTGATATACAGGCTGTGTAAAATTAATTTTACACAAGCCTGTGTATTTATACTATAAAAACCCAAATCCTAAATTCTTAACTCTAACCCTAAAAACTAAACCTTAAACCCTATACACTAAATTCTAAACACTAACATTAAATTCTAAACCATACAACCTAAACCCCAAAACCTTAAATCCTAAACTAAAACCATAGTCCCTAAAACTAAAAGACACGTGTAAACTAAAGTTTACACGGCCTGTGTATCAAAGTTTTTTTCTTATTTTTATATGTAATATGAATCGTCTGAATTAAAAATCCGTATTTAAAAGCTTTCCCCGGTACCAGTGCATTAAAGTTGTTACTGGAAATTATAATAGCAGTTGTAAATGTGTTTCAAATCCCATAGCATTTACCAACAATCAATTGGTCTAACAGGATAATGAGCTAGATCCTTTAAGCAAAGTTAAAGTTTTTCTTAAAGTTTTTCTTTTTTTTTTTGAAAATAGCAAGGTCAGAGATTCGAATCCTCACATTGTTAATAAAAAAAATAGATTGAAAAGGTGGTCGTCTCCATAATGAGCCACAACAAAATTTGATCCAAAATAATGGGACAATAAGTTGAATACCGGTGAATAAACCCCAAAAAAAATCCCATCGCATTTATCAACTTGCAAACATAATGCATGCTACTACCGTCAGAGTGGTAAATGCCTATGGTGCACCTAGAAAATGGAAGCCAGGAAATGCAGATATGTAAGGAAATGTATAAACTTGTAGGAAAGTCATCTGCATTCCTTTGTGGGTAAGGCTGGAAACTGGAAAGATATACAATATTTGTTGGGAAGATTCAAATATCTAAGGGATCCAAACAATAATTTATTAAAATAAGTCCTTAATTTATAATTTGAAATAGATGATATAAATGTTTACCGTGTGTGCCAGGCTAATTTTTGAATAAATTAAATCTAACTCGAACACATAGTACAACATTTTGTTTTCACGAACAAAAACACTTAACCACTTGACTCATTTTGAGTGGCCTACACAGTCTTTCACATTGGGCTAGTTCAAAACCGCCACTGATATTAGATCGATAGACTATGCTAACATTTAGATATTTAACAATGTTTGTTGAATCAGTATTAAAGAATTTGGTGTACTTTTAACTATGATTACGATTTTGAGTTTTATGAAGAAATAAAAAAGTGGTTTGGGGCCAAGTTGTGGTGTGGAATAGTGGCGTTCGACATAAAACGCGGTTGTGGATTTCATTTGGACCACGTGCTGTACAAGCCAGAGCAGTTTATACATATACTCCACTCCCATTCTTCGTTTCCTCACTTCAAATTCAATTCTTAGCTCTCCAGCTCCTGCAATACTCTTTCTGCTGGTTTTCCTGTGGACTTTGGGCAACAGTAGTTTTGTTAGCTAAATTGTGTTGTTCGGACAAACTTTTGAGAGTAAGATCTTATACGACAACAGTAGTTAAAGCCTTTTGTTTATAAGACAAGACAGTACAAGCTTCTTGTTCTTTTAACAAAGATGGGAGAGAACCAGGTTTCTGGCTTCTCCATTGATGTGCTCCCACAAGGTGGCTCCAAATGCTTTGATGACGATGGCCTGCTCAAGCGAACTGGTAAACTTCACGAACATGATCCTTCTGCTTTTTCTTTGCTTTTATTACTTTTGTCAAAAAATAAAAAAATTTCACTTGGAATTCCAACTTTTTCCATAAAGTTCAAAAGAAAGCAGCTTCTGCTGTATATTTTACCAAACACTTGGCTTATGTCACTGTTTTTCCTTTTGCAGGAACTGTATGGACCGCGAGTGCACATATTATAACAGCTGTAATTGGTTCTGGTGTCCTGTCCCTGGCTTGGGCCACAGCTCAGCTCGGATGGATTGCCGGTCCGGCAGTCATGTTCCTGTTCTCTTTTATAACATACTACACCTCTACTCTTCTCGCTGCTTGTTACCGCTCCGGTGACCCTGTCTATGGCAAGAGAAACTATACTTACATGGAAGCTGTCAGATCAAATCTTGGTACACCAGATAAAACTTTTCAATGCATTAACAAATGTGCTTCTTTGTTCTTTTCCAACATCTAAACTTAACCCTTTTTTTTAATAACTCTTTAGGTGGGTTTAAGGTCAAAATATGTGGTTGGGTTCAATATTTGAACCTTTTTGGAGTTGCCATCGGGTACACAATTGCATCAGCAATTAGCATGATGTGAGTTTCTTCCTTGTTTAGTTTGTGTTTTTGTAGTTGTTTGGGCTAACAGGATGAGGTTTTGATATAACAGGGCTATCAAAAGGTCTAATTGCTTCCATGCCAGTGGTGGCAAAAACCCATGCCACATGAATAGCAACCCTTATATGATTGCTTTTGGCATTGTTGAAATCATTTTCTCTCAAATTCCTGACTTTGATCAATTATGGTGGCTTTCCATTGTTGCTGCTGTCATGTCCTTCACTTACTCCACAATTGGACTTGGACTTGGAATTGCACAGGTTGCAGGTATTATTAAAAGTTAAAACCTTCCTTTACAATATGCAACCTGGTAATCTGGTATGATTTAGCTGATTTTGAGGGGGGGGTTTGGTTAATTTGCCAGCAAATGGGAAAATTAGGGGAAGCTTGACTGGGATAACTGTTGGAACTGTCACTCAAACTCAAAAGATATGGGGGAGCTTCCAGGCACTTGGAGACATAGCTTTTGCCTATTCTTACTCCCTTATACTCATTGAAATTCAGGTAACAGTTTGTCGAACTCGAAACTTTTTTACTTGATAAGGCCATGAAGCATGAGCTGGTACTTTTGACAGGACACGCTTAAGGCTCCACCAGCAGAATCAAAGACAATGAAGAAGGCAACTCTGGTAAGTGTTGGAGTGACAACCGTCTTCTACATGTTGTGTGGTTGCACGGGCTATGCTGCTTTTGGAGACTTGTCCCCCGGGAACCTTCTAACCGGTTTCGGATTCTATAACCCATTCTGGCTCCTTGACATTGCTAATGCTGCCATTGTGATTCACCTTGTTGGTGCATACCAAGTTTACTGTCAACCCCTTTTCGCCTTCATCGAGAAATCGGCAGCGGAAAGGTTCCCCCGTAGTGAATTCATTACCAAAGATATCAAGATCCCTGTTCCTGGATTTCGGCCTTACAACCTCAACCTCTTCCGGTTGGTCTGGAGGACACTTTTTGTGATATTAACAACTCTTATTTCCATGCTCCTTCCCTTCTTTAATGACATCGTCGGACTGCTTGGGGCAGTTGGATTCTGGCCACTCACAGTTTACTTCCCAGTAGAGATGTACATTTCTCAAAAGAAGATACCAAAATGGAGCAAAAGATGGCTCTGCCTCCAAACACTAAGCATGGCTTGCCTTATAATCTCCATCGCTGCTGCTGCAGGTTCTATTGCAGGGATCATGCTTGATCTCAAGTCATATAAGCCCTTCTCGACCTCCTACTAGTCCGGTCGAATCGGACTCATATCACACGTCTCACGGATAGTTCAAGAAGCAGAGAAAACTAAAAGACGTTCAAATCAAACCAGAATTATTTCTGTTAAACTGCCACTACTGCTAAGTAGTTTCTTCTCTTTTTTTTCTTTTCTGTACTGTTCAACAAAATGGGGCCATGTTTTACAGTTTCAACTTGTAACTTTTCCCCATCAGTCGATGTAAAATGAACAACTTTGAGCATAAAATAGTATGAACTTTTACCATAAAAATAAAGCTAGGAACTTGAAAAAAGTTATTCCATGCCAAAATTGATGAATACCAAGCGGAGATTCTTGATTTATCTTCTGGAAATGATTGAAACTTGAAAGGCAAAGAAAATAGACTTGTTTCCTGCAACATGTCAACTCCAATAACAGCAAAACACCATTGGAAGTGCCTGTTTCTATTCAACACTGACACCAGACTGAAACCCTAATCTAGTGATCAGATGGTGGGGTTAGAGTGTTAAAAGGAAGATATTTAAACCAACACTCTTATGAGTCATGTTAGTGTTTTTTGCGGTTACAAATGTAACGAATATTATTAATGACAAATAAAAAAGCATCTAGAGGCACAAAGATGGGTTATTACTACTAGTCATGGCCAACAGAATCAGATTTGATTGCAAACCATGAGTTTAAGTGGCAATTAGTAGATTGATGTTCCCAGCTTGAAAGCAGCTACAAAACAAAAACCGCAGAACCCCTGAAAAAGTTACCAATCTTGGTGTTACTGAAAAATGAAAAGCTGGAAACTGTCGTGTTAACCAGGGTTTGCTTACCATGCAAGTAAAAGCTACATTCATCCAAGTAATTATGAGCCCAAGTATTTTATAAAACTGATTATTGAACTCATATCAAACTTGGCTCATGTTTCCTTCCAAGATAATGAGTTAATTTCACCCTATGTCCCTAAACCATGACCCTCATTCTAAATTAGTCCTTAAACTTTCAAGTTTCACTCTAAATTGGTTCAGAAACTTCAGAATGTTCTAACTTCATCCTCAAATTAATGTCTATGCCGTATAAAATTATTACATAATACTCATCCGTGTTTATATGGCAATTGATAATATTTTTATAACAATTTTATTAACATGGAATATGATTACCATATATTGAAAATTTGGGGTTGAAATTGAAAAGTTTAAAAGTTTGGGAATCAATTTAGAATGAGAGTCGTAGTCTAGATGAAATTGAAACATTTATAAGTTTAGAGATTAATTTAGAATGAAGGTCATAGTTTGAAGGTAGAATTAAAATATTTAAAAGTTTAGAGACTAATTTAAAATGAAGGTCATAGTATGTGGTGCAATTAATGCAAAGTTTATAGAATGTAAATCAGGTGGTAGTCGGAAATGAAGTTAAGCGGCGAAGGTAGCCGCCTACGGAGGCTGTAGGGGCTCCCCGGGAAGAGAGTAGCCATTGGTTGATTCCTTTGAGTGTTATTCTCACTTCAAAGGTAATTATGGGGCTTTAGAGAAGAATCTCCAAAGGGGATTCCAGATCACCTTTTGTTCTACCTAGTTATTTTTCTTTGGCATAATATTAAAAAAATTCTTAACGCTTAATTGAATAGTCACTTTGGTTCTTATTTTTTTAAATAATTTCACCCTCAAATTTTTATTTAGAGTCAAAATAACCCATTTGTAAATAAAAACGGTTAGTCAACTGACAATAAGGAATTTGAAATGACTTGACAGAATAATACGTTAAAAGACAAAATATTTTATATTTTATGCAATTTTATAAAATTATTTTTTGACTAATGTGGCATTCTGTAAAGTCAGTATATTTGCATATATGACATTGTTATTGCAGCGTACACTATCATGTAGGTTTGCAACGTTATTTCAAGCTATTTAGCGTTAGTTGACTAATAATTTTCATTCGTAGAGGGGCTATTTTGACCCAAAATAAAACACTGAAGGTTAAATTACTTCAAAAAAAGACCAAAATGACTATTCAGTCAAACGTTAGAGGAGCCGTTTTTTTTTTACATTATGTCTTTTTATTTTTCACATGAAGTAATTATTAAATTTGAGCAGAGAATGTAGGTATGATTTGATTGTTTTCTAACAAGATGAACCTATGAAAATCATGGAGCTACTACAAATCAACTGATGATTCTTTGCATTTAAGAAAATATTGGATTACTCGTCCGGTTTGAAATTGATTAGGCTTAGACTAAGTTATTTCGATCTAATTTAAGTATAATTATATATTTTTGTTTAATATATTTTAAGTCGAAAAAGAATTGAGTCAAACAAATTAAAACAAGGGTGAATTACTCTTTTATCACTCAATTTTGCATGTGCTTCTGTTTTGATCACTTAATATATTTTTTAAATTTTGCTCGTTTTAGTCACTCGACCGTTAAGTATCTAAGATTTGCACCACAATATGAATTTTAGACTTTTTATTTATTAAAATTTCTTAAAATTTTAACCTTCTTCCTCGTGATGAAATCCTTTTCCATCAACGTTTGACCACAATCTACCTTCGTTTGTGATGTAATTGGTACCAAAACGTTTCATTTCCTTTTTCTTTTTCTCAATTTTATTTTCCTTGAAATTCCCTCGAAACCGACAACAATCAAATGAAATCTCTGATGTCTCATCTACAATCTCCACTATCCGATTAACATGAAATTGAGATTTATTTTTTCTTATTTTTTCCTCCTTCTCGACCTCTCCTCCGTTTAGTTTCGGAAGTAAATAATATGAATCAAAGAAAGCCCGAGAATATGAACTTGAGAGGAGTTTTCGGATATTTTGTATAAATTTACACAAAAGATTTAAATGACATTAAAAACTTAACGGTCGAGAAGCTAAATAAGTGAAATTTATAAGCTCAGTGAAAATAAAAAAAAAAAAAAATTTTGAAGCCAAGTAACCAAAACAGAAACTTAGACAAAATTGAGTGTCCAAAAAAGTAGTTCACCCTTCTTTAAAAATAAAATTGGAAGTTCAAACCCAACTTAATCGATATTACCTAAAGCAACTCTAGTAATGTCTAGGTGGAGTAAATTTCCTAGACGATGGGAGACATAATCATTCATATTTCAGCATTACATAGATTTCTTGAAAATTTTCCTGCTGCTATTATTATATTGCGGTAGTCTCTGGGTTAATATTCCATATTTGTTTTGCCAATTAAATTTGAGGTAAGTGACAAAACAATTCTTGAAACCAAAGCATCCAATTCCAAAGGTAATGGTGCTGAATGCACAGATAATAAGGTAAAATAATCTGCAAAAAAGAAGCAATGCCACCATCATTGGTGTGCTTTTGATCCTTAATTATCAAGTGGAACTAGAACCAATCAAGCTGAAAAAACTAAAACAACCATAGAAAATTTTATTTAGCCTAAATGCTCAAAATAACATCGTCAAATCAACTTGCTTCCTGAAGATGCACTAAAATCCAGTCATACATCTAAAGTTTTACTACTAACCAAACAGCCTCCCAGCTCTTGAGAGCGTCTGAGAATTGAAGTTCCATAACCAATGAAGGCGCTGTATGAACAGTGTCATATACACAAATGACAAAACCATAACACTTTTGGGTCTGTTCTTGAACCTTCTGTTCTGAAACGAACCCGTGTGAGTTCCAAATAAAAATGGCTTGCTTCTTCGAATGGGCTACCTTCGAAATTTTAACAAAGTTCTTCCTTGCTGAACTTGTTCCAAGCTTCCTGTTTCCAAGCATATGAACCAAATTATGAATTATTATACAACCATACCATTGTCTAAATATGTCTGGTATAAGCTATCAGGTGGTAGGTGTCAGATATCAGACAATGATACTTTGGGTAAAATAATGTCCTTGGTCCTACACCCATCACACTAAAGATGATTGTCTACCCATTACTTCATCGAGGACTGATGATGCTAGTGATCACTATGGATAGATCTCATGTTAAAATATTTACTACCTTCCCATAGTAATGAAATTCATACAGTAAAATAAAATTCATACAGTACCTTGAGAATGTCGAAAACCTTTTCAGCAATATATTTCTGTTCAATAGTGGCACCTTTCTGCTGAACCTTATCAGGATGGACACACAATGTGGCCTTTCTATAAACCTTTTTAACAGATCCAGAGGTGATTAAATCAGTCAGCGAAACTGGCTCCCATCCACAGTCAGACCAAAGTACCTGTTTGTTGAAGTAAATAGTTACTTACACAAGCAAATAAGCTACAAATTCTAGACATTCAATAATGATTCCAAATTCTTATTAGAGGTAAACATAGAATGGGAGAATATGACAAAAAAAGTACACACCTGTTGTAATGATGACAGAAGTGCACGCATATTACCTTCTTTCCCTGCAGCCCAGCGTTTTATCTCAAAATCCGTAGCTTCAGCAATCCTCTAAGGAAATTAAGACCATGTTAAATGACTAATAGACAAAATTCAAGAATTCATGACTTATGAATAAAGAGTTGGTCAAAAGCATGCGAAGTGAATATAAGCACCAAGAAATTACACTACCATCTGTAATTCCACAAGACTACAGATAATACATCAGTGGACCACTTACATGTCTCTCTTCTTGCTCATTCTGTGATTGACGATCACGCTGGTTCATATCAGCAACTGCTCTTGCCTAGCACAAAAACAATCCAACTGTTGAACTATGCCTTGAAAAAATATATATGCATACAATTTTGCCAGGACATAATGCAAGTTTGAAATCAAGATGAAATGGGTAAGTTCCACCCACAGTCCCAAAATGGTCAAATATTCAGGTCAGTTGCAATTCGAGTATCAAGTTTGATGATGATCAAAACAGTAAATGATAGGAATTAAGTGTAGTGACAAACATCAAGGAAATCCACATATGCAGGACACTATTTATATCTCATTTTATGATTACAAAACTTTTTAATCAATAGTCCATGGAAGATTAAGATGCTAGTGTTTCCTTCTAATTTTGGTGCTGACAACCTATTGGTGCCCATCCTTTGCACATCCTTAACTTGGTATGTCTATGTTGCAGAGTGAGAAAAAAAAAAGACATGTATATCAACATTGACTCCTATATGTTCTTTTTTATCATCTGCAAATTTCATCTCATACTTCTAATTTTATTTAAGCCTGTCAAATGAAGAATAAGAAATAAGATTAAAGTTGAGTTAGAGTTACGAAAACGATGCACACCACTCGATCTTGGGTCCTCTGATGACGTCCCAACCTGGCTCTTCGTCTTTCTTCACTTTCACCATCAACTTCATCAAACTCTCCAAACATTGGGGCAGCTTTTGGGAAAAAAGAACATGAAAAACATTAATATCAAAGAGATATGGTGCAAAGATAAGTTTCAACGCTATATTTCAGGAATTGTATACCTCCAAAAATAAAAGAAAGGTCATCTATTCCATTTGACATGGTAGCAGAAGAAGGCTTCTTTCCAGTGGATGATGCCCCTCCAGATGTTTGATGTCTGTTTTGAACATTTGCACCAAATATGGGATCCTGATAAGCAAACGAGAAAAGAAAGAATATCAATACACAATTCTGCAGTTGCTAGAAAAATGAGGGTAGTTTTTGATATCTATGATGCTCACCAAAGTTGTTTCCCTTTGCTTTGGGACACTATTGGATCTGGAACTTACACCAAAAAAGGCTTCAAGATCATCTCCTGTATTCTGTTGGGTCTTTTTGTAGCATCTTCAGCTTCTTTAGATCTACTAGCCATATTACGCATTCGCCCCATCGCGAAGTCCTCAAGTTCATCTATTAGAGATGCACCTGAACTCTTTACTGCATCATGAATCATCTGAATGTTACAAAACCAAAGATTTTTAAGGCAAAAGAATAATGGATGTTGACCTTTATTTTTGCAAATGGATATAGAAGAACCTTTATCTTCCTTCAAAACTTGTGCTGGTTTTGGAGGAGGCATTGATGATGGGAAAGCATTTGAAGAACCATGAAGTTTTGTTCCTCCAGACAGATTGAACATGTTGGATTCTTGCAGTGGTTCTGCGGGGCTGTGAAGGAATCATATTCTGAGACTGAAGCAGACTCTAATACTACAAAAGGTTCCTCTGTTGATTTGAAGGTTGATTTGGTTGCCTTAGTGTTAGCCCTTCATAGAAAAGTGAAATTTCAAACAAAGATTCTAACTTTTGCCTGCTAATAACATAAACTATGTCACAACATCCAACTGTAAATATGCACACCAATGTGTGTCCTTGCTGAAGGCAAATATATAATTCTGTAAGAAAATAATAGCTTCAAAATATTTTCCTCAAATTTACTATAGCAATATTTTCTATGGATGCAGCAATATCATGTAAAAGATTGCAAACGGATACAAATTTATGTTTCAGAAGCCAAAACATAGTAGTCAAAGTTATGTGAGCATTTTTACATTTGCTTTTTTATCATAATGCGATTCCAAGACCTTTCCCCAGTTTGAATCAATAACTTAAGCTTCATCATGCCCATCAAAGCAGTAGGTAAACTGGGTTCAGTTTCAATATTTGGAAATTTAAACAGCGTCAGCACTAATTATATAAATGGTAGAATTGTTAAGGACAGGCTCCAACCAAAAACAATGGTTTACATGCATTATTAATCCACAAATGATTATTCTATTTGTCTTAGACAACCTGATCTAAGTCAAATATGAGAGAAACAATACTTAACAAGAAACTATTAGAATTTGAGAGTTTGGCTCAATAGTAGGTCCATATAATCCGAAGCACAAGTTGTGGATTCAATCCCCATCCCTAAAAATAGAAAAGGGAAACTTCATAACTTAAGCAGTGATCAACTATGTTACTAGACATTTTGAATCTTTGATAGTGTAGAATAACCTTCATGCATCCAAATTTTTCAGAACAAAACATCAATACTATATTTCATAGAGAGATATAAACTAGAAAAAAATGAAATAAATAGTTCCAAAACATGACCAATATTTATCAGCATCATAAAGAAAATCTACAGAAAGCCATAAAATTGTCCATGTTTTATGATATCTCACATTCTCAAAAGATTTCAGAGCTACTTAATCCAAACTAAACCCCAAAAGCATACAGTTTATATCAGAGAAAGGAACTCCCACAACTATGAAAAGAACTAAAATTATTATCTTACATTAATCCATGATTTCATAACTCTAAAATGTCATTATTATTCATCTAATTTTGTATAACACACAAATAATACTTCAGTTAAACATCCAGCAAGTCAACTTAAACTTTAACACTCAAAGCAACACTAACCAAGCAGCAAACTGTATCCACTTTTCTATGAATAAATTATATAAGTGAATATGAGTACCTATTAAATGGAGAACTGCTTTCACCAAACCCGGGTATCAAATCATCAACACCAGCCTCGTTCTTCCCAGAATCCCACGAACCATTCCTACTAGAACTCTTCAATTTCGCCGCCACGCCACTAAAATCGCCCAACAAGTCACCAACAGAACCCTTTTGCTTCGTGGAAGAGGCAAAAAGCCCAAAATCATCATTGTTACTTGCAGTTTGTGAGCCAGGCATTCCGCCAAATAAATCGTCAACAACGTAAGAATTCGAGGAAGAAGATTTCGGACCCGAATCCAACAGCACTGAAGCTAAATCAAATGAAGACCCGTTACCACCATTATTACCCGTATTCGATGGATTTGTTGTGGGGTTTCCAAAACCATAATCGCCTCCGAAACCAAAAGAATCTTGGTTGGGGGGAAAAGTCGTGATCACCAAGGAAAGAGCCGTTGCTGGCACTCAAATTGAAGGAAGATTCCGAAGAAAAGGGCGTGGGGTTTGCAGTGAAACCTGAACTGAGCCTAAAACTCTGGCGAGTAGTTGCGGTGGCAGTGGTGGTGGTGGATAGTTTGGCTTGTAACATTGGAACCGATTTTCCTTGGGGCTTTAAACCATAACGCTCGGTTAGAACGCCAAATTCATCCATAATTGAGCGTGTTTATTAGAGGGCGGTAAAAACAAATTGGTGGAGGCAGACTGAGTATATAATTCTTCTCGAGCAGAATCGGAATCGGAAGGAGAAGGGGTTGTTCCGTATGACAGATGGTTTTGGTGTCGGTGAGAAGGTAACGTGGAACCCGCCACATTCAATAGCTGGAGCTGTGTCTGCTGGCCCATCATTTCTCCTTTTTTGTTTTCTTTCTCGGTACTTCGTTTTTTGTTTTCTTTTTCCCAACAAATTCATTCTATTTACTTACTAAATAATGCCGTTATTATGGGATAAAAGTATAATAAATTATTAAAAACAAATTAATATTAATACCGTTTGATCAATTTAAAAATCATTAAATACTCTAAAAATATGCTCTTAATTTAGAATAAATTTTAGAGTAAAGTACACAAATGGTCACTAAACTATTCTAAAAATATAAAATGGTCACTAAACTTTTAAAAGTTACATAATGAGCATTAAACTTTAGTATTTATTATAAAATGGTCATTGAGTACTTAACTGTCTCTAAGTAATGACGTGACAATTACAAAAATTTGAACAATAAAATATTTAATCCTATATATTTACACATTCAATCAATTTAGTCCTAATTTAACCCTCATTATTAATGTCTAAATTGACTGAACGTGTAAATATTGAGGATTAAATATGTTATTATATAAATTTTCGTAACTGCCAAGTCACCCAGCTAACAACAGTTAATGACTCAGTGACTATTTTATAACAAAAACAAAAGTTTAATGCCTATTATGTAACATTTGAAAGTTTGGTGACCATTTTATATTTTTTGAGATAGTTTAGTGATCATTTGTGTATTTTACCCTAAATTTTATCAGTTGAGAATTTATATTTATAAAATCATTTGATATGTTTATAGAAATTAAATATAATTATATTATTTGATAAGAGTAAGTATTTATATTTAAAAACTATTTGTTTCATTATTTTATTTTTTATGGAACATAATTTTAATCTTATTAATATGATATTTTCCTTTTGACAATAAGATTAAGAAGAGTATATCCTAATAATAAATGAGTAATTATTCTATACATTGGTGGTGGAAGATAAGTTTTTACAAGAGTTTTAATTTTAGGGTTTAAGATTTACTTTAGAGTTTAGTGTTTAAGGATTTAGGTTTAATGACTTAGAATTTAGGAGTTGTGATTAAGATTTAAAGTTTATAGATTAAAACTTAAATCTCTAACAATATAATTTTGCTCTTAAACTCAAAATTCTTACTATGAATTTTAAATTATAAACCTCTAATCCTAAAACATACACATAAATCCGTAAACCCTAAATCAAACATAAATCCACAGTAAATTCATTTGAACGTTTATTTATTCCCACTAATAACTCGTGAAACTCGTGCCACCCAAGATGAATCGATCATGTGTTCCAGCTGTAAGTGTAAGGTTGTTAGTTACTTTATACTATTTTTTATTCTTTAGCATAAATAAAAGGGGTAAAATACATTGTTGGTCCTTTTTGTGATTTATTTGATTTTGGTCACTGATTTTGAAAGAATTATGTTGTGGCCACTTATTATGCTACATTGTTGCTTTATAACATTTTGGTAATTAAGCCTTGAACCCTTGTTAGTATGATGACGTGGCATGTTAGTCAAAAGATTTTACTTTTAATTTGACTCATAAACTATACATAAATATCAGTTGACCCTTGAACTTTAGATAAACTGTCAATTTGATCCATGACCTTTAGTTAAATCCATCGCCGCCATTTTCCTCATCGTCTATTGTCTCTCACCATCATCGTGAGCCACTATCAGCCCCATCGACAACAATAGTCGGGCCCTAAATTTTTTAATTCACCCATTTTTAATTTCCTGAATGCGAATTTGGTATCTGTTTCACCAAAAAAAATTCTCAATCTCTACAAATCTATTTAGATTCATCAAATTCAAAAGAGTTACCACCATATTTTAGCTTAATATTAAAATTGCCACTTCGTTTTTGTTTGATTAAAATTTAACATTATTTTTTATTTTCAATTATATTTATAATTCAATTTTAATTTTAAATAATTTGAAACAAAATATAATAACAAGTCGGTCATATGTTGTTTTTAATTTAGTTATGATATTGCTTTGTAGTATTTGCTCGTGCCTAACAGAAAAGTTTGTTTAGGAAGCGAAAATAAGCAGTAAAACAGAAAGGACAGAACCTTAGTGATATAAGACTTTATTTAATCGTGTTTGTTAGTGTAATTTAGTTGGATTCGATATGTCATTCTCCTTCAGTCGAGACAAAACCTCACTGACGGCAATTGTCTATGCTACATGTGACTGATAACACATCAAGTGCCCCTCGACAAAAGCTATAGTTTCGTCCCATATAACAGTTGTAAAATTGGTTGTAGTATACGCATTATAAACTCTCCCATCTATCGGATGGCGGAGAGGAGTTTTATATAGTTGGGTCAATTTAAGATTATATTATACAAAAAAATTAAATAGTTTAAAATAAAACCTCGAATGCACTTTTATATTATTTATAATTTATCAAAATTATACAAAAAAAATTAGAGTTGGCCTCGACAAGGTTTTATCTCTTGAAAAATTTGTATTACATCTTCATCGGTGACATTTTCAAACATATTGTCTTCTATGAATGTAACCAAACAATCATTGATCCATTGATCACCCATTCGATTGCGTAATTTATTTTTGATGTAATTCACAGAAAAGAAGTCTCGCTCAACACTTACTGTTGTAACGGGTAAGATAGGCTAACTTTAGAAGTAAATACACTAAATAGTATACAAAATGCTTCTCGCTTTCAACTAGCATGCAAGATAGCTTAGATAAACTATTTAGTTCACAAAATTCTTTCTTTGCACGCACTTCGACAATGTTTTTCCCAAGTTAAAGCTCAAGTGTTCCAATATATCCTTTAGGAAACTCAAGGGGTAAGATTAAAGCCAACTTTAGAAGTAAATACACTAAAGGGTAAACAACATGCTTCTCCTTTTCAACCAGCATGCAAGATAGCTCAAATAAACTATTTAGTTCAAAAAATTCCTTCTTTTCACGCACTTCGACAATGTAATTCCCAATTTGAAGTTCAAGTTCTCTAAGATTACCTTTAGAAAACTCAACTTGATACAATTGAGCTAATCTAAGCAACTTATCTTTATGAAAAATAGAGAATGAGTTTTTTGGACTCAAGCAAGCCACACAAAGTAGGATATTTAATGTTACCTAATTGAAATGATTATTAAACTTCTAGAGAAGAAGATCAATAGTTATATAAGAAAATTCAACACGATAATGATACAAATTTGTTATTCGATGAGCCTTTCTCTTTGATCTCCCATCTATAAAGAAATGACCATTCATGTTTGGAATGAAAATACCATAAGTCAAGCAAGATAATGATACCTTTTTAATAATGACTCCCAACCAACATTTCTTATGCCTTGCAACTGATGCTTTGCAACATACTAAATCATTTGTAATTCCCAACAAAGTGAACATCAAATGTAATGGGAAAACAAACTCAAATGGTTGCAACATCTTCTTCCTAATGCGTGCTTCCCCTCTATTCTTAACTACCAATCATTCCTCGTCAATGAATTCAATAGTATAAATGAAAGATGAAAACACGACCACTAAATTCAAAAGTGTATTGAAATGAGAACTCCAACGTGTGTAAGTAGGTCTTTGAAGACTTGTTTCCTAGTTTAACCGTTTTTCATTTTCAAATGCACCATTTTTTATGCTTTGTGCAATTTCATCAGCTCTTATTGCACAAAGTATGTCATGATGCTTACAAGAAACTCCCAAAACGTTTACCACACGAGAAATCAAAGTGAAAAATGTAGCAATGTCAACTAGTTTTGATGCAACTGCTACAAGAACGAGTTGAAGCATGTGTTTAAGTAGTGAATCGAAAATGCAAATTGGTTCTCCTTCAAAATAAATATAACAACCTGGATTTTAAAACCTAATGGTCAGATTAACATGAAGCATAGGCTTGGCGTTTGGGCCGAGATGTTGGGCCTTCGAGAACCTTTGTGGGCTTTTTACTTGTTATTGGGTTTGGGCTTTGGGTTAGTGGATGGGTTAGCATGATATGGGAGGGGAACTAAGGTAACTTAGCTCATTTTGAGGAAGGGAATGAGGTGCTTAATTTCTGCAAAAAAAAGTGAAGATGGTGAGATCACCATTGTCCCATTGTCTTCTTCTTTCACCCATTCTCCCATCTCCTAGCTCCCACATCTAAGAAATGTTGAATTTTGGTGTTTTCATGAGTGAATCTCGAAATTCTCATTAAGGGAAGTTAACCATCTTGCAAGGATCTACATTTCGAGTGAAAGAGGTTGGGAATTCTTCGAAGGAGTTGGGAAGAAAAAGGCTTGAGGTGTTGGCTTGAAGCTTCGTTTTTAGCTTCTAAATCAAGGTTAGTATAGTATACTACTAACTCCTTGGTTTCATGCACATCCTAAGGATGATGCATTGTTGCTTGGTTTTGATATGTGTGGTTGATTTCGGGTGTTAAATGCTTGAGATTCTATTTAATGGTGAAACTTAAGATTTTTGTTAATAACATGTAAAAGAAGTAGCAAATTACGCTAAACACTTAGGACCGAGTTATGAGGCTTTTGGTTGAGTTTTGGGGGCTTAAAAGGTGATTCTGCAAGCTTAGAAAGCCATTTATGGGCTTTGGTATCGGTATACGGGGAGGCAGTACCGATATCCTAGCGTTCTGGGTTTAAAGAACATTGTTCCATTGAATGAACAACAAAGAGGGTATCGGTACAATGTTCAACCTATATTGGTAGGCCATGCAACCTAGTATCGGTACCCTAAGGCTTTGAGAAATTCTAGTAAGCCAATTTTGTATCGGTATGCTATGCGTATCGGTACCCTAAGGGTACCCGTATCGATATACGAGGACCTATACTGATACCTAGTGGGCAATCTGCCCAAAAATAATGACTTCTTCCCAGAAGGCTGGAAAATTATATTGTTTGATCCAATAGACCCCTAATAGCCTAAAATGAGTTGTAAAACTAAGAAACTAAGAAATATCTTCATACTCGAGCATAATACTTAAAAACTTGGTAAAAGCCTTGTATGACTTGTGTGTTGATAACAACCATAGGATAGTATGTTTTATGCTGATATGGCGTGCCAGTGGGCACTTGATTGATGGGATCCGGATACCCAATATGTATTACAATACTATGGTAGAGATTGGCCGAATGTATATTCCCGAAGCTATGCGGCATCGAGTCTCATTTGTAGTTGCTCGACGAGACATTCTGAGCGTGGGTGTATGTTCCTGAAGTTGTATTGCACCGGGCTTTCACTTAAAGAGTGTACATTCTCGGAGCTATGTGGCACCGAGCCTCACTCAAAGTGTACGTTTCCAAAGTTGTGTGCCATGGAGCCTCACTCCAGGTTTGTTGGTATGATGGTTATGTGCTGTGTGAGATTAATGCATTCCTATTGTTTGCTCTGTGTTTAGGCGGCTAGAGATAGCACCAGTATTGTCATATTTTTTCCATGATATCATTCTCTTAGCTATATTCTCATAATTATGATTTGCATGAAGCATGGTTGAGTGGAAGTGTATCCATTGAGCTTCGTTAGCTCAGTGTTCAGAATTGTTGTTTTCATTCATAGGTTAGTAGGGTTTGACGTGCATCGTTGGAGCATCATCGGAGTAGGACTTTAGCATTGACTTTTGTCCGAGTACAATACTTAAATTATTGGGTCATGTATTCGTAGGACCTTATGTTTGTATTGTAACTCTATTTTAGATTTTAATTCGTGGGTTGAATACTTTTAATTATGTATTTTAAATAGAGCTCTCATATAATGTTTTGAAATACTCATTATGATTTAAATATTTGAACTTATTGGATTTTATGAAAATGGTTGTGGATTGGGCTAAATTAGGTTGCAAATTTTATGGTATTGGGTTGGGCTTGAGGCCCAAATCTGGCATCTGGGTCAAGGGTGTTACAATAAAGGTTTTAAGGCCATCAAATTCACCTTGCATATTTCTGGCTTCATCATACCCTTGTCCACGGATCCTTGTTATTGTTAAAGTCAAAGTCGTGCTATCAGTGAAGTGAACGATACCAAGAAACCTTTCACAGACCATGCCTTTTGAATTGACATATTGCAAAACTATAGTCATTTGCTCTTTACATAAGACATCACGAGACTTGTCAACTAGGATTCCAAATAGACCATATCTAATATATTATATGATATGCTCAGTTGTTATTACATCACAAGCATACCCGATGTCTTTTTTTTTAATCTTAGAATACAACAATTGCAAATTTTTTAGAGTATTTTCAAGAATAACTTGGTCAATGTATTCATTATTGTCAGCAAGAAACTTCAAAAGTTCAATAAAAGTTCCTTTATTTCTAGAGCATATATATTCATCGTGCCCTCAAAATGCCAAACCCATTCGTAAGAGTCATCTTATGCATTCAAATGTTGCATATAGACAAGTCCTATAATATGATTGCTTCTGATCAGTTTCTTATTCAAAAGTCCATTAATTGATTACTTTTTTTTTAAATTCTCAAACATAGTCAATTCCAGATTATGATTATTATTATAATCTCAAATATCTATATTTAATCTTTCTCTTTTGTTCCAAGATGAACATCCAACTGTTGTAAAAGCATTACCACCCCTTGTTGGTAACTTTAGTTTTGAACATGTTAGGAATTTGTTATGCGGCAAAATAACCAAAGCGATAATGACATAGACCAAGACATGCACATGAGACAAGATTTAACGTGTTTTAGCATAGCTTACCTCCACGGACGAGAAAAAAAATAATCCACTAATAACGTAGAGAATCCGAAGAATACAATACATGATAACCTATGTAATCCCAAAACCCGGTGTACAAATCCCAAGACCCGGTGAAGCCAAAACACTCTTTCCAACATCCCTACAATACCCATCTCTACAACGTAGGCACAATAGTTGTAGAGATCCTAAAAATGGTTACATCTCTCCAGAGTAATTCTTCATCTCTCTCATTCTATTGTTCTCTCATAATTCAAAAGGTTAAACCTAGTCTATATTTATAGATCCAAATACTTGGTCACCAAGAAACCTTATTCAATAAGATCTCTACCTAAAATAGATAATTACACATTAGAGTAAATCCTAATTATCAAGTAATCTTCAACCACTAGAATTACAATAAAACCCAACTTAATTACCAATTAGAATTTGAGTCAAAATATAATAGAACATGTAACAATATAAACAATATGCAACATCATTCTCTATTTTATATTCTAGCCAATTGCCAGATGATCATACAATTTAGGATTAAAGCGACGCTTTGCCTTTTGAGGAAATTCATGCTTGCGAGGCTGAAAGAGCTTTTTAAGAATATAATGTCTCCTAAAATTTTCTTGGTCACTTGGATGATATTATGAATTTTCCCCTAATTCCAGGTTCAAATGAGAGAGATTAAATCAACTTTTGCATATTTAAATGGTTTGTATACATGTTCATGTTGTGACGTCGGAGTTGTATATAAACTTTCTTCAATATCTAAATTATCAATTGATTCTTCTTGTGAATGAGTTAATTTTTCTTCTAAAAGTCGTTTTGATGCAAAATACTTAAACAAAGTTTTTCCACGACTTCTTTTTCTACAATTATAAAATAAAATATCAATTAAGCAATATCAATTAATATATAACTCAAGATGTCAAGACTCAAATACTATTTTGATTACAAACAAAATACATAATAAATCATTGAATGAAACTTTGGGATATCAACTAAAATTATCTTAGAAGAAATTTAGAGAAAAAAGTATTACTTTAAATTGGGTCTTCAAATTCTTTCTTGTAGGCAGTTCACAATAGCAACTGTTGATGGGGTATTATTGAATTTTATATAGTAAGAGTTTCTTATATATTAAGGGTTTTTTCTATGAAGTATTAATTTCCTAGAGAATTCTATACGAAAAGTAAAAAAATAGTTTTTAATTATTTATTTTTTAGATGAAAACTTAAAAGACAATACTGTCCAATATCCTAATATGGTGACTCTTAGATTTCCCTAACTTATTAAATTTTTATTATTGTCATATTTTTCTTTGATGTTATTGCGTGATTGCATTCTACATTACAATTATTGTATAATTTTAGAATATCATTGATCTCATACCCCAAAAAATCAAGTGGGGTCAATTTTAATATTTCCTATAAAAGTTTCTAACTTGTACTTTGTAATGTAGTTAGGAAATTTTAGTAGGGTCAATTGCAACTTCACTTTTTCATGTACATCTGTTCATGGCCAACCTTCATTCAACTTTTCCCGTCGTGGCTTTCTCGGGTTAGCATTAACAAGATGTTGATGCAGTCGATCAAAACTCAAGTTTGAAGTACATAAGGCCTGAAGAAAATCATCAACAAAATTCATCACTCCAGTTGCTGGTGGATCAGTATTCTGAAAAATAGTGGTAATGATATTTAAAAACACCTATTCTCTAATAAAAAAATTTTGCCTTTCTTTATACATTTTTTCCTCTTCTGTCTTCTTCTATTCTTTCGTTTCCCTCTTTCCATCCTTTCTTTTCTTCTTGACTTTTTTGTAGTCGTCTTTCTTTCCATCTTTGTATATTGGTGGTTTCTTTTGATGCTTTTCCTTGGTCGGGTTGATGTGTTTCTTTTTTTCTCGACGTTCTTGGTTCGAGATCAGACCACCTTTTGAGCAAAGAAAGGTTGACCCATGTTTTAGTGGGTCATGGATAATTAGAAACCCCGAAGCTTTTATTTTGCATTCCATTTTTGTATATCTCATCTGTGGCGTCATCTTGGGCTTTACAGTCCCATCTAGGGGGTGTAAATGAGCTGAGTCGAGCTCGAGTATCATTAAGCTCGACTCGAACTCAAAAATTTCAAGGCTAAGTTTGAATTGGTTTGAAAGCTCGCAAGCTTAAAATTATCAAGCTCAAACTCTATTGAAGCTCAAACTCGAGCTCGACTCTGGTCAAAAGCTCGCGAGCTTAAAGTTATCAATCTCGAATTGAACTCAAAAACAAAATTGGAACTCAAGCTCAAAAAACTCAAACTAAAACCTAATTTCCTAAACCTTATTCTCCTAGAAACCTATCAACCGTGACTAACCAAGCTTAACCCTAAATCTCAGACAAACTTGGGTGGTGTCGAGACTACCCGATGAAGAAATGACCTATCAAAAATGAAACACATATGACGGCGACGACGGTCGACAGATTTGGAAATTGCTAAGGTTATTGAAAAGATGACAAAAAATAGAAAATCACCTAACCCACACACACATGTACACACCAACCACGGCAAAAGTACAACACCGAAGAAGATGATACAACCTACTGTGAGACACAAAAACTGAAACCCATACTCCCACAGACTTGTTTACGTATAAAAATAGAGATTTTGAGGTAGGGAAAGATAGGGAACGGTTATAGTTTATCCTTAAGAAAACTATTTGGTTCTATCTTAGCCATCTATTGTAAAATATATGAGAAGATGTTCTAGTTAAGCTTTTAAAAACTAGATGAGGTTCTATCTAAGCCTTGGAAAGATAATGTTCTTAAGTCAAACAGGTGCTATAAGTTGAATAACAGCAGCTACCTAGTCCATGAATGACAGAAAATGCTGGAAGATATCTCAAAAGAATATACAGAAACCAAAAAAATCTAGAAGACGTCTCAAAAGAAGATGCAAAAACCAGAAAAAGAAAATCACTGGCAGAGAAAAAGCTGAAAGCCATCTAAGGAGGGTGCAGAAACTAGCCACAACAGCTGCAAATTATCAAAAATGATTGTGGGAGAACTCAATGGCTCCCAAAATAAGGAAATACAGAACAATTTTCTCTACCTCAAATCTCTGTTTTCTACAGTATACACATGACTCAGACGGTGTTTGAGTCTGAAAGATGATTACTGATAACACGAGTGGATAAAACAAATGATCACTGGTAAAATGATGGTTGCATCAGAGAAAATAAAGATATAAATGATAGACATGGTAAACAAAAAGCCGGTTTAGAAATGGGGGAAATGGTGAATGACTTTTCTAGCAACCAAATCAGAGAAAAAGTAATTAGGTTTTTAATTCTAGGCGCAAAATGATATTTATATCACATGTTTATGGAAAGATTGCTCGTATACCCTTTCTCTTCACTAGGGTTCACGAATTAGCTTCCAAGCCTCATTTCACATTCACTTTAGTCGCTATATCTCATAAACTCTCAAATTAAACAATCAAGTTTCACTTTTATTCAATTTAGTCATTGAATTATTTTGTTTTAGCTCTAAAATTATTATCATTATTAGTATATAGTATATATGGTTTTAATGTAATATAATATATTATATTTTCGAGTAGCTCGCGATTTGTCGCGTCTCATTTACAGCCCTAGTCTCATCCCATCTCTTTTTTCTCTCTCAATGGTTCTCTGCTTCAACAACATCTTTTTTGGTGAGATGAGTAAAGGTTCGTTCGACCTTTGTGGCCTATCTTCTGCTATCAACGTCAGCTTGACCCCTTAGAATACCTGTCAGTTTGACCAACTGTCAAGGACTTCCTATTTGATGGACCTTGAGTTAGTCCTGAAGCCCAACATTTGCTCTCCGCCACTAGAGTCGTCCGATGACTATTGTCTTCCCCTTTCCCTCTAGGTTTCCCAGCCACTTAGTTTGGCTTTTTTTCTTTCTATTTTCTAGGTCTATATTGAACCCATTTGTTGTGGAACTAAGTTGCTCTATGTGTTTGTGTATCTTTGTTTTTCTATCATGAATGAATCTACATATTTAAGGGAAAAGTATTCTATCAACCTAACAAATTACAATGGAATCTCCAAATAATTGCTAAAGCTTTAGGGAAGGTCTAAAAACCTTTAGGAAATGTCTCGAAACCTTTAGGGTATCATATGTTCCAAAGTTATGAATTAATGACTAAAATGTAAAATTTTAAAATTTTAGGTAAGGTTTTGAAACCTTTAGGGAAGGTCTCGAAACCTTTGTCACAGATTCAAAAGTTTGACATTATGAACTAGAGATTTCAAGACCTTTTATAGGGTTTCGAAACTTCTGTCCCGTTTCACTAAAAAGTGTTATTTTGAGCTATATTTTACTCATATTGATTCTTTTATCAACTAGCAACTTCAAAACATAAATTTGGACATTAAAACATACTCGCACATTTGCCAATGAAACAAACAACCATATGCACAATCTTAAACCTAATGAGTTAATTGATTGATGTCTACTCCAAATGCATCATTCAAGCATAAATCCAACTAGTACTTATGATATTTCTGAGTATTTTATTTATTATATCTTAACTTAAACTTACTTTGGGTTCTTCGGATTAACAAAAACTTATTATGGAACCATGAACTTAATACCATAAATATTATAAGCTACAAACCATTTCAAAACTAAATCCACAACATGCTTAAGTTTACACCACTAAGTATCAAAGATGCAATAAACATAACATATGCTTTATGTCACAATCTAGGAGTTTGCTAATAGATACATTACACAAAAATCTTGTTGAGTGACTTGCAACTCATAGGCACGATCTCAACTATTTACAGAGATTGATCACATGAAATGTATGCAATGAAACAAAGTAAACTTATATAGTTTAGTGTGGTAGGTAAACAAGACATGAATGCATTAACTGTATTTATTTGATTATAAATGTATGAACACAATACTTAAATAACATAATAACATACTTAACATGATCTTAACTAAGCAAGAATAATCATGGACAAGATTCAAAAAAAATTTATCCCATAAACTTCTTTTAATCCCTTGGATTACATGTAACAAGTAGATAAACGTCTTCGATATAACTGAGCAAGGCCATCCTCCTCTTCACCAAAGACCACAATCACCCCTTATAATCGCCAAAAGATCATAATCCATGCACGTACATGAGCTCAATGAATTCTATGACATATAATTTATACCCAAACTTAACCTATCATCCAATGGATTAATATCATAAACCATAACTTAATTCATAGTTCTTACTTTATCTTACCGATGACCATAGGTGAGCTTATAGCTTCTGGTTTACTTATTCATAGCATAGCATTCAAATGTATTAATTACATCAAAATTCATAGTTAAATCTATAAGTATACAAAGAAATGAATCAAGTGTAATAAGCTCACCATCAAGTTATTGCCATTCAATTCTCTAAGTGAGCCATAGATACACATATGAATCAAAGCATAAACACAACAAAAGAATGTGCCGAGTCATCCTGAGATATGATACTACACTCACTGAAACTTCTGAAGCTAAGGTTTATTTCGAATCACTATTTCGACTTCTTGTTCCCTGACCTTTCCTTTCTAATATATCGATTCCTCGACTATAGCTTGATCTAACAATGAATATAAAGGGATTCTTCAATGGAAACAAGCCAATTACAAGGTATCTTAAACCTTAATTAAAATGAAAGACTAACTTTAAGAGATTAGGGTTTAATGTTCCAAAACTCAAAAAATCATGGAAAAATACCATGAAGCAACTTAATTTCAATTATGAATTCCTAATTTCACAAAACCCTTAACCATAAAAATTAGGGTTTATGAACATATATACTCCAATTCTAACAAGATTTGTATAAAATGAAAATTAGGAGTAAGAGCTTACCAAATATGAAATTAGATTGAAGAAATGATGGCTAGTTTAGGAGAAAATTAAATATGAAACGCTAGGGCTCTTGAAGCATTCATCCATGGGGAACTTGAAGATGGCTTAAAAAAATTCTCTCTTTCCTCCAATGAAGTGGACGTGGGGTTTACCCAAATTATCGTTTAATTTTCAATTTTTATTAATTATAAAATCATTAAAATTACACCACTTGACACCTAGCAAAGACGTGGTTTGGATATTACAAAAATTCGAGAAAATTACTGAACCGGTTTTAGGGTACTACAGATTGGGCCAAAAGATGTGGTTTGGGTCCTGGGTCTTGGGTCTTGTTTGGTAGTGTGATAGGGTAAACATGCAACATTCGAATTGGGCAGGCTAGATAGATTTTTTAGTTGTAAATAGACTTTGTTAATGGACTTGGTTTGTTTATTTGAGTATTAAGCCCGGATAAAATTGAGTGTTTACCTAAAGTAAATTAATTTAAGAGATGATATTAAAGAACAGTGTAAAAAGAGTCATATGTAATTTACATGCAATTAATAGTTTCTAATGGTTTTCCCTAATTTATTGGCCCGGAGAAAACAAAAGTAATTAATGGTTGTTTGGTGTGAAACAAGGAAAATTCTTAAATAACCTTAGGTTAAGGGGTATTAGGTGCAATTTTACTGTAAAATTCTATCATTAATTTTAATTTTATAACGCGGATAAGTTGTGGTTATAGTCCATATATTTTAATTTAGTAATTTTTAATCTTTAATTTTTCTGAATTTAAAAATATTAATCTTAATATGAATGATAGAGATAATATGACTAAATTACAAGGATTTATAATAATCAAATTTTAAAATTGGAAACATAAAAATTAAAACAACCAAATTAAAATATAAAAAATAAATCATGGTGGAAGAGCTTAATCCAATTTTACGTTACAAGTTTCCAAATAAAACATCAACCTTTAAGGGTTTGTTTAAATTCTTTACAATCTCATTTCACCCATTAAAGTTATGTTATGTGTGTAACTCGATTTAATTCAAATTAACCAAGATAAAGTCTTAAAAAATCGGATGAACAAAAAAAAAAAATTCAGTCTCCTATACTTTTAGAAATGGATGAGTATATAAGATTTAGGAGCTAAAAGAAGATTCACGTTAAGGTTTACAGATTTTCGTAAAAAATATAACAAGATTTTGAAAAGGACTAATGATATTTTTGGCAAACAATCTTTTCTGAAAAAAATATTTTAAATTTTAAATTTTAAATTCTTTTACTTCTGTTGGTCTTGAATTTATCTTTTCGTCAATACTAGTACTACGTTAGATGTTTGTCTTTGCGCAAAATTTCAAAAATAATGAAAATATTTAAAAATTATAATTATTAAACATTATAATATATATAAATTATTATCAATATAAAAAATTACAAATATAATATAAAAATATGTTATTTTTCTGTCAATTGATATATCTGAACAAAAAGATAAAAGTACAAGGGCAAAAAAATAAAGACAATAAATTCTTTTTTAAAAACATTGAGAACAAAAAATGTTACTGGATCTTTTAAGAATTAGAATAACAGTAATTGATCGAATGATCAATAATATTTAAATTATTATATTTTGTATGAGTATAAATTTATGTTAAGAACGTAAATATTTATGTTTAATAAAAATTTAGAATAACAGAAGACGTGAGCCAAATGCAAAGTTTAAAGGCGTTATCATTTTGAATATATTTTCCACAAGAGAATGACAAACAAACCGACCAACTACGGCCGCAATTCTTAGATGTTGCATTGCATGGCGTGGACACGTGTTTCATCTTCGGACATTGGAATGTTTTTCAGATTTAAACCCTCTTAAATAAAACCAACGAAAAAGACTTGAGGAATGAGGACCCCATTTTAAATTGATGGTATCATTGCTCAAATGCGAAAAAAATTATATCAAGAATCATTTTTATCACTTTATTTATAAAATTAACTAATTAAATATATTTATTTTATTAAATTTTTTTATTTTATCTTTTTATCAAGTGAATTTTTATTTTATAAAAATTATTTTTAAATTTAATTTATAATAAATATTAGTAAATATTTACATGATAAAAAGATAAAATAAAAAAATTAACGAAATAGATACATTTGATTGGTTGATCCCATAGATAATGTAACGAGAATCACCATAATATAATTTATCGCAAATGAGACAAAGCGAAAACATTATCTTTGAAAATAAAATAATAATAATAATATTTTCCTTCATTCAATCATTCTCCATAGGAAACTTGCACGAAGCTTCCCTACCCAATCATTTGAAGATATAAATACCAGCACGGCATACGTAGATGATACACTGAAATACAAAACTTCAAACATTTCACGTTAATGCTGACATTCTCTTTGATAAAATGTCTCTCCTCAGCAAGAACGACTTGCGACGGATTTTCGACAAGCTCGACAAGAATGGCGATGGATTGCTTAGCCTGGACGAGCTTAACTGGTTGCTGGGGGTAATCGGAGTCCAGTTTAGCCTCCAAGAGTTGGAGTCTTTAGTGGGGAAATCATGCATGGGCTTTGATGAGTTCATGTTCTTCTATGATTCCATCTCAAACCGGAACACGAAGATGGAGTCGGAAGATGGTGAGGACGAAGTGATGGACGGAGAGAGTGAGCTTGCCGAGGCTTTCAGGGTGTTCGACTTGAATGGGGATGGCTTCATCTCTTCTGAGGAGCTTCAGAGAGTGTTGGTGAGGCTTGGTTTTTGGGACGAAAGGAGTGGCAAAGATTGCAGCAACATGATTGGCTTCTATGACTCCAACTTGGACGGCATGATTGATTTTGATGAATTCAAAAACATGATGTTCCATACCATCTCGTAATTCAACATTTCCACTATGAAATTAAGTCTATTAGTGTCATGGTATATGTATGTATGTGTGCGCGCTTTTTTTGGATTGTTGGTAATTTTCTTTACTAGTCTTGTAGTATGCAAGTAACTATAGAAATATAGTGCCCTACTCAATTTTATATTCTCAAGTAGAAGAACTCCAGACACTTCCATTTTTCGACTTGATTTTTTGTCATTATTATTGCATATATGGATATGGTACACTTAGTACAGAACAAACGTACAAAAAGTACATGGCATGCGTGTTGGAAACGTACACATAAATAAAATGTTAGAAATTGATCATTTGAGCTATTAAAAATTGGTATAAAATAGTAGTCACCGTTAATTTTTAAAACTTAAGTGGTAAAAAAGAAAATTTATCTAAATTTCATTGATCATTTGTGTAGTTCTTGATATATTAATTCTGCACTCAAGACAAAGAAACACAGAAGAAATAGAGAGGATAAGATTGTAGAAAGAAATAGATAAGGTTCAAAGAAGAAAACAAATTTCTTGGTATTTTCATAAAAAGAAAACCCTATTACATTCTCTCCATTCATAACACAGGCTTTCCATCGCTCTCGAGTAGCTATCAAGGATTGATTGTCCTCATCCTCATCCTCATCCTCATCCTCATCCTGTTGGACCAGTGTATTCTGATGATAGGTCCAAGTAATCAAGAAGACACTCGGGCCTCGGGGGACAACCGATCGGCAGTTAAGTAGCAGTACATGACCTCACCCAAGCAAAGGGAACAATATGCTCCCTAGAAGGAAGAAAAAGGGAAAAACAAAGAGATGCATGAGCAATAATAATCAATCAAAATGCAGGAATAGTTGATGCAATTCGCCTCATGGATGCTTGGGAACCTTGGGAAATAGGAGGCATTCCGTCGGTATCATTGATAACTACTCCACCATCGGCATAATAAAATTCAGAATTATGAAAGCCACCATGAATGCTTATCAGCATTGCATCAAGTTTCTTGAGTGCTGGGAGGTTTACCTGGAGGCTACACCACATCAACTTCCTTTGTGGTTATAATGGCTGCAACTTCCATAGTTCCCCAGACACAGAAGCTGCAACAAGTTAAAAAAAATTGATTCGGATTTCAACCTTTTGTTAATGAGGAAGCAAGAAAAACAAAAATGAAATTTCATTACAAGAAACTAACCAGAAAGATTTGTAATGGCATTGGATAATGAAAGAGCAGTACAAACTCCATTTCCTCCGCCCGACGTATCTTCCCCAAGCAAAAGCTTAGCGAACCTTTCCTTCATTATGTCTACTTCTGCAAAAACATCGATAGAAATTAAAACACAATTAACACTAAGAAAGATGAATAGCAAAATCTGTTGGGGAATGATTCAAAGTCAGTTTTCTAAATTTAGATTTGACTGTGCTGTGCTTAGCTTGTTATTTTCTTATTTTTCTGATTTTTGTTATGAACGTGCAATAGTGTTGCACATTTTATGTTAGTTTGTTATGGTGTAAAGGCTATTTATGGGCCTATGTTTATTTCATTCAATGCGGTGAATAATACAAAATTTCAGTCATTCTGAGTCCATCTTCTTTTCTTCTTAAATTTTCCAGTTTAGTATTTTCCTTGCATACAAGTTGTTTGACAATAGTCTTTTGTGACTATTTTTTTCCTACATTTTTTGGTATCAGAACCAAGTTCGTTTGTAGCTAGGCGTGCAACTAATGGAGACTAACGGCAATGTGGTGAATGTATCTCAACTGTCAATTTCAGTCTTCAATGAAGAAAGCTATGAGCTTTGGAGCCTCAAGATGAAGACCTTGTTCAAGTCTCAAGATCTTTGGGACTTAGTAGTTGAGAATGGCTATACCGAACCAGATGAAGAGGCGACATTGGGAGAAAATAATAATGACTCAAAGGCATTATTTTTTATCCAGCAAGCCGTTCATGAGACCGTTTTTCTGAAAATTGTTGCAACAAATACAGCGAAAGAAGCTTGGGGGATTTGCAAACAGCATTTCGAGGCTCCTCTAAAGTAATCGTGGTAAAACTTCAATCACTTCGTTTGGATTTTGAAACCTTTGCAGATGAAAGTTGGAGAGTCACTGCAGGATTTTTTATCCGGAGTTGCTGAAATTGTCAACAAAATACGGTCTTATGGGGAGAATATTAATGATCAAACGGTTGTTGTAAAAATTTTAAGGAGTGTCACTCCTAAGTTTGATCATGTAGTGGCTGCCATAGAAGAATCCAAAAACTCGGAAACATTCACATTTGATGAGATGATGGGATCATTGAGTCCCATAAGGCAAGGCTGAACAGGTCAGAAGAGAAGACCGAGGATAAGGCTTTCCATGTGAAAGGGGAGGCATTACCCCAGAAAAATGAACAAAAATAGTGAGGTCAGGTTGGATCTCGAGGGCGAGGAGGTCGTGGCAAGGGACGAGGTCAGGGCAATAGACACCAAAATCAAACACAACAACGGGATAACAAAAGGTCTATCCAATGCTTTTATTGTAAAAAGTTTGGGCATATGAAGGCAGATTGCTGGAAAAGACCAAGGTAAGAACAAGCAAGTTACGTAGAGCAAGAAGATGATGAGATCAAATAGTTCATGGCTTATCAAGAAAATGCAGCAAGTCATAGCAACATTTGGTTTTTGAAACTGGTGTAAAGTCATTGTTCAACGAGATTGATGAAACCTTCAAACAAAAAGTAATACTTGGAGACAGCAAGCAAACTCAAGTGGAAGAGAAGGGTAATGTGGCAGACAAAAGCAGTTCCGGTAATGTGAAACTTCTTTATGATGTCTATTACATTTCTAGTCTGTCAAAATCTATTGAGTGTAGGGCAACTCATGGCTACTAAATATTCTACCATGTTCGATGATGTCTTGTGTGTGATCAAAGATAAAAAATCAGATTAAACTATTGTTGATGTTCGCATGACACCAAACAAGTTATTCCCACTTGTTATTTCTGATGTTGAAAACCGTGCACTTGCTGTCAAAGAAACCAATGAGTCAAAATTATGGCATTTAAGGTATGGACATTTAAATGTCAAAGGTTTGAAATTGTTGTGTCAAAAGGAAATGGTTTTTGGATTGCCTGGAATTGAGTCTTTAGATACGTGTGAAGGGTGCATATATGGGAAACAATGTAAAAAAACATTTCCTATGGGAAAGTTTAGAAGGGCAATATGGTGCCTCGAACTTGTACATGCTGATTTGGTTGGAGTAGAAATTTTTTATTATTTACAGATGACTGTAGCTTGATGAGTTGGGTGTTCTTCTTACAAATCAAGTTAGAAACATTTAAAAAATTCAAGGCACTTGTGTAGAAGCAAACTGGAAGATGCATAAAGGCACTGCGTACAGACAGAGGCGGTAAGTTTATATCATAAGAGTTTAATAATTTCTGTGATGAAGACGGCCTGAGAAGAGAGCTGACTGCTCCATACACTTTAGAGCATAACGGTGTCACTGAACGAAAGAACCAGACAGTTGTGGAAATGGCAAGAAACATGTTGAAAGCCAAAGGACTTTCGAATCAATTATGGACAGAAGCTGTAACAACTGCTGTTCTCAACCAAACTCCATATGAGGTTTGGTTCAGAAAAAGACCTTGGGTAAGCTAATTGAAGGTTTTTGGTTGTGCTGCTTATACTTTAGTTGATTCACATAAACGGAACAAACTTAATGAAAAATCAACAAAATGTATTTTTATTGGTTATTGTTCTGAGTCCAAAGCTTACAGGTTGTATAGTCCTATTGATGGCAAAATAATAATCAGTAGGAATATGATTTTGAATGAAGATGCAAGCTGGTTTTGGGAACAAAATGCAGGTGATGTCAAATTTGAAATTGCGAGTAAAGATGCAGCACCACAGATTGAAGTGTTAAACCCCCTTCTCCAAATCTGTCATTTCCTCTAACTTCATCAATTTTATCTTTAAATAGTAGCAGTTCATCTGATATTAAGCCTCCTTTAAAGAAATTCAGATATTTGGCTGGGATTTTTTGCATCTACACAGGCCTAGTTTGTTGCTAATCCTACAACTTTCGAAGAAGCGACGAACAAAGAGGAATGACAAATTGCAATGAAAGAAGAAATTGCAGCAATACAACGCAATAAGACATGGGATCTTGTAGATCTTCCTAAAGACAAAAAGGTCATTGGTGTCAAATGGGTCTTTAAAACCAAGTTCGATGCAGATGGAACCATTCTAAAGCACAAAGCACGTCTGATGGTAAAAGGATACTCACAACAACCAAGTGTAGATTTTGATGACACTTTCTCTTCGGTTGTACGGTTTGAAACTATTATAATTGTTTTGGCATTGGCTGCACATTTGAAAAAGATTGTGTATCAGTTCAATGTTAGGGCAGCATTTTTGAATGACAATTTATAAGAGGAGGTTTATGTTGCTCAGCCTGAGGGATTCACAATCAAAGGCATAGAAGAGAAAGTGTACAAGCTACGAAAAACTCTCTATGGACTGAAACAGGCTCCGCGCGCATGGTACAGCAAAATTGATGCATATTTTTTTTTCAAAAATGGCTTTGAGAGAAGCATGTATGAGCCTAATCTTTATTTTAAACAGCAAGGTACCCATGATTTCCTCATTATTTGACTTTATGTTGATGATATGATCTACATGGGTTCCTCTTGTCTTATAAATGAATTCAAAATTTGTATGAAAAAGGGATTCGAAATGACAGATCTTGGAGTATTGCAATATTTTCTTGAGCTTGAGGTGAAGTAGGTTGAAGATGGCATCTTTGTGTCACAAAAGAAATATGCTGCTGATTTACTTAAAAAATTCAACATAACGGGTTGTAAAATTGCAGCAACACCTATGATTGGGCTTGATTTACTGAAGCAACAGATGCAAGGTGCTTTAGAAGTCTAGTTGGAGGCTTGATTTACTTGACCAATACGCGGCCTGACATTTCTTTTGCTATTGGATATATTTCTAGGTTCATGCGTTGTCCATCAAGGCATACTTTGGCACTATAAAAAGAGTGATTGGGCTGACATTTCTTTTGACATATAGTGACTGGGCTGGATGTTTGGAGGATAGAAGAAGCACGTCAGGTTATGTCTTCAGTTTTGGATCAGCTGCTGTCTGCCGGAGTTCCAAAAAATAAGCTATAACAGCTCTATCTTCATCGGAAGTTGAATATACATCTACAACTTTATCAGCTTGTCAAGCCCTATGGTAAAGAAGGATCATAACGGATGTTAATATGAAGCAGAAGAAAGTAACTGTAATTTACTGTGACAATCAAGCAGTAATTTTCATGTCCAAAAATCCATCCTTTTATGGAAGAACAAAGCACATAGATATTCGGGTGCACTTCATTCGTAATCTTATGTCTGATGAATCAATTATTCTGAAATATTACAACACAAATGAACAAATGACAGATATTCTAATGAAGTCTCTCTCTATAGAAAAACATGCTTACTTCAGACTTCAGCTTGGTGTTTGCAACTTTGAATCAAGGGGGAGTGTTGGAGAATGATTCAAAGTCAGTTTTCTAAATTTAGATTTGACTGTACTGTGCTTAGTTTGTTATTTCCTTATTTTTCTGATTTTTTATTATGATCGTGCAATGGTGTTGCACATTTTATGTTAGTTTGTCATGGTGTAAAGGCTATCTATAGGCCTATGTTTATTTCATTCAATGCAGTGAATAATACAGAAAATTCAGTCATTCTGAGTCCATCTTTTTTTCTTAAACTTTCCAGTTTAGTATTTTCCTTGCATTCAAGTTGTTTGACAATAGTCTTCTGTGACTATTTTTCCCTACAAAATCAACCCAGAGTCTGCAGAGTACCTAACAATTGAAAGAATTAGAGAGAACTGGGTGTTGAGTTAAAAAATAAAGCTCAAAAATCCATCGAAAACTATAAAACCAAACAGAGCTAAGGGATAAACGTAGAGAACATATCTGAACAACCGTCACTGAGTATGTTAGCAAATGCAGCAATATTCGACCAGAAGTCTTCGATGTTTATAACTTATAATCTAAAATTGCCCGCAAAACCTTCAATGAAGCAAATTCAACTCTCAATTTCATAAGTGATAAAAAGAACATAAATCATAAGTATAGTGATCAAATCATTTGGCTATCGTCACAGACTGATAGTATATAACCCTGCTATTCTCAGTTTAGCAAAGTAACTAGGTGGCCCAAGATCACCGTGAACAAATTCCTTGATATAAGTTCCATGTTAGAAATGCTGTTAAAGCTGTTATTGATTAGTTACAAGTCTGTTAGTTTGTTAAGCATTGGGAGCTCTCTTATATAAAGAAGAGAGCATTTGTAAATAAGTTTCTGGTTGAGTTACAATTCCAGAATACAATCAAGAAATCCTTCCTTTGGTTTATATTCTTTTTTGGTATCGGAGGTTCAGGTGATAAAACGCTAGAGAAATGGCGGAAAGAGCTGCTTCAAAACCATTCACAAACATCTTAGTTAGTTATTGTTTTTTTTTTTCTGATCATAGTTCTGAAAATCAAGGATTTTGCAATGGTGCTCAAGGAATTCAAGAATTTGTCGGTGACGGTTCAATGGTGGAGTGTGTTCAAAATCAAGGGGTTGATGAGTCTACTGCTGAGATAGCCGGGGAGGTCTATTTTATTTTCAACCTCTTGTTGATTATTTCAACTAATTTTGTCTAAAGTCCATTTTATTGAACTTTGATCAACCTCCCTAGATTTATAAGGGAATATATTAATACATTCTTTGATTTCATTATCGTGCTCTTGTAAATCTCAAGATTCTTTGATTCATACACAAAAAAATCGATAAGCATTGTTATGTTCTGCATAGCCAATTAATGAAAATACATTCCACAATTTTAGGACCTATTTTCATTTGTTTTGGTAATGGGGCCATTACCTTGTCAAGACACCCCACATTTTCAAATGTTTGTTGGAAGATTTTTGACTTTTCCATAACTCATATGGTGCCTTATCCTTTTTCTTTTGGGGAACCTTATTTAAAAGGTAATTAGTTGAAAGAATAGCGTCCCCATGTTCTGTGATAACCTAGAGCTTCCTAATAAATCATTCATCATTTCTTTTAGAGTCTGATTTTTCCCTTCGGCTACTCCACTTGATTGAGGAGAATACGGCGGTGTTACTTCGTGAATAATACCATGTTGTGAACAATATTCACCAAATGGTTTAACGTATTCACCACCACGATCACTTCTTACCATCTTAATCTTTTTATTAAGTTGGTTTTCGACTTCCTGCTTATAAAGTATAAATTTCTCTATAGCTTCATCTTTGCTCTTAAGCAAGTACACATAGCAGTACTTTGTACTATCGTCGATGAAGGTAATAAAAAATTATTTCCTCCTCTAGTTTGAACAAATTTCAAATCACAAACATCGCTATGTATTAGATCAAGCAGTTTAGTACTTCTTTCAATAGTTTGAAATGAAGACCTTGTTAATTTTGCTTCAATGCATGTTTCACATTTATGATTATAATTAATATGAAACGAATGGATGTGTTCCAAGTTAATTAATCTATGCAAAATGTCCGAGTCTACCATGCCATAAATTAAATGACTTCAGCATATAAACGAAAGAAGAATCGATATTCTTATTCATGCTTTTGGATTTTACAGAGATAGCATTGAGTTTTCACATTCCATTCAATACATATCCCCTACCCACAAACAGTCCCCTTAGAGAGAATCGGCTTCGGGGATTCAAAAACCATTATAAAGCCGTGAACACTTAAAAATATTCCAGAAACAAGGTTTTTGCATATGTCAGGAACATACAACACATTCTGTAGCTTGAGTTCTTTACCATAAGTAATCTTCAAGACCATAGTTCCCTTCCTCTTGATCTTGGAAGTCGCAACATTTCCAATGTAGAGCTTCACCCCATTGTCGCTAGGTATCAGCTCAAAAAATGAGTTCTCATCACAGTAGATATGACGTGTGGCTCCAATATCAAGCCACCATTCTCTTGAGTTGGAGTCAACCAGGTTGACTTCAGAGATCACAACACATAGATCCTCGTCCCCCACAGTATTAACCTCATTGGCTTTGGTTTCTTTGGATGTCTGCATTCAGAGGACATGTGCCCCACCTTGCCACAATTGTAGCATGGCCCTTTAAAATTTTCTTTCTTGGAAATTTCACCATTGGGTCCCAACTTCGACCTATTTTGGGGTTGTTTTCCCTTCTTGAAGTCCTTGACTTCAACAACTTTTGCCTTAGCCTCCTTGAAGGTTTTTCTATTGAGCTTTTTGAATTGGCTCTATTGTCCTCTTCTATTCAAAGTCTGACAATCAGTTTCTCCACTGATATTTCCTTTCTTTTGTGCTTCAGGTAATTTTTTGAAGTCATTTCGTCCGGGAAGTAGCTTTTCAGTGATAACTACTACCTTGAAGGATTCGTTTATGACTATTCCCTCAGCAAGGATTCCATGAACAATCAATTAGAGTTCCTCCACTTGCCTTACTACTGGTTTGAAACAACCATAGTAAAATTCAAGAATTTGGCGATTAAAAACTTTTTAGCCCCAACACCTCCAGCTTTATATTTGTGGTCCAATGCCCTCTACAGCTTTTTAGTTGTTTTATAAATAGAATATATCGAATACAAAGAATCTTGTAATACGTTAAGGAAGTAGTTCAGGCATAGGAATATGGTATAAATTGAGAAGAATACGGTGGTGTTACTTCGTGAATAATACCATGTTGTAAACAATATTCACCAAATGATTTAACGTATTCACCACCATGATCACCTTTTACCATCTTAATCTTTTTATTGAGTTCGTTTTTAACTTCTTGCTTATAAAGTATAAATTTCTCTATAGCTTTATCTTTGCTCTTAAGCAAGTATACAAAACAGTACTTTGTACCATCGTCGATGAAAGTAATAAAAAATTTATTTCCTCATCTAGTTTGAACAAATTTCTAATCACAAATATCGTTATGTATTAGATCAAGCGGTTCAATACTTCTTTCAATAGTTTGAAACGAAGACCTTGTTAATTTTACTTCAACACATGTTTCACATTTATGATTTAATTAATATGAAATGAATGGATGTGTTCCAAGTTAATTAATCTACGCAAAGTGTCATAATTAACATGTTCGAGTCTGCCATGCCATAAATTAAATGACTCCAGCATATAAATGAAAGAAGAAGCAATATTCTTATTCATGCTTTTGGATTTTACAGAGATAGCATTGGGTTTCCACATTCTATTCAATACATATCTCCTACCCACAAACATCCCCTTTAGATAGAATCAGCTACGGGGATTCAAAAACCATTCTAAAGCCGTGAACACTTAAAAGTATTCTAGAAACAAGGTTTTTGCATATGTCAGGCACATACAACATATTTTGTAGCTTGAGTTCTTTGCCAGAAGTCATCTTCAAGACCACAATTCCCTTCCTTTTGATCTTGGAAGTCGCAACATTTCCCATGTAGAGCTTCTTCCCATTGTCGCTAGGTATTAGCTCAGAAAGATAATTCTCGTCATAGCAGATATGACGAGTGGCTCCAATGTCAAGCCACCATTCTATTGGGTTAGAGTCAACCAGGTTGACTTCAGAGATCACAACACATAGATCCTCGTCCTCTACAGTATTGACCTCTTTGGATTTGGCTTTCTTTGGATGTCTGCATTCAGAGATGTGCCCCACCTTGCCACAATTGTAGCATGTCCCTTTAAAATTTTCTTTCCTGGAAATTTCACCATTAGGTCCCAACTTCGACCTATTTTGGGGTTGTTTTCCCTTATTGAAGTCCTTGACTTCAACAAAGTTTGCCTTAGCCTCCTTGAAGGTTTTTCTATTGAGCTTTTTGGCATTGCCTCTATTGTCATATTCTATTCGAAGTCTGACAATCAATTCCTCCACTGATATTTTATTTCTTTTGTGCTTCAGATAATTTTTAAAGTCATTCCATCCGAAAGGAAGCTTTTCAGTGATAACTGCTACATGAAAGAATTCGCTTATGATCATTCCCTCAGCAAGGATTCCATGAACAATCAGTTGGAGTTCCTCCACTTGACTTACTACTGGTTTACAATCAACCATAGTAAAATTTAAGAATTTGGCGACTAAAAACTTTTTAGCCCCAACATTTTTAGCTTTATATTTGTGGTTCAATGCCCTCCACAGCTCTTTAGTTGTTTCATAAACAGAATATACCAAATATAAAGAATCTTGTAAACCGTTAAGGATGTAGTTCGAGCATAGGAAGTCGAAGTTTGTTCAAGCTTCAGTGATATTGAAGGTGATGATATCAACACCTATCCTTCTCCTTCTCATGTTTTAATAACTGGAGGATCTTCCTTTAAGAATTTTACCAAATTCAATGTGGTAAGATAGAACAACATCTTTTGTTGCCATGTTTTGAAATTTTGTCCACAAAATTTGGTCAGATTAAGAGCTTGATTCGAAGTCTGCCCGGGGATCAACACCTTAGCAGTCTAGTTGGGTGAATCGATAGAATTTTCCATAGTCATTGTTTCTATTAAAAAAACAAAGCCGAAATTAGTAATAATTCCAATAAACAAAAATGAATTCTCGTTTATCTTTGATTTTGATATTGAACAAAATCTGTAACTATTGTTACTTATAACGACAATTTCTGTAAATAGATTTGTCCACTTTGAGATTAAGCAAACCCGTTAAAACGACATGATAAATCTCGAAAATAAATTTATTTGCTATCTCGATATCATAAAGATTTCTGAATCGTCTCAGATCAGAAAAAAGGTAGAAGAATTATGTCATAAGATTGTTACAAGTATAATAATTCGAGACGACAAAAAGGAAAAATATAAGATTATTTAAAGAATCAAAATACAAACATAAAGAGAAACAAACTCTTGATTCGATTGGAAAACTGTAGGAAACATGGAGAGGCCTGCAGCTACGCAATTTCCTTAAGACAGATTTCGACCACTTTGGAGTGCTTGAATTTGTCGGTCGTTAGTCTCTAGGATACAACAACAGGATGATCTTCAATAGTAGCATGACTGTAGAGATCACGAACTATTCTCTTGACTTTGCCTATCACGAAAATATTAGAGGAGAAGAAAATGGTTTTTGAGTTGTGTCTCAACCTTGAAAATTAGCACAGTATTTATAGGGGAGTGAAGGTGGAAAAACATGGAAAAGAAATATTTCGAATTAATGGTCATTAATTATGTGTTTGATTCAATTCAAAAATATCGGATATATTATTAATTTTGTGTCTGATTTAATTCAAAAATATCAGATATATTTTCGTGAATTGCAATTGTTACCTCTTTAAATTCGAATTTAAGGACACCATAAGATATTCTTTTTAATTCGGAATATTCAAAAAGATATACCATTTTTAAGGAACATTTTAATTCAAAGTAGGTAAAATATTCATAGGTCAATGAAAGGCTTAACAATCTAAACTTTCATATCACCCATGTCATTTGGGTGCACCCCAACACACATGGGTTAGACAAGCTTTAATTTGCACCCCTTGCTATTATCCTACTAACAAGTGAGTAGGTGCATATAAACACTTCCCATGCTATTATCCTACTAATGTGGGATAAGGGGTTTTTATTTTCCTTACACAATTCACAATTACCTTACTTTGAACATCAATTTCTCATTTATCGCTCAACTGGTTTGAGCATATGAGATACCGTTGTATAGGTATCATGAAGTAGAATATGAACCAATAAATTCATCATTGGAATCTCCACCTTTACCCATAAAAAATATGGCTCAGAATTATTGATTTATCACATTTTTCTAACACATGTCCCCATATATCAGAGCAAAACGGTGTGGTTGAGCGCAAACATAGACGCATAGTTAAGTTGGGTTTAACCCTTATGGGTCAAGCTTCAATTCCCTTCAAATTTTGGACTGATGCATTTTATTATGCTGTTTATCTTACTAACAGGTTGCCCACAAAAGTTTTACAAGGCTTAACACCTCACGAGAAATTGTTCAAAAAGCTCCCTGATTATTCATTCCTCCGTGTTTTAGGTGTCAGTGCTTTTCGTTTACCCGGCCATACAATCGTCACAAACTGCAGTATACGTGTGTACCGTGCGTTTTTTTTTGGATACTCGTCTCAACAGCATGGATACAAGTGCTTGAGTAATGAAGGTCGGGTCTCGGGGACGGACCCAGGATTTCATGTAAGGGGTGCAAACAATTAGAATGCTATATTAGAAATATAGGAGGTGCAAAATTACAAAATTTTAGGGGTGGAGAATTAAATTATCAATAGAAAATACAAAAGAAATATATAAAATATAGAGGAACTTAAAATTTTTAGGGGGTGCGGCTGCCCTCCAACACCCCCTAGGTCCGTCCCTGTCGGCCTATATTTCAAGTCATGTTCAATTCAATGAAGCAGAATTTCCGTTTAACAAAGATAGCTCCAGAAATGATAAACCAAAGGATTCTTGTTCACAAGAAGATTTAAGAGTTTTGCCTTTACCTGCTGTAAGAGTTGTGAGTAAAATTGCTAGTTCAAGAAGCCAACTCTCAATGTGTTAATGTTCCACCTCCCAGCTATAATTTTCATTCGAGAACCAATTCTCAGGCTTCTCATTCACTGCCCAACGTTGTTAGTGGACAGCAGCTCAATGATGTTAATATTCAACAGCCCAACAATGTTGATGTTTCGCAGCCAAGCTATGATTCTCAAACTTCTTATTCTGTGCCTATTGATATATCTGAGCCTAATGACATATTTGAGGCAGGTGTTAGTTCTCAAATTGAGACTAGTATACAACCGGAGCAAGTCATTTCAGAATCTGCAGCATGAGGTCATTCTTTGTCAGCCATGTTTCACACTAATCAAGAGTCTTCACAAAATGGTTCAGTCAGTCAAACTGAAAATCTAGGGTCTTCTACTACATCTTCCTCTATTCCACCAGTAGCTAAATCCACACACTAGATGGTTACCAGATCAAAGCCTGGCATTTTTAAGCCTGAAGTCTACACTGCAGTAACAATTCAATAGGAATCTATGGATATACATCAAGCAACGATTTCTAAAGAGTGGAGAGAAGCTGTTGATAAAGAAATTAATGCGTTAGTACAGAAAGGTACGTGGGAACTGGTTGCTCTTCCGACAGATCGAACTCCTATAGGATGTAAATGGCTCTTTAAGCTCAAGCGTAATTCTGAAGGTAGTATAGCACGCTATAAAGCGCGGTTAGTGGCAAAAGGATATTCACAAAAAGCAGGGTTTGATTTTTATGAGACGTACAGTCCAGTCGTCAAGCCTGTTACAGTAAGGGTCCTTCTAAGTATTGCTCTTACTAACAAGTGGGTGTTAAGACAAATCGATGTTGATAACGCCTTCCTAAATAGAGATTTAACTGAGGAGGTATATATGCAACAACCACCGGGTTTCGAAGTCAGTGATTCAAGTGGAAATCTGTTGGTATGCCGATTAAAGAAGTCGTTGTACGGGCTTATGCAGGCACCACGAGCGTGGTTTGAAAAGTTTAAAACATGTCTTGTGGAAGATTTGAAATTTTCAGCATCACAAGCCGATGCATCTCTTTATTATCTTGAAATTAATGGGAACAAAGTCTATATAATGGTTTACGTAGATGACATAGTGGCGACTGGTTCCAACGAAGATGAGGTTAATAGTGTGATTCAGAAAAACAACATGATTTTCTCCTTGAAAGACTTGGGAAGGCTGAATTATGTTCTAGGCATGAACGTTCAACACACAGAAAAAGACATCATTGAAAAGCTTATTCTTGAACTACTTCAGAAAACGAAAATGATAGATGCAACACCAGCACCTACGCCTATGGTCACTACACCTCAACTTTCAGCAAGAGATGGCGATCCTATTTCTGATGTTACTCAATATAGACAAGTAGTTGGAATGCTTCTGCACATTTGTAATACGAGACCAGATATTCATTTTGCAGTCAATAAAGTAAGTCAGTTCATGCATAATCCCTTAGACAAACATTGGAAGGCAGTCAGACGTATCTTAAGGTATCTCAAAGGTACTGTAAATCATGGATTATGGTTTCAAGCCTCCACTTCTTTGAATACACTAACAGGGTATTCAGATTCAGATTGGGGTACAAGTTCAGACGATAGACGTTCTACTTCAGGATATTGCATGTTTCTTGGAGGGCCTGTAGCTTGTAGATCGAAGAAACAAATGTGGTGGCACGCTCATCAGCAGAAGCAGAATTTCGGAGTTTAGCAAATGCCGTTTGTGAGGTGATGTGGATAAAATCACTACTTACTGAACTGGGTATAGAGCTTTCCTCTACGCCTGTTTTGTGGAGTGATAATACCAGTGGAGGCTTGAAAAAGACACTCCCATACTATGATTAAATTAATCTTTAATTTGATAGGGTTACACTCCTCTGTTACCTCGCATACTTTGTCACGCGAATCTCTACGAACCGTAGATATTGCCGATGTTGATCTTTGACCTAATCACAACTTTTCTGCTGAGCATCATTCTGTTGAGCCTGATTCACAACATACTTGGTCATGAAGCCTCAGGGCATGAAAGCTAACCCTGCGGAGGAGTGGATTGCAGTGTTGAGTGTACGGGGAGCGTCCAGACCATGATTTCCGCTTTCTAATGCGTCCATGATGTGATTATCTTTTTCAAGCCTCCTCTTCTTCCAATCAAAATTATACTCTGTTTGTACTAATCGTCACTTTTAGCTCAAAATTTATATACACACATGCTTCTTCAATTTCAGGGTTGGGGTGTTTGTGTGCTCGTCGGTGTGCCGAAGAAAGATGATGCATTCAAGATCCATCCAATGAATCTACTGAGTGAGAGGGCCCTCAAGGGTGTTTTCTACGGCAACTACAAACCGCTGACCGATATTCCTATGGACCTATGGTTGTTGACAAATATTTGAACAAGGTGATGATGGTATTCATATGGTTGTCCTGTATACAGATTACAGCATATAATTAATTATTGGACGAAGATTTTGTTGATGTTGTTGCAGGAGCTGGGGCTGGGGCTGGATATGGACAAGTTCATCACTCACTCCGTGCCTTTCGCCGACATCAACAAGGCATTCAAATACATGCTCCAGGGCATAGGTCTGAGATGCATGATTCATTTGGATGCTTAAGGAAGTAGTGTTGCTGCTGCTGCATATTGCATTGCACCATCCATGGATCAGAAGTCTTATCTTGTATTGTACTGTGTGATACTTATGTGTCTACTTTGCCCGTCTTTCCCAGTTCGCAAGAGTACTCTGGCTATGTTGAGAGAATAAATAAGTTTTTGTCAATCAAATATATTTCTATTATGAGTTTTTTTTCTTCCAAACTTTAATCTCCGATAAAGCTACCTTTTGGGGGTTCAAGTGGGTGATAACACACAATGGCATTAAGTGAATTTAAGGGGTTATTTACTTATTAACAACAAATTAAGGAGTTATTTTGAGTATTGTGATTTTTTATTTATATTTATTATATAATGATATGACAAGTAAAGCCAACTGATCTAAAAATTATTAGATTTGACCTTCAATGTTTGTCAAATGAATTGTTGTAATTTTGAAGTATAAAGACTTAATTGGGTGTAAAAAATGTTCAAGAGATAAATTAATTTTTTTTTTAAGTTCAATGGATTCATGTACACTTAATCCGATAGACTTTGGTGGAAGAATTTAAATAATGAAACATATTTTGCACAATCATTGAAACAATTAAACATTGAACAATATTTGATATTTATGTTTATTCTTTTTAGTTTCGCAAGTCATGATTTATCCTTAGCGTTATGTTGATTTATATTAGGTACACACCAACCACAAATGTATAATATTAAATGAATGTAAATAACATTGTTACAATGAACATAGAAAGATTTGGCCTTGTCTTCCGGGTAGTGACTGATCAGAACTTGAAAACGTTGCTCCAACCTCAAGGGCCTTAGGGTTTTCTCTCCAATCTCGAGCCTCGTTCGACTTTCTCAGCCTTCACAATGTCTTCAGTAACATGAATATCATCCTCGATACCTACGGTCACCGCCTGCAGCCCATGGGGACCAGGAACAATGGCCTCCTTCACTTTCAGATTTTCATCGACATGAACAAGGTCTTTTTCTTCAACTTGCTTCTTTCTGATGAGGAAACAATAGAGAGCGACTGCAGCACTTGCAAGGAGGAAAAAGCCCCCACATGAGAAAAACACGACGATTATAACCCTATGGCTGATTGATGAGGCCATTGCAATGTCAGAAGATGATGATATGGAAATGTTGAAGTTTGGGCCAGAAAACGGGAGCATTGGTAGCCTTTTTGTAGTTAAGAGTTTCCAAATGACTTGGCTCTCATCCTAAGTTTAGAAAGGATGGACCGATGCGGGTTTGTTTGCATTGCAAAACACTTCTTAAACTTTCCTTGTTTCCTGCTGAAGCTAATATGAAATCCAAACTCTTAAGGTAAAATAAAATTGTACAGATATATCAATCAAACTCAAAAACCCAGAGCATCAGATTTTCTTCAGATTGTAAAAATTAGTCGGAGTGTATCACATCCAACAAAAAATAGGGTCCAATACTGGACCTAGCTTCTTGCCACAATATATCATGCTAAGACAACCATAAACAAATGTATAGAAATTTCATTCATCTTTTGTCACAAGGACTTTACAGCAAGTATTCTTATTCACCTTGATGCAGAGAGGGGGCTAGATGGCCAGGTAAAAGGATTGCATGTTCTTGTTCACTGAAAGATTATTCATTTCCGTACTTGGAGAGCATCATTGATAGGAGAATTTCGTTCCATGTATCAGGAACTCCAGGTAGACACCAATGGCTGCAATCAGTTATTGACCGATCATCGCTCCAAGTCCCCACATGAGCATCGCTTCGGAAAGCCCCCATGGGGGTTACATGTAATACTGTCACAGGAGTTGTCATTTTCTTTACGACATAGATTATAATGTCAGAAATCCAGCTATGGTCTTTCCCTTTAGTTTTCAGCCAAGGGCGTTGAGTCACTTCGCAGGAATTACGGTTTCGACCTCTGATACAAGCACAGGGATTACCATTAGTTAAGATCTGCAACAAGGCACACTGTTTAAAAACTCTAGAGAAGATGCATGAATTAGAAACAAGAGAAAAGCAGCTTCTTGTTTAGACGGTTTCAAAAATTAGTTTGCTTAGACACTAGCACATTCTAAAGGCAAATATATGTTGATTGGTGAACTGAACACTATATTTTTTCATTTTATTTCTCAAATTGAAAATTATTTACCCAAATGTGCTTGTTTTCGGTTCCGAGGGAAGAAAACTTTTGATCAACCTCACCACCCTACAAATACTCATTGGACCTCGCCCCTCTGAGTGGGGAGGTCATCCCCCTTTTTATTAGTTCATACATGTTTCGGAAAATGATATTCCTCTTCATCTTCACCGATTGACTTTTAATTTCAGGGGTTTGGTTACATATCAATTTAAGAAGTATCATGGATAGTATTTCATTTTCAAGACTCCACATTCTAAAAGCCAATGAACTTCATGACTCACCAGCTTGTGATCTAAAATTTGCATCACCGTGGCTGAAAGTCGGAAACAGGCATGACATTCACCAGCTTTTGCCTTAGTAGATCAACCAAGCAACTTCAGTTATAGAATCTTATCTAAATTCGGCAAGAAACGGCTTCTTTTTCTAAAGTGAAAAAAGTAACAAAGATTTAGGAGATATCTTAATCCAACTCCTTCTCAGATTACCAACAAAATCATTCTATTCCATGGAAACAGAGCCTGACCTTGCCACCCACACCAGGAAAGGTCAAGGCAAAAAAAAAAAAAAAAGGCTGCGCTCGTCACTCACAGGTGGCGAGATCAGCCCCAAAAATCCCTCACAGCCTTACTGTCCTCCTCTACCCGGAAATAACTCAATAAGAATAATTCAGTAAGTAACTCTCGAGCATCTGTATTTTGAGAAATTTAAAAAATATATAATTAAATAAAAAAATCAATTTTTAATCGAATCTACTTTTCTTTTTGGTCAAATATAGAATTTTAATAAAAGTCAGCATTCAGCAATATGTATGATCAGTTTTAATTGTCCTTGTCAATGGTTCTTTTTTCTCCTTCTATACTTATACAGCTGGGATTTCATGTTTTCTTCGGATAAAAGCTATGTTAAGTTTTCAACATGGGCATGTCCAAGTTTTTGAGTTTTTCACTGTCCCCGTACCCATATTGGATATATGTCCGATACCATACAGATATTCCACATTTCACAGCTATACAAGCAGCATCACGATATTAAACGATTTCAAGATAACTCCTAGCTTAATAAGTTTTTCACTATTGTTGGGTGATCAATAACAATATTAGTAATAAAAAGGAAATTGGTAGAAAGTAGAATGGCTTACATCCAATGTGAAGACTCAAAAGTCCGGAAGAACACCCTAGTTCTGTTTCTGTTGACTGAAGTCTCAAGCCAAGATGCCCAAGTCTCTAATGCAGCTCTAAAGGCACTTGTGATTCCCATTCCAAGCTTTAGTGATTGACCTGCCTGAAAATAGCAACCCCTGTCCGGGAAATCCTGTTAGGAAATTTTTACATAAAAAAAAAATCATGCATACAGATTCATCAGTTAGTCCTAAAAGCAAAAGGCGAACAGCTCCATGATTTGTCAATATATTAGAACACAAAGAGGCATAAATTGTACAATAGATATAAATTCTAACATGCAGAACACTACTTTCCTATAGGTTGGTCAACATAGAAATAGATGAAAATATAAACACAAACACATTATATTATTGTAAATTTAATATGCTTGTGCATTTGATTTTGATGCATTGCCGATAAGAAATATCTTCACGCCAAAACAAGATTTCAAAAAGAAAAACAGAGGCTAAGTTTTAATGCATCACATTAGTAAGCGTGATTCGTAGATCTCAGAACATTAACAGACACAAATAAACCTTTGTGAAACTAAATGAACTACAAATGCAAACCAAAATTTAACTGGAAAATTTAAGTCAAGTGCACCAAAGAAAACCAAATAAGCAGATAAAAGATAGGTAGATAACTTACATATCGAAAAGCTTAGTTGGTGTCCACCAATGACCTGAATTAAATATCAAGAAATCGGAATCAATCCACTCGTTGCTCATATCTTCCAGCTTGTCAAGTCTAACCGTCGATTTAACCCGCTTAGGTGCGCGTCTTGGTGCTGAACCAGGCTGCACTAGGAAAACTGACCGATAATAGTCTATCCGTAAGTTGTATGAACTGAACAACACCCCTAAAAACCTAATTCGTTTAGTGATCTTATTCCCATTAATTTCATAGACATCCCTCCTCTTATCCTGCACACCTTGCATGAGCATGCATACCATAGACTCCCACTGTGTTCTGCTCAGTGAATCCCCGACAAAAACAATCCGTTTCTCACGAAGCTTTCCAAGGTTCTCGTGCACGTTAAACCTAGGAATTTCGCAGTTTTTAGGCTTCCATCTCCATTTTTGATAACCCCCATCTCTTCTTCCATTAGCCAAGCAATCAAACCCACGCTCGGCAAAAGGGCATTGTGAGGCATTATATAAAGGATAGCTTTCATCAGGGATCCAATTGCCATCAAAAGCATTGCATTTGGAAACTAAATCACCAGATTGGTGAACTCTATTAGAACGAACGGGAGTCTGATATCTTGGAAAGTAGAAAAAATGTGTGCAAACCATTGCTAAAAAGAACCATGAAAATAAACCAATAACAAAAACTGAACTGATTGATTTAGAAACATAATGTTTACAGCGACTCTTAACAAATCTGTCGCTAAAACTTGAAACCCTTTCATTAAATTCTCTCAACTTGCTTGGTGAACTCTGTTCAACCTCAAATCTACTAAACATCTTAACTATTCTTTTCCTAAATGTAAACCCTTAACCAAAAAGAATCTAGTTGTTCATCAGAATACAGAAACGAGCCGACAATGTAAAGCTAAGTAACACAGATTCGCAGCATCAGTAAATCGAAAAGAACAGCACTTGAAGTTGAAGATCCCGCATTTTCCTCAAGAAAATAAGAAAAGATAGCAATCTTACAGTTGTTTTTTCGCAACGCAACCGGGCATTTGCAAACTCAAAGCTTATGGGTTGCAGAAAAAGGAAGCGAGGTAGTTGAGAATCATGAAATAAAGATGGAAGGTGAGGGTATTTTAGGGATTTCACTTGGTATTCCTGAACATGATGCAGGAGCCACAACATTTATTATTAAAATACGGGTAAGCTATCACTATTTTTTTTATTTGAAATATTCGAGATAATGGTAGCGCAATTTTGAGAATAATCCAAACTCAAATAATATTTTAAGTTTTAAGGCACATTGAGAATATCTAAGAATCTACGAAAATTTATAGTATAGTGAGAAGTCTCTACATGCATATGGAGATTTAGGAAAATTCGATATTTGTAGATAGTGATTTTTTTTATTTTATTTTAAATCGATAAAAAAATATTAAACTAATACAAGTCAAGGGAAAATATTCATCTGCAGATGATACTTTCTCCTAAATAGCTGCAGGTAGCAATTTCCTCCTAAATTTTGTCATAGATTTTAAAATATCTCCTAAAGTGCCCAATTTTTTCAAATATTGAATCCATTTGAATTATTTTCTCAAAGCTGCCATAATGCTATCTATTATTAAAATATTTATTATAAAAGTATTTAGAATATTATAATTGAATAATTATTCTATGCATAAGCGCGTAGTTTAAAATAGCCATCTGCAGGTGACGACTTCTTTCAAATAGTCATCTGCAGGTGGCGACTTCCCCTTACGCTATAGATTTTATCGTAGATTTTAAAATATACCATAAAGTGCCATATTTTTTCAAATATTGAATCTATCTGGATTATTTTTCCAAAACTGCCATAATGCTTTCTATTATTAAAATATTTATTGTAAAAGTATTGAGAATATTATAATTGAATAATTATTCTATGCATAAGCGCGTAGTTTAAGAGTTTATGGATTTTGTTTAGGGTCTAGTGTTTAGGGCTTTTAGTGGACGATTTTAAATTTAGAGGTGGTTAGAATTTATGGTTTAGGGTTAAAATTTAAGCTTAATAGCCAAATAGGTGCCCAAACTATACTTGTAGCTCATTTTTTGTGCCTAAACTATTTTTAGCTCACAATAAGTGCCTAAAGTTTTCTCCGTTACTATTTTAAGTGCCCGAACTTTAACTGCCGTTATTTTATAACCGTTGACCATTTAAAGTCTAACACGTAGCATTAATTATATTATTTAAACATTTACTTTAAAAATCAAATATTAAATAAAATAAATAATAATGATGATAATAATAATAATAAATAATTATCTGTAATTTAATTTCTAATCACAAAATTTACCGTAACTCTTTCTAACCCTTTCCCTCTCGTCTCCCCTCTTTTCCATCTTTTTCCCCTGAAACTCTCGACCCTCACTGATATTTTTAAAGAAAATCGTGATTTTTATCTTGTGAGATTAGGGTTTAGGGTGTGAAAAGTTTTGGTTTCCATCATTTAACCCATAATCTCGTTTCGATTTGTTTTCGAACGAACCCTAAATCACTGCAAATTTCAAAGTTTTGTGAGGAACTCTAATAGTAGAAGAAGCGTCAAACCAACAAATTTGAGAGGTAAAGCTTAAATGTTATGATTGAGTTGTCATTTGCAATGATTTTCTATTTGTAACTTAAACCAGAATCTAATATACTGATTTTGACAGATTTTGTGTAGCGTTCAGACATAAACTGGAACCACTTTTCTGCCTTGGGAAATTATTTGACCAAAACGAAAAAAAAGTGAAGGTGCACTTTTATTTTTGTTGTAGATTTTTTATTGAAAAATGGTGAAAATATATTATATGTGCATATCATACCAATAAATGATAAATTAGAAATTATAAAAAATTGTTGTTGTTTCTTGTTAGATTGGTTTGTAAAAAAGTTAAATCCATAAAGGTGGGTATTAAAATATTAGTGTACTTCTTGCTATAACATTTAAAATATTAGTGTATTTACTATACCATTTACTGTTGCTTCTGGACTATGGAGTTCGAAAGTAATATATGTATATATGGCCTTACTTTAAGGATGACAGGGACGACCACAAACATATATTTTAATAGCAAATAATATGAAAATATATTCTGAATTTGCAAGAACTAAATCAATGGTCATGTCTTTATCTATCTGCATGACAGTATTGAATGTGATCCATTCTCATACAATCTGTAGGGTCCCTTTAATAGCAAATGACGTGAGAATATATTTTGAATTTGTAAGGGCTAGATCAATGGTCATGTTTACTATAAGCTTGTTGGTTTTGCATTAAATGTGTGGTATAATTTCTGTTTTGTAGTGAAAATAAGTAAGTTTGTGTGTTTCAGTAAATATGTGTTGTAGTTACTGTTTTAATCTTTTTAATTGTGTATAGTATTTATTTATTCGTTTGGTGGTCCACCGACTTTGGAGCATGGTGAAAGCAGTGGGCCTAATGTCTTTGACAAAGGTCCTGGTGAAGGCAGTGGGCTTAATGGCCTCAATCAAAGTGGGTCTAATGGACTTAATGAAGGTGCTGGAGATGACAGTGAGCATAATGGGATTGACAGTGAGCATAATGGGATTGATGAAGGTGCTAGAGATGACAGAGAATTAGATTGGGTAGATGGAGACAATATACTATATGATGATGATGACGACGATGATGGGTTAGCTTTGCTTAAGAACAAGCACACTATAGTAAATAATAAGATAAAAAAATAAAACTATCAGTGTAGAAGACTTGGAACCTGATGTTGTATTGGAGATTGTAAAATTTTCCACTGGACTAACTGAAAAAGATTTTGGAGATTTGGGTAGTGGAGAGAATACTGAATACTTAGACTCTTCTGATATTGGTAGTTACGAGACAGATTCAGATGGTGATATTGTTTGTAAGAAAAATGGTAAGGTTTTTTTTTATGCTTTAGCTATTGAGCCTGGATTTCAGTTGGGAATGATATTCAAATCTCAAGAACAGTTAAAAGATGCCCTTTGTGCTTATGCAGTAGCTCATAGTTTTGATTTTAGGTATGTTTCAAATAGAAAAGAGAAAATTAGGGTTGTTTATAAGGCAAATATGTGTCCATTTGTGATACATGCTTCTTGGGATAAATCCGATGGATGTTTTAAGATCAAAACACTAGCGACTCAACATCAATATTCTGTCACTTATAAGAACAAAAGAGCAAATTTTAAGTTGGTAGGGAAACACTTTCTTCCTAAAATTAGAATTCTACCAAATTTAAAGGTGTTCGATATGAAAAGGCTTGCTAGGGAGGAGTTAAAAGTGGAATTACACAAGCGCGCTTGCTTGAAAGCTAGGAAATGGGCTTTAGAAAAGATAAGGGGTAGTGTTGTTCATGAGTTTAATAGGTTGTTTGACTATGTATTTGCTTTGAGGAGTGCTGATCCAAATGGAACCTTTGATCTTATGGTGTAGAGGCCCACTGATGTTGCTACATCAAAATTTAGGAGATTGTATGTATGTTTTAGTGCTCTTAAGGAAGGGTTTAAAAGGTTTTGTAGGCTTGTCATTTCCTTGGATGGCTGCTACTTGAAAGGTTCATTTAAAGGTGAAATTCTCTCGATTGCGGGTAGAGATGGCAACAATCAGATTTTCCCTATAGCTTGGGCAGTGGTTGAGGTGGAAAATAGAAAAACTTGGGCATGGTTTTTGGAACATATTCAAAGTGATTTCAATTTAGGAGATGGCTTTAAGTTCACTTTGATTAGTGAAATGCAGAAGGTAAATTAATTTTTGCCAAGTTTATTACTTTTAATTTATAAATTATTATTTGTATCTTATGTTAGTTTTTTACCTGTTATTTTGAAGGGATTGGTTGACGAGGTTCAACTATGCTTACCGAAAGTAGAGCACAGATTTTGTGCTATGCATATGTATGACAATTGGAAGAAATCACATAAAGGTGACGACCTTCCGTTGTTGTTCTGGTCATGTTGTAAGGCAACAACTCAGCCTCAATTTGAACAATATGCTTCAAGAATATTCAAGTTGAAGAATAAAGCATTCAATGATCTTATGGAAAAGGACCTACAACATTGGTCCAAAGCCTTCTTCTCTACCAGGTCGAAATGTGATGCCATAGACAATAATCACTCAGAGGCATTTAATTCTGCCATTTTAGGGGCTGGAGTTGCACTTGCAGGGTATGGGATCTAACAGGTATTCCATGTCCCCCATGTTGTATGTGTCATATTATATAGGGAGGAAAGATTGGAAGACTATGTACTTGTTTCGTACAAAAAATATGTATATAGTGAATTGTATAATGCTGCCATGCCCACCATCTCAAGTGAGAAATTTTGGAAAGACACTAAAATGGGCAGCCTTGATCCACCATTGAAGAGAAAATTGCCTAGAAGGCCAAAGCATAAAAGAATGAGAGAAGAAGGTGAAGTGCGTAGTGGAAACAAATGGACAAAACGATGAGTAAAGATGACCTGCAAATTATGTGGGCTTAATGGACATAACATAAGAACATGTCCAAACAAAAAACAAACCAATGTAAGTTCAATTGTTTTTAAATAAGTTTATGTGGCATATATGTCTCTTATTATCTAATTTTACTTATAATTGATAGTTTGAGACTGAAGATATCCAAACAGAATCTGCTCAATCAGTGCAAAATGAATCTTCTTCACCAATGCCAACACCTGCTCCCCCTACTCAACCTCTAACTGTTGGCCAAGCAAGGTTTACACTTGCAACGCAAATAACATCAAATAGGACACCAGAATTTTGCAGGGATTCAGATACAATGTAAGTTTTCGTTTACTAAATAATAAAACATTGCAATAATTGATGATTTCACTATTATTTTTTTATTTGTGACGTGCTCTTTTTACAGCTTCAAAACAGGATTCTCGGTTTGCTTCTACAACATCTCAACCAATTGCATCATCTCAACAATAGACCGTTGTCTCTAAGCCTCCTGCAGCATCTTCTCAACAACATACTACTGCCTATGAACCTCTTGCACCAAGGGCTCTAAAGCTGACCATAAGGAGACCTCTCCCTAACCCAAATATATGGAAACCTTAAAAACCAAGTGTTGTTTTTTGGAATTTATGTTTTGTTATTGCAGTTAATGTATAAGGGTGCCTCCTTGTATGTTTTGACTATTTAAGCAACAGTACTAAAATTTAAACTCTTTCATTTTGTTTCGAAGCATGAACTGTTTAGACAATATTATAATTACTCTTTTTTTGTTAATTTTGTGTGGGGTTAACTGTTGCAACTCCTTTTGTGTATCAAACAAGTTATTACAGATTATGAATGTGAAAGTTGGTTATTTCAGTTGTAAAAGTAATATTTCTCAAAGTTTGCAAGTTGTAGACAATTTGCCTAATTTACAGATTATATTAGAAATTGGTTATGGTTATGGTTATGAGATGAGAATGACATCGGTTATAAATGGCTTTTACAAGCCTGCAGTGTGATGCTAATAACCATTTCCTAATATTATGGTCCATAATTATTTGAGTGTTGGGTTACTTTCTCTAGCTTATATAGACAGATTATATTAAAGTCTTGCCCTCTGCTCTTTAATTTGCTTCCAACACCTTTGCCATAGAAATTGGTTATGGTTATGCCATAGACTTTACTACTAAATGAAGCAAGCTGTATGATTCTTGAACAAATATTTTACAGGCATTAATACTCCATAAATGAAAACATTTAATAAAGGAAAAAGATATATAGACAATACTCATCTTTATACTAATAATTCATAACATTTAATAGAAATAAATTGATGTTACTTTCATATGCAATAGTCTCATCACATTTAACAATTTGTGCTCTCTAAAGACTAAATTTTATCAAAACATACATTATCTATGAAGTAAAAAAAGTTATCTTATACGAAATAATCTTCTCTTTTTGATCTTCTACTATTTTTTTGTCTTTTAACTTCATCGATCTTGATCAGCTCCTTTAATTCATTATTTTCCGCTTTAATTTTTCTATTTTCGACCATCACCATTTCAAGTTGAGCTCTTAATTCTTCAACTACAGAATAATTGGCATCTTCCTTGTCATATCACTGGAAAAATTTATGACGACTTTAAAGAAAATTCAAGTCAAACACAGTGTACTATAAACATAACCAATTTTTCGACCACCCTAAATTTACCACTGCAGTATATAAGAAAGTCTTTGAAAATTAAGAACTCAAAATTATCATTGCATATTATAAGAATATTTTTGAAAAGAATTCTAAATTTTGCAACTGTAATTTATAGGATTTTTTTTTTTTAAATTGAAGAACCTTAACATTGAGAAAACTAAAATATCCTATTTCACTTGCGAACACTCATATAATTTTTTTCCTTTACTCCAAGGTATATTTGAACTGCAAATTGGTGATCTCATTCCACAATAACAATACATGCCCTTTGAACCATGAAACAATTTTGAAGATTCACTCGACATCTTTTACAGCTTAACAATTCACACAAAAAGTGCTTCCAGTTTATGTCCGAACTCTACACAAAATCTGTCAAAATCAGTATATTAGATTCTGGTTTAAGTTACAAATAGAAAACCATTGCAAATGACAACTCAATCATAACATTTAAGCTTTACCTCTCAAATTTGTTGGTTTGTCACTTCTTCTTCTACTATTAGAGTTCCTCACAAAACTTTAAAATTTGTAGTGTTTTAGGGTTCGTTCGAAAACAAATCGAAACGAGATTATGGGTTAAAGGATGAAAATCAAAACTTTTCACACCCTAAACGCTAATCTCACAAGACAAAAAACAATATTTTCTTCAAAAATATCAGTGAGGGTCGAGAGTTTCAGGGGGAAAAGATGAGAAAGAGGGGAGACGAGAGGGAAAGGGTTACGGTAAATTTTGTGATTAGAAATTAAATTACAGATAAATTATTATCATTATTATTTATTTTATTTACTATCTGATTTTTAAAGTAAATTTTTAAATAATATAATTAATGCCACATGTCAGACTTTAAATGGTTAACGGTTATAAGATAACGACAGTTAAAGCCTGGTCACTTAAAATAATAACGGAGAAAATTTTAGGCACCTATTGTGAGGTAAAAATAGTTTAGGCACAAAAAATGAGCCACAAGTATATTTTAGGCACCTATTTGGCTATTAAACCAAAAAATTATGGTTTATAGGTTAAAACCTAAATTCTTAACCATATTATCCTAAAAATTAAACCCTAACCTCTAAACCCTAAATTCTAATCATAAGCCATAAGTTCTGAACCACTACACTTAAACCCTAAACTAGATCCCTAAACTCAAAATTAAGGCACTTGTAGAAACTTTTCGTTTCTATAGCCAATGCATATGATATTTTCCTATTATAATTATACTATATAATATTTCTATAAGTTTATACCATTATTTTTTAAATATTTTCAATACCAAAAAAAATTATTACAAAGTATATTTTTATGTATTTATTACTAAAATATTAGAACAAAATATTATTAATTATAATATTAAAATTTATTTAAATTTAAAAGATTAATAATGTTTCAATTCTATTATTAAAATAATAGATTAAATGATATTTGACCTGAAATCGTATCTTATTATCACCTTGGTACTTGAAGAATTTGTTGGTTAAGTTTAACCCCTAAACTTTCCAAACGTAATGCACGTTATCCCATATCACTTTTACGTTGTAAAAATTACATACGACACTTTAAGAGTGTGACATGTGACACATAATATATATTAAATTTGAAAATTTCAAAAAAAATTAAAATTCTCGTATTTTAAAACATCATAAAGTTTTTATTGTATCGTATAATGTTAACTAAGGGTGCTTATCGAGCGAGTCGATTGCGAGTTGAGTATTACTCGACTCGTACTTGTTAAAAAATCTTTTTACTCGACTTGACTAGATGCTCGTTAAGCTTGATAAAATTTTGCTCTACTCGTGCTCGTTAAAAGATCTCGTTGCTTGACTCGACTCGTTGTTCATTAAGCTCGCCAAAATTTTTACCTTGCTTTTTTAAATATAGGTAAAATCTAGTTATAGTATTAGAGCTTAATATAAACATACAAATTTTGAAGGGAAAAAACGTGAGTAATGAAGAGATAAATAAACAAACATGTCATCACTAAGTTAGAGATGAAGTCGATATTTGAGTATAAAACTCTTTTTAATTTCTTAACAATCTTCGATGAACAACAAATGAGAGAAGACTTTAGGCATTTCGGAATTTTAATTTTTAATAATTGTATTTTTTATATAGGAACCGAAGATTTTTTTCTCTTTTTTTACTTTTTATTTTATTAACAAATGTTGACTTATTAATGAAAAATTGTCAAAAATTATCTTGTGCTACGTTAAAATGACCTTCCTAAATCTATTGAAAAAATAAAGAGTGCAACATGATAACTCAAATGAAAAGATACAACTCACGAAAGCACCACCCAACCATGAAAATTATTGTAATAATAGTCAACAGCAATGAACATGCAAACAGGCATCTAATGTGCCACCAAAAACATGACAGCAAAACATGCAGCAACACGCATCAAACCACAATAGCAAATGTTCCACCAACCCTTAGACTAGTCCAACAGCTTGATGCAAAGCATCCCCACTCAAGTAAGTGTTGCAACCAGCACCCACAGCAAGAAGCTGTCTACGATCAGACCAGCAACAAACACTTGCACCTGCCCACGTACCATATCAGTCCATCATCACCCCAAACCAACTTGTCCGACCACAATCCCCTTCGCAAGCGCATCTCCCATACTATTCGATATTTCGATTCACGGTATACATGGACAAAGCAAACACATTTCAACCTTCAACATGCCCCATCAATACTCTGAAAAGAATCCCAAAAGCGTCACGGCCAAGGGGAATAATTCAAGCACCATGACACCACCATTTTAGATTCCGATTTGTCAAAAAAGCTCATCGATGACGTAGCCCGAGACGACTCCACTATCATTGTAAGAGTATTCTGAACCGCACAAAGCTCAACCTCATTCGAGTCTATAACGCCAAAGGGACTCGATCAAACAGGACCCCCCACAACCAGCCGAATGTGGCTTATTCCTTGCACTACCAAAAAATAATTAAATTACCGAGGAAAAAATCCCGCCGGATTTAAAATCTGTCATAATTTATCTATGAAAATAAATTATTTCGTCACAAAGTTGTGATCTGGTTGTAGTTTTTGACCGAATTATTATTTTCGTCAGAAATTTTGTTCTGTCATAAATAAAATTGACGGAACAATGATTCTGTCGAAAATTTTGTTCACTTTAATAAAAAAAATATATCCTTTAATTTATGATAGAAAAATCATTCCGTCGAAAATAAAAAATATAAAAAATAACTACTTAACAGCACATTTAATCTACAACTACCCATCTTCCCTTTCAACCCCACATACAAATATTAATTATATCTAATTAAAACTTATTAATTATCTCAACCCAAACCACCTATAAACAATTATCATTTTAACAAATTTTTTTTTACAATCCTCTCATTTTTAATTTTCCATTACCATTTGCCATTCCCCACCTCACTTTCACTTTTCCACTATCAGCATTCCCCCAACACCCCAAATTCCAATTGCTTGGAGCTGTAACGACTCCCGGACGACCACACCACAAGTTTTGCTTGAAGATGTGGTGTGGGGCCCTTTAAAATCATTTGTTAGTATTTCCTCAATATTTTTATTTTTATTTCTATTATATATTTCTATAAAATATTTTTTTTTACATTTTTGTGTGTGCAGGATTTTAATATTTTATGGTGAATGGATTTTTAGAGTGTAAATTGGTTCATGTGAACATTTTTATTTTATATTATATTAAAGATTTATTTTTTTTATATGTCCAATTGAAATTATAATATACTGATTTATATGCATTTATCCTTTATTGTTACTGATTTATGTTGCTTGGAGCTGTAACAACCTCCGAACCACACCACAAGTTTTATCTTCTCGAAAATGTTGGTTTCGACCAACGTTTTGCTGACCCCTCTCTTCCCTTAGAAATTCCGTTAATAAAATCAAATTTCGTCATAAATTTCCTCAGCAATTCCATCAGCAATCACACATTTTTTTGTAGTGTTGCTGAACTATCCACATTGAATTTCAACACATTCAATGGGGGATGCGACCAACATATTTGACGACGATCTTGCCCATGCACCATACATAAAGTAATAATAAAAGAAAAATAAAGTCTTTAATAAAAAAGAAAGATATAATTTAATTTCTTGTTAATATAAATGAATTTTTTAAATTTCCGAGAAATACAAAATGTTTTGAAAATTTGAAACCAATTTTTTATGGATAAATTACCTATCAAGTCACTGAACTTTTCTAGAGTTTTAAACTAGCATTTAAATTTCTTGGAACATAATTTTTTAAGGCAACCATCAAAAATTATAAAAATTTACCAAAAAAACAACAACGAGCTGCTCACAAATTTATCGAGTCGAGTTTAGCTTTGTTCAACTCGGCTCGCTAAGATCTTGAGTCGAGCTCGAATTTAAGTCGAGTCAACTTGAGTCGAACATTGACCGAGTCAAACCCGAGCTGTTCAACTCAATTAGCACCCCTAATGTTAACTAATTCAAAATATAAATATTGAATAAAAAAATTCCCATGTACCAAAATGTAATGAGGTGCAAATTTGGAGACCAACTTCATCACCTTGGTTTATTGAAATATTACAATTTTGTAATTAGATCTATCCAAAGGTCAACTTTATCACCTTGGTTTATTGGAAAAAGTAAGTCAAACAAAAAACCTTCATGATCCTAATCTAAATAATTTTATTTTTAAAAAAAACATTTAGTCTTAAGGTACTAAAAGTTTTTAAACTTTTCAAAACAATCAATTAAGTCAAGTTTTTAGTCAATTAAGCCCTCAAAATAAATAAAAAAACTGTATCAATTAAGCTCTTAAATCAAAAAATTATATCAAACAAACCTTTTGATAAGACTGTAAAAGACATTTTAAAATTATAAAACTATTTAAAAATTAAAAAAAATAGTAAATGTGTTTAAACAATCTAAAAACTAAAATTTATTTAAAAAATTATAAACATATTAAATTATTAAAAATTATGAAAATTTATTACAAAAGTTACAAAATTTTATTAAAATGCAACAGTGAATGTCTTGAAATCGTTTATTAAAATTATTTAAATAACAGTTCAAATTTTAATCGCAATTAATATAATCGTTAACAAAATAATTGTAACCGACTCAACCATAGACAACTTATACACCAATTGAACCATCGTGTGATGCGTGGGTTGCTCCGAATGGGGTGTTCTACGAGGCTCCAAAATGCTTGAATTTTGGACTACCACATGCAATCTTCAGTAGGTTGTCACACCAGACATTTAGAGAGCTAAACACGCAAGTCCTGAAGCATTGTTGTGAAGCAGAAGCAACATCTGCTAGGCTTTGATATTAAGTCTATGATGTACACAGTGACACTGCTCCATGAGACCAGGTGATGCCCATGAAATACACAATACCCAGATACAGAGTGAAATTCCTCTTCGATTTTTTATTTTTGATAAATTATAATCAATTTGGTATTTAATATTTTAAAAAGATTTTGACTTCGTAATCTTTTTTAAAAAATCTTAAAATTCCAAATCAATTTTGAAATATAAATCTTATGTTTGCTTGCACAACAATTGTTACTATCAATATTTAATCTCACTAGAATAAGTTTTTCTACTCTGTAAAACACAATTACACCGGTATAAGATAGTTCTAATTTCTCAAGCATATTTACACGGTATAGATTTGTTCTTCAATATCAATATGTCTTTGACTATAAATTATGTTTTCTTGCACAACAAGTATTCTTTATCAATACATTATTACACCGATATAAATTGATTCTAAATTATTAAATTGGTCGGTGAACTACCAAGATTAAAGTTTTAGATTTGTCCCTGATAAAAATAGATTAAAATGATAACAAAGTGACTAAAAGAAATAGCACAAGAGTCGAACAAAAAATTGAAGTAAGAATTTAACGAGAAAAAAAAGCTATTATGTCCTGCTAAGAAATATGTTTAATACTTAAGAAAGAAGCTTATGTCCAGTCCTGTTGCTGTCGATTAGGATGTAGATGAGATAAGACAGATTGCGAGCTACTTGAGTTGATTCGAGTTTAAATTCAGTTCGTACTATACTCGAAAAGCTCGCGAGCTACTCGAAAATATAATATACTAAATATTTTAAAATTAAAGTGAATTAAATTGTATGTTGTTGAATAATAATAATAATACTGCAAATGAGAGGAGACAAATCGCGAGTTATTCAAATTCGATTCGGTCAACACTTGACTCGAGTTCTTAACGTGCCTAGTCGAACGCAGTACTACTGAACTCGACTCAAGCTCAAACACAGCTCGAATTTTTAACGAACCTAATCAATCTCAACACTACTTGAAACTCTACTCTAGTCATTTACACCCTACTATCGGTAACTATGAAATGATACAAGAATTGTTCAAATCTTCATGACACCATGAAGGCTTGTCCTAGTTGCAAACCAAGCAGTCGCGGAGATTCCTGTCTCTCCCAAGATCTCAACGTTAGAGAATCTTCTAAAACATCTCAAAATATCTCATATTGATACAGAAAAGTTTCAGATCAACTTGGAGGCTTAGTTGGAGTGGACTATAACTTTTTAAAATTATTTTTTCTAGTTTGTCTCTTTTAATTATTATTATTATTATTTATCTAGTCAGTTTTTTGGATTAAATTAATTTTTTTTTTGTAATCTTCTTTTCGTTTTAAGATTTTTATTATTATTTCCATTTTACAAACATTTTGTATAGTAAAAAAAAAAAAACAGAAGTGGATGACCGAAAGATCAATGAAACCAAGGAAAGAAGATTAAAGAGTTGGGGAAAGAAAGAGCTACCATGGCTTTCGTTTTAGAATTTTACTGAGCTATAAATAGACTCACCTCCTTTTTTAAACGGCATTAAGACTTCAATTAAAAACAATTACTTTTTTCTTCAAAATTTTCTTTGAAATATTTTCTTCTTATTTTAAAAGGGGTGTACGTCTCAATTTCGGCATAGTTTGTCTAAGACAAGATCTAATGTGCCATATCCAAATTTATTTTTCTTCTTCTGTATTTTATTTTATTTCTTTTATTTTATCTCATTCTTATTTATTTATTTGCTTTGTGTCTTTTTATTGTTTGAGAAATTTCATATTAGATTTAAAATTTCATATTACTCGATATATATTAATTTAATTTGATCCAAACTTTTGCCCTTCCCTAACAATGGCTTACGGGAATCTATACAATAATGGAATGGAAGTGCTCTTTAGGGAATCCTCTGTATATTAGATGTTGTTGGAAAAAAACAGTAAAGAATAAGCAACTTTGAGCCATAATTCGAAAAGGTAAAGGTGGAGATTCGAATAATAGTTTATTGGGTTATATTCTACTTCATGAGATATTTACAACGGTATCTTATATGCTCAAAATGATTGGCTGATGAATGAGACATTGATGCTCAAAGTAAGGTGGTTGTGAATTGAGTAAGGAAAATAAACCCCCCTTATCCCACATTAATGAGATAAATGGAATGGAAAGTGTTTATATACACTTACCCACTTTGTAATTATTGAATGACTTGAATTGATATTGTGTCTCATGTGTAAGGGTGTGAATTCAATTTCATTTAGGTTGGGGTGCACACCCACAATGTGGGTGATACAAATGTTTGGACTAGTTTAGCCCTTTGTGGACCTGTAATATTTTACTCACTTCAAATAAATTTTTTCCTTAAAAATAGCATATCCTTTTTGAATATTAGGAATTTAAAGGGATATTATACGCTTTCCTTAAATACGAATATTAAAATGATATTGCTTGTTGTTTACGGAAATATTCGATTATATATATGGTATTGATTATATATTTTGAATTAAAAAGGAAAGTATCAATGACCATTAAAATTCGGAATATTTATTATTCCCACGTTTTAACCTAATCATTCCATATATATAGCATTTCTCTCTTCAGTTTTAAAAGACAACTCGAAAATTTTATCCTCTTGAAAAAAATGCATAGTATTTTGGTGATAGTGAAAGGAAGGGTCATGTTCGTGATCTCTGCAACAGTGCTATTGTAGAAGATCATCTATTGTTGTATCCTGGGAGACTGACGACTGACGAACTCAAGCACCAAGAAGTGGTCGAAGTCTGTCTTAAGAAAACTGCGTAGCTGCAGGCCTCAACACGATTCATCAGTTTTCCTTCGAATCTGAGTTTGCATTGTTTCCTACTATTTTAATTTTAAATTAGCTTGTGTTTTAAATATTTCGTATTTGTTTGATATGTTTGATTAATAATAAATTTAATATTTTGTGTTTTACTGTTTATTATTTATTCTTGGATTAACGTTTTGTACAACAGTATTAAGACATATCCCTTTTGAGTGCCAATCTGAGAGCGAGCTGATCAAATAAACGAAAACGTTACATGCTTCCAAGTTTTGGTTACCTACGTGAAGCCTAGACAAAAAGGAAAATTCCACTGAAGGGAAAGTTTGTGGTTATGGTAAAACTTTAATCTCAAAATTATTAAGGTAACAAATTTTATTACTTTATAGTGTTTTAGCCTTTTAATATGTATTATTAATATGACATGAGTATTTTCCCTTCGTACTAATAATTTTCTTTTGAGAAATTTTATAGTGACGAACGTGATTTCTACGCGAAATCTTCATCAATTTTGGAAATTGAGATCTCGTAAATAATTCGTTTTAGGATTTAATTTTTTCCGTTTTAACGGGTTTACGTGATCTCTCTTTCAAACAAGAAACAATTTGAATAAATTTATTTATTCAAATTTGTTGTGAACAGATATGTTTAACCAGAAATTGACATTGAAAGTAACATTGGTTACTGATTTTGTTTCAAAATTATAATTATGTTGAATAACAAAATCGAAATAATCAAGAATTAATTTTCTGGTTATTACAGAATTACTGCTAATTCTGGGAAACTATCTTAAATGGGTAATTGGAAATCCTTTTTGAAAGTGCATGTCTAGGATTAGTTTCTGTTGGGCTCGAAGAATCAACCGAACTTGCTTGCCAAGTATTAGAGAAGTTGCTATTGGGTAATTTTTGTGAGAAGCAAAAAGATAGAAAAATGAAACAAGAATTTTAGAGTGGTTCGGCTTTGGTACATCCACTACCTTAGCTTCCCAACTAAGGATTTCCCAAATCCACTAAGAATATCTTCCCCTTATGGAGGCAACCTTTGCAACCTAGACTCAATTACCAAGCCTAGCATCCAAAGCTTACAACCCAAGCTTTGGAAATCCTCTCTAACAAGAGAAAACAAAGAAAACAATAAATTCCTCTACAAGGTATGTGTTTGCACTCTTGCTCTCACCCAAAAACCTAATACACTTGAGCATACATAAACATTTTGGCTCATAAGTGTGGTCTATACAAAGAATGGAAATTAAAGCACAAAAGACTTAATTACAATCATAGACATGTTGGCATATTGATCATTAGTTGTTCTAGGTGCTTGAAGGGTCCTTTTATCCTCCCAAATGAGTTTCTAGCCGTTGGGATTGGATTGACGCCGTTAGAGACTTTATTTCCCACAATAAATGTAGTTCAAGATACATTCGTATCGATACATGGGTAGTCGTATTTCTTCAGAAGCTAACTGTTATGCTCGCCACAGCCTTAGTGTATCGATATGCCTTGGAGCGTATCGGTACGGTGATTCGGTACGCTACAGTTCGAATCGGTACAAGGGTTCAATAGGGGGTTCTGTACGCTGCAGGGAAAATAGCCATTGGGGGGTTTTGAACTAGCCGTTGGGGATTTGAAAAACAAGGATTGGTACGCCTATACGCGTATCATTACGACCCTCTCCGTATCGGTACGTATAAGCCAGTACCAGTACAAGTTTTTAGTTTTGAAAAAATACTGTTGCTGAAACCCTAAAGTGTATCAATACGTGTAATTGTATCGTTACAGTTGAGCTGAAAACTTGAGTTTGGCTACTTTAAAACATTTCAAACACTTCCAAAACCTTTTTGAAAGCACCTCAAACTTATTTTCAAGTTATTTGGACTTAAAAACATTTTTGAAATCTTTTCAATTTAGTCAAAAACTATTTTTCAATTATTATATCAGAACAAAAATCCTAACAATCTCCCCCTTTTTGATATAATAAAACCAACTTAAAAAAAACGTTTTTGAGGTTTCCCCTTAGTAAAAATAAATTTGAATAGGATTTTAAAAATACAATATAGTTAAGGCTCTCCCTTATTTTCTTGAAAATTCAATTTTTAGAACTTTCTCCTACTTTTTGTTATATAAAACATGGTTCAAACCAAAGTTTGGAAACTTTTAAGTCCATAACAATGGAGAATTTTAAAGCAAATTTTGACAAAAAAAGGTTTTGTTAAAATAGGCTCCCCTTACTCAAGCATCATATGAAAGTTAGTCCAACAAATATATGATAAACTAGTTGAATTAAAATAAATAAATCAAATTAAAACGAATAAAATTCAACTAATTTTACCACTTCAACCAAATTTAGGATGTGAACCCTTCATTCTTCAAGTAATCTCCCTTGTGTGTATAAAGCTCCCCCTTAATGTCACCACTTGTTGATCAAAGCTCCGTCACACCTTTAAAAAGACAATCACAAATGTTTTGGTATCCAAATTGCTTTGGATCCATAGGCATTAGTAGCACAAACTTTAGTCCCCTTAGGAATCCATTTTTCAATTTCATCCATTTTATTTGAAGTAATCAATCCTTTTTGGACCCAAATACTTCTAAAATATTTTCCATTAAAAAATCTAGGGGCACTAGATTGTCTTTGATAAAAATTTGATTTTCTGAATTTTTATATTTTCTAATTCCTTGAAATCAAATATTTTTTCTTTCTTAAGATCATCCACCTTATTTTGATGATCTTTCTTCTATCTTTTGGTGCAAATTTTGCAAATTTAAAACTTTTTGCTCAAAACTTTTGATTTTTGCTTCAAATTCCAAATTGGTTTTAGAAAGCATTTCATTTTTATTTTTAATTTTGAAATCAAATTCTTGTTTTTAGAAAATGAAGCCTTAAATTCAAAAACCAATTCATCATAGGTTTCTTGTAACTCATTAAAAGTATAAGAATTAGAATTAGATGAGTTAGACAGTACCTCTCCCTTTTGGAGGGCCATAAAGCATAGGTGGGCTACTTCATCTTCATCGGTGGAGTCTTCATCACTCCATGTTGTCACATATGCTTTCTTTGAAAATGATCCCATTTTGTTGAAGCGAGGACAATCGTATTTGGTGTGCCTTGTCTTCTTGCGTTCGGAGCACTTGAGGGGGTTATTCATCTTCTTCTTCGATTCATGTTTAGATTCTTCCATTTCGCTCTTCATGAACCGAGAAATTTTTTTGAAGAGATGGGTCATCTCTTCATCCCCACTTGAATCTTCTTGATGACTTTTGGAGGTTTTAAGAGTTACTATGATTAGATCTTTGATTTCAAGCCCTTTGATCTTCTTCTTCTTCTCTCTCAATGGTTTGGATATCAACTCATGGGTAAGAAGAGACCCAATTAGCTTATCAAGCTTGAGCTCCTTTAAGTTCTTGGCTTCAATGATAGTCATTTTCTTGCTCTCACATGATTCGAAAAGTGAATAAATCAACTTTCGAACGAGTTTGTTCTCTGAAATTTCTTCTCCAAAACCTTTGAGTTCGTTGACGATTGTGGAGAAACGGTCGGACATACTCTTGATGTCTTCTTCTGGGTCCATCTTGAAGTTCTCATAGTTGAGGTTGAGTATGCCAATCTTTGTCTTTTTTACCTCGTTTGTACCTTCATAGATCACTTCATGTTTGTCCCAAACCTCCTTGGCAGTTTCACAAGAAGAAACCTTTGCATACTCATCCGAGCCCAATGTATAAAATAGAACGTGCAAGGCCTTGCAATTAAGCTTTATCTTCTTGTGGTCATCCGCATTCCATTCTACCTTGCTTTGTTGTGGCACGAACGATCTATCAATAACTATATCCCAAAGATGGTAGTTTTTGGCTCTCATGAAAAACATCATCCTATTCTTCCAATAGATATAATGTTCACCGTTAAAGAAATGTGGCTTGTCAATGAATTGCGCCATAAAGGCCGGTTGATTGATTGTTGATAAAGCTTGCTGGGATCGCCTCAATAGGATGTTAATCCTTCACGATTGAGCCTTGCTCTGACACAAATTGTTGGGCTCGAAGAATTAACTGAACTTGCTTGCCAAATAGCGGAGAAGTTGCTATTGGGTGATTTTTGTGGGAAGCAAAAAGATAGAAAAAAGACACAAGAATTTTAGAGTGGTTCATCTTTTTAACCAAAGCCTACATTCACTACCTTAGCCTCCCAACTAAGGATTTCCCAAATCCACTCAGAATTTCTTCCCCTTTTAACAGGCTTAGGAGGCAACCTTTACAACCTATACTCAATTACCAAGCCTAGCATCCAAAGCTTACAAGCCAAGCTTTGGGAATCCTCTCTAACAAGAGAAAACAAAGTAAACAATAAATCCCTCTACAAGGTATGTGTTTACACTCTTGCTCTCACCCAAAAACCTAATACATTTGAGCATACATAAACATTTTGGCTCACAAGTGTGGTCTATACAAAGAATGGGAATTAAAGCACAAAAGACTTAATTAGAATCATAGACATGTTGGCATGTTGATCATTAGTTGTTCCAAGTGCTTGAAGGGTCCTTTTATCCTCCCAAATGAGTTTCTAGCCGTTGGTGACCGTTAGGATTGGATTGGTGCCGTTGGAGACTTTATTTCTCGCAGTAAATGCAATTCTTGAGACATCTGTATTGATACATGGGTAGCCTTATCGATACTCGTTCTTTAAAAACTAGCCGTATCCTCCCATAAGTCATCCATCTTAAAATTTCTCTGGCCTGAGCACGCTTAACAATTATATTCAATTCAATTTCAGTACCTTTTTCCCCATCTTAATTCTAAAAACCGATATCAAGGTACTTAATTCGATCTAATTCATACTTATACTGAATAAAATTACTAAATAAAATTACTTATTGGGGAAATTACCATATTGATCCCTGAACTTTTCCTAACCTTTCACTTTAGCCACCAAACTTTGAAACTTTACGTTTTAGTCACTATGCAAATATTGGGGTATTACATGAAAAGTATTAGTCAACCAATGGAATGATTTGAAAGGACGCGACATACCTACATGGCAGTGCACGCTGCGATAGCAGTGTCATATAGGTAAATATGCTGACTTTACAGAATAACACATCAGTCAAAAAATAATTTTAAATTTTTTATAAAATATAAAATATTTTTTTATTCTAGCGTGTTATTATGTCAGGTCATTTCAAGTTATTTGTCGTCAGTTGACTAATAGTTTTCATTTGCGTAGGGACTATTTTGATCCAAAATAAAACGTTGAGGGCTAAATTACTTCAAAAAAAGAATAAGGGCCAAAGTGACTATCCAGTCAAACGTTAGGGGCATTTTTTGACGTGATGCCTTTAGAGAATCATGAAAAGAGCATGTTGCCCCCAAAATATTCTACATATCTTAAGACATGGGTTCAAGCCTCATCATAAACGAGATTTAATTTCTCTTTGTGCGATGGTTCTGCAACTCTTTTAACTCTTAGTAGGACTCCTTATATCGTGTGAACTATCCTAGAGTAACTCTCCGAATTCTTTTAGGGGTCGGGAAATAATCTCAGAGTTAAAATTGCACATAGGCACTCACCAGGGACAAACCACATCAAAAGTATGAGGGGTTTAGAACTTCAATTTTTCTAGGTTAATTTCCTTTTAGGACAATGTCAATTTTAAAATTAATGAAATTCCCCAACTTTCCTAGTTTATTATTTTTGAAGATCTGTTAGTTTTAAAATTAATAAAATTAAACCTTAATCTCTCTAGTTTTAGCGGTTTAGTTACTTTTTAAGATATTGTTAGTTTCAATCCTCAATGTTTCATCTTAAATTCGTCATTGAGACCTTAATGTAATACCAACTATTGTTGATGTTTTTGATGGACGATACTTCAAAAACTTCTTCTAAGAGGATCCAGCGATCCCTTATTATTCTAAAATCTCTTCGAAGCATACTTCTCGAGTACGGTGAGAGTATTAGATACCCATTTTTATGGTAGTAAGAGAGCAGTACTCTTTTTGTTCCTTTGTTTTATTTTTTTATCCTTCTAATTCTCTAAGATTTTTTCTTGATTAATTCGGACTGATTTACGTCGCATACCTGACTTTGGTGGGTGAGTCTCCCAGAGAAGTTTTTCTGCATACACAAAATCTCAAACTCGAAACGTACTTAAGCGATATCAAACTGTTTATCACTTGAACTAACACCGTTGGTTGTTCTTTTGTTTTATCAGTATAGAGTATTTGTCTTTCTTTATTGTAAGTTATATTTACCAAAATAAATATCATATAAATAGTGTATGCCATGGGCGGAGCCATGTAATGGAATGAGGTGTTGATGACACTCCAAATTTTTTTGGAAAATATTTTTTACATAATTTATATATAAAAAATTAAATATATATATATAAATGACTTCCATTTTATAAATAAAATCACACTCCTTTATAAATAATTAACTCTTCTTAAATACCATTAATAAAATGACACCCTTTAATAAATTTTGGGTACAACAGGGCTTGTTGTATGCCGCTGGTGCGTCATTACAAAAATCAACTTACTAATTTTGCTTTAAAATTTTGATTTTTCAAACAAATGTACATTTTTCCATCTTTTTGGGAAGGGTGGATGAGGATAAATTTAGTTTATAAAATCTTACAAATTCTTACAACGTTCTCTTGTAAAGAATGATTTTACAAATCATTGTAACATTTTCAAGTGAAAATTAATTATATTAGTAGTAATTCGTCATCAACCAACTACTTTGAATGTTGTACATATTTGTTTCTTCATATTTCTTCCGGATATAACTTTTAGACTCATTAAAAATATTCTCTTTTTTTTCTTTAGAGTTTTCCTTTCTCTCTCCTCTAGATAAGATTAAGATTTGTTAAAAAAAACTTCCAATGCTTTCTAATAAATACTAATTTATGTGATGGTGGTTATCTTTAGGGGTGAGCGCTCGATCGGATCGAGTAAAAATATTTTGAGTTATTTGAGTTGATGAGTCATATTTTACAACTCAAACTTTATTTGAAATTTATTCTGTTCGAGTCGAATTTATGAAATTCGAGTCGAGTTTTTGAGCTCCTATTCAAATTTAATTGTAATTATTTATCATGTTATAGTATGGTTTGATTCCAATTTAAACGACTTTCTCTAATTATATAAGATATTCACTTGCATATATATATATATATATATATATATATATATATATTTTCTTCATATTTTTTCATATGTGACATATTTCTTCATATTTTTTATATCAGTATATATATACCATAAAAATTGAGAGACTCGACTCAAACTTAAAAATAAATTCTTTAATTACTAAAAATTTTGATTTATTGAATTTATTCGAATTTTTATTTTACAACTCAAACTTTATTTGAATTTTTTTCGAGTCGAGTATATGAAATTTCGAGTCAAGTCAAGATGAGTTGAGTTTTTTCGCCTCAAGTATAATTAAAAAATTTAATTTTTTTGAGTCGAGTTTTGCTCAGAAATAGGGAAAACTTGGATTGAAAATTGACTCATAAATTGGTCAGAGATAAGAATGGGTGTGAAAACACAATTGATACCCTTCGGAATCAAATAAAATTAATTTACAACAATGAAAGGAATCCAAATTTTAATGGAGTTTCCCTGAATGCATGTATCATAGCCTTTCCAGCAACTTCTAAAAATCAAACATAACAGCAAATTAATTACGTAAATGGAACATTCTAAGTTCCCAATCACAAAGTTTCAAGTGTGGAAGCAATAAGATTCTTTTAATAAAATAAAATAAAAAAAGAAGAAAAGTGGTTGATTGATTAAGGGATAACATGCTGACAACATTTGTTTGATTTCAACACTTCTTAAACAAAAATGTTTTTTTTAATATCATTGTATTCTTCTGTATATATAATCAAACGGTGACAATGCCAACGATGCTCATGACTTTTTAATCATAAATTAACAATTAGATGATTTTAGGTTATGTTGTCATTTACGTTATTTTAAAAAATTTAAAAGGTAAATAAATAAAACCTGAGTTCAAGTAGTGTAGTTTATAGGTGTGCGTAAGTTTATCCAACTTTAAAATTAGACTAAAATATTATCTTGTGATTAAATTAGAATGCTCAAAAATTATCATATTGCCATTTAACTTTAAAAATATCAATAACATTTGGACTTGAGTTACATGGTAAATTATTGTATATTTTCAAGATGTTTAATTGGAGTTTAATTTGAACACAACAAGTGGTCCTAGTGGAAAAACAGATGATGCCTAGGAGACCCAGGTTCAATCGTTCTGTCTGCAAGGTGTGTGTGCTAGAGGTGTAAACGAGCCGAGTCGAGCTCGAGTAGTGCTGAGCTCGACTTGACTCGTTAAGAATTCGAGTCAAGTTTAAGCTTGAGTATGCTGAGCTCGACTCGGCTCGTTAAGAACTCGAGCCGAGCTAGAGCTCGAGTCAAGTATTGATCGAGTTTTGACCTAGTCGGGCTCGAGTAGCTCGCGATCTATCTCGTTTCATTTACAACCATGTTCATAATAATAATTACTATTAATTATTATTATTATTATCATCTTCATCAATCAAATTGCATAATTTCATTGTAGATAGAATCATACAAAAGAAATATTTCCATATGACTCATTAAAAAATCCTAGTCCTAATAGGAGGAAAAAATACACATGAAAATATAAAGAAAGTTAAACTAAAATTTAAACTAACATAACATAACAACCAAAAACACTCATCCTATATTTTAGTTCACTTTAATTTTAAAAATTAAAAAACAGTTTATATATTTTTCGAGTAGCTCGCGAGCTTTTCGAGTTGGGTATCAAGTAGCTCGGTTGGGCTCGTTAAGAACTCGAGCTGAGATCGAACTCTAGTCGAGTCCAATCGAGTCGAGTGTTGACCGAATCGAGCTCGAATAGCCCATGATCTGCCTCGTCTCATTTATAGCTCGAATATGTACATTGTTAAAAAAATTAAAAATTTGTATTAACAAATATTACCTTGCAATTAACTTTTAACTATTATAAAAAATTGTCGGTCAAATTTGTATTGTATTGATAAGTACTTTACATTACTTTTAATTAATATTAAGTTTCGAGATTGATCCTAGATTGTTTTTCCTCATTAAAATAATAAATAAAAAAAACTAAGGATTAAATTACAGCCCATGAAACATGCTTTGGCGGAATGGATGTTATATACATTAACTAGAGATAGTTTATTGGACCACTACATTAACTAATGATGATATGACCGGATATTATCGTAACAACTTGTTCTAATATTAGGCCCGATGAAGGATATAGCCCAAACAATTAAAAAAATCACCATTCAGATGTTTAACGGACACAAGATTCTAAAGCAAAAATAGGAAGACACAAGGTTAAAATTCGTTCTTAATGTATTTTAAAAGTATTTTATTCCTTTAATATTTTATAAAATATCTTAGAGTGATTATAAGGCAGTATATGTTCCTATATATTCTTAACCCTTTGACAATACACACACCTTACAAACAAAGCGATTTGAATTTCGGTCTTCTAAGATAAACGTCATCATTTTTTCCACTAAAACCACTTGTTGAGTTCAAAATGATCTTTAATTGGATTAATTATTTAACAGTCAACACATATCGCTGTCATGACACATTTTTTGTGTCCAAAGTGCTGATGTGACACTATCACGTGTACATAAGTGATGACGTGACACATAACACGTTAACAAGAACTATTTTATTATATATTAAATTAATTTTATGAAATGAGACAATAAAGCATATAATTGTCTCATTGATTAAAAAGATAAGAAACTAAAAAATATAATGCTGAGATTTGAGCTTAGGTCTTTAAGACGAAGCTATCACACATAATCATTAGGCTTAAATGAAAAATAAGTGCCCAAAGTATAACGTTTTTTAACCTTAGGTGCCTAAAGTATTTTTTTTGTAAAAATAAATGCAATGCCTAAAATTTCAACCGTTAGAATTTTAGGTGCCGGCTGTTTAAAAAACCCTGTTACCTAATCAAAATGTGATACATGGATGAGTGCTTTTGGTAACAATTACTTTCTTGTTCGATTTTTTAAATGAAAGCGATTATACCAAAGTTCCTACTGAGGGGCCATGGACAATTTATGGCAGTTACTTGACGGTGCAGCCGTAGAGTAGAAGTTTTACTACCTCGGAGAAACATCCTTCGCATGTGATTGTTTGGGTATGGTTGTCGGGTTTATCGTATCGCTACTACACAAAGGCTTTATTTCGGCATATAGCATCTTTCGGGTGATTAGGATCGATTACAACACTGATGCTGGTGGGAGAAGGAAATTTACACGATTGGCGATCCTCGTAGACCTTAATAAACCGTTGTTGCCATGCATCCGAATTGATGGTTTGATCCAAAAACTTGAATATGAAGGTCTTCAACAGGAATGCTTTGGGTGTGGAGTGTATGGCCACACTAAGAAGGCTTATGTTGCAAACAAGGTTGCTCAGGATGCTGCGGCTTCTAGTGATGTTGTCCATACGGCTGGTAATAATGTTGCTGCACATACGAATATTCCTAATGGTGGGAATAGAGATATCTCGAAGTTAAATTTTTTTGGGTCGTGGATGCTTGTTACTGATCGACGGTGACATCCTGGGTTAAGTCGGTCATCGACAAGTCTAGCTGTTGGATTAGGTTCTAGATTTAGATCTCTTAAGGTTGAGAAGGAGATCGTTGTACCTGAGAAGGAGAGGGTTTCGAGGGTGCAACTGCCTAGTGAGGATGGCCCGGGAACTGGTCTGACTGATCGTTTAAGTAAGACAAAGACCAGTGTACAATGTGAGGTTACGCGAAATACTGCGTACATGGCTTCTAATCCCGAAAAAAAAGTAAGACGTAAAAAAAGAGTAATAAGGTTGTAGAGGTGATTTCTATGGGGGTGAATTCGGATATCCAGGTTATCAATCGTGTATCTTTGGCTAAATCTGGTCATCATAAGGCAATCAGTATTGTTGATAATGGGGAACCGGTGGCTGCTAGCTCAGTACAAAGAGGACTGCAGACACGTTTTTCGCAGGGTAAAGGTAGGGGTGAGGGCATTTGTCGACGTTTACAGGTCTGAAAGCCTCATAAGTCGCGTATTGCGTCCAAAATAAAACCTTCAGACTTGGTTAGGCGCCTTACGGAAGAGTTGGATAGCTTTATACCAAGGGGTGATCGAGGACAGATTGACCGACAGAGGGTTATTTTAAATTATTTATACGAGAGTATCGACCGTCTATGGTGGCTCTTTTTAAACCACGTATTAGTGGTCGATTGGCTGATGGGGTGACATCCATGTTGGGTTTTCCTCATTCTTTCAGAGTTAAGTGCCACGAGTTTAGTGACGTTTATGGATTCTATAGAATGATATAGTTGAGGTGGATATTTGCCAAATCTCTAATCAGTTCATTAATGGTATGGTGTGGGATGTTAATGGAACTGTACAGTATCAGTTTACAGCAGTGTATGCTAGTCCTACCAGTTCGAAGCAAAAACTTTTATGGCGTGGCCTTGAACAGCTCAATCCAGAAGAGAATATGTCGTGGATTTTAGGGGTGATTTCAATAAGATTCTATCTGCTGATGAACGAAAAAGAGGAACGGGAAATCATGTTAATGGTAGTCAACTTTTTTCTGAGTTTCTGTTTGGCCAAGGTTTATCTGACTTGGGATTCCATGGACCACCTTTCACTTGGTCGAGGGGGAACCTATATAAAAGGCTTGATCGTTGTGTGGTGAATGCTAGCTGGTTATCTTTGTTTCCTGACTCGCATGTTGATTATTTAGATAGATTGGGGTTGGGCCATCACCCTTTGTTAGTATCCCTTTATGATACTCTTGGTGACCAAAGTCGTTGGCCATTCAGGTTCATCAATGCATGACAGTCGCACCCGCAATTTGTGGATTTTCTTAGAGCGACTTGGTCTGGTGATAGTCTTTTAGAAAGCACAATTGTTCAATTTCAAGAGAATATGAGCACTTGGAACAAAGAGGTTTATGGGCATTTAGGGATGCGGAAGAAAAGGCTACGGGAGAGGATACAGGGCATTGACCGTGCACTTTCTATGCGCCATTTAGATTTGTTGGTTTCATTATTGTCTCAACTTAAGTTGGAACTTGAGTCTATTATGGATCAACAGGAGAGTTTCTGGCAGCAAAAGGCATGTTCTCAGTGGGTATTGCAGGGAGACTAAAATACGAAGTTTTTTTATGCCTTAGTACTGGCTCGTAGACGAAAGAATCGCATGTCCACTCTTAAGCATGTGGATGGTACTTGGTGCACGGACAGGGACGAGTTAATCCTTATGGCTACCGATTTTTATCGTAGCCTATTTTCAAAATCCAATGAGCCGCGACAACCGTTTGTTAGGAGTGGGTTGTTTCGGCAATTATTTTTATTGGATCGGGTGGGTCTTAGTACAACCGTATCTAGTAAAAAATTTGCAGAGCTATTTTCTCTATGGGAGCATCTAAGGTTCTTGATGATCTTAATGCGGGGTTCTTTCAGAAGAATATGCCTATAGTTGGTGACTCGATATGTAATTTTTTGTATCTTCTGTGTTTCTTTCAGGGATGATTCCTGAGCATATTAATTGCACTCTGCTGGTTCTTTTGCCTAAAGTGTCTTTACCTGAATCTACGAGCCAGTTTCGTCCTATTAGTTTTTGTACAATAATATATAAAGCGATATCTAAAATCTTGGTCAATCTTTTAAAGTCGTTTTTGCCATCTTGGATTTTTGAAAATCAAACGAGCTTTGTACCCTGTAGGTCCATTACGGATAACATTATTATTACTTGGAAATTAATACATTTTATGTGTCAAAAATTAAGGAAAAAAGGTTGGATGGCTCTTAAAATTGATTTGGAAAAAGTTTAAGATAAGCTTGAGTGGGATTTTATTGATGAGACTCTCATGGATATTGGACTTTCAGATTCTATAAGATATCTGATCATGCAATGCATTTCCATAATGTCAACGTAGATATTGTGGAATAAAGATATAACGGATTCTTTTATCCTCTCTAGAGGGATTCGTTACGGTGATCCTTTGTCATCGTATCTCTTTGCTCTATGTATGGAGCGGTTCTCCCAATCCATCTTTGCTGCGACTAATTGTGACTGTTGGACATCTTTCAAAACTTCTTCTCAGGAACCCAGAATTTCCCATTTGTTTTTCGCTGATGGCATGATTTTATTTACGAAGGCTTCCCTTGATTAAATGACTGTTATACAAGAGGTTTTGGGTGATTTCTATAGAATTTCTGGATATAAAGTGAGTGCCTCTAAAACCATAATGTTTTTTTTTCCAAAAAACGTCCCGAGTAATACTCGTCAATTGATCAGCTTGGGTTTTGGGTTCGTTGAAGTTGATGACCTTGGTAAACATCTTGGAGTCTCGCTACTTCATAGACGGGTCACTACTGCGTCTTATCGGTACTTGATTCAGATGAATCAGCGAAAGCTCAGCGAATGAAAGGCGCGAAATTTATCGGTTGCTAGTAGGATAATTCTGGCTAAGATGGTGCTTGCAGTAATCCCGCCATATACATTACAGACTGCTATCTTGCCAAAAAAACATGCTGAGATATTGAGCGTTTTGATTCGCTAGTTTGTTTGGGGTATCATGACAGACAGAGGAGGGGTTCTTCAAGTTAAGTAGAGTGATGTTAGTAAACCTATTCCGATTGGAGTGTTGGGTTTTCTTAAAATGCCCATGCTTAATGACGCCTTTATGATGAAACTCGCGTTCTATCTCCTTGTGCGGCATAATGATCTTTGGGTTTATTTTCTCAGAGCAAAATATAAGTGTATCGATAGGGTGCCATCGGCTTTGCGCAATACGAATTGTTCTCGGCTTTGGAGGGGTTTGAGCATTGTTTGGAATGATGTTCGTTCTAATTTAATATGGACGATTTGGTCAGGTACGAAGGTAGATTTTTGGCATGATCCTTGGATCTCTAACATTGATCCGTAAATTGAGTTTTTTATCCGAGCGTTGCAGCATCCTTAGGGCGTGCTTCGATTGCGTCTATGGCCAATAGTGCGGGTGAGTGGCAGTGGTAGTCCTTTGAGCATTTACTCCCATCGGATATACTTCTTCATATTGCAGCAGTTAAGGGTCCTAATGCGCAGCTTCAGCACAATATGGTTAGTTGGATGGGTTCGAGGGACCGAGCCTTCACTTTTAAATCAGCATATTTGTTGCGGTTTGGCGATTCGGCTAGATCTATCCATCCTGTGTGGTCTACTATTCACAAGTTTTGAGTATTACCTAGAGTTAAAAAATTTCTTTGGCTCGTTTGTCATCGTAAAGTCATGACTAATGACGAGCGTTCGCGGTGTCATTTTTCTTCAGATAGTAGTTGTCATGTTTGTGGCCATTCGGTGGAGAACATTGACCATGTTCTCCGACATTGTCCCTCTGAGCATCAAGTGTGGACTACCTTGGTTAAGCCTGATAAGTTGGAGTCATTTTTTGCCTTGGATATTATCGAGTGGATAATGTTTAATTTATCTCCCTTGGCTGCATTTAACGTAACGAATTGTGATCTTTTTGTTAGGATATTTTTTTTGATAAAATAATTAAAAAATAGTTTTGGACTAAATTGAAAAGATTTCAAAAATGATTTTAAGTCCAAACAACTTGAAAATATGTTTCATGTGTTTTCAAAAGGTTTTGGAAGGCTTCAAAACTTTTTTAAATAGCTAAACCTATGATTTCTTAAGTCTCGTACCGATACGGTCTCAATCGTATCGATACATGTTAGGGTTTCAGCTATAGGAGAATTTTAGAATCGAAAACTCGTACCTGTACAATCTTAGCCGTATCGATACGAAAGGGGTCATACCAATATGCATTAAGGCGTACCGATACCCCCTATGTTTTAACTACCCAATAGCTATTTCTATGATATGTCGTACTGATACTCTAGATACTCATACCGATACGCACAGGCTGGTCAGAGTACAACGGTTATTTCTATAAGAAGGAGCGTACCGATACGCACACTCGCGTACCAATACCGAAATCTTCAGAAAAGGAAATTCAGCATGGAGATTAGTCTCCAACGCCTCCAATCCAATCCCAACGGTCTACAACGGCTGGGAACTCATTCCACATCATAAAAGAAAACCTTGAACACTTGGAGATGGTTAGAGAACATATCCAAGCAAGATGATCAAGAGAATTTGAGTCTAATTCTTATTTCTTCATTTCTCTTGTACATAGTTTAGAGAGTGCTTCAATTGTATATCTTTTCACTCTTTTTGTGAGCTTAATTATGTAAACACATACCTTGTGAGGTATTTAGCTTACCAAACAAACCTTATAGAAGGGAGATATTCTAGTTTAGCTTTAGGGAAAACTAGAGTGGTTCTATCTTAGCCAGTAAAAGATAGGGTTGTAAAGGTTTTTTCTTGAGCCTATAAAAAGGGAAGAATTCATTAGTGAATAGAAAAATTCTTAGTGGTGTGCTAAGGTAGTGGATGTAGACTCGGTTGGGTAGTCGAACAACTCTAAAATCTTTGTGCATATTGTCTACTATTTTTATCGATTTTAACCAATTCATCAAAGAGCGAAAACCAACCATCTTGACAATTTTAGAAGATCGATTCGAGCGTGCTACAAGCCCTATCACTTTTATTTGGTTACACCATTTGGTATTTATGGCTAAGCCGTAATGCTAAGGTGTTCAATAATCTGTTGATTGGTCATGGATCGGTTGAGGAACGAAGCAAAAATTTGGTGGGGCATATTGTTCGTGCATTGGAGGATAGGCACACATTAGCTCCAGGACAACAAGGTTTAGGGAATGGCAATGTGCAGTGGTAGCGTCCTTAGGATCATTTTGTGAAGATTAATACCGATGAGGCTAGGCGCGAGGATGATGGTCGTGCGCCGGTGGTGGTGTAGCCCGTGATAGTTTCGGGGATTGGTGTTTTAGTTTTGTGAAGTTTCTTGGTATTTGTTGGGTGTTGGTTGCGAAACTTTGGGGTGCTTATTTTGGGTTAGTATTCGCTTGGGATGCTGAGTACATGTCTATTGTTCTTGAGCTTGATAGTTTAGAGGCTATTAGGGTGTTGTGTGATGACTTCTCAGGAACCCATTACGTTGACATCTTGATGGACTTCGCCGACGAGAATGGACTGTATCAATTAGGCATGTTCGGCGTGATGGTAACAAAGTGGCGGATGCTTTAGCGAAGAGTGTGAGTTATGATTGCCTTGAGACTGTCTGTTATTACATGTCGTCAGTTTGGATTATTCCTTTATTATTAGCTGATGTTTCGCATGGTTAATTTTTTCGTATGTTTATGTCAGGTATTTTCGTTGCTTTTATTTTATAACTATTAACACGTGCATTCTTTTTCTCTAATTAGATTAAAGAGGTTTTTAACGAGGCACGTGTTAATATGTCCCAGTGTATGATTTCTTTTGAATAAAATCATTCCTTTCATCCAAAAAAGTATAAAATATATTAATATTTATGTTATAAATATATTTATATTTATATTTGTAATCACTAATTTTATCCGGAGTTTTAACTTGTTTTTATTTTTTTGTAAATATTTAAATAATGGGCTTTAGTTTATTATTATCTTTTATATATTAATATTATACATATATTATCAATATAAAACAAAATATTATTATACTATATTATGTATTAATATTATTATATCATATGTCCCTATGTGTAAAAAACCTCCAAAATATTATAAATATTATTTCTTTATTTACTACTATCTGTTTATAATTAGAAAACCCAAAAAACATTATTAGTTACTATAATATATTGCTATTTTGATTCATAAGGGAAAAAACACAAAAATATTATTTGTTCTTGTTTATTATTATGCTGTTACTTATTTAGTATTATTATATTATCCTAATGTTATTGTTGATATCTTTTTATCTTGTTGCTGTTTGCGTATTATTATTATTATAAAAATTAAAACACAAAAAGATTAAATAATAATAAAGCTCAAATTAATTAAACATGTTAATAAATAAGCTCAAATGTTTTATTAACAGTCCATTTAAACAAAAGCCCAAAAATATAAAATTACAATCGGCCCAAAATAAACCCTATGCCTAATATTACAATAGAAACCCTAATCACTATGTCTTATGCGGAGCCAGCTTTCCACCAACAGATCTGTAATAGATCTGACGGTCCAGATCAGACAGTGGAGGGAAACCCTAGGGTTCTATCATCTGTTTTGGCGCTGCTTTCCTTGTAACCGTCAGACCTTAGGCGCATACACAGCCAAGATTGAGCCTCGCACGCGTGAAGAACACGCGCAACTTTCCAGCTGCCACTGTGGTCTTCCTCTACCACAACCCGCAACGGCAGCAGCTCCCCTCTGGTCCCCATCTCCCTCATTCAGCCACGTCGAGTCGTACAACCCGAAATGAACAAGCAACAGCAAAAACCACAGAAGGGCAGATCAAACAAAAAACAGATAAATATCAGGGAGATACAGTGAATTTTAGAAGCTCATTACAATAACATATCCCTTTCTTTTCATGTAACAATATCGGTTTATAAAATCGTAACAAAAAACAATGTAAACCCATTCGGGGATTCAGATATCGAATACAAAAAAAATAGAGTTTTAAAGGTATCTTCTTGTTCCTCATTAGTGCATGCATTCAAAAATAAAAAAAAACTAGGATTTAGTTTTTACCTCTGACCGTTTCATTTCCTTGCGTCGGTGGCTCTACTTTACCGGTGATAAGCCTTCCGGCCTTCTCAAGGCCGTGCATGGTGAACCGGTTAAGAAACAAACGGGCAAAGGTAGGTCTTTTGGTTTTCCATTTTCAAAAAGGGTTCTGTTTCAACAAAGAAGGGATTTGTTTTTAGGCTAACTCAGATCTGAGTTTAGGGGCGGAGGAAGGAGCTATTGGGCTCGTTTGAGGTTTGCCGGTCACCGTCGAATGGTGGCCGATGCGGCAGAGAGAAGGCCGATTTCTATTTTTTTTTAGAGCTTTCTGGGAAGTTTTAAAAGATAACTTTTTTTAGGATTTCAGACTTCAAATGTCTAAAAAAGGCGTGTTATGGCTGAGAGGGTTTGTTTATAACCTTAGGTTATAAAAGAAATGGGGTATTTCTGTCTTTAATCCCTCCGAACCCTTCGTAGGTCTTTAGTTTCTCTCAATTTAGCCCTGAAATCTGGTTAAGTCGTATTTTCCAAAAAGGTTTTATTTGCTTTGAACTCTTCTGTGTTTTTGTAACACTTTTTAGACCACTTCGTCTTTGTAAATTCTACCCGTGGTCCCTAAAAGTTTCGATGCGTTTTGTTTTTCGTCCCTTAAATTCCATAATCAGTTTTTTTTGCTGGGTTAATGACCCTTTTAGCCCCCTGAAATTTCAGTTTAATTTGATTTTAATCTTTTTTTCCAGTTTTTTAAACCCGAACTTATCCTTCTAGTTTTTTATTTTATTTTATCTCATTCGTCCCTTCTGTATTTACATATTTATCTCTTGTTTTGCAGTTCTTTATGTGTTGTTTACGCTCTTCGTTTATTATGCTACGTGTTTTTTTTTACATGTTTACCTCTTATACGAAGATTACAATATTTGTATACCTGTTCGATATGTGTATATAAGTAGTATGTGTGCTTTCATGTGCTACTATCTTTTATTCATGTAGATATGTCTCTACCATCGTGTTTCTTATATATAATTTAGTCTCTATGCATATTATTTATTTTCGTATAACGTTGTTATTACATATATCGAATATAAGTACATGACATGTTTTATAAACTAGCGTATTGTATAAATGTATCCTCTATATAGTATATATGTATGAATGTCACATGTTTTACGTATATTAATGCTTATTGTTTAAATAAATGTATAAAATGACTAATACAAAACCTGTCACGTATTTTTATGTATAAAACATGTGAATGGTCCTTGCTTCCATGTACATGGTATAATTTCTTTGTCGTATATTGTTTTAATTTTTAATGTTGGTTCCGTTATTTTATACGTTCATGTATATTTTGTTTCATACTTATCTTATTTTTTGCCTTTTTTGCTTTATTGCATTTGGAATATGACTTGTCAATGCGGAGCCTCGTTATTCGGCGGTAAATGCGACTAGTATCAACTGTAGTGAGGGTGATCTTGCTGTTTACTTTAGAATAACGGGACCCTTAAAATAGACTCCCATGTATAACCTGATTTTAAGCTAATCGTCACTTTAATTCACAAAGTTCGATATTAACAAAGTGGTAATTATTTATTTTCTTTTACGGTACCAATTTTTTGGGTGGTATGGGGGTGTCAAAACCTTCCCATCCGTAACCGACTCTCGAACCCTTTTTTTATCGAATCTCTGGTTTTATGGTGTTCGGCCTACCTTAGTGGCCGGTGGCGACTCCAAGTTTTATCGTTTTTTTTAATACAAAATTTTAAAGAATTTCCCCGTCTTTTTAAACATTTCCAAAAAATATAAAGAAAATCAAATTACGTACTTTTAGCAAACACTTGAAATTTTTAGGTCGCTACAGTTGGCGACTCCGCTGGGGACTGGTTTTGATTTTTAAAAACTAAAGTGAGTCAGACCATTTTTCAGAAGAACAAAAATAATGATTACCGCTTTGTTAATATCGGAAATTGTGAAGTAAAGTGACGATTAAGGTAATATTCGTTTATAAATGCGAGTTTATTTAACGCATTTAAAATTTGACATTTAAACCCGTCATTTTAAGTGTGAGGGAAAGGCTAGTGTTTTCGTGTGGATATTGTTCCTACGTATGGGCCTAGTAAGTACCTTTGGGGCTTGACTACCCTATGTTTTCGTGGAAATATTGTTTCCCCGTACGGACATAGCGAAAGGGTCCCCTAAATTGAACTCGGTTGAGAGGAGCCTATAATGGGTGATGACCGGAGGCCTTGCTACTCTTTAGAAGATGACATCAATGACAGTTTGGGTCCCGTTTAGAACCAAAACTACATGTAGAGGACATAGAAAACCCACCCCTTTAGAGCCATGCTCTTAACCTAGGTTCTTTAAAATGATGTAAATAGGGTTGCTTTATTTGATGCTTGATTTAATTTCTTGTTTTGTTATGTTTTTGTTTTTATCCGGTACTGACTGGTTTTCTTGTTATCTTATTTTGCATATATTTTTTGCATGTGCATTGCATAACATGAAGGTTTTGATTCGAGTGGTTTATACAATTTGAGAGCTTTCATTATGGATAAGAGGTAACTCAAGAAGGAGGAAATTAACTCAACTGTTAGACATTGGTCTGAAGTCAACCAAAGAGTCCAAGGTGACAGTTTATCGAATGAGCGCATTGTGGAGGGGTATACATATGTTAGTCTGCTATAAAATAACTTACGGGATCTGAAACAGATTTGGGAAGGATAGAACTGACGACTGCAAAATTTGTTCCGAGAAAATTATGGTGACATGGCACAGTTAATGTATGTTCGAATCAATCAGCCTATGCTCCGAGCCATCTTTCAATTTTGGGATTTGGCCTTTTGGTTGCTTTACCTTCAACGGGAAGAATTTGATACCTACAATCCAAGAATATACAGCTTTGCTCGATCAAAAAGAACATTACTGACAATTGGATTTATATGAAGCCGTCAAGGTCTCGGAATTATCCTTTAAAGCTTAAAACCATAGCCGGGATGAACGAAGATTGGGTCAAGAGTTTGATTCAGGTTAGAGGTGATAGCACTGCTTTTTTCATCGAAATGCATTCGAAACATTAAACGGGCACACCCGGATGAGGGTGTGAAGGTGGATCTACTCGCTTTAAAGACCTACGGCTTGATCATTTTCGCTAAGAGTTTTCAGGTGATATTGATGAAGCCATTTTGGACTTATTCAAGCAATTGACGAAGAAGGCCAACCCGATATTGGTAATCCTACTTGAAACTTTTACTTCCTTGAACGCGAACCGAAAGCATAAAGAATGACGCTTTAGAGGATGTGGATAATTACTACAAGCATGGATCCAAGGTCACCTTTGGAAAACACCGACTAAGGGTCTAACCGGAATACTTTCGTGAAATTTATCTCTCTTGAGAGAGTACCTAGCAAAAGAATGGTGGGAAGAACCATACAAACAAAAATAGATGGTCATTTTCAAAGATATTCAAGACGATGATATTGTGTAGAGGGTGCCTTGACTCGGTATGATCCTTCAGTTCTTGTATAAGTATGGAGATTACGATTGGCTAATGATGATAGGATTGTAAGGTGGCGTCGCTTGTTCTCCTTTGTAGATATCAAGGCAATTTGGGTTACGACAGTTTGTGCTTCTCACCACCGGCTTGAGCACTTCTGAATTTTCGTTCAAGGGGAAATATAAGGCAAAGGTTCAAGAGGTTTCCCATGCTTGGGATCATCTTTATCGCGTAAAGGTGGAAGAAGACATCAAGTGTATGTTCACCTTAGACTATGCCTTTTGGATACGTAAAAGAACCAATAACAAGACTCTGAAGCCCGACCAAGGGCCGACTATGTCACTTGAAGAGCATTTGAGGATGGTTCATTCCGAGGCCGACATTCCAAGAAGTGAGCCAGAAAAGGTCAAGAAAAAGAAAGAACTAGGGGGCTAGATCGGTCCCTTTGAGTACCGTGCTCAAAACAGATTTCTTAAGCTCTAAACTACCCGGTATGAGAAAGATACACTTTAAGATTGAGACGTTAGAGGTCGTAGCCTAAGGTTACCTTGGAGGAATTGGGGTTCTTGAAGAAACCACCGAGGGATGAAATAATCATTAGGTGAGGCGCCTTTGTGACGCTACTCGCATAATTCAAGATCCAGATCAGAACAACACCGACTTAGTGGTGTAAGTGCAAGAAATCACCCAACACGTAAAGAACTTAGCTAGCGAAACTAAATCCCTTCTTTCTTTTGAAGCTCTAGATAGGGAGAAGGCACCCAGATTCAGTCAGCTACTTAAAGCTATGGGAAAGCTAGCAGTTAGGGCCAGGGTATATCTGTAGAAGTTTACATTTCTTTGTAATGAGAACCTTTTAATCCACAATGAAAGTTATTCGAGGGTGATCACTAAGGAAATCAATGCCTTGACTTGCATACATCCTTGCATTTTATTTGTTCCATGCACTGCATAAAGCATATATCATGCATTAAGTAATTAAATAATAAGATTAATATTGGGGAATTTCATGACAGTAATCAAAGACTCGAGACTCACATGTTTTCGACGTCAAAAAAGCAAATGGAAAGGAATTTTGCTAATATGGAATCTAGTGTAAAGGAAAATTTACCTCAGGAAATAAAGAGAAGCAAGGAATGACTTCTAGCCAGTATAGCTTTGGAAATATGAATGACCTAGTGGCTAGGGTCGATAAGCTCAAAAAGATCCAAGAAATGTTGGTTGGAAATTAAAAAGAGATAATGGCACATGTGAAGAAGTCCCAAGAGGAAGCTATTGGGCAAATCAATAAATTAAGGGGAATGCTAACTGTAATGACCAAAGGAAAAGGTTTGGCTGAAGACCCGTTTGTGCAAGGAAATGTTGGAAAGATGAATAAGAGTTAAGATTTCAGCTTTGTGGGGGAAAAGACTCTATCTTATAAAGACCAAGCCATTGTCAATCAGTATGATGTAATTTGTACCACGTCAAGATGTCCTATCAAATTAACTTTAGATAAGATTGAAGATCCTCTTCTAAAAATTTGGTCTTCACTAACAGACCGAGAACCGGCTTGAAAGCATTCCAAGGAAATAGATCTTGGGATAGGCAACATGAAAACCTATAAAGCCCCTAGGAAACTGATTATTTCTTTACCCAGGGCGTCCCCGGGAAGGTGTAATGTCTGAATAGAAAGGAGACTAGAGGTCTTAAAGAGGAGATACATAAAAAGTCTTTTATCCCTCTACCAATCTCATACATAGAGTTGTAATTGCAGCTGTACACGGCCAATTTGGTTCGACCATGCTTTGTTACTCTCTTTCAACCACCTTATCCCTCGTAGTATGATGTTGACGCACATTGTGAGTACCATTCCGGAGTTAGGGGACACACGATAGAGAATTGTATAGCATTCAAGAAAGTGATCCAGAACATGTTGAATACTGGAGTTTTGAAGTGTGAAGGACCTGGTGTGGAGATTAAACCATTGCCAAGCCACGGAGGTCAGGATTCAAACACTTTTCAAGGGATAGCTGCAAGGAGGGAGAAGAAGAAAATGCTTGTCATCCATCTGCCGATTTCCTACACTGAGGTACTTCCTATGCTTGTTGAAAGGAAACTGCTGACCCTGTCCCATCCAAGCCAAAGGGTCCTCCCTATCCCAGCGATTATGACATCAATACAATATGTGATTACCACATGGGGAGTACAGGACACACGATAGAAAATTGTGGAGCATTAAGGAACAAGGTCCAGGGTCTGATTAAAGCCGGTCTGTTAAGGTGGTATGAGAGAGAGGGATGAATTGCGGGAAGGTGTTGATATCTCTTTGATTGATTCCTTGTGCTCGTTTCTTTTGTTGCATCGAACCAACTTTGTTACTATTTTCCCGAAAGTAGCAAGGATTTGTTAAGGGCCTGTGCTATGTTTGCTTTTGTTTTTTTCATTTCAATGAAGGATGCATCTTTTAATTAAGTATATATGTGTATATTTTTCTTACCCTCTTAGATTCTCGGATATCACGTGCATGATGCGACATTGACTCTAATGAATGATCAATTGAATGTTGTAATCACGATGAAGTCAGCCTGCTCTAGTCGGTAAAACGTGAGAAGTAAGATTATTGCTCCTTCGATTACGTTCGATGATAGGAAAATCTCCTAAAATGCCAATAAAGTTGCAAGAATATGAAAAATCTTTTAATGCAAAAAAGAAAAGAGAAATAAAATGTCTTTTAAAAGAGGGAAATTAATTTAAAAGGGTACTCCACTATAGCAAAGGCTAAATAAGGATGCTTTGCACCACTTAAGTCCAAATCCTTGGCTATATGAGTAAATTTTCAAATCATGACTATGCCGAGTAACCTGGGGTATTGTTGTCTGCTCTATTATAATTCTCGAGACAAAGGACTGTGATGAGTTAAATTCTTGAGAAAGAAAACATTTTCAAAGTTAAGAAATGAATGAACGATCCAATAAGTCTCAGAGCATCCTGATGGAGCTGTGGGGGGAGAACAAATCTAATAAGGAGCTATGCTTCACCTGTTCAATACCCTAGAGTCAGAGATGACTTTTTGAAGGCACTAAAACGATATTAATTGTAATTAAAAGTATATACATTTATTAATTTTTTAGATTGACATTTTTACACTCAATGTGTTAAGTAAATTCGGAAACAATGAATGTATTTTGGAGAAAAGTAATAAGAACTAGAAGGAGTAGTTTTCGAACAGATCAAGCAAATGCCATAATTATGAGGATGAACCGAGCAATCTGGGAGGATAACTTTGAATATCGCCACAACATTCAAAGGCAAGCTATTGATCAATGGGGGATTGAATCGAAGTCGCTATTGCATTCGATATTCAGGGCATTCTATTCTTGTTTCGTTGATTTTGATTTTGTATAGTAATACAAGAAGCATCATTTGTTGAAATGATAGTTAGGAAACTGAAATATAAATGAAAAGAAAGAAATAATAGAGAAAGAAAGAGAAAAAAATAAAAAGAGAAAAGAAAGCAAAAAGAGAAAGAAAAGAGAAATAATAAGGTTTCTCTGTGTTATTGTATAGAATGCGTGGTCAGGGATGCACATGATCAACCTAATACAAAACCTGTCTGTGATTCTAAACGAAATAGTAGAAAAACTTCGTATTCTACAAAGACTCCAAGTGAGTGTCTGTCGTAATGCCTTGGATAATTCAAAAGAATGAGGATTGAATCTTAATGAAAAAAATGAAATTTTGAGACTTAGGGGCATGCTTTTGACCCACCGTTAAGACATAAGAAATAGTATCCTGTTGAATCAGTAAAAATAATAGTCAAGTCCCGAACCGAAGAACATATTGCGAAATTGCGAAAGTTGTTTCAAAGGTTGATGAAATACCAGTTAAGGCTCAACCCGTCCAAGTGTACCTTTGTAGTCATATCCGAAAAACTCTTAGGCTTTGTGGTTAGCTGGAAAGGGATCGAGATCGACCTTGACAAGGTAAAAGCAATTCAAAATATCCTACCACCTCGAACTCAGAAGAAGGTCCGAGGATTCTTGGGAAGGCTCAATTACATTTTTTCAGTTTATATCCCCATTGACCTACAAGCGTGATCCTGTCTTCAGACTACTCTGAAAGAATAACCTGGGAGAAGGGGATGAAGATTGCCAAGGGGGCCTTAGAGAAGATTAAGAAGTACTTGACCAATTCTCCAATCTTAGTAGACCAATACCGAGCAGGCTGTTAATTCTATACTTAACGATATTTGATAATTCAATGGGATGTGTGCTAGGACATCATGATGAGATGAAAAAGAAAGAAAAGGTCATTTATTACTTGAGCAAGAAGTTCACTGAGTGTGAGTCACGATATCCATTGATTCAGAAGCTGTGTTGTGCCCTAGTATGGGCTACTAAGCGACTCAGACAGTACATGTTGTATCATACTACCTGTCTGATTTCCTGGGTAGATCTATTGAAATTTCTGATAGAGGCACCAGTACTAACCGGAAGAATGACCCGTTGGCAAATATTGCTATCCGAGTTTGATATTATCTATGTGAGCTAGAAAGCAGTTAAAGGAAGTGTGGTAGCAGATTTGTTAGCAAGCTGTACCTCAGATGACTATGAGCCGCTAGATTTTAGTTTTCCAGATGAAGACATGATTGGTGCTTTATTTGAGGTGAGGTCCACCAATGAATTGTGGAAGCTCTATTTTGATGAGGCATTTAACGCCCTAGGCCATGGGATAGGGGCAGTATTAATTTTGCTCGATGAAGTTTCTTACCCCTTTACCAGTAGGTTGGGGTTCTTTTGAACAAACAACATAGCCGAGTATTTAACATGTGTTATGGGACTCCGGGCAGCCATAGAAAGAAAGGTTAAGGTGCCTCAGGTCTTTAGAGATTCGTCCTTGGTGATCTACCAACTCCGAAAAGAATGGGAAACAAAAGATCAGAAGCTAGTCAAATACTACAACTTGATCCAGGAGTTGGTTAGAGATTTTGAAGAAATCAGCTTTGTTTATCGACCAAGAGAGGATACTTAGATGGTTGATGCCCTAGAAACTCTTGTTGTCATGTTCAATGCAAGCTCGACTGCCGAAATAAATTCGTTTGAGTTGTAAATTTTTTAAGTACAACCCAAATAAAGAAGGAGAATAATGGCTCCCTACATGGCCTTGTGGCCGGAGTGTTAGGTCAAGGATCTACATGGTTGGCCTATAATGAAAGAGTAATATATCAACAGTCAGAATAAAAATAATCCCAAGATTTAATCTACCGAATTGTTCAGAGATTTGAAGTAACTTTCTACCGTAACATTCTGTATGGCCCAAAATAGTGAAGATTTTGGATCTTACAAAAAAGAATGATGATTTGAGACTTGGGGGTACGGTGTTCACCTCAACGTCAAGATAAAAGAAGGCTCGTTGTGGAGAGTTTTGGAAGAAATAACAGTTGAGCCCAAGCTAAGTAAGGGCGATGTCTCAAGATGAAAAATGATCAATTTTGGCAATAATAGCCTTTCAAAATGAGACGAAAGATGAAGATTCGGTGAAGATAGAAGAAATACTTTGTTTGGTTCAAAAATTGAAATTAGGCCCTGTCAAAGTACGAAAAGCTTAGAAGTTTGCGAGGCATGTGTTCATCCCTATACCGAGGTAGAATGAGGTACATCATAAAGAGTCATAGAAGAAATAACAGTCGAATAAGGGTGATGTTATGAATTTAGACTTCGATAAATGATATATTCGATTCTGACCGGGGCAAGTCAACATTCCTTTCAAGAGGAAACAAGAGAGAAAGTTCCGGTAGAGATAAAGATAATACCTTGTGTGGTTCAGGAAAGTAAAGATTGGACCTCACAGAAATAGGAAATTTTTTGATACGTGGGGGCATGTGTTCGTTGTAATGCTGAGGATAAGGAAAACCCTATCATGAAGAGTCATTAAAGAGACAACATTTAAGCCCAAGTAGAGTAGGGACAATGATCTAGAATTAGACCTCAAGAAAGTGGTAGAAGGTGTTTCGGCCAATGCAAGCTAGGAACACATTTTCAAGAAAATGGCAAAAGATAAAGATTCTGCAAGGAAACAGGGCCTTGGGAGCTAAGGGTGACCGACCAGAAAGTAAAAGTTTTTCCTAAACAAATTTAAAAATAACTCTGCTCATACATCATTTGTAGTTAGATGTCCTTAAGCTAGGTGCATGCTAACTCATATCATCATAGCATTTTGGATTATTTTAAACAGGTACTTGAAGTTGGATAAAAGATCTGATCTATAGCTTCACGAGAAGAAAAATAGATCTCAGAAAAGAATAAAAAGTCCTTAAACTTGCATGATTAGGATTTCAAAGGGTCTTTGGTTAATTCAAGAGTGGCGAGCGTCTTTTTAGGCCGAGATGATTTGAAGTTCAGGAATCTGATTATTGAAGAGTTTCTTTTGGTAGCAATGTCAGCGTGAATATAGTTAGTGAAGACTCCTTATGGGTAGCCATGATGGCGTAAATCCAGTTTGTGAAGTTTTCTTCATTAGCCATGTTGGCATAAATCCACCTCACGAAGAGGATTTTGTGGTCAAAAGTTCTATAAGAGGGATCAACATTTTTGAAGATTTTAGAGCAAAAAGAGGCAGATTCTCATAGCCTAAAGATTACATGTGAGTAATTTCAAACTCGCAACATCAGGATTTCAAAAGCAAATGAGGTAGATACATAGCTTAAGAATTTTCAGTCAGGAAAGAAAAAGCTTATCTGTCCAGGCTCATAAGAAATGGACACTCTTATTTAAAGCAAGTTATCTGGTCTATTCGTTGCTACTTCGGGAGGATATGTCGTTGTGTTTTTGCCACTCTGAGAAAGCAAGTTATCCGGTCTGTCTATTGCCGCTTCGATAGGATATGACGTTGTGTTTTCTCCACTCCGGGAAAGTAAGTTATCCGGTATGTCCGTTGTCGCTTCAGAAGGATATGCCATTGTGTTTTCGCCACCCTGGAAAGCAAGTTATCTGGTCTGTCCGTTGCCGATTTGGGAGGATATGCCGTTGTGTTTTCGTCACTCTGGGAAATCAAGTTATCCGGTCTATCTGTTGTCGCTTCGGGAAGTAAGTTATTCGGTCTGTCCGTTGTCACTTTTGGAGGATATATCGTTGTGTTTTTACCGCTTTGGGAGGATATGACGTTGTATTTTCACCACTCCGGGAAAGCAAGTTATTTGGTTTGTCCATTACCACTCTTGGAGGACTTGCCAGCTACCCAATTTGTTTTCACCACTCCGGGAAAACAAGTTATTTGGATTAGTTCGTTGTTGCTTCGGAGGAATGGGTCGTTTGAAGTTCTAGTTTGTCCATTGCCACTCCGGGAGGACTTTCCAGTTCTATTCAGTTTGTTTTTGCCACTCCGGGAAAGCAAGCTACTTCGGTTTGTTCACTGCTGCTTCGGAGGAGCAAATCGTCTGGCAGTGAAGTCGGATAAAATTAGTGCTTATGATCTTTGCTTTATTCTTCTTCCACAAGGATAAGCAAAGAGGGGCAGCTGTAATCACTAATTTTATCAGGGTTTAAACCTGTTTTTATTTTTTGTAAATATTTAAATAACACACTTTAGTTTATTAATATATTTTATATATTAATATTATACATAAATCATCAATATAAAACAAAATATTATTATACTATATTATGCATTAATATTATTATATCATGTCCCTATGTGTAAAAAAAACTCCAAAATATTATAATATTATTTCTTTATTTACTACTATCTGTTTATAATTAGAAAACCCAAAAAACATTATTAGTTACTATAATATATTGCTATTTTGATTCATATGGGAGAAAATACAAAAATATTATTTGTTCTTGTTTATTATTATGTTGTTACTTATTTAGTATTATTATATTATCCTAATGTTATTGTTATTATCTTTTTATCTTGTTGTTGTTTGCGTATTATTATTATTATTATAAAAATTAAAAGACAAAAAATTAAATAATAATAAAGCCTAAATTAATTAAACAGATTAATAAATAAGCTCAAATGTTTTATTAACAATCCATTTATACAAAATAAAAGCCCAAAAATATAAAATTATAATCGGCCCAAAATAAACCCTAAGCCTAATATTACAACAGAAACCTTAATCACTGTGTCTTATGCGCAGCCAGCTTTGCACCGACAGATCTGTAACGGATCTTACGGTCCAGATCAGATAGTGGAGGGAAACCTTAGGGTTCTATCATCTGTTTTGGCCCCGCTATCCTTGTAGCTGTCAGACCTTAGGCGCATAGACGACCAAGATCGAGCCTAGCGCGCGTGTAAGGCACGTCTTCGCCATTCAGATCCCCACGCGCGCATGATGAACAAGCGTACCTTTCCAGCTGCCACTGTGGTCTTCCTCTGCCACAACCCGCAACGGTAGCAGATCCTCTCTAGTCCCCATCTCCCTCATTCAGCCACGTCAAGTCGTGCAACCCGAAAAGAACAAGCATCAGCAAAAACCACAGAAGGGCAGATCAAACAAAAACAGATAAATATCAGGGAGATACTGCGAATTTCAGAAGCTCATTACAATAACATATCCTTTTTTTTTCATGTAACAACATCGGGGATTCAGATATCGAATACAAAAAAACAGAGTTTTAAATGTATCTTTTTGTTCCTCATTAGTGCATGCATTCAAAAATCACAAAAAAACCTAGGGTTTAGTTTTTACCTCTGACCGTTTCATTTCCTTGCCCCGGTGGCTCTACTTTACCGGTGATAAGCCTTCCGGCCTTCTTAAGGCTGAGCATGGTGAACCGGTTAAGAAACAAACGGACAAGGGTGGGTCTTTTGGTTTTCTATTTTCAAAAAGGGGTCTGTTTCAACAAAGAAGAGATTTGTTTTTAGGCTAACTCAGATCTGAGTTTAGAGGCGGAGAAATGAGCCGTTGGGCTCGTTTGAGGTTTGCCGGCCATCGTCGACGGAGAGAAGGCCGATTTCTGGTTTTTTGAGAGCTTTCTGGGAAGTTTTAAAAGATAATTTTTTTAGGATTTCAGACTTCAAATGTCTAAAAGAAGCATGTTATGGCTGAGAGGGTTTGTTTATACCCTTAGGTTATAAAATAATTGGGCATTTTCGTCTTTAATCCCTCCGCATCTTTCTTTTTGCATGCGGAAGGACTTCCGCAAGTTTTAAATACACACCGGGTCCTCGTGGGTTTTTGTTTTCTATCAATTTAGCCCTGAAATCTGGTTAAGTCGTATTTTCCAAAATGGTTTTATTTGCTTTGAACCCTTTTGTGTTTTTGTAACATCTTTTAGACTCTTTCGTCTTTGTAAATTTCACCCGTGGTCCCTAAAAGTTTCGATGCATTTTGTTTTTCGTCCCTTAAATTCTAGAATCAGTTTTTTTGCTAGGTTAATGACCCTTTTAGCCCCTTGAAATTTCAGCTTAATTTGATTTTAATCTTTTTTCCAATTTTTTAAACCCGAACTTATCCTTCTAGTTTTTTTATTTTATCTCATTAGGCCCTTCTGTATTTACATATTTATCTCTTGTTTTGCAGTTCTTTATGTGTTGTTTACGCTCTTCGTTTATTATGCTACGTGTTGTTTGTTTACATGTTTACCTCTTATACGAAGGTTGTAATATTTGTATACCCTGTTCGATATGTGTATATAAGTAGTATGTGTGCTTTCATGTGCTACTATCTTTTATTCATGTAGATATGTCTCTACCTTCATGTTTCTTATATATAATATAGTCTCTATGCATATTATTTATTTTCGTATAATGCTGTTATTACATATATCGAATATAAGTACATGACATGTTTTATAAACTAGTGTATTGTATAAATGTATCCTCTATATAGTATATATGTATGAATGTCACATGTTTTACGTATATTAATGCTTATTGTTTAAATAAATGTATAAAATGACTAATACAAAACCTGTCACGTATTTTTATGTATAAAACATGTGAATGGTCCTTCCTTCTATGTACATGGTATAATTTCTTTGTCGTATATTGTTTCAATTTTTAATGTTGGTTCCGTTATTTTATACTTTCATGTTTATTTGTTTCATACTTATCTTATTTTTGCCTTTTTTTGCTTTATTGCATTTGGAATATGACTTGTCAATGTGGAGCCTCGTTATTTGGCGGTAAATGCGACCAATATCAAATGTAGTGATGGTAGTCTTGTTGTTTACTTTAGTAACGGGACCCTTAAAATAAACTCGCATGTATAACGGATTTTAAACTAATCGTCACTTTAATTCACAAAGTCCAATATTAACAAAGCAGTAATTATTATTATTTTCTTTTACGGTACCAATTTTTGGGCGGTATGGGAGTGTCAAAACCTTCCCCATCCGTAACTGAATCATGAACCCCCTTTTTTTTTATCAAATCTTTGGTTTTATGGTGTCCGGCTTACCTTAGTGGCCGGTGGCGACTCCAAATTTTATCTCTTTTTTTTTCAAAAATACAAAATTTTAAAGAATTTATCCGTCTGTTTAAACATTTTCAAAAAACGTAAAGAAAATGAAATTTTTAGGTAGCTACAATATTATATATATATATATATATTAATATACGATTATTTTCTTATATTCGTCGATGTTAATTCTATATATTATTAATTTAATTTAATGGTTAAGCATTTAATTTTTCATCCAAAACATCCAAGTTCTAAGTCTCACAACTTTTTGACCTGGTATACACGTGTCATGTCAGCACTTTAGACTTTTGTAGGTTGATATCATTAATTAACGCATTATTACAATACTATTAAATTAATACGTGGGATCGAATATTAATACTTTAAATTAAATAGTATAAACAATGCAATAATTATTTTCACTAAACTAATAATATCATTTGATTTCCTATTATTTTCCCACAAATTCAGACAATTTTACCTTCAGACTTATGAAACAAAAAGAACCTGTAACATACACGTGAAATCTATATCATGCACCATGATAGTTATTTGGGTAGGGTCGAGTCTTTTTTTAAAAAAATAGTTCGGTTCGTTTTAGGTTTAGAGTGAAAATTTCACGACCAGAAGTATTTGTATAATTATCCTATATATTTAGGGCTAATTGCTATAATATCCCTCTATTTATATATTTTTCGATTACATCCTTAATTTTATCAAATAAAAAAATAAAAGAATATAAATAATTACTATAAATACTATTATTTATATTTTTTCCTATCACTCCCCTTTAATTTTTAATAAAAAGGGAAAATACAATAATATTTTATTTGTTTTAGGTCAAATTGGATCAAAGACGAGTTTTAATTTTAAATTTCGTCAGAAGGAAAATCACCATGTGTTGGGTCAGTAGAAAGTTTATATTTTTATTTTGAATTTAGGTTAGCCAAAAATTCGACTCAACCCGACAGTAAAAAAAAAACAACTCAAACTTCATAATAACTTTTGTGCATGGAGTGAGAAAATGGAAATCCTACTTTTTGCAATGACTTTTTCAGCGCCGCAATCATTTATTCTTGTTTCTAGGAAAGCAAGCAAGTCTGACTGAATTCCAGTCAAATTGGGACCGAAGACTTCCTAAAGTTTTAAAAATTTTAGTTTAACTTTTTTTTTGTTGTATTTTTATTAATATTTTAATTTTATACTTTTTAAATTTTATAATTTTATATCCTTACATATTTAATATAATTCATTAATAATTTACATCATTTATATAAAATCTTACGTACGTTTTTTTATTGGACTACGAATGCTCCAAATAAAAGATATGAAGGTCACTAATCATAAAGAAAAGAAGATGAGAAAGACAAGTTGCTCCTTTTTCTGCTACGGCCAACTATCAACCATCTGTATAGTTCGGTGGCTACCGCTTCATCATATTTTCTAGCGGACGGACATATATCCTTTGAATGACCATATTTATCACAAGCAAAGCAAATACTAGGCAGGGCCTCGTACTCAAAACATCGGACGGTCGAAAAATAAAATTTTAGATATTTATTTTAATTAAAAAATATTTTAAATATTTATAAAAAAAATAATTTTATACACTTATTTTATAATTTAACATTTAATAAATTACTCATAACTCTTTAAATCTTTCGATTGTCCTGGACCGAGATTGCATAGTAAGATAGTGCCCAAAACCACCATCAATAAGGACTCGTTGGAAGCAAACTTGATAAGGTAGTAATTATTCTCGATATCCATTATTTGGCATTCATGAGTCGACTTCTATATATTTTTTCGTATTTTTTATATGCAATATATATATATGACTGAGTTGGAGACTTGACTTGAACTTAAAAACTATTCTACTAATTACTTAAAATTTTGAGTTATTCAAGTCTTATTTTATAACTCAAATTTTATTTAAAAAATTTTTGAGTCAAATTTATAAAATTACGATTCTAATCGAGTCAATTTTTGCTTCCTCCTAATCTCATAAGAATTTGAGAGAGTTTTTTTTCTTTCAAAATCTTAACTCGATTAACATAATTATTATCCTAATATTTCAGAAAATGTAAACACACGTAATTAATGCATATTACTCTTAGAAAATGTTTGATTAATTTTGTAGGCATTACTATATTACATTAGTGAATATGTTTTCTTCATACTCCCAATTGTTATTTCTAAAATAGATTTAGACGCAAACTTTGACCGAAACATACAAAGCATGCAATAACCTTCCACCATAGTATTTTAAAAGACTTTAATTATTAAAAACAAAAACGAAACATATAAGAAAACTTAACTATAATAAAAACTATAGTAAATATGAATTATTTTCTTGGAACCCATGAAATTTTCAAATTAGAAGTTTCAAATAAGTCTGGTAGATTATCAGCGTTGGCTATCTCATACTCATTCATTTTCTTTCCATAAAGTAGAATAATAATTATTTATTATTGACATAAATATTATAATTGTACATAGTTATTCAAGTAATATAATACATAAATTTCAATTTTATGTAGTTATGCACATGAAATTTTAATTTGATTTTTTATTTATTATTAAAATTATTTTATGTTTACGTATTAAACACAAATAATTATATTTATTTAATACAAAAATTATTGTATTTGTACATAATTATGTACCACATTATACATTTAATCAAAATTCATGTATAATTTTAATATTTATCCTCCAATAAATTAGTGTTAAAGTTTTAAAACTTAATAAACATTTTAATCCAATTCCATGTATTTTATTTAATCAAATATTAATTAAAAATATATAACAATAAATAAAACCACTTGTGGGATAAAAAAATTGACTGTCAAATATAGGATAATTATGGTTTGAAGAGAAAAAAATCTTCAATGATAAAATATAAATTAATAATATTTTTTATTAACGAATTGATCAAGTGGTAAGCAGTTTAGTATCGCTTAAGTAGATCTCGAGTTCGAGGCCATGTGTATGCAGAAAATCTTCACTGGAAGACTTGCCCACCAAAGCGAAGTGTGCGAACCGCGAACGTGTCAGTCCAAATTAATTAGGGAAAAGCTCTGGAAAACTAAGAGCAACCAAAAAAGTAATATTTTTTAACAGACTGGTATGATTATAAGATAATATTTGTTCGTACATTTTATTTCTTTAACAACATACACGCCTTACAAATAAACTACTCGATAACATTTTTCTTTCAGCTGATTATTTCAATAATCTTAACTAATATAATTTATAAATAATCTTACATTTACAAGCTGCATCATCCATTCATCATTGCTCTCTCTGACTTGGCAACGAGACAACTTCAAACATCCATTTACGGATTTACCCATCCCTTTATTCGTAGCCAAAGCTTACTCGTTTTCTTCTGCATTCACTTTCTCTCCTTTAATATACATTGACTTGCTCTCTTTATATACCCCATTGTCCTCCTTTTCTTCATCACCCTATCCATTCTACTTTTAGCATTTTCCATTCAAAATTTAACATGAATCCATCGGGTTCGGATTTTCCCGAGAGTGGATCACTTAGGAAAGAACTCCAAGGCCCTCGCCCCACGCCGTTGAAGGTCCGTAAAGACTCGCACAAGATCAGAAAACCACCCTTGGCACCGACACAACATCAGCAGCAACAACCGTCACAAATACGGCCGCCGGTCATCATCTACACTGTATCACCAAAAGTGATCCATACAAACCCTAGCGATTTCATGAACCTGGTTCAACGCCTAACAGGCTCGACGTCATCATCCAATGAATATGATACAACCACCGCCGCAATCTCTCCGGCTGCAAGATTTGCTACAATAGAGAAGACAAAGACCCCAGAAGGGAGAAAGCAACAGATTAATGAAGAAAACCTAGAGCCTGTTGAAAGAGCAAATTTATTTCCGGGAATATTATCTCCAGGCCCAAATTCACTGCCTCCGGTATCACCGATCTTCTTCTCGCCACCGTCTGATCCAAACTCAATTGGCTTCTTCCATGATTTGAGTCCATTCCACAGGAATTTTATAGAGGGTAATTTCATGCCGAGTCCTTCAAGCTTCAGTATTCCACCGAATTATTTAATACCATCTCCTACTACTCCATACACAGACCTTTTCAACAATTTGTTTAACCTTTAGGAATTATTATTATACTTTTTCCATTTTAGAATTTGAACTTTTTTTTGGGTTTGATTTACTTAAATTTGCAAAGAGGAGGAGGTGTTTGTTCGTCGACGGCAACTTGAACAGATGATGAAGGTGGAGTGTTAAAGTGGAAATTTAATTAATGTTGTAGCAGGTTAGCAAGTTGGATACTACTTGAATGGCTTTGTTGTCTCATATTTTTAATTTGGTGGCCCATCTGCTGACTGGGCAGTTCTGGCTCTAAATACTTGTGATGATACAAATCTGTTGTATACGAAAATAATTTTTTTTTATTTTGCGTTTCATATAAAATTTTAAAGTTAGAAATAATTTTAAAGAATTATTTTTTGATATTTTTATGGAGTATATTTAATTTTAAATTTTTAGAATAATTATTTATGTACTTTCGAAAATTTTCACTGATAAAAATAAAATCATGATAAATGTTCTTATGGTAAGTTAAAACATTTAAAAATAAATAAATATAACATTTATTATCAATTTTCTGCAACTTATGGGAAAATATTTCACTCAATGTACCTACTACTACTACTAATAATAATAATAATAATAATAATTTTTATACTAATATAAACATAATCATATAATATGGCACACGAAGACAACTATATTAATTTCATCAGACACATTGTTAACAAACATAATATATGGAAAATAATTAAAACATAACAAAACTTTTTATTAACAATAAAACATAACAAAACTTATTTTAATAAACTAAAACATGAAAATATAAATGATAACAAAATGAATAAACAAATGTGACAACTTATATAAAACAAACTATTGTCGTATCAAAAATGTATATAAGTCAACAATCTCTAGAGCAAGTGGTTAAAGCTTTCAGTTGACATCCTCCTCTTTCCTTAAGTTGTGGGTTCAAGACCCAATATGAGTAAAGTTCTCATTCTCCCTTCCCTAAATAAAAATTGTTCAAAAAAAATATAAATATATAATACAAATACAATTATATAAAAGAACACAAACTTATATCTGACAAAAATAATATTAAATTGGAAGTTACTAAATATCATTTATTAGACACGGTAAATTCAAGTGCTTAACAAATAGTAACAAACATAAACATAATATTAAAAAAACTAAGTAAAACACCACATTGTTAAAGAAAAATAATAAAATATAAATCTATAAACATGTGAAAATCAATTATTAATATTTTAAAATTTATGTAAATGATAATATTCAACATAAGAAACGGTAGTTTCGTGACGGTGTGGTTCACCCTTTATGATTTGAATTTGTACAAAAAAGAGTTGGCTTAAGAGATTATGCGAGGCATCTGGTATGATGGAGATGGAGAGTCCCTTGGGATTTGCTGGTAGAGGAAAATTAACCTCTTTTGTGAGAGGATGAGAGATGAAAATGTCTTTCTACCCCTAAATTCATAGGATAACATCTGTATGGTGATTATTGATGAAAATTTAGATGAGTCTTATCACTGATGAAGCCAACAATAAAAAAGGGCGTCAATTGACGCCCACCATTTTTAAAAAAAAATTTATAAATATTATATAGAGCTATGAATCTATAAAACCAATAACAAACCAGGCATGATGAATAGTTCACCTTTTCTGATTAGGACGAAGAGTCATGCCACTAAGATCGCATATTATTTGATAAGTTCTAGCTCTATATGGAGGTGAATGATTATATAATTTAAAAATATAATTTACGTCCGATGTCTCGATGTGACTTGAAATCAATTGAACTCCCTAAAGGTGGGTAGTTATACGCGAAGGAAAACTCGATGCAAGATTGATTATGCACGATTGCCCCCTTCGTAGTCAAGGAAGGGTTATAAGTGGTCATTCGGTGTTGATGTATAACGTGGTAACTTTATAGATTATTGATGCAACGATTTGTTAAAACGGGTGGATCTTTTGGGTTTAACCGATAGTGTGGTAGAGGACTATAAAACGAGCTCGTTGGTGTATAGGATGACTTTAAAAGACGTTAATGATAAACAGTTTTCTGACAGTCGCTGAAAATGGGAAAAAAATAAATCCTAAATTTGATAAAGAAAAGGAAAAAAAGAAAATCTCATGTTATATGAAAATTGAATAAAAATATATTTTTGGACTTTTACGTCTGCAAAAAAATCCACACTATTTAGTTGTTACTGTTTGCACGACCCAATGGCAAAGAAAAAACAATTCAAAAAATTCAATGACAAAATTTAATGAGTGTTGGTCTAAGTGATAAGTAGTTTGATATCGCCTAGCCGAATCTCGAGTTTGAGGCTTTATATAATAAACCAAAACTAAGTGTATGACGTGAGTCAATCCGGATTAATTAGAATAAATTTCTAGAGAACTGAGAGGGCAATAAAAAAAATTAGCGACAAAATTAACTTTTTTATATTTTAGTGACCAAAATGAGACAACTCCTAAAATTCAGCGACTCATGGTGTAACTTTTCCTAATATAAAATGATGATGTATCAATCATTTATGCATGCCACTTATCGCAAATATAAAACGACGACCAAGAGTGTTTCTATTTTTACTTGAAATTCTTGTTACAATGTATATGTATTTATTGGAAAAAATTCTCTGCCATTTTCACTGCCATTTTCTATACTCAATATTAAAAAATTAAATTATAATCTATTATTTTAAATCATAAGTTATAAACTCTAAACTTAAAAAAAATACACTCTACCTCTAATTTCTTAAACTTTAACCCTAAATTATAACCTTAAATCTTAACCCTAAATCTTAAACCTAATTTTTTAGTGTGGGGTATAACTAAAGATACAGAAAAGGACAAAAGATTTTTATTTGTATTTATTAGATAAGATATATTGATTGGGTTTTACCTAAATAATTTCTTTCAACATTTTTAGCTTTCGATATTCACATTAAGTTTCAATTATATTTTATAACTAAATAATTTCTTTTTATTTTCCAATCTATTGTACTTTGAAAGGTGATTGAACACATGCCGACTTCACTGTTCATTTTTTTAATAAAATAATGTGAAGTTGGTCCGACAGTCTGCTCTGCATGCCAAGAAGTGAGCTGGGAAAGGTGAAGGCACTTCCGACTTCTTGAATTTTTTAATAACTTTTTTGAACATTGAAATCAGCATGTGTTCAATCAGACTTCTAATAGTACTGTTCAAAGTTCAATAGATTTAAAAATAAAAATCCCAAGTACAATATTTCAGAAAATATTTTTTTCATATGCGATATTGAAAAAATTTAGCTAGTCATGTTGTTTGAATTTCTATTTAAATTTAATTGTAAACATTTATAATGTTATGATACTAATTAGTTCTAATTTAAATGAATTTCTATAACCATATATAATACACATATATATTTTTTCATATTTTTTCATATGTGTTATATATATACTATACAATATTTATAGGCTCGACTTCGAACTTGAAAATAGATCAACTAAATATTAAAAATTTAGAGTTATTTGAATTTTTATTTTATAATTCAAACTTTATTTGAGTTTTTTCAAATTGAATCAAAACAATTTGAATTTATTCGGGACGAGTCGTGTTTTACTTCCATTCTTGTTAGGATTTGCTTGTCTCAGATGTACGATAACTTGTATTATAACATCATTACTAGACCTTAAAGGGAACAGGAGACAAGAAAATGACCATAAAAATCTGTCAAAACAAGGAGCTTCAGATATATTTCTTATACAATTCACAGTGTATTTCTTTCTTGCACACACCTTCATGTGCTTTCAAACTCGGCTCCTGCTAAAATGGCTACTCGGTGTCAACCACCCTGCATCATCATCCATGGGATTGTTATCTCCACCCAAACTCAAAGTATCTTCACATTCTGCAAACACATGAGACCGGAGAGTCATCGTCGGTCTTGTCGACGGCAAAACGGGAGGTCCCGCTTCAGCTATCAGAATCCTAGCAGCTTCCTTCACCGTTGGTCGCTTCTCAGGGTTGGGGTGCACACAACAAAGTCCCACCATTAGCATCCTCTCCATCTCTAAAACATTGTACCTCCCCAACATTCTAGAATCAGCAGCCTCAATCACTTTCCTTTTCATCCATAGGTCCCAAACCCAGTCCACTAACACGGTTCCATTCTCATCCACAGGCCTCCTTCCGGTAGCTACCTCCAGGACAACCACGCCGAAGCTGTAAACGTCGGTTTTCACGGTCGGAATACCGCTATAAACGTACTCGGGTGCGAGATATCCTATTGTCCCGGCTGGTATCGTAGCGTCTCTTGAAGCGCAACAATGTTCGTAGACTTCAGCCAAACCGAAATCTCCAAGCTTGGCATTGAACTCATCATCAAGCATGATGTTGCAAGTTTTCACATCTATATGTATTATCTGTCTTTCACATTCTTCATGTAAGAATGCAAGAGCAGAAGCAACCCCGAGAACTACCTGTAATCTTAAGCTCCATGAAAGGGTGGTTGATGAAGTTGAGGTTATATGAATGTGTCGGTCGAGGCTTCCATTGGACAAGTACTCATAGACCAAGACCAGCTCGGATTCCTCACAACACCATCCTTGAAGCTGAACCAAGTTACAGTGGTTTAACCAACCGGCCATGATGGCAAACTCGGTGTTAAAAAGATTACGAGTGAATGCTTTTTGGTTGAACCGATCGAACCGCTTCACCGCCACGGCTCCTGCGGAAGGAACATACCCTTCATAAACAACAGCTGAAGCACCTTCACCAATAATTCGGCTCTTATGAAACCCCGATGTAGCTGATTTTATCTCTGCAAGTGACAATCTTGTTGGTACATTATTCGTTTGAACTCTAGGATTGGCACATTTGGTTCCTTTTGCCAAACCCCTCTTTTTCCTCACCACAAAGAAACAAAATGGAACTGCTGCTACGAAAACAACTGATGCAGCTAAGCATCCCAATACAACAACCATGTTTGCTACCTTTAGGCTTCTTTTATGAGGACTGTAAACACCAGGGCCATTGCCAATCGAATCCTTGTGAGAGCAAGTAGAGCAATTACCTTGTTCGACTGCGTTGATCGGATCAAACGAAGGCCGGTAATTGCTGAATGTCGTGAACTGCCAATGTTCAACAATGTGCATTGCAGAACCCTGTCCATTAGAAGCAGAGAAACCTACGTGCATATATTCTTTGAATTGGTTGGAAAGGTCAAGTTCGGCAACAAGAACAGGTTTTGGAGGCTTAATCGATGAATAACTAGCCCATATCAGAATCAACTTGGCTGAATCTCTGTACTCAATCCAGGCTGTTATCTTTTTCCCACTTTTAAGATCAACCCCTTTCAACGTAACATCGATCGAAACTATAGAAACAACCGAGTTAACATCGACCCCGATGTGATTACCATTGATGTCACCAACCGAAGGATTAAAACTGGTATCAAACTCCACGGCAAAGAAAGAATCTTGAGTGCCTGAGCCGAACTGTGGAAGCCCCATGTGGCCATTGGAGAAGCTGACAGAATCGGCATCGGAAGTGATCAAGAAAACGAAGCCATCGCCAAAAGGACATACAGGGTTAGGGCTGATGGAAAAGGAGAAACGGCAGGAGAAAGATGCGGTGGCATTGGTTTTGAGATCAAGAAAACGAACGGGGTAGACGTAGAGAGCTCTTCCGATGTCGGAAGGGGAAGAAGGCGGGAGGCAGCTGGTTTCTTGAGTGAGACTAAAGCCGTGGTTTCTGAAGAAGGCGTCACCGTAGAGGGTGATGTTCTGCGGCAACAGAGAGGGAGAAATTGAAGGGAGAGTGAAGATGAAAAGGAGAAGTAGACGAGGGAGTTGCATTGTTCTTGATTGATAGTTCTTTGTGAGGAACATAGGTTTTAGAATGAAAATCTTGGAATGAAGTAAACTGAAATAGGGATAATAAATAGGAAAATTCAACGGACGATGCACATGATAAATATTACTAACTTAATATACAGTTAAACACAGTTAATTTTTAAATGATTATTAAAAATTATAAAAGTGATACACGTAATTAATTATATTTTAAAATAAAATTAAAAAAATTATTCTATAAACTATTTTTAACACCTCATCTATAGAGATATTTACATAGTTATTTCGTGGATCACGTGACTCACCATTAAAAATGAAAAAAAAAAATTCTATTTATTCTTTTAAGTAATTTTCATACTGGTTCTTCCTTTTTGTTTGTGATTTATTATAATATAATTTTATATTACTACAAGTTATTTGACCCTTTAAAGTTTTATTTTCTTTTAATTTGATTTTTTAGTGCGTTTATTTTTATTTATTGCATTGTATATTTATTGTTATTAGATTTTTTATTTTATTATTATAAAATACAATTATTATTTTTGGTAGTTAATATATTTTAATTATTATAATTATAATTATTATATAATATATATTTATCCCTCTATTTTATTATATTTATTATGATTATTTTTATTATTATCACATTTATTATTTTTATTACCATATATTATTTTTCTATTACTACTAATGTTTTATTTTACTTTTATTATTATTATTTTTACTAATTAAGTTTATTTGTAGTCATTATTATGTCCTAATAATTTGTAACTATTTTTTATGATTTTTAATATAATTTTTAATAACTTATTTAATTTACTCTCGATTTACATGTGTTTGTCAGTGAACCACCAAGTTCAAATTCCTAAATCCGCTCCTGACCTCATCCATGGTCCTATCTATGGTTTTATCACCTCATTCATGGTCCTACCTATTTTTATAAGTTGTTAAACATATATATGGCAAGAAAATATCATAATATTTTTCTTGATTTATATTTATTTTTATTATATTTTTATTTACTTTCTTGTTTTTATTAACATTTGAATCTAATTTTAATAAATATAATATATATTGTTTAATTTTTTTGAACAAATATATTGTTTATTGTTTATAGGCTTAAGGGTGATTTTGTATTTATTGTAATCTCAAATCAGAAATGTTTTCTCTTCTTTTTAATTGCATCAATTTAGCCCTTGAACTCTTAAATTATATTAATCTTACACTTTGATTGTTGTTAACTAATAGATTTGATTAAATTTTGTGCTTACTATAAATCATAACGATTGTTGTTAAAAAAATTCTCCATTTGAAAATAATCATAACGATTGATGTGGTGTAAGATTAATCTTGACAAGTCAATTTTGATGATTTGATAGTACAAGGGAGAATTTTAGAATTAATTGATTATTTTCAAATGACCGATTTTTTAGCCCTTGTATTAATTTTAAAATTAATTTTAGAATTTTAGAATTAATTGATTATATTAATCTTACACTTTGATTGTTGTTAAAAAAATTCTCCATTTGAAAATAATCGTTATGATTTAAGATTTGATTGTTGTTATTTTAACTATGATTTAAGATTTGATTAATCTTACACCACATCAATCGTTATCGTCCACTATCTTGTGATATCAATGATGACAAGTCAAATTTGATGACTTGATAGTACAATGGAGAATTTTAGAATTAATTGATTATTTTCAAATGACAAATTTTAAAAAAAATCATTGTCAACTATATTGACATGTCATAAAATTTGACTCATCATCATCATCTTATTTTTTAATCAAAAAGTCGGTATGATTTTATTCTAGGAAAAAGTCATAGACGAAACATTTATTAACCGGGCCTCATTAAAAAACCTCTCTAAACATACAAAGAGAAAATGAATACCCAAATTAATAAAAACGAACCAAACAAACGACAAAGCAAAGGAAACCAACCTCATGTCTCAACACCAACTTGGCACGCACACCCCTCCTTAACACCACCAAACCTACTGTTAAGTGTTCAAAAGTACTATTTTTATTACCCTTTTTATTCTTATTATTGCTAGACTTAGGCTCATATTAGTTGCATTATTAGTCATTCATGCATGTTTGCATCGTTTCTTTGGTGGACAAGCTTGATTTCATATTTTGCTCAATTTTGTGGAAAAAGATACTGTTTTGGTGTGTTTTGTGTGTGTGTGTGCAAAATCACTTGCCAAAGCAAGGCTGGAACCAGTTGTCAGGGCACTGCATGAAGGAGATGCCGAGCTAGTTGCCAGGGCAATTTTCGACAAGGAATAAGATGATATGGTAGTCGAAATTGACGACTAGATAAGCCCAAGATGACGTGGAGCAAAGCTAAATCCCAAAGGATTTTGATTTCCATGAAGAGGTTAAAGAGAAATTAAATCCCAAGAAGATATGAGAAGTTCTAGAAGGAATTTAAATATAATAAAGAATTATATTCTTTAAAGATAATTTAATTCTAACTTAACTTCCTCCTAAAAAAGGACTTTGACCTAGCCCTATAAATTAAGGATCAAGTCGTCAACTCCAAAGGGGGGGGAGAGGAGAGAAATTTCGACAAGATCAAAGGGGGAGATTTTGACAAAGAGGCTTAAACCATTCTTCATCTTTTTCTTCTTTGTTCAATTATGTTTATACTAGGAATTCTTTGTCTTGTGTTTCTTTGGAACCTAGCCATGAACTAAATATATTTGGCTAAGGTTATTGTGTTTTGTGGTTGTGAGAAACAATGAGATTTTTTTTAGGTAATAAGAGTTTGAACTTTCAATTCAAGGTTTACTCATTCTTGGTTTTTTTTCTTGTTTGCGAGTGAATTGGGAGAGGATCTCGTAACTTCATCTATTTATCTAATATCGGGAGAGTTAGATTCAAGAAACGAATGAGTATGGTCTTTATTCAATCTATTGATGGTGAAGATTAATCCGGCTTAGAAATAAGTTAATGATTTCAACGGCTAAGAGGAGCGCAAGATTGGTTGTTGTTCACCCTTGATTCACGCATGGATGTATTATCAAGGCATGCACAAATAGCAACAGTTTCAACTTAGGGATAAGAAGAAACCATTGAAGAACGCTCCGCCGAACCTTGAAGTTGCTGCACAGCCGCCCAAGTAGTTGCCAGCTAGTCGCCTAGGCAACCATCGATTAGTTGCCAAGGCAACCCCGCTGTGCATGTTGCCACGGCAACTGAGTTGCCCTTGCACTCTTTTACCAAGACGATCCAATCGGCTATCACACCTCAACTCACGATAACCTGGCCTATTCTCTTCCATTTAATTACATCTTCTTTTACTGTATTACTTTCTAGTTTAGTTGCTAGTTAAAACTCCTACAATCTTCTACTTGTGTTCTTTTACTTTTTACAGTGCAAGAGATTAGATTCTTGAAGTGGCACCAATCCATGTGGAGACGATATCTTTTATACTATAACTTGCAATGTGTACATTTGCGCAATTGCGGAGCACTTATTATGCGCAACAAGTTTTTGGCGCCGTTGCCGGGGATTGACAATAGCAACTTTGTTTTATTTTCTTGCACTTTTTATTTTTCTTGTTTAAAATTCAAAGGGCTAACAAACTTTGGTTTTGCATTGGTATATGACCAGGGCGAGACCAATTACACCAAAATATCCCTTTGATCCATAAATCGATCGAACCTTGCAAAGACTTAGACGAAGGTTAAGAGTAGCAATGGCTAATCAAGACGGCAATATGAATCAAGATGTTCCAGCAGGAGGAGAAGTGATTCTTGCACGAAACAGAACTATTCGAGACTACCTTGAAGAAGATCTTGAAGGACTTAATCCAGGAGTTGTCACACCTGAAATTGAAGCCGACCACTTTGAGTTGAAACTGGTGATGTTTAATATGATCAACACAATTGGTCAATTTGGCGGCTCAGCAACTGAAGATGCACGACAACATCATAAATCTTTACTCGAGATTTGCAATTCATTCAAAATACAAGGAGTCAACCTCGATGTTTTACGACTAAGATTATTCCCCTATTCACTGAGGGATAGGGCAAAACATGGTTGAATAGTATTCTTGCCAAATCAATAGGATCTTGGACCGATCTTTGTCGTGATTTCCTTGCTCGATTTAATCCTACAAATTTGACTGATAAGCTTCGTAACGAAATTACTTATTTTCGACAGGCAAATGATGAATCCATGAACGAGGCTTGGGAGCGATATAGAGAACTTCTACACAAATGCCCCATACACGGATTCCTAGTGTGGACACAAGTAACAATATTTTACAACGCTGTGAATACACAAACAAGGATGATGATAGATGCCTCAGCAAATGACATACTCCTAGATAAGTCGCTAGATGAAGCAATGCAAATTCTAAACAAGCTTGCCAATAATGATTATCAATTCTCCTCTGCTAGAAAATGAAGAGTTAGACGCCAAGCCACGATACATGAACTAAGATCATCAGACTTAATTTCGGCACAATTGGCCACTCTAAAAAAGATGGTCTAGAACATGCAGAAACCAAATAACACACAGGAGGTCAAGGTAATGGATTCCTTTTGTGAGTTATGTGGTGGTAACCATGATTCTTCTGAATGTATGCAGTATCCAGAATCCAGCTTTTATGTGGGAAATTACAACCGGAACAGCAATGTGATGTCCAATACAAACAATCCAGCTTGGAAGAAGCACCTGAATTTTTCATGGAGTAATCCCAACAATGCTCTAAACCAGAACAATCAGAATGCACAAGCATCGGGATTCCAGCAGAATATGCCACGGCAACAGTTACCGCAGCAACAACCGACAACATTTAGTTATTTAGAAAATTCTCTCAATGCTTTTATGTTAAAAACTGAATCTTATATGGCTGAGAATAGTAACTTTATAAAAAGAACTGATGCTTTTATTAATAGGACGAGATGAGATTGCAAAACCAAGAGGTGGCAATCAAATCATTGGAAAATCAAGTCGGACAATTTGCTCAAAACCTGAATACTAGACCGCAAGGAGGTTTACCTAACGATACTGAAGTCGCAAGAGGAATTGGCCATGAGCAATGTAAGGCGATCACCACTAGAAGTGGCCAACAACTTAAAGAGGCTCAAGCTCGCTCATAAAATAAAACTCCATAAAAAGAACAAGATGAACTCAGCGGCAAAGCCTCAAATGCTGAACCAGGAATTGCCGCGGCAACCAGCGATAAGCATGCCTCGGTAACCGACGATAAAGATACCTCGATAACCAACAATGAGCACGCCACAGCAACTCCAGTTGACAATGAATCGGTAAATCTAATTGCCCCGACAATGCCATCAATCAGGTTCCAGACCAATGAAAGGATCAAAGATATCCGACTTTCACCACCATTCCTACAAAGGTTGAAGCGACAAAAGTAAGAATATCAATTCAAGAAGTTTCTTGATATCCTAAAGCAAGTCCACATCAACTTGCCATTGGTTGAGGCGATTGAACAAATGCTGAACTATGCCAAGTTTCTTAAAGACATTGTGTCTAAGAGAACAAGGCTAGGAGAGTTTGAAACAGTTGCCGCAACAGAGGGATACATGGCCATGTTGCACAATCGCATGCCACCCAAGTTGAAGGATCTCGAAAGTTTCACAATACCCTATTCCATCGGAAACCACTATGTCGGGAAAGCATTATGCGACCTTGGAGCAAGCATAAACTTGATGTCTAAATCAGTTTTCCAAAAACTAGGAATCAGGAAGGCAAGACCTACAACAGTTATGCTGCAGCTAGCCGACAGATCATATGCGTATCCAGAGGGAAAAATCGAAGACATACTGGTAAAAGTTGATAAATTTATTTTTTTCGCTGAATTTATTGTTTTGGATTGTGAAGCAGATGAACATGCACCTATTATTCTCAGGAGACCCTTCCTAGCAACAGAGATAACCTTGATCGATGTTGAAAAAGGAGAACTCACAATGAGGGTGAATGACCAGCAAGTTAAACTAAATGTGTTCCAAACACTAAGGCATGCCGATGATCCGGAAGAATGCCAACTTCTCCATGCCACGACAGAGTTTAACTTCGACGAGGAATTTAGTTACCTCGACAACTACATTGTCGATCAAGAGGAACATGGGGAGTATGAAGAACCGATCGATGAGGAACAACAAGAAGAGGCAAATTGGTTAGTCAATCGACCAAGTACATACTTTGAACCACTGGATTACTCAGGTAAGGAAGGTAAGCTCGAAAAGCCCTCTATTGAAAAACCACCGATTCTTGAGTTGAAACAGTTGCCAGAGCAACTAAAATATGCTTACTTGGGAACCGATAAAACATTATCTGTAATTATTTCCTCTAAGTTACACCCTAAGCAGGAAAAAAGCTGATCAAAATGTTGATGCTACACAAGAATGCAATATGGTGGACAATTGCCGACTTGAAGGGAATTAGCCCGGCAGTGTGCATGCATAAGATTTTGTTGGAAGATGATCACAAACATTCGATTGAGGCCCAGATGAGACTGAATCATGCCATGAAAGGGGTTGTAATGAAAGAAATCATCAAGTGGCTTGATACCGACATCATATACCCTATATCGGATAATATATGGGTAAGTCCGGTACAATGTGTACCGAAAAAGGGAGGTACAACGGTGGTAAGTAATAAAAACAATGAACTCATTCCAACCAAGATTGTGACCTGTTCGAGGGTTTGTATGGATTATCGAAAGCTAAACAAAGCTACTAGAAAAGACCACTTCCCATTACCCTTTATTGGTCAAATGCTTAACCGTCTTGCAGGTAAACCCTTTTATTATTTTCTTTATAGTTATTCAGGTTACAATCAAATTGCCATAGCACCAGAAGATCAAGAAAAGACAACCTTCACATGCCCATACGGTACTTATGCTTTTCGAAGGATGCCGTTCGGATTGTGTAACGGCCCAGCAACCTTCCAAAGATCCATGATGGCACTCTTTTCAGATATGGCCGAAGACTTCCTTGAGATCTTCATGGATGATTTTTTTCATTTTTGGTAATGACTTCGACAGCTGCCTCGGCAATTTAGAAAATGTGTTGGCAAGATGTGAATAAATTGATTTAGTCCTTAATTGGGAGAAGTGCCATTTTATGGTAGATGAAGGAATAGTGCTCGGCCACAAGATTTCATCCAAGGGAATTGAAGTAGAAAAATCCAAGGTGGACGTGGTCGAGAGATTACCCCCACCAAGTTCGGTTAAAGGAATCTGAAGCTTTCTTGGACCTACAAGTTTTTACAAGAGGTTCATTCATAATTTTTCTAAAATTACTAAACCCTTTATGCAATTTGCATGAACAAGATAAAGTCTTCAATTTTGATGATTCTTGCACCCAAGCATTCGAAACCCTAAAGAAAAAGCTTGCCTCAGCACCCATTGTCGTTCCACCAGATTGGACGCTACCTTTTGAGCTCATGTGTGATGCAAGTAATTTCGCGGTAGGAGCAGTCCTAGGCCAACGCTCAGGTAAGACCTTTCATGTGATATACTACGCTAGTAAAACTCTTAATAGTGCTCAAGTGAATTACACAACAACAAAGAAAGAGTTACTAGTCGTAGTTTTCGCATTTGACAAGTTTCGATCCTATTTGATTGATACAAAGGTAATTGTTCATAGGGGCCATTCGACAATTTAGTATCTATTTTCTAAAAAGGATGCCAAACCTCGTTTGATTCGTTGGATATTGCTTTTACAAGAGTTTGATATTGAAATTAAAGACGGGAAAGGAATAGAAAATCAAGTGGCCTATCACTTATCAAGCTTAGAACGCAATAGGGAGGAGGACGCGGATTTAGAGATATGCGATGCATTCCCGGATAAGCAATTGTTAGTTATCTCAGCAACCATGGATGCGCACGCCTCGGCAACCCTCAACACTTCAGCAACTCCAGACGCGTATGCCTCAACAACTTTAGACGCGCACGCCTTGGCAACCATGGAAGCAGTTGCCACGGCAACAAATGCCTCGGCAATACCCTGGTACGCAGATTTAGTTAATTTCCTTGTTTGTGGTATTTTACCTTATGACCTTACTCACCAAGAGAAAAAGTGGTTCTGCCATGATGCTAAGCATTACTTTTGGGACGAGCCTCTTTTGTTTAAACAATGTGCAGATCAGGTTATACGCCGATGTGTCCCTGAAGAGGAGCAGCAGAATGTACTCCGACAATGCCATTCTTCACCCTATGGAGGACATTTTGGATGAACTCGCACCGCTGCCAAAGTTTTGCAATCCGATTTGTATTGGCCAACACTGTACAAAGATGCCCAAGAGTTTTACAGCAATATGATCGTTGCCAGAGGACGGGCAATATCTCTAGACGACATGAGATGTCACTCCAAAACATCATCGATGTGGAATTGTTTGATGTATGGGGGATCGATTTTATAGGACCTTTCCCATCTTCATTCGGTAACCTCTACATTATACTTGCCGTTGACTACGTGTCTAAATGGGTCGAGGCAGCTGTAGTTCCTAACAACGGTTCTAAGACCGTGCAACGATTCTTACAGAAAAATATATTTACACGGTTTAGGATGCCGAGAGCAATTATCAGTGATGAAGGCAAGCACTTCGACAACAAACTCATCACCAAGATGTTACAACGCTTTGGTGTATCTCACAAGATTGCCACAGCATATCACCCACAAACCAATGGGCGAGCAGAAATTTCCAACCGGGAATTGAAGGGTGTACTCGAGAAAGTTGTAAATCCCTCTAGGAAGGATTGGTCAGTAAGACTAGATGACGCACTTTGGGCATATCGCACTGCATTCAAAACACCCTTAGGTATATCTCCCTTCCGACTTGTCTATGGCAAAACATGCCATCTACCGGTGGAAATCGAACACAAGGTATATTGGGCAATCAAGACCGTGAATATGGATTGGGAAAGTACCAGGCAAAAGCGTTTGTTGGACCTCAACGAGATAGAAGAATTTTGGTGCACTCGCCTATAACAATGTACGAATCTACAAGGAGAAAACAAAGCAATGGCATGATAAGAAACTATTTCCGCGACAATTCATGCTAGGGCAACTAGTTCTCTTATTCAATTCTCGACTAAAACTTTTCCCGGGAAAACTGAAATCAAGATGGTCAGGACCATTCGAAGTTGTCAAACCATTCTCCCATGGTGCCATGATAATCAAGGCCATTAGTGACGAACATGAATTCAAAGTTAACGAACAAAGATTGAAGCACTACAACGGTGTCCATATGGAACGTAAAAAAGAAGTGGTCACCTTAGGAGATACATGAGCATGCTCTCCTTTCGATATTTTCTTTTTCTTTTTCTTTTTTTTTGAACTATTTTTTTATTATTTTTGGTTATTTTTTTCTTTATTTATTTTGGGAATTTTTAGGAGATATTTTATTTTCTTCATTATCTTTAGTTTCCAGGTTTTCTTTGTTTTATTTTCTTTTCCACAACAAGACTCACAACCACCATGCTAAGGAAATTCAATGCCGACTACTTGCCACGACAACCGCAACAGAGAATGCCCAGCAACTACCTCAGCAGTTGCCACGACAACAGAAACTGGCGATGCCCAAGCAACAACAATGGCTTCGGCAACTACTGATGCCCATGCAAGTGAACCTGCATCAGCAAACATGGATCAAAGTAATGCTATTCACGCGGTGCCAACCACAAACATTCAACCACCGACCAAAAAATGAATCAAGCAAACGACACGAAGAAAACTTATCACTCGAGGTGACGACCTCTCCGACTAACTCATTTCATTTAGTTTCTTTTAAATTTTGTTTCACTTTTACATGCATTGAAGACAATGCTTCTCTCGAGTTTGGGGGGGATTATTATTAGTTAGTTACCATGTTTAGTTGCATTCATCTTAAGTATTGCATTTAGGATACATAAATTGCTTGCCATGCCTTTAGTTGGAACAAGAATTGCCTAGATTTGATGAATATCCGATGATGACTTTTCCAATGTACTTAATTGATAGAAATTTTTATTCTAGGATAAACATGGAAACACTTAGAATCGTACTATGATGCTAAACTTGATGAAACACTGTGTGGCTTGATTGATTTAAGGAATTCTAGCGAACTTAGGTTGATAGTTAAAAAATTGGGGGATTAGAATAAAAATTGGATAAATGCTAGAGGTGCCCGAAATTGGCTCTAGTATGTGCTAGAAATTGATCGCTAGAGGTGCCCGAAACTGGCTCTAGTCGAATAAATTAATTAACTTAAGAAAACTAAAACACAAAACACTAGAGGTGCCCGAAACCGGATCTAGTTAAAACATGTTAAAAGAACCCAATGAAGTAATTTGAAAACCTCTTGTTTGCATAGAATCCGAAAAATCAACTTGCACACAACTCTGTATACACTCGCAAGCATTATAGTTTGATTCCGAGTAACTCCTAAGTTTTTCAAAAAATGAAAAGCCAATCATACTTTGTGCCCCGGGTAATTTTTGAAAATTGAAATCAAGTTCAAAGCTAAGTTTTTGAAAATTAAACTCTTGGCGGGTAATTATTAGTTTGCATTACTTGAGGACAAGCAATAGTTCGAGTTTGAGGGTGTGTTAAGTGTTCAAAAGTACTATTTTTATTACCCTTTTTATTCTTATTATTGCTATACTTAGGCTCATATTAGTTGCATTATTAGTCATTCATGCAGGTTTGCATCGTTTCCTTGGTGGACAAGCTTGATTTCATAGTTTGCTCAATTTTGTGGAAAAAGATACTGCTTTGGTGTGTTTTGTGTGTGTGTGCAGAATCACTTGCCAAAGCAAGGTTGGAACCAGTTGCCAGTGCACTGAATGAAGGAGATGTCGAGCTAGTTGCCAAGGCAATGCATGAAGGAGATGCCAAGCTAGTTGCCAGGGCAATGCATGAAGGAGATGCCGAGCTAGTTGCCAGGGCAATTTTTGACAAGGAATAAGATGATATGGTAGTCGAAATTGAAGACTAGATAAGCCCGAGATGACGTGGAGAAAAGCTAAATCCCAAAGGAGTTTGATTTCCATGAAGAGGTTAAAGAGAAATTAAATCCCAAGAAGATAAGAAAAGTTCTAGAAGGAATTTAAATATAATAAAGAATTATATTCTTTAAAGATAATTTAATTCCAACTTAACTTCCTCCTCAAAAAAGACTTTGACCTAGCCCTATACATTAAGGATCAAGCCGTCAACTCCAAAGGGGGGAGAGAAGAGAGAAATTTTGACAAGATCAAAGGGGGAGATTTCGACAAAGAGGCTTCAACCATTCTTCATCTTTTTCTTCTTTGTTCAATTAGGTTTATGATAGGAATTCTTTGTCTTGTGTTTCTTTGGAACCTAGCCATGAACTAAATCTATTTGGCTAAGGTTATTGTGTTATGTGGTTGTGAGAAACAATGGGATTTTGTTTAGGTAATAAGAGTTTGCACTTTTAATTCAAGGTTTAATCATTCTTGGTTTTTCTTCTTGTTTGTGAGTGAATTGTGAGAGGATCTCGTAACTTCATCTATTTATCTAATACCGGGAGAGTTAGATTCAAAAAACGAATGAGTATGGTCTTTATTCAATCTATTGATGGTGAAGATTAATCTGGCTTAGGAATATGTTAAGGATTTCAACGGCTAAGAGGAGCGCAAGATTGGTTGTTGTTCACCCTTGATTCACGAGGGATGTATTATCAAGGCATGCACAAATAGCTACAGTTTCGATTTAGGGATAAGAAGAAACCATTGAAGAACGCTCCGCCGAACCTTGAAGTTGCTGCCCAGCCGCCCAAGTAGTTTCCCAGCTAGTCACCCAGGCAGCCATCAATTAGTTGCCAAGGCAACCCCGCTGTGCAAGTTGCCACGGCAACTGAGTTGCCCTTGCGCTCTTTTACCAAGACGATCCAATCGGCTATCATACCTAAACTCATGATAACCTGGCCTATTTTCTCTCATTTAATTACATCTTCTTTTACTTTATTGCTTTCTAGTTTAGTTGTTAGTTAAAACTCCTACAATCTTCTACTTTTGTTCTTTTACTTTTTACAGTACAAGAGATTAGATTCTTGAAGTGGCACCAATCCCTGTTGAGACGATATCTTTTATACTATAACTTGCGACGTGTACACTAGCACAATTGCGGAGCACTTATTACGCGCAACACCTACTGACCATCACTCCCAGACCTGCAACCAAGATAACCGATCAACACCCCTCTTTGCTAACGAGTCCGCCACACCATTCGCTTTGCGATAAATATTTGAGAAACAAACACACGACAATGCGTCACATGCCCGATCGATATCCCGAAAGCACTACCATAAACGCCAAGGCCTCTTTTCTTTATACAAAATCCATGCAATTGCCACTCGCGAATCAGACTTAGAAAACATTATTTTATTAAAGGAAATGACATATAAATAATATAACTTAGACATTGTTTACTATGTAGTGACGGTGTGTTTGATATGGCAAAAGGCGATTGGTGATAATGATTTTGTTAGTCAACAGTGGTTAAAGTTTGAGATTGATGAAATTCTGGGGTTTAAGGGTTAAATTGATAAAATTAAAAAAATGACAACATTGCTGGTTTACGATCACTACAAGGGAAAAATTACCTCATAAACATTGTTTATATATGTATGTAAGACCCGAATTTTACCTGGGTATGGGTATATATACTATATTCTTTTAGTAAATAAAAATAAGTAATATAATAAAACCCATAAATAAAATGTCCAGTCCAAATGCCCATAAAAGCACTCCAAATCTCTTACAGATATAAAAACCCAAAAGCCCAAAGATACAAAACAAGACCCAATTTACAACTCATTGCCAGCTCATTTACAAAGCTTTTCCCTCCCAAAATTAAATCATTTACAACCCATTTTGGTCCAACAAACACAAATACATCTGAAAATTCCTTTTCCAGCCCAAAATGACACACGTGACAGGCTTGGATTGGTCCAGTAGCATGTACAAAAATCTTGGTTTCTTCTCCCTTAGCTGGCAGGTGACATCATCTCTGTTTTGTCATCTGCGACATCATAATCCATTATCCTATAAATAGGATAGAGAGTTGTCAGATCATTAATCACCAATCATTAACTACCACATTAATTAGAGATTAATAATAAAAATAATAATTAATATAATAAAAGATGAGAGAGAGAAGCTTATATCGGGAGTTGAAAGGTTAAACAGAGAAGATGATCGGACGCCGAAGCTCGCCTGAAATGTGATCGGAGACACAAACTGCCACTGTCGAAGGTATATTTCCTTTTTTTTCTTGTTTGTTCTTGCGAAGTGAAAAACAAACATCAACATATATATGTATAAAATAGAAAGAAAAGTAAAAACGAAGGGAAAATGATCGAAAAGTCTTATCTGGTGGTCGAAGTATCTCGAATGGTGAAGTTGAAGAGGGTTCGAGATGGTTAAATAGCATTTAGATGGTCGAAGAAAGGTGATTATGTCGAATCGGGGTTAGATTTAGGGTTTTAGGCTTAAAAACTAATTTTTTGGGAAAATAGAGTTTTAGAGACGGCGGCGGACGACAGCCTGAAATTGTCCTAGGGCAGCCAGCGATCACCTGCGACGATCGAGAGTCGACTCCAAGTGACGGGCTAACAGTGAAAGTTGATTGGAGGTAATGGTTGAAGATTAGGACTACGGTGTTGAAGGCGGCGATATACCAGAGTTTTGATGTTCATCATGTTCATGATGAACTAAGATGAACACCAAATAGGTTTTAGGTGTTTGATCTTTGAAAACACGAAAATAAGGAAAAGTTGGTGTTATTTTAGATCAAATGGGTAAAAATATGAAGAACGGGGATGGTTTTGGTGAAGAACAAGCATTTTGATCCATTTGAGGGTAAAATATGGGGAAACTTGGTGTTTGTTAAAGAGAGTTGAGAGAATGTAGAGAGAAGGGAAAAATTAAAAATAGGAAATAAGAGTATGTAACACCCTAAACCCGGTGTCACATTGGGCCTCAAGCCCAAACCCATATACAAAAATTTGCGAGCAAGTTTAGCTCAAATCCATAAATTTCATAAACCATACTATTGTTGAAAGAGTTATACAAAGTTTCAAGAGTTACTTTGGAGCTCCAATTTAAAGCATATTAATTTAAAACATTCGATATGGAAAATAAATTGAAAGGTGTTATAGATACAAAACATAAGGGTCCTATGAATACATTGCCTCTACAAATCTAGTACTGTACTCTTCACATATTGATGCACTAAAGTCTTACTCCGATGGCTTATTGTCAAGTATACAACAACCTAAAGACCTGCGTAAGGAAATAACAATTCCAAACGCTAAGCTCGAAAGCTCAGTGGATACACTCATATTCTACTATGCTTCATACAGATCATAAACATAAGCATGTAGTCAAACAATGATTAAACATGCAAGAATATCATGTGGCGCTACTCTGTTCGCCTAAACACATGGAAACAACACAATCAATCATCCAAACAATTAAGGGCTCACAAAGCCCCACATACCATACCATAATATACATGAGTGAGGCTGGGTCACATAGCATCGGTACAAACACTATGGGTGAGGTCGGGTTACGCAACATCAAAATATATACCCTGGGTAAGGCTGGGTCATATAGCATCGGAACATATACCCCGCTTGAAATTATTCCTCGAGCACATACGGATGAGGCACAGTTCACATAGCATCGATAACCTCCATCCCCTCATCTTACCATGGTGTTACAACACAATCTCGAGCATTCGAATCCCATCAACCAAGTGCTCACATGGCACGAATTAATATTATAGTAACACTACGTCTATGGCTTTTAATCAAAGCAAGTATTACATAAATTTATTCCCATTTTAGACTCATTTTATTTATATACGGGCCTAGAAATCTAGTTTCTCAGCTTTACAATTTATTTCATACCTCTAGGGACCTATTGGGCCCTTTACCTCGAATTATGGAACCCCCAAATGCAAACTCAAATTCCTTGGGCAGACTGTCCAATGAGTATGATACTTATATATGGGTTTCGGTACGCCTCTCTAGGTATTGGTACTCCTTCACGAGTACCGATACTCAAATTAGGTTCGAAAGAAATGGGTTATCAAGCTGTACCGATATGCTTACTCTCGTATCGGTACTCGGTATTGGTACGTGAACCACCCGTACTGGTCCTCACCCATACTGGTACTCCTACCTTTGCGTACCGATACGTGAAAGCCTTCCTCAGGCAATAGAACAGTAGTACCGATATTCCTCCTAGCGTACCAGTACGTAAAAATGTTACTGGAATTTCCATTAAGCAATGGGTACCGATACTTAAGAAGTCGTACCGGTACGCCCTTCATGTTTTGACTCTTTCCCTAGAGAAAGATAACGGTACTAAACCACCCGTACCGGTACGCGAACCCAGATTTCTAGGTCTGGGGTTTGAATTTCTCAACTTTAACCCCCAAACATTTTGGTAATCCTCAAAACTCAACCCACAACTTGTGGAAGATGTTTGGGGTCGGTTTTTAACAATTTTACAGGTTTTTAACATCAACTACAACTTTTGCCATTAACACCCATCAGGACCATTCAAGCATGCTCAAAACACCAAAATGACATACAAAGTAATTATCCTTATGATATGCAGGAAATAAGGAATTGGAAATGTACCAACCCTCTTCAAAACACCAGCAACTCTTGCTATCCCCGACTTCAAGCTTTGCCTTGAGCCTTAGAATGCTCACCAAGCTCTTTAACTGCACCCAAATGTTGTAAAACGAATTACAACACCGTCAAGAGGTAAAAGAGAACTAAAGAAGATTTAACATAACAAGAAAATGAGATTAAACTCCTCAATCCCGTTCATCCTCACAAAACCCTAAGGTTTTCATTTAACTCTAAACTTTGACATTCTTACCTCAAAAGATATATCTCTTGATGCTAAAACTTATTCTCTCAAGCCTTAATATGGGATTTCTACTCTAAACCACAAAGATCACTCTTTTTAGCTTGGGACTCACTTTTCAAAAATAAGGGAAGAAGATGGAAAAATGAGACAAGGATGAGCTCATGTCTTACACCCATCTGTAGAAATTAACTCATCCCCTCTCTTTTTCACTTGCTTTGTAGGGAATTACTCTATTACCCCTCAAGCAAAAACCCAACAACAACCCAAACACTAATTTGGGCTCAAGGCCTAATATTTCGGCCAACTCAAGGCTCAAAACCTCAGTTTAACTCGACCCTCAGACTCTGAAATCCGAGTTATTATAGTTGAGTTCGGTTTTGGGGGATTTTATAATCCAACCTGCATGCGAATCTGAACCCGGATTAGGGTCCACGCGATTTTATATGGGTTGGGTCTGATCCGTTTCTTTTGGTTCTTGTAATACTAGTCTCAAGTTTTGCAATCATTTCAATTTAGTCCTTTTTATAAATAAAATCAAATTGCAACTTTTAGTTTAATTCAATTTAGTCCTATATTAATTATGGCTAAAGGGGTATTTTTGCCCATGAGTTCGACCCAAATTAGCAATGTTGCCCCTCGCGCAAAAAAAAACATTCAATTAGGTCCTTTAGTTCATACATTGCAGTAAATTAGCCCTTCGACCAATGTTGATCGACGGAAACCGTTAACTTCTGTGTGAGCCACCGTTAACTCTTTTCAAGTGAAGCCTATGACCCAGTTGGCGTACCATGTTAGCTTGACGTGGAAAAAATGCTGACATGGTATATAATAAAAAATTAAAATAAATTAAATTTTAAATATAAATTAATCAAAACCCTAAAATATCCATTTCTTGTCCACACCGTACCCATCTCTTTCGGCAAATAGAGCTAGCAACATACCGACTTGCGTGAACGTGTTGGAACCCAAATGAACCAATGAGAATTCAGCAAAATCCAATCGGTCTCTCTACCGAGTCAATGACTCATGTGTCTCGATCTTGTCCACCCCTTCGCAAGCCAGCACATTACCACAATCAGTTTCAGAAATCATGATTTCCTTTTCTGGGGTCAATAAACTCCATTTACGATGGAGAATTCTTCTTCTTCTTCTTGGTTTTCTTGTGGTTCAAGATCTGGGTTTAAATGCAGATGTGGTTCTTTTGCTTTCTTTCAGAACCTCCATTCTCAATGATCCTCCGCAAGTACTACAAAGTTGGAACTCTACCGACCAGACACTTCATTCTTGAAACGGAGTAACTTATGCCAACTCTCGTGTTATAGTCCTGTATTTGCCCAGTTCTCAGCTTCTTGGTTCTATTCCATACGGTCTGGGCACCATTCAGTTCCTTGAAAAGTTTGATCTATCTAATAATTCTCTGGGTCTCTTCCGTTTTTAATTTTCAATGCGACCCAGCTTCGATTTCTTGATTTTTCCAACAACTTGATCATTGGTGTGGTGCCGAAGACGATAGGAATATCGCAAAGCCTCTAGTTTCTTAAATTTTAAATTTGATTAATTTTTAATTTTTTATTATATGCCACATCACGTTGACATGGCACACTAGCCGGGTCAAAGGCTATACTTGAAAAAACTTAACGATGACTCACATAAAAATTAACGATTTCTATCGGTTAACGTTGGTCGAAGGGTTAATTTGCTGCAATATGTGAATTGAAGAACCTAATTGAATGTGTTTTCGCATGAGGGGCAACATTGCTAATTTGAGTCGAACTCGGGGTAAAAATACCCCTTTAGCCTTTAATTATTATTTAAATTAATTGCATTTAAATTGTTATTTGATTGATGCATGATTTTAAATATTGCATATAGGATTATTTGTTAGATAGTTAATTCACCTATATTTAATTTTAAATTGTTTATAACCCTAGTCTTAGGATTAATTAGGATTTAATAATTCAATTAAGAAAGATAATTGTAGCAAGTTAATGTGTACTAAGCGGGAAACTTTGGAGTCCAAATTTGGGTGATGTTCCATTGCAATGGGGTGTTGTTCAACATTGGCTTTTAAGTAGAATACTTAGTATTCATTAAAACCTAGAAATTGATAAATAATCTAGTTAATTAATTAGAGCTTGAACTAGGATTAGAAATTAAATAATTAGTATAATTAAATCATGCATATAAAACCTTTTATATTCCAAATATACTTTTAGAGTATGAATAGAGGTGCCATGAGCGGGGTGTTTCCAATCTCATATTCGGTACAAAAATATATTTCCTTATAAAAGGAATATTTCCATTTGGAATATACATCCAGTTAATAATTAATAATTAAATTAAATTTAAAATATTATTCTCAAAATGCCAATATGGCACGCGAAATTTAAGTTACCGATATTAGACGTTTGTGGAATGTTAATCCTTCCCCACACGTAACCAACTTCCGAACTCAATTAATTTTAAGAGAACGAATCTTTAGTTATTTTTATGGTGTCCGGTCTACCCCAAAGTGATCAGTAGCGACTCTAAAATAATTTTTAAAATCGAATTAAGAAGAACAAAACTTAATTTTTAAAATTAATCGTCAAACTATTGTTACCCGGTTTAAAAATGGTCACGACAATGTACATAGACATAGCCGTTTATACATAATTCTTCACATTATTTTATACTTTGTAAAGACAATATTAGTGTGAAATCCTTTAACTGGCCGAGTAGTTAAGGATGTTCATCCAACTCTTATTTTGTGTGGGTTCATTTTTAATTTTTACATTAAGAATATAAATATCACTCTATTGTACTAAAAATACATTTCTAATTTGTTTGTTTCCATATTAATTACCGATCAATATAAAATATAATTATGATAATCGTTTTCATATTAATATTAAATTTAATTATTTTTATATTAATATTTGAAAAGTATAAAAATATAAGTTATTTAGTAAAAATACATTTTACGGTACAAAATATCAAAAAAATTTATTCTAAACGAATTAAAATGATATTCGGAAGAGGCTTAGGTCAAAATGGAATAGAAATTTTTTACTCTTTTTCAGTGCTCTTATTTATGTTTCATATTAAAAATTTAAATTTAAAGCTAAAGTTTATATTTAAAATTTAGGATAATGATTTAGAGAATTTAGGGTAGAGTATATTTTTTAGGGTTTAGGATTTAAAATTTAAAATTTAAAATTTAAAATAAAGACTTAAACTTTAATCTTTTAGTATTAGAGCACCGAAATATGGCAACGGATTTTTGTTCGCCAAAATGTGTAGCTCAATCTAGGGGGTGTGTATTTCGGATATCCGATTCGACCCGAAATTTTGAATATCTGAAATTTTTGGATGGGTAATTTAGCGATCCGTGATTTTGGATATCGAATTTTCGGATAGGATAATCGGATATGCAAAATATGAATTTATGACTTGATTTAAGCATTTTTTTAATTTGACGGTCCTATCAATGAAAATTTTGGGTTTTTGAATACAACAATCAACAAATTATTGAACATAACAAGATTTTTATCCATAGAAATTTTAATTTTCATATATAACAAGTAAAAATATCGAATATAACAAGAATTATATCTATAAAAAATTAAATTTTTAGATTTCGGATATCCGATTTGAATGTAAAATAAAATCCATATCCGATCCGAAATTTTCAGATATTCAATCTGAATTATCCGAAAAATAAAAAATAAATCGAATATCCAAAATTTCGAATTGAATCAACGGATAAATGAATCAAAACGGTCAGATCAGATTCTTTTGCACACCCCTAGCTCAATCGAGCTTGATTATTTACAAACAAAAAAATGTTCTATCCCGACTCAATCGAGTTAGTTTTTTAACAAAGTATTTTGTAAGTTGAACTGATTATTTAATAATTATTTTTCTAATTTTATTTATAAAATATATAATAGTTAAAATAAAAAAATTAAATGGATCATATTTCTAATTGCAGCCCAAAATATCTCTAAACTGCACGCGACACTGACACACCATTACTTAATTTTTTAATTATCATCTAATCAAATCAACATATATTATTTTATTTCCTTTTTAACTTTTTTCCAGAATTAAAAAACCAATTTTGTCCTTTTCTATTTGATAATAATATAATATTACAATTTGAATAGTTGCTGTAAAAAGAAGGGTAAATTATGTCGATGGTCACTAAGTTTTGATTAAAATTTTCATTTCACTATTACAGTTTATAAAATTACAAAATTATAACAAAACAATCACTCAACCATTAAGTTGTTACCTCCTGTTATGAAACTATGATGTGGAGCTTTTGCACGGCTAAATTGGCACCGTTTGGTCACATTGGATCATGCTTTGACGGGTCTTTTGACTCTCATTTAAAGTAAAACATAGATCCCTAATTTGAAATAAGGCACACAATATAAATAAACTGCTCAAATCTAGATCACTTTGGTTGAACAATATTTTTCTTTCCACTGAGACCACTTGATGTAACGCCCTGGTTTTGGGTCTAGACGTTTTGAGGGTCCGGTGGACCGGTGTTAGAGATTCGATTCGGCTTCAGGATTTAATTGGATAAAATATTTTTGAAGGTGTTAAAAATATGGAAAAATGTCCTAAAATCATTGGGGTGGAATCAATTTTGGAAAATGAGTTTTGGAAATTGGACATTTTGGACTAGTGACCAAAATGCAAACTTTGAAAATTGTTTTTTAGTGATTGTTTTGTAAAAGGGTCAAAACTTTAAATCTTTAAGGAGCTAATTGCCCAAAGTCTAATCTCAGACTTTATACCTTAATTGGCTATTTTTAAAGTGTTTTGGAAAATATAAATAAGTTGGGGAGAATTAATTTGATAATTAATTCTTTTAAAAAGTTACGTAACTAACTTTCTCTCAAAACCTTTTCTCTCAAATCTCTCCAGCCAAACACTATTCTTTTCTTCTAAATCTTCAGGTAAATCTTCTTTTCTCAAATCTTTTGATTTCTAATGGATTCTCAATGGTTTCTAAGCAAAACCTTATTGTTTTAACTTTGTTTTCTCATGTAAATTCAACCAATTAAGGGAGAAAGCATCCATTAGAGGTATTGTTCGTTCTTCTCCTCTAATGAAAGGTTCTTTACTAAAATTCCCAAGTTATTGATCCTTTACAATTGTTTTCTAATGTGTTTTGATAGTTTAATTGTGGAAAATTGGTTTAATTGTGTTTTGATTGATGAAATTGTTAGATTTGCGAATTGGATCTGTGTTACTGGGTTTTTGATCAGATTGGATCATGATTTTAATGTTTAATAATGGTGAAGGCTTGGTTTTATCAATATAATCCCGAAACTAGTTGAATCTCTAATGTTAAAGGTTGTTAGTTAAGGGTTTTTGTGTTGTAAATGGAGTTTAATCATTGCTGGAAGTAAAAGGGTGTTGCTAAAGTGCTTTTAGATGTTAATTGTTGAGGTTTGATGTATTGAATCGTTTAATTGTGGCTGGGTTAAGATTGGAAGGTGTTTGAGGTTGATTTTGATAAGTTTCGGATGGTTTTTGAGTGGGCAACTTATGAGTTGCGGGTAATTTCTTTGAGAAAGTGGGTTGGATACATTTTGATGCATGTTTCCTCTGGTTTTGTGTGGTCAAAACAGGGGATAATCAAGGCGAAGTAGCTTGAGGTGGTTTGTTGCTTGCCGGGAGCTCGATTTGCATTGGCGAGCAAGACGAGGTGTAATCGGTGAGTAGGAATGGTTTTAAAAGTCTTTCAAAGGTTTGAAAGTGATTTTGGGAGTTTAGGTTAAGTTTGAAACACTTACCTAAGCTCGGAAGTAAGTTTCCCTCTTTTGCTCTTTAATATCGGTTCGGATATGAGCATCTGTAATTCATGTTTTGGTCGCAAACATGGTTTATTTTACTTACTGTAAATGCATGATTTTGAGTAAATATGCAGTGGTTTAAATGTATATGAAATGCTAGTGAGCATTGGTTATTGTTCCGGTCAGGAATGTGGTATTGCTTTGGCAATATGGCTTGCATATGTGGTGTTTTTGTATAATGCATTGTAAAACAGTGAGTAAATAGTTTTGTAAATGATATATTGGCTATGTGACATGATGAGAAAACATTTGAATATAGTTGGCATGCCATAGGATAAAGTGCACTATAATATGTTTAAAATTGATCGTGGTTAGAGGTCCTTGAGGTATAGCGGTCGACTATTCGGACTATGATGTTATAAGTTGGGTTGAGCAGTCGGTTCCCCTTGTTGATGTTAATCTTGTGGTTAGAAAGGTTGTCATATCATGCAGTCGGCATGTTATGGGTTTGTTGGCGGCCGGTCATCATAAGAGATTCGTGCATCCGATATGTAAGTTTAACGATCGGTTAACCAAGGATTAGCGGTCGGCTAATCAAGGATAGTGGTCGACTATTCAGGCAACTATAAATGCCAATATATGAAAGTTCATGCGTTGAACCTATTTTATAATGCGTTGGGATTTAAGCATAGTAATATTATTTAATGCTTTAGGATTTAAGCATGGTAATATGATTTAATGTTTTGGGATTTAAGCGTGGTAATATTATTTAATTCTTTGGGATTTAAGCATGTGATTTGTAAATTATTTTGTATATAGTCGATATGCATGTTTGGTTTTGGAATCAATGAAAATGCTTCAGTCGTTAAGCATGTGGTTTATATATGATGTTGCATAAGGATCGTTATGCATGTTTCAGTCGAAAACAATGTAAATGCTTGGGTTGTTAAGTATGTTTTGAAAAGAAGTGGTTTTGGTTTTCAAATGGTTTTAATTGCATCATTGTTGAGCATCCTCAATAAGCATGTGTGCTTACGCTCTCTTTTTCCTAATGATGCAGAGCATTGAAGTTTGGGGCAGCAAAGGCAAGGTTTAAAGTGATCCAAGAACAAAGACTGCTTTTGAGTATGAACTCGGTTTAAGTTCTCGGATAATAAGGCAATATGTTCGCCATGTTTTTAGGATTTTGTAATTCGATTTTCCTCTAGTTTTTGAGCATGAATATTGCTGTGTTTTGGAATTAGATTGATGTTGATAAGCATGTTGTTAATTCTTGATTATGGTTGATGCTAGGTGGTTGCCTAGGTATGCATTTAGTTAGCATCGGTTGATTGCCATGTTTTGATGATTCTAGCATATTAATTTTGATGCTATAGATATTTGTAGATGTGGCATATGCTAGTAAATGTTCAATTGAGGGTTTTGGTATGTTTGGTAAAGTGTTTTAGGGAGCATGCCTATAGGTTGATCTTTTGGAAGCATATGAAAAGTTATGGTTGCTAAATCTTGGTGCAAGTGATGGACTTTGATTGGATGGTCGGTTGTATGTGTGAATGTGATTGCTAGGATTCAAATGTATCTAGATTTGAGTGTTAAACCAGCAAAAGTGGACTTTTTAGGTCTAGGCGTATCAAAACACGTCCACTCGTACTGGTATAGCTAGGCCATTTCAGGCATAGCGTTTCGATACGCGAGGAAGTGTTTCGATACGGGTAATCCATTTTAGGCTTAGCATTTCGATATGTGGGAGAGTGTTTCAGTACAGTTTTTAGTTTTTGGAATCAGAGTTTTATAAATTGGTCAAGCATACCGAAACACCTATACGTGTACCGGTACGATATACAGTTAATTTAGTTATTTGTCTGTTTAGAAAGTTTTTGAGTTTTTTATTTTAGTCCCTGATTCTTGTTTTGGCAATTGTGTAAGCTTGGTTGGTCAGATTGATTTGAGAATTGACATTCAAGCATGTAATCTGAGTAATAGAGGATTGGTAACCTTAATTTCAATTATGGCTTGTAATTAATTAGTTTTACATTTTGGTCCCTAAAATGTATTAAATGCAATCAGTTGCCTTTTGTGGTCCGTTTCTTTTGTATATTTGATAAGTGTTCAAAAGTACTATTTTTATTACCCTTTTTACTCATATTATTGTTAGACTTAAGCTCATAATAGTTGCATAATTAGTCATTCATGCATTAATTCATGTTTCTTTCCACCGTTGAGCTTGATTACATAACTTGGTGATTTTTGTGGAAAAAGATGCTGCTTTGGTGTGTTTTTGTGTGTGTATGTGCAGGATCACTTGCCAAAGCAATGTTGAGCTAGTTGCCAGGGTAATGCATGAAGGAGACGCCGAGCCAGTTGCCATGGCATTTGTCGACAAAGAAAAAATGCAATAGGGATGTCGAAATTAATGACTTTACAAGCCCAAGATGACATGGAGCAAGGCCCAAGCCCAAAGGAATTTGATTGCCATGCAGAGATTAAAGAAGAATTAAATTCCAAGAAGATAGGAGAAGTTCTAATAGGAATAAAATTATAATAAAGAATTATATTCTTTAAAGATAATTTAATTCCAACTCAAACTCCTCCTCAAAGAAGGACTTTGGCCTAGCCCTATAAATAGCAAGGAGATTTCGACAATCCAAAAAGGGAGAGCAAGGGGAAATTTAGACAAGAGAGCATTAGGGAATTTCGACTTCTTCTTCTTCTTTTTTGCTTCTATTAGATTCATGGTTTGGGGATTATTCTTTGTATATCTTTTGAACCCAACCATGAACTAACTTGATCGGCTATGGTTATTGTGTTTAGTGGTTGTGAGAAACTATTGGTTTTTGTTTAGGTAATAAGAGTTTGTACTTTTCTATTTCAAGGTTTATTCATTCTTGATTCTTATTATTGTTTGCGAGTGAATTGGGAGAGGATCTCGTGATTTCATCCATTTATCTAATATCGGGAGAGTTAGATTCAAGAAACGAATGAATATGATCTTTATTCAATCCAATGATGGTGAAGATTAATCCGGCTTAGGAATAAGTTAAGGATTTCAACGGCTAAGAGGAATGCAAGATTGGTTGTTGTTCACCCTTGATTCACGCAGGGATGTATTATCAAGGCATGCACAAGTAGCTAGAGTTTCGACTTAGGGATAAGAAGAAACCATTGAAGAACGCTCCGCCAACCTTGAAGTTGCTGCCCGATCGCCCAAGTAGTTGCCCAACTAGTCGCCCAGGCAACCATCAATTAGTTGCCAAGGCAACCCCGTTGTGCAAGTCGCCACGGCAACTGAGTTGCCCGTGCACTCTTTTACCAAGACAATCCAATCGGCTATCACACCTCAACTCACGATAACCTAGCCTATCTCTCTCAATCGATCTCATCTTTTCTTTTACTTTATTGCTTTCTAGTTTAGTTATTAGTTAAACTCCTTTAATCCTTTAATTGTGTTTTTACTTTTCACAAAGGCAAGAACTTAAGCAAAGCAAGTGGCCCAAACCAATCCCTGTGGAGACGATACTCGATACTCATATCACTTTATTACTTGCGACGTGTATACTTGCACAATTGCGTAGCACTTATCACACGCAACAAGTTTTTGGCGCCGTTGCCGGGGATTGGCAATTGGTGTTAGTTGTTTTTGTTATTGCATTTTTTTCTCTTAGTTTTACTAACTTTTCTTTTTGTTTGTTTTATCAAAAAAAAAAAAAAAAAAATAGGTGCGCTTCTAAGTTAAGGAACATCAACATGTCGGGAAATAAAAGTCAATCTATTCGAGAGATGATGTTGGAAGATATGAATCAATCCAATCAAGAGTTCCTTGCACCCTTTGATGATTACCTATACCAACCGAGAAAAGCCCAAAGAACTTATACCGTGGAAAAATCTTGTGCTATGTGTGGAGAACATCATGTGTTTGAAAATTGCTCTCACATTTTCGGTGCATATAACTACATGGAGGACCATAGAGGGAACCATCAGCAAAATTCTTCATGGTATGGTCAAAAAGCTCAAAATTTTTTTACCATAACAATTTTGCCGCAGCAACAGATACGCCATGGCAATGTAGTCCTTTTCAAGAGCATTCCAATTCCTTGGAGGAAACGTTACTAGCTTCCTTGGCTAGACTTGACGGATCAATTGAAGAGATTCGAGAACTATCAAAATCTATGGATACGAGGATAACTCAATGGGATGCAACCTTAGGGGATTCAGAAGATCAATTGGGGAGATCCACATATGTCATGGATAACATGCACCAACAATTCATTCCTAGGGATACTGACGTCCTAAGGCAAGAGGACAAGGAGCAATGCAAAGAAATCTCTCTGATGTGTGAGGAACAACTAGAATCTCAAAGTCAAGAGGATGCCAATGAGAGAGACTGCCCAACACATGATGAGCATGAACAACAAATTGCCTTGGCAATGATTGAGGAGCCTGAACGAGCAATGCCGCGACAACACTCAAAGTGGCGAGAACAATAATACTACAGCAAATTCGAGGAACCCGATGCCCGTAAGGTTACAACGTTGATGTTGAAGCAGGAATCTATAGATTGCTCTCATCTACAATTGCCACGGCAATTACTCGACCACATGCAAGATCAACGAGATGATAATACTTTGCCAATGGAATATGAGCAGGTAATAGTTGAACCTTTTGAATTCTTTAAAACTCACCTCGTCCATTGCGGGTATGTCTTGAGGAACCGAGGTTGGTAGATTTGAAGCCATCGAAATCTCTACCGATGGAGATGTTTGAGAGGCCAAAAGAAAAAGGTGTTTGGATTCATAAAGCTCTTCAGAAAATTGATTCTTCCCTTGACTTAGAGCAAAATTTGACAATCGATTGCCACGGCAATTGGCTTGAGCAACAATTGCCACGACAACAACAAAGGCTACATCCAACCATGATAGAAGTCGACAAGAATGAGGTAATTGAATGGTTGAGAATGGATATAATTTTTCCTATTAATATATTTGTGCCTTCGGGAATAGTAGCAAGGTGGAGAGTATACATGGACTACAAGCGAACAAAGAAGAAAGACACCTCCACCATGGTAACGCAAAAGGAGTAGTGGCAAGCACATTTGCCAAACTCTTTTTGGGCAATATTATCACCCGATGGAGGGTGCGGATGGACTATAAGAAGTATCGAAAACGGCAACCTTCAACACCGCAACAACTCCTAATACGCACGCCTCTGCAACCATGGACGCCAAGACGCCTCGGCAACCCCCGACGCCTCGGCAACCATGGATGTGCATGCCTCGGCAACCCTCGACGCCACGGCAACTACGATACATTTATTTTTATTTTTATTTTTTGAACTATTTTGTTCTATTATTTTTGTTATTTTTTTCTCTTTATTTTTTAGGATATATTTTATTTTTCTTCATTATCTTTAGTTTCGTGTTTTCTTTATTTTCTTTTCCACAACAAGACTCACAACCACCATGATAAGGAAATTTACTGCCGACTACTCCACAACAACCACAACGGAAATCAAGCGATGCCCAGCAACAACAATGGCTTCGGCAACTATCGATGCACATGCAAGTAAACCCGCATCGGCAAACATGGACCAAATCAAGGCAATGCTATTCACGTGGTACCAGCCTCAAGCATTCAACCACCGACCGAAAATTGAATCAAGCAAACGGCACGAAGGAAACTCATCAATCGAGGTGACGACCTCTCGACTAACTCATTTCATTTAGTTTCTTTTAAATTTTGTTTCACTCTTACATGCATTGAGGACAATGCTTCTCTCGAGTTTGGGGGTGTTGGTTTCTAGTTAGTTTCATGTTTAGTTGTATTCATCTTTAGCAATCACATATAGGTTGCATATGTTACTTGCCATGCCTTTAATTTGATTTAATTGCTTAAGACTTGTTGAATATCCAATGATGAATTTTTGCCACTGTACTTAATTGAAATAACCTTTAATTTTAGGATTGCATGAAAAGAACTTAGAGTTTTACTATGATGCTGAATTTTTTTACACGGTTGTGGGTTGTTGATTCAAAGAAACTTAGTGAACTTAGGTTGCTTAAAATTTGGGTAAATTTAAAATTGAAAATTAAAAGTTAATTTCTTGCTAGAGGTGCCCAAAACTGCTCTAGTAGTAAATACACTTTCTTGCTAGAGGTGCCCAAACTGCTCTAGTAGTTAATGCACATTAAAGAATCGCTAGAGGTGCCCAAAATTGGCTCTAGTCGACTAAAATAAAATGAGGAATTGCTTACTTTGCTAGAGGTGCCCAAATTGGCTCTAGTGAAAATAAAAATAAATACCCCGATAATTGAATTAATAAAAGCCTGTAGTTCACATAGAATCTTGAAAATCAACTTGTTCACAACTACGCACACACATTGTCACGAGCACTATAGTTTGGTTCCGGGTAATTATTGTGTTATCCGAAAAATTAAAAGGTGATCATACTTTGTGCCACGGTTCCGAGGTTTGAATTCAAGTTTGAAGCATGTCTTTGATGATTAAAGTCTTGGCAGGTAATTGTTAGTTTGCATTGCTTGAGGACAACCAATAGTTCGAGTTTGGGGGCGTGATAAGTGTTCAAAAGTACTATTTTTATTACCCTTTTTACTCATATTATTGTTAGACTTAAGCTCATAATAGTTGCATAATTAGTCATTCATGCATTAATTCATGTTTCTTTCCACCGTTGAGCTTGATTACATAACTTGGTGATTTTTGTGGAAAAAGATGCTTTGCTTTGGTGTGTTTTTGTGTGTGTATGTGCAGGATCACTTGCCAAAGCAATGTTGAGCTAGTTGCCGTGGTAATGCATGAAGGAGACGCTGAGCCAGTTGCCATGGCATTTGTCGACAAAAAAAAAAATGCAATAGGGATGTCGAAATTAATGACTTTACAAGCCCAAGATGACATGGAGCAAGGCCCAAGCCCAAAGGAATTTGATTGCCATGCAGAGATTAAAGAAGAATTAAATTCCAAGAAGATAGGAGAAGTTCTAATAGGAATAAAATTATAATAAAGAATTATATTCTTTAAAGATAATTTAATTCCAACTCAAACTCCTCCTCAAAGAAGGACTTTGGCCTAGCCCTATAAATAGCAAGGAGATTTCGACAATCCAAAAAGGGAGAGCAAGGGGGAAATTTCGACAAGAGAGCATTAGGGGAATTTCGACTTCTTCTTCTTCTTTGCTTCTATTAGATTCATGGTTTGAGGATTATTCTTTGTATATCTTTTGAACCCAACCATGAACTAACTTGATCGGCTATGGTTATTGTGTTTTGTGGTTGTGAGAAACTATTGGTTTTTGTTTAGGTAATAAGAGTTTGTACTTTTCTATTTCAAGGTTTATTCATTCTTGATTCTTATTATTGTTTGCGAGTGAATTGGGAGAGGATCTCGTGATTTCATCCATTTATCTAATATCGGGAGAGTTAGATTCAAGAAACGAATGAATATGATCTTTATTCAATCCAATGATGGTGAAGATTAATCCGGCTTAGGAATAAGTTAAGGATTTCAACGGCTAAGAGGAATGCAAGATTGGTTGTTGTTCACCCTTGATTCACGCAGGATGATGTATTATCAAGGCATGCACAAGTAGCTAGAGTTTCGACTTAGGGATAAGAAGAAACCATTGAAGAACGCTCCGCCAACCTTGAAGTTGCTGCCCGATCGCCCAAGTAGTTGCCCAACTAGTCGCCTGTGCAACCATCAATTAGTTGCCAAGGCAACCCCGTTGTGTAAGTCGCCACGGCAAATCGAGTTGCCCGTGCACTCTTTTACCAAGACAATCCAATCGGCTATCACACCTCAACTCACGATAACCTAGCCTATCTCTCTCAATCGATCTCATCTTTTCTTTTACTTTATTGCTTTCTATTTTAGTTATTAGTTAAACTCCTTTAATCCTTTAATTGTGTTTTTACTTTTCACAAAGTCAAGAACTTAAGCAAAGTGGCCCAAACCAATCCCTGTGGAGACGATACTCGATACTCATATCACTTTATTACTTGCGACGTGTATACTTGCACAATTGCGTAGCACTTATCACACGCAACAATATTCATCCGCTGCAAGCATGATCACTTAGGATTAATAATATGCATCTAGACAAGATAAAAGAATGGAGGGTCAGCCCGGATCTATGCTCATCGTGAGGGTCGCAATGACACTGATGTGATCGCAAGTACCTTCACTTTGCAATCTTTGTCATTATTTTCTTTGATTGATTCAGGGTCTACGCATTCTTACATATTGAATGAGCATACACATTTGTTGAATGTTCCTATTGAGATGTTATATGTTGATATGTTAGTAACTAGTTCTTTTGGGGAGACGGTTACGACAAGAAAGTTGAATAGGTATTGTCCTTTGGTAGTGCAAGGTCATGAGTTTGCCTCAAATCTGATGGAGTTGCCATTCTATGGTTTTGACATTCTTTTGGGTATGGATTGGTTAAGTGAGCACAAGGCGGTGGTGGATTGTGAATCTAAAAGGATTTCTTTGAGGTTAACCGATAATTACGAAGTTTTGGTGGTTGGTTAGAATGTAAAATTCTTGTCCATTGTTGCTTCAGCTGCTCAAGCGGAGAAGATAATGTTTGGTGGCTGGTAAGCTTATTTGGCTATCGTGATGAATTCAGAGTCCAAGGGTGTTCGAGTGTAGGACATTCAAGTTGTTTGTGATTATTAGAAAGTCTTTTCTGAGGAATTGTCGGGTTTACCTCTAGATAGGGAGGTGGAATTCGGTATTGAGACGTACGCGAGTACGACTTCAGTGTCCATTACTTCTTATTGGATGGCACCGAAAGAATTGAAAGAGTTAAAGATACAACTTCAGGATTTGTTGGATCATGGGTTTATTCGACCGAGTGTTTCGCATTGGGGTGCTCCTGTTTGCTTTGTGAAAAAAATGATGGTGCGATGCGTATATACATTGATTATCGGTAGTTGAATAAGTTGATGGTGAAGAATAATATCCTTTATCGAGGATTGATGATTTGTTTGATCTGTTTGAGTAGTGTTTTTGAAGATTGATTAAGATCAAGGTATTATCAGTTGAAGGTTAAAGATGTGGATGTGCATAAGACTGTTTTTCGTAGGAGGTACGAGAATTATGAGTTCTTGGTAATGCCGTTTGGTTTTACGAATGCTCTGGCAACTTTAATGGATATGATAAATAAAGTGTTCCATAAGTACCTCGATCAATTTGTGGTAGTTTTTATAGATGATATCCTTGTGTACTCTCATATCGAGGAGGAACATGATCGGCATTTGCGGAATATGTTACAAGCTTTGAAGGATAATCAGTTGTATGCCAAACTAAGTAAGTGTGAGTTTTTGCTGAAGGAAGTGATGTTCCTTTGTCATGTGGTTTCTGCGGAAGGTATTCGGGTTGATTCACAAAAAATTAAGGATATTCTCAATTGGAAGCAACCTAAGTCTTTATCAGAAGTACGAAGTTTCCTCGGTTTAGCTGGGTATTATTGTCGTTTTGTAGATGGGTTTTCTAATATTGCAGCACTGTTGACGAAGTTGTTGCAAAAGAATGTTCCTTATGTGTGGACGGAGAAGCAACAACATAGTTTTGAAAAGTTGAATAAAGTCTTGACACATGCTCTTGTGCTGATTCAACTTGAGTCAGGAAAGAAGTTTGTGGTTTATAGTGATGCGTCTTATGTTGGCTTGGGTTGTGTGCTGATGCAAGATGGTAAGGTTGTGGCTTATGCGTCGAGACAGTTGAAAGTTTATGAGCAAAACTATTTGACCCATGATTTGAAACTTGCGGCTGTGGTGTCTGCCTTGAAAATTTGGCGACACTATCTTTATGGAGAAAAATGTGTTGTTTTTATGGATCATAAGAGTTTGAAATATTTGATGTCTCAAAAGGATTTGAATCTTAGGCAATGTAGATGGTTGGATTTGCTTAAGGGTTACGATTTGATGATCGAATATCATCCTAGAAAGGCTAATGTAGTTGTGGATGCGTTGAGTCATAAGGTTGCGGTTGAATTTAGGGCGATGTTTGCAAGGTTGAGTGTAACATGGGAAAGTGGTTTGTTGGCTAAATTGCAGGTTAAGCCTACCTTGTCACAAATGATTAAAGCTAAGCAACCGTATGATGATTCTTTGGTTCCTCATGTTAAGGACATATCGGATGGTAATCTGACGGAATTTCATTTTGATGATGATGGGGGTTTTTTGTTTTAAGGGTCGAATAGTGGTGCCGGATGATGTAGAGTTGAAGCATACTATTCTGACTGAAGCACATTCTAGTCATTTTGCTATGCAACCTGGTAGTACAAAAATGTATCATGATTTAAAAGAAGTGTACTATATTGGAATGGTTTGAAAAAAGATGTGGCATAATTTTTTTCTAAGTGCATGGTGTGTCAGCGGGTTAAGGCTGAACATTGGTTTTTATCTGGGTTGTTGCAACAGTTGAGAACTTTGGAATAAAAATGGGAGAGAACCAATGGATTTTGTGTTAGGGTTGCCGATGACACCGGCTAAAAAAATTCTATTTGGGTGATTATTGATCGGTTTACGAAGTGTGCCCACTTTATGCCAGTGCATATGACGTATACCTTGGATAAGTTGGCAGATTTGTATATAGCTGAGATTGTACTTTTGCACGGAGTACCTAAGTCTATTGTTTCGGATAGAGATATGAGGTTTACAGTAAGATTTTGGGAGTGTTTACATCGAGCTTTGGGTATGAGTTTGAGGCTTAGTACTGCGTATCATCCTTAGACGGATGGACAGTCAGAGCGTGTTATCCAGGTATTGGAGGATATGTTGAAATGTTGTATTATTGAGTTCCAAGGAACCTAGGAGAAGCAATTACCTTTGGTTGAGTTTGCTTATAACAATAGCTATCAAGTGAGTATACAGATGGCACCGTATGAAGCATTGTATGGCCGGAGGTGTCGTACGCCTTTGTGTTGGGCTGAGGTAGGGAAAAAGTATGTTTCCATACCGGATGTGCTGAAAGACACGGATGAGAAGGTAAAGCTTGTGTGTGATCGCTTGAAAACGGCTACAGATCGGCAGAAATCTTACGCTGATTTGAAGCGTAGGGAGATTGAATATGCAATTAGTGATTGTGTGGTTTTGAAAGTGCCACCGTGAAAGAAGGTAATGCGATTCAGACTTAAGGGTAAGCTTAGTCCGAGGTTTATTAGACCATATGAGGTTATGGAGCGTGTTGGTCATGTGGCTTATCGGTTGAGGTTGCCTCATGAGCTAGAGAAAATACATGATGTGTATCATGTATTTAAGTTGCAGAGGTATCGGTAGGATCCCTCGCATGTTATACTGGTGGAGAATATTGAGTTGAGATAGGATTTATCCTATGATGAGGAGCTGGGGGAAATCCTTGATTCCAGCAGCAAAGTTCTTCATGGTAAGATGATTGAGCTTGTTAAGGTCTTGTGGCGACATCGTTTTGGGTCTAGACGTTTTGGGGTTCGTTTTGGAGACGAAATTTATTAAGTGGGGGAGAGTTGTAACGCCCTGGTTTTGGGTCTAGACGTTTTGGGGTTCGTTTTGAGGGTCTGGTAGACCGATGTTAGAGATTCGAGTCAGTTTCGAGATTTAATCGGATAAAATATTTTTGAAGGTGTTAAGAATAGGAAAAAAATGTCCTAAAACCATTAATTAATATATTAATGAGTGGGGTGGAATCAATTTTGGAAAATGAGTTTTGGAAATCGACATTTTAGACTAGTGACCAAAATGTAAACTTTGAAAATTGTTTTTAGTGATTATTTTGTAAAAGGGTCAAAACTTTGAATCTTTAAGGAGCTAATTGCCCAAATTCTAATATAAGACTTTATCCCTTAATTGGCCATTTTAAAGTGTTTTGGGAAAAAATAAATAGGTTGTAGAGAATTAATTTGATAATTAATTCTTTTAAACAAAAGTTACGTAAATAACTTTCTCTCAAAATATCTCCAGCCAAACACTATTCTCTTCTTCTAAATCTTCAGGTAAATCTTATTTTCTCAAATCTTTTGATTTCTAATGGATTCTCAATGGTTCCTAAGCAAAACCTTATTATTTTAACTTTGTTTTCTCATGTAAATTCAACCAATTAAGGGAGAAAGCATCCATTAGAGGTATTGTTCGTTATTGATCCTTTACAATTGTTTTCTAATGTGTTTTGATAGTTTAATTAAGGAAAATTGGTTTAATTGTGTTTTGATTAATGAAATTGTTAGATTTGTGAATTAGATTTTGTGTTGCTAGGTTTTTTATCACATTGGATCATGATTTTAATGTTTAATAATAGTGAAGGCTTGGTTTTGTCAATATAATCCCAAAACTAGTTTAATCTCTAATGTTAAAGGTTGTTAGTTAAGGGTTTTGTGTTGTAAATGGAGTTTAATCATTGCTGGAAGTAAAAGGGTGTTGCTAAAGTGTTTTTAGATGTTAATTGTCGAGGTTTGATGTATCGAATCGTTTAATTGTGACTGGGTTAAGATTGGAAGGTGTTTGAGGTTGATTTCGATAAGTTTCGGATGGTTTTTTAGTGGACAACTTGTGAGTTGCGGGTAATTGCTTTGAGGCAGTGGTTTGGATGCATTTTGATGCATGTTTCCTCTGGTTTTGTGTGGTCAAAACAGGGGATAATCAAGGCGAAGTAGCTTGAGGTGGTTCGTTGCTTGTCGGGAGCTCGATTTGCATTGGCGAGCAAGACGATGTGTAATTGGTGAGTGGAAACGGTTTTAAAAGTCTTTCAAAGGTTTGTAAGTGGTTTTGGGAGTTTAGGTTAAGTTTGAAACACTTATCTAAGCTCAGAAGTAAGTTTCCCTCTTTTTCTCTTTAATATCGGTTCAGATCGGAACATGTGTAATTCATGTTTTGGTCGTAAACATGGTTTGTTTTACTTGCTGTAAATGCATGATTTTGAGTACATATGTAGTGGTTTAAATGTATATGAAATTCTAGTGAGCATTGGTTATTGTTCCGGTCGGGAATGTGGTATTGCTTTAGCAATATGGCTTGCATATGTGGTGTTTTTGTATAATGTATTGTAAAACAATGAGTAAATGGTTTTGTAAATGATATGCTGGCTATGTGACATGATGAGAAAACATTCAGATATAGTTGGCATGCCATAGGATAAAGTGCACTATAATATGTTTAAAATTGATCGTAGTTAGATGTCCTTGAGGTATAGTGGTCGGCTACTCGAACTATGATGTTATCACTTGGGTTGAGCGGTCGGTTCCCCTTGTTGATGTTAATCTTGCGGTCGGAAAGGTTGTCATATCATACGGTCGACATGTTATGGTTTTGTTGGCGGTCGGTCATCAGGAGATATCCATGTATCCAATATGTAAGGTTAACGGTCGGTTAACCAATGATTAGCAGTCAGCTAATCAAGGATAGTGGTCGACTATCTGGGGTCACTATAAATGCCAATATATGAAAGTTCATGTATTGAACCTATTTTATGATGCTTCGGGATTTAAGCATGGTAATATGATTTAATGCTTTGGGATTTAAGCATGGTACTATGATTTAATACTTTGGGATTTAAGCGTGGTAATATGATTTGATGCTTTGGGATTTAAGCATGTGATTTGTCAATGATTTTGCATGTGTTCGAAATGCATGTTTGGTTTTGGAATCAATGAAAATGCTTCGGTCGTTAAGCATGAGATTTATATATGATGTTGCATAAGGATCGTTATGCATGTTTCGGTTGGAAACAATGTAAATGCTTGGGTTGTTAAGCATGTTTTGAAAATAAGTGATTTTGGTTTTCAAATTCTTTTAATTGCATCATTGTTGAGCATCCTCACTAAGCATGTGTGGTTAGGCTCTCTTTTTCCTAATGATGCAGAGCATTGAAGTTTGGGGCAGAAAAGGCAAGGTTTAAAGTGTTCCAAGAACAAAGACTGCTTTTGAGTATGAACTCAGTTTAAGTTTCCGGATAATAAGGCAATGTGTTCGCTATGTTTTTGGGTTTTTGTAATTCGGTTTTTCCCCTGGCTTTTGAGCATGAATATTGCTATGTTTTGGAGCTAGATTGATGTTGATAAGCATTTTGTGAATTCTTGCTTATGGTTGATGCTAGCTGGTTGCCTAGGTATGCTTTTAGTTAGCATCGGTTGATTGCCATGTTTTGATGATTCTAGCATATTGATTTTGATGCTATAGATATGTGTAGATGTGGCATATGCTAGTAAATGTTCAATTAAGGGTTTTGGTATGTTTAGTAAAGTGGTTTAGGAAGCATGCCTATAGGTTGATCTTTTGGAAGCATATGAAAAGTTATGGTTGCTAAATCTTGGTGCAAGTGATGGAATATGATTGGATGGTCGGTTGTATGTATGAATGTGAGTTGCTAGGATTCAAATGCATCTAGATTCGAGTGTTAAACCAACCAAAATGGGCGTTTCAGATCCAAGCATATCGAACGCGTCCCCTCGTACCGGTACGGCTAGGCCATTTCAGGCATAGCAATTTTGATACGCGAGGAAGTGTTTCGATATGGGTAAGCCATTTCAGGCTTAGCGTTTCGATACGCGAGAGAGTGTTTTGGTACGATTTTTAGTTTTTAGATTCAAAGTTTTATAAATTGGTCAGGCGTACCGAAACACCTATATGTGTACCCGTACGGTATGCAGTTAATTTAGTTATTTGGTTGTTTAGAAAGTTTCTGAGTTATTCATTTTAGTCACTGATTCTTGTTTTGGCAATTGTGTAAGCTTGGTTGGTCGGATTGATTTGAGAATTGACATGCAAGCATGTAATCTGACTAATAGAGGATTGGTAACCTTAATTTCAATTATGGCTTGTAATTAATAAATTTACATTTTAGTCCCTAAAACGTATTGAATGCAGTTAGTTGCCTTTTCGTGGTCCGTTTCTTTTGTATCTTCATTCGCTGCAAGCATGATCATTCAGGATTAATAATATGCATTTAGGCAAGATAAAAGAAAAAATGGATGGGTTTTCGTAATCTTTCTCCGGTTTGCTTCGGCAAACCTAATGTAGCTCTCTCGGTTCGGTCGGATGTCTAGGCCGGGTTGAGGAGGTTACATTTGATGAGTTTAATTTATGTATTTTTAATTGGGAGTCAAAGAATCAGTCATACATAGTGCAATGCGGCCAAATAGTATCCGTCCAAACATATCGCATCAGATTTACGTGACTAGAGTCAGGGGTAAAGCCAGAAATTAAAAGTTAAGGGGGCCGAAAGTATAAAAAACTTAAGAGTATAAAAAGCCTTGAAATTTTGAAAAAAAATTAATTAAGCCCCTAAACTTTTTTGCACCCAATTTAGCCCTTGAACTAATTTGGACCATTAAATCTTGATAATTTTTTGGATCTGTTGGTGCAGAGCGTTGTGTCACAGTGTCTTAACTTTTCATTTTCAAAACATTTATTTTATTTAAAAGTTTGTTTAAAAGCTTTAAAAATTCTAAAAAACATATAAAATATAAAAATATATTTTTATTGAAGAAATTTGTAAATGCAACATGATAGAACTGTTGTGTATCGTGTGCCAGTAATATCTAAAGAAAAAATTGTCAAGATTTAATGTTCAAAATTGGTCAAATGGCTTAATTAATTTAATTTCTTGGTTCAAGAGCTTAATTGAGTGAAAAAAATGTTTAGGAGCTTAATTATTTTTTTTCAAAAATTCAAGGCTTTCTTACACCTAAGCCTAAAAAGATTAAAAGACTGAAAAACGTCATCAATATGATTCAATTCACTAACTTCAAGTAAAACAAATCTAATTTTCTATACACACTTTACCACTATGACAACACATACTCTATAATATTAAAACTGGTAAAAAAACTTATAATTTAAAATTTTACAAAGGCTAAATTAAAAAATAAAAGAATAAACTGTAAGGGTAGGCTTAAGGGGTCTAGCCCCTGTCAGCCCTACATGTGGTTTCGTCCATGACTAGAGTAACAACTATTAACGTTTTAATGATCGTTTTGTTACAAAACACCATTAACAATCGTTTTGTAACTTCTAAAACTTTAGTGGTGAAAATAAAAATTAATACAAACTTTAGCTATTATTGGCGTAGTTTACCGAAAAATCGCAAGAAAGCAAAAGCAAAAGCAAAAGCAAAATCAACACCAGCCAATGGCAATGGACGATGCCTGGCCCTGTCGCATATAAATCCAATCGCAATTTTGCACAATATCTACGCCATCGCTATCGCGATCTCAATCTGGTATTTTTCAGATCTATAATCAAATCGATAAGCTTCACAATCCTTATCGTTTCAATTTTATTCTCAGTTTTAGCGTTGTTTTTTGGATTTGCCTTTTGTGATCTAAGTAATTTTTCATGGCTGGGGGAGCCGAGATTAAGGCTGCTGCGTCGCCTAACGTGAACGGGAAGGCGGAGATCTGTAACGGCAACTTTGATCCTACGGCTATTGAGGTGGAGCCATTGCCTCCCGTTGTTTCGGAGCATGGCATGGAGAAGCCGTTGGAGAAGAGCAGGGAGATTGTGTTGGGAAGGAACGTGCACACCACGTGCCACTCCATAACCGAGCCTGAAGTTAATGACGAACAAACCGGTGACAAGGAAGCTCAAATGGCTGGTGTATTGGCGCGATATCGCAAAAACCTCATGGAGCGGACAAAGCACCATTTAGGTACCGTGTATTTCATATTTACTGCAATCTGTTCATTTTTTTTTGGTTTAATCTGTTGATATTTGTGATCCCTTGAATAAGTAGGGAGTTAAACGGTGTTTTTGTTAATACTTGTGGATTATAAGATCTTTTCTAACCAGAAACGGAGAGCTAAGCAAAACTTGTAATTAACTAAATAGAAGAAATGTGGCTTCGACTTATGTAATACTTTGTATTGTTCTAAATTTTAGACGTACTTTTAAATGTAAGTTTTTCGAAGTTTATATTTGGTTCTGTATCGATATGCAGATTTGGCTTTTGTCTTTAAACCTACCGTAGGTCCTTTTGTTTTGGCGACTTTTGCTTAAATTGATGCTCCAGTGCACTTCCGATGGAACCTTGAAATTTATGTTCTATTAATTGAGTGCTACTTTTCAGGCTATCCTTATAATCTGGACTTCGATTATGGTGCACTAGCCCAGTTGCAACCTTTCTCAATCAACAATCTAGGAGATCCATTTATTGAAAGTAACTATGGAGTTCATTCAAGGCAATTTGAAGTTGGTGTGCTAGATTGGTTTGCCCGTTTATGGGAAATAGAGGAGAATAACTACTGGGGTTACATTACAAATTGTGGCACAGAAGGCAATCTTCATGGAATTTTAGTTGGGTTGGTGTTTTTTTATGACTTGGTTATGTTCATTCAAAGGCAATCTTGTTTTAATTGATAAGAAGAAATCACTGATGATTGAATTTTGCAGGAGGGAAGTGTTTCCAGATGGAATTTTGTATGCATCACGAGAGTCGCATTACTCTGTCTTTAAAGCAGCACGAATGTATCGAATGGAGTGCGAGAAGGTTGATACTCTGATCTCTGGTGAGATTGATTGCAGTGATCTTAGAGTGAAGTTGCTTGCTAACAAGGACAAACCAGCTATACTCAACGTTAACATAGGTCTCTTTCTCTCTCTCATATGCATCCTCTCACTGTCACAGGTTCATGCCGATAAAAAGTCATCCTTTTGGTTCAAATGAGATATGTAACTTGGTTAATGATGTTTACTGTAGGAACAACTGTCAAAGGAGCGGTAGATGACCTTGATGGTGTGATACAAACCCTTGAAGAATGTGGATTTTCACATGAAAGGTTCTACATTCATTGTGATGGAGCTTTGTTTGGACTCATGATGCCTTTTGTCAAGAGGGTAAGTTATCACATGTAATGCTTTTAATTGAATGTTAGGTTCTACTTTTGAGGGAAGATAGCAAAGCTCTGTCATCACATTTGAGGCATAAGCATACTGTGTTTGTTCCTCCGATTTATAATTCTGTTCTAGCAAGTTGTATAATGTAAAAATGTATGGGTGTACTCTGGATTTCACTTTATAAAGTGCATCAGGATTGGTCTAAAGAGTTGAGGTAAAGTACCATGAGAGCCCTATGTTACTGCTTATGGTCTTTCTATATATTATATAATATATATATAGGTTCGTCAAATACTAAGACACCTATGTTATCGTTGCACATCAATATGAAACACGCTAGCCTTCTAATAAGTTTGATGTTAGTTGACATGCTTAAAAGATGTGAAAGGAATGAACATGTTTACTAAGCTTGTATGAATCCTGTCAGCAAGTAGATGACGAGTTCGTGCTAATTCTCATAGTTTGATTTCTCCATCTCTTCTCTAAGTTACCTTTCACCTATCTTGTGTGTTTCATTACTCTTAAGCTTGATAGCATTTTTGGTGGTGAACAGGCACCAAAGGTTAGTTTCAAGAAGCCCATCGGAAGTGTGAGTGTTTCTGGCCACAAGTTTGTGGGATGTCCGATGCCTTGTGGTGTCCAGATCACAAGGATGGAGCACATCAACGTGCTCTCAAGCAATGTTGAATACCTTGCATCGAGGGATGCTACGATCATGGGAAGTCGGAATGGTCATGCTCCTATTTTCCTTTGGTATACTCTCAACAGAAAAGGTTATAAAGGATTTCAAAAGGATGTCCAGAAGTGCCTCAGAAATGCTCACTACTTGAAGGACCGACTGTGTGGGGCTGGGATCAGTGCTATGCTAAATGAACTCAGCAGTACTGTTGTGTTTGAGCGGCCCCAGGATGAGGAGTTTGTTCGTAGGTGGCAGCTTGCTTGCCAAGGGAACATAGCACATGTGGTGGTGATGCCTAACGTGACCATCGAGAAGCTGGATTTTTTCCTGAATGAATTAGTCGAAAAACGGTCATCTTGGTATGAAGGGCATGTTCAGCCTCCTTGTATTGCAGCAGAGGTAGGCAATGAGAATTGCTTTTGTGCTCTGCACAAGTAAAAAAAACGATGATTCGTCGTGGTTTAGAATTATTGCCCTGCTTTCCTGTAGCTTGACATTTGATTTTAATGGAATATGAATTTATTCGTGGTGATACAATTTGTGTTTGCAGTCTTTATGTACGGAGGATAATCATACAATAACTATAAAAGCTAGTTACAACATCATCTGGCTATCAATATGTACATTTTCTAGAAAATAAATTATAAAAAGTATTTCTGGGTGTTTAGATGATATTATGTAATTTATTTTCCAGTTGTTTGATTAATTTTTCTGAAAACATTTTCAAAAAACTGTTTTCACCGAAACAAACACATTACAATTTTATTGATTCTTAGCTGTTTTCTACCGTTTATACACTGGTTTAGTATTACAACCAATAGATAAAAAAAGCCAATAGAGGCAACTAATAAAGCTGCTGTTTTTGCAATTCCCACAACATTTAGACACCATTTTAACATTAGAACCAAACATATATAAAACTAAGGGTGTTCATTCCCGGGTGCCCAAAAACCAGGTACCCGGTTCTCCAGGGTACTATATATGCCGGCATGTGTTTCGGCTTGTTTTAGTTGGGTACATGTGAAATTCAGGTATCCAGAAAATTGGGTAATGGGTACCCGGTTACTTTTTTATTTATTTATTTTTTAAATTTAAAAGTTTTAAAAAATGACATAGTAAACACATAAAAGTTTAAAAGTTCATAATATATAATCAAAACACAAAAATTAATGATTTGAAGTTAGTTTTAAGATGATATATATATATATATATATATATATATATATATATATATATATATATATTGAAGTCTATCACCAAAAAGACGTTAAAAATATTAATCTTATTTTTTTCTTTCGAATCCCGGTATGAGAATGTAATACCTCTCTATTTAATCAAAAAAATATTTGAAAAATTTAAAACTTAAAAGTACATAATCAAACATAGAAATAATTTAGATAAGTTTATCACCAAAAAGACATTAAAAATATTAATCTTATTTTTTTCTTTCGAATCCCGGTATGAGAATGTAATACCTCTCTATTTAATCAAAAAAATATATTTGAAAATTTTAAAACTTAAAAGTACATAATCAAACATAGAAATAATTTAGATATTTAAATTTAGTTTTAGGTAAAAAAAATATTATGAAACCTAAAATAAAAATATAATTTAAAACTAAAAAATTAAATATATGAAAAGTATCGGGTCAGGTCGGTACTCAGTTACTAAAAACTTTCAGCCCAGACCTGGCCCAACTATCCGAAAAAAATCTCGGGTCGGGTAATTTTTTTTAAGAATTACCCGGCTTTTTAAGGTTTGGGAGGTCGGGTCGGGTCAACCGGGTCGGGTATTTTTGAACACCCCTATATATAAACACGACTGTATAACTTAGCTGTTGGGGGGTGATAATAAGCCTGACCAGCTCGCAAGCTACTCGGACTCGGCTCGAGCTCGTGCTAGGCTCGAGACCTTAACAAGTCGAGTTAAGCCGACCCAAGCTCGGCTCAATATAAATATATATAGATACACACACACTTGTATGTTTCAGCGTCGTTAAATACTTTAAATTCCTTTCTCCTTGTGGACTTGTATAATTTAGAAAATGTACTATGGTTACTTGTGGACTTAAAAAATAAATATTATATTTTCTCAAACAGGTTTTCACATGTTATTTTTAAAACTTCAATAAAAATAATTAAAAGTAATTTTAGGAAAGCAACGAGCCGAGCTCAAACTGTCCACTTCGAGCTCGAGCCTAAAATTTTAAGCTCGACGAGCTTCGAGCTCGAGTCAAGCCCAATAATATTGTTTTTGAGTCGAGTCGAGTCGAGCCGAGCCTGCCCAAGCTCGAGCTCAGCTCGACTCGTTATCACCCTAGTTGTTTCCACACAGTTTAGCATTGTTTTGAGCATTTTTTACCGCTACTTATTACCATATATAGTCAGCTGAGCCCGAGCCTGGGCAGGTTGGGCTCGGCTCGAAAACAGTATTACTGGGCTCAGCTCGAGCTCAACATTTTAGGCTCGAAGTGGACAGTTTGAGCTCGGCTAGTTACTTTCCTAAAATTGCTTTTAAATATTTTTATTGAAGTTTTGAAAAATAACATGTGGAAACCTGTTTGAGAAAAGATAATATTTATTTTTGAAATTCACAAGTAATCATAGTACATTTTCTAAACTATACAAGTTCACAAGGAGAAGAGAATTTAAAGTATTTAACCCTGATAACAATTTAACAACACACACATATGTATGTATGTATGTATGTATGTATGTATGTATGTATGTATGTATGTATGTATGTATGTATGTATGTATGTATGTATGTATGTATGTATGTATGTATGTATGTATGTATGTATGTATGTATGTATGTATGTATGTATGTATGTATGTATGTATGTATGTATGTATGTATGTATGTATGTATGTATGTATGTAGAGCTTGTTCACGAGTTTTTCGAGCCGAGATTGAGTCGGCTTGTTAAGATCTCGAGCTGAGCTCACTCGAGCTGAGCCCGAGCAGCTTACGAGCTGGTCAGGCTCATTATCATCCCTAGTCATTACTAACAATTGATATAATATTTCATTAATAAACCCTAAGACATGATTAAACTTTCTTAAATACATTATTTCTATTGTTTGTTAAGAAAATATTCAATGTTCTTTTGGAATTTGAAGGAATTGAATTGCTGGTAGGCTTAAATGAACTTTAGGTGCCCAAAGTATACCTCTTTTGAACTTTGGGTGCCTAAAGTATTTCTTTTGTAAAAATAGGTGCCTAAAGTTTCCAAAGATAGAATTTTAGATGCCGACTGTTAAAAACCCGTTAACCATTTAAAACGTGACACATGGCATAAAATATTGATTTTTTAATTTTTTTTTTTAAAAAATAAAAATTAATTTTAAAAAACCTGAAATTTATAAAATCATTCAAATTAGTCCCTAAACCCCCTAAATTTGAAATCTCCAAAACTTTACCGTTGCCGCCGCCGTCTCCGGCCCTACCCTTTCGATTGCTAGGCTCAACCAACCGTTTCCCCCCCGGTCGACGGAAACTGGCGAACTGTGTGCGAATCGAACGGTTCACGTTTGACGTGAAATAACCGTTCAATTCGCACACCGTTCACCAGTTTCTGGCGACGGGGGGTGAGGGGAAACGGTCGGCTGAACTCGACGACCGAAAAGGTAGGCCGGCGGCGGCAACGGTGAGGAATTGAGAATTTTGAATTTAGGGATTTTTAGGGATTTAGGGACTATTTTAGAAAATTTTAAATATTTAAGATTTTTTTGTAAAATTTTAAATTATTAAAAATATATATAATTTAAAGAAAATAAAAATGACACATGTCGAGTTTTAAATGGATAACTATTTTTTATAACTTTTTTAACAGTCAGACACCTAAAATTCTAACTTTGGAAACTTTGGGCACCTATTTTTACAAAAAAAAAATACTTTAGTCACCTAAAGTTCAAAAGAGGTATACTTTGGGCACCTATTTTTTCTTTAAGCCTTGCTGGTATGATATAAAATTTAATTTTAAATAATAAATACAAAAAAGTGAAAAATCAATTAATTATAAAAAATAAATGAGAATATAAATTATAGGCGGTGATTGACCATCATTAAGGTTAGTGTCACTGTGGATCAAAAGAAAAAAAAAAGGAAAAGCAAAAATAAACGATTAGATAGAGAGGGGGAAGAGCGGCTAAGTTCTAACTTATTTTTTCCTGTCATTATCTTTTGAGCAGAATAGTTTGTTGATTATTAATATTATTTTTAGTTTTATGTTTTGAGTAATATTTTTGCTCTCATTACATTTGGATCTAGTATTTTATATTATAAAATATACAATTTAATTACAAAAAAAATTAAAAATAATTATGTATATGGATCTTAAAAATATACAATAAATGTCAGATGGCTATAACTATAAAAGTATATTTGTTTTAAAATAATAAAAAATATTCAAAAATTAAAAAATATAAAATTACTAAGAAAATTGTATAATAATACGAAAACCTGAATTTTTTGTATAAAATTACATGGTAGCAGTAAATAAAACATGAAGCTTTTCATAAATAATTTTAAATAAATTTTAATGGGTTTAGTTTTAATGTAGATACTAATTACAAGTCTAACATTAAAAAATAATTGTAAATATCTTTCATTTATAAATTTATGTATTAGATTAATTAATGATTTTAAATGAAGTAGACTAGTGTTAACGAGTGTATACAAGCGATTTGAGAGAAGAAAAATAAATAAATTGACATTTTTTTAAAATATGAAGGAAAATTTATTAAATTATTTTGAATTATGACTAAATTGTTATAATATATAAGTTTTGATGATTAAAACTGTCATTATATTAAACATCGTTAGATGTTTGTTTGTATTTTAATGGAAGAGTGGTCCGATTGTAAATAAAATATTAATTGAATGACAAATTATAACTTTTAATAATTGGATGACTCAACTATAACTTTACTAATAATGAAGTAACCTCCCATGTTACCAAATAACTTTAAGGATAATGATCTACATCCCTCAAGCTATTTAACTTGTACTCTTTGTTCCGTTAATTTGGTGCAATAATTCTAACAATGATTAGATAAGTGTGAAAACCATCACAGGGACAATTAGTGTTTGACCACAAATATTTGAACAAATATATTCTAAAGGATTATAACTTTTTATCGAAGAACTAAAGTAAGGAAGCTTGTGAATTTTATTACACTTTTAAGAATAGCAGGCAAGGAGGTTCTTCTCTTTAACCTTTTTTCTCTCCCTTTCATTATAAATCCTAACATTCCTTTCTTTGGTTCGTCGGGTGACGCTGCTCTTGGCCCTTTGAGCAGTGGCCACCTTTTCTTTTTCGTTTTTCTTTCTCCCTCTCCTTCTTTCCTTTTCTCTTTTTCGCGATTCTCTTTTCCCTGCATCTATTTTTCTCTGACCATCTAATAGTCATTTGGCTGTGAAGTCTCATACCTCGGTGGGGCTCTGCTTGGGTCTTCAACAGTGTGGGTTGTTCTGGGTTCGCAGATGAGTGGTGGTTTGGGCCCCTTGTCCCCGGAGCTGTCGGGCTCTCTGGTCGTTGGTCTCGTCCTCAGCCTCCTTCTCCGAAGGATGGCTTGACCCTCGTTCCCATGTTTCGCCTCTTCTTCTGTCATAGCCATCCTCAGATCCTGAAGCGTTGACAAGTGTAGTTTTCTTGGCGCATCTCTCATCCTCCGTCTTCATCCTTTTGTGTTGTCAGAAGCGGATATATGATCCCAAGATCGAAAACTGGCTTGGAGTTCCTCTCCACCTCGTCGAACTTGGCTCTCCCCTCAAGTTTGGGTGTAGGATGTTGGTTTCGCTACTCTTTTCTTTTGTTTTGTGGATGTTCCCTTTGTTGTTTGTTTTGTGTTTTTCTTGTGTTTCCCCTGCTCGTCTTTGTTGGCTTGTGCCTTGTTGTTGTGATTCTCTTCCTCCCCCTTCTATCTATGTGTTGTTGTTCCTCTTTTCTTTTGATCTAAGGATGCTGGCTTTTGTTCAAAAGAAAAAAAGAAAAAAGAATCGCAGAAACATAGAACAAACCAATAGACTCTTTTTCATTAAATATAGATATTACATGGGATTCGAACCCATACAAAATGAGTTAATATGAGCATTCTTAGCCATTAGGCCAATTAGTGGATCTCACAAACCAATAGACTCTGAGGATGAGTTCCTAGACAATAGTTTCATTTTGGCTTAAGGGTGCTTTAAGCCCTTGAACTTTTGAAAAAAAATAATTAAGCCTCTAAAATTTTTTTTGCACTCAATTAAGCCCCCGTACCAATAAATTTAATCAATTGAGCATTTTGACCGATTTTAACCATCAATTTTGATGATTTTTCTTGAGATATTACTGTCATGTTACTCACTACAGTCCTGTCATGTGACATTTACAGATTTTTTTTTAAAAAAACTATTTTTATAATTTTTACAAGTTTTTTAGAACTTTTAAAGAATTTTTTAAATAAATAAAAAATTCTGGAAATGTCAAGTGATAATACTGTAACACGACTCGTTGCACCAACTGGTCTAAAAAAATGTTAGATTTAATAGTCAATGTTGGTTAAAGGGGTGAGTTGATGAAATTTTAGAGTATAAGAACTTAATTGGGTAAAAAAAAGTTTATGGGCTAAATTAATTTTTTTCCAGAAATTTAAGGACTTATTACCCCCTTAAGCCTTTCATTTTTTTTCACATGAACCTAGACAATAGTTTCAGCTACGAGAGGAAGTGTGATTGTTAGAATAAGAATATTTCGATGAAGAGTTCAAAGAGAATAGTCCAAAAATAGTAAATGGTTTAACTCGAACAAAAATTCTCTGCTCCTTTTCGGTGTCATTTTCTATGTCTTAACACTAAAAGATTAAACTCTAAAATCCCTAATAATAAATATACACATTATCTCCAATTTCTTAAACTCTAACATTAACCCTAAACTCCCCAAATAGTATGGGCACCCGCTCAGGGCCCACTGCCCACCCGAGGCCTACTATTTATATTTTTAATTATATATATAGTCTTTTAAATTTTAAATATTTATTAATGGAGTCCACCATCTCTAATTTAAAATTTTATTTAGTCTAAACATTAACGAGTCTTAGTGTCATAATTGAGATTTTAACGATAGTTTAGTTCTTTTTATAATATTTGTTATTAAGGGTTCATTTATTCAATACTTGTTATTATATGCTCAATTTTTTCTCAATATTTGTTATTAGGGGCCTACTCTTAAATTTTATTTTTTTAATATTTGTTATTAGGGTCCAATTTTTTTTCAATACTTGTTATTTGAGGCCAAATTTTTTTAAATACTTGTTATTAGAAGCTATTTTTTTTCTTATATTTGTTATTAGGACCTACTCTTAAAATTTAATTTTTTCAATATTTGTTATTTGGGGACTGCTTTTAAATTTTTTTTTCAATATTTTTATTAGGGGTCTAAATTGTTCAATACTTATTATTTGTGGTCCAATTGTTTTTAATATTTGTTATTTGAGGTTCAAAATTTTTCAATACTTGTCATTAGAGGCTCATTTTTTTCAAATATTTGTTATTAGGGGCATACTCTTAAAATTATTATTTTTCAATAACTGTAATTAAGGGCCTTGTAACACCTCAATCCCACGGATCCAAGATGCTACATTCGGGCTACCTCTAACTCGACCGTTCAAAAATTTTATTCGATATAAAACCCCAAGTTTAACTATAAATCAAAATCAATTAAACCATGGTAAAATGTTTCCATAAATAAGTTCAAATCTCAAAATAATGAGCTTCAATACAAGTTTAAAACACCGTATTTCAAAAGATGAAATTAAGAGTTTACAGATCCAAAAGATTTAAGGTTCTACGAATACATAGCCCAATACAAGAATTTAGGTACTGTACTATAATCTTCAAATCTATGCTAGGAATCCTTGACGGCGTGCTCCCTCGAACAAGCTACCTATCAACCTACGCACGAAAACAACAAATATGCACGCTGAGATAACAAAGCTCAGTGGTACATTTCTGCTATACACTATTTCATGCATTTCATAAATATGAGCAAGCATAAATTAACATTTAGGCAATGATATAAAGTAAGCAAAACTGTTATGCATATATCATAGCCTAGGATCACAAAGCATCGGGTCAATCACAAGGTACTCGGGATCACCTAGCATCGAGGAAAAATGTTACTGTATTCGAGATCACCTAGCATTGAATACTCACATTCACGATTATACCCGAGATCACCTAGCATTGGGAAACAACTCATAAAGGTACACCCAGGATCGCAATGCATCGGGTACACATTTCGGCCAAAAACTGCAGTACATGCTCATTACAATTTATCCAAACTATTAGGGGACCATTCAGGCCCTACTAGGACAATCAACGGAGCCCACATACAAAAACAACAAAAGTTGGGCAGTGGCTCCAGTGGGTACCGATATGTTCCACTGGGTATCGGTACTCGTGTCTGGGTACTGGTACTGGCTCTGGCTCGACCGTATCAGTACCAAAAGTGGCTGCTAAAATTTGCATAAAAGGCTCAGTATCGATATTGGACCGACCGTACCGGTACACGAGGACCCGTATTGATACCGCTTGAAGGCAGTACTGATACGCGAGCACCAAATCGCTTGGTTTAAGCTGGAATTCCATCTATATTAGTATGGGTTCGACCCGTACCGGTACAAGAACATAGAACTAGTTTTTCTAGTTCGGGTTTACTTCTACACAACCTTTAGACACTCATATTTGAACCCTAACTCACTTGGGAGTTTTTATGGTGATTTTTGTCACTCAAGAGCCCCTTGAAACAAGCACATAACACCAAAACATCACCAACTCATAATTCATAACTAAAACCCCATTACAACATGCTTTCTCTAACCCTTGCCCCAAATGTAATTTAGCCAAGCATCAATTTTTTAGGAAAGGTTAGAAATAAGATAGGTTAGAGATGTTTAGGAACAACTCTAAAAACCACCACTAGCAAGCACGCTCCTCACTTTCTCCCATTTTTTCTTGGTGTTGACAGCTTCCCCATCTCCTTAGCTAATCACAAGTGTAATAACAACATTGTTACACCTCTAGATGATTAGAAAGAAGTAAAAATGAATTACTAAACACAAATAATTAGCCTAACACTTCCCCAAACTCATCTTTCCTTCAAAATCCATTTTCCCCTCTTACCACCATTTCTCATGGTTTTTATCTCAAAATATAGAACCTCTCAAGCTCTTTTCAAATCTTACCTTTAAATTTTCGGATAAAGAACTATTGCAACAAAGCTTATATATTTGTTCTAGTAAACTTAAGAAAGAAGGAGAAGAATGGAGAATAGAGAGATGAGAAAAATGGCATTAAAGGAGATGATATAAGCAAGAAAGAGTTGTCCCATTGTCTTGTATTCCGCAACCAATTGGGGGATGGGTGGTCACCACCACTTTAAAATTGGTGAAAATTCCCTTTTACCCTCTTAAAAATCCTTTTATTACCCCATTCACCTCTCTATAAGGCCATAGACCAAGGCCAAGCTCATACTAGGCTTAATTGGGTCTCCCTACAACCCAAATTTGAAAGCTCAAGACTCGGGTCAACGCTAAACCCTTGACACAAAAACTTGGGTCATTACATGCCTACTTTTAAAATTCATTTTTTAATATTTTTTATTAGAGGGCAAATTTTTTCAATATTTGTTATTAGAGGCTCAATTTTCCCAGTATTTGTTATTAGAGGCTTATTCTTAAAATTCAAATTTTTAAATATTTTTTTACTATAATCATACCCCTAAAATTTATTATTTTTCAATATTTATTATTAGATACTTACTCTTAGAATTCAATTTTTCAATACTTATTATGAGGGGCCTAATTTTTCGGTTTGTCCCGAGCCTCCAAAATTTCAGGACCGACATTGAGTGTGAGAGCATGGGCACCAAAAAGAAGCAGATGATTTTTATTCTTTTAACCATTAATTATGACTAAAAGTTAGTTTAATATTTTGAAGCTATAGTTAGCCAAATTTGAAATTCCTTGAACCATTTATAGATTATTTTTAAGTAAGTCAAACTCACTTGGCTTGATTTTCTTAACCTACATTTACAATTTTTTATCCGATAAAACCCTATAAATACAAAACTCATTTCCTTTATTTTACACATTGAAACAAACCTAAAATTAGAACCTCTCCTCCCCACCATTATAAGATGTTGGACATTTTCGTATTATGAGGAATTTCTGGATTGAGTGACAATGATGACCCTTTGTGGTCGATTAGATTTAGAAGGGAGTGCTAATTGTTAGGATGATGAAGCAAGCCCGGGGAAAACAACTATAAACTTGTGAAATATTTTTACAACTTGCTTAGGTCTGTCACCTGAGTTAAAAGATTTAAAGGCTCTTTGTAATTTATTAAAATTAGACCTTCAGAGTCCATTTGATTCATTGAAAATAGATTTTTAAAACGTATACTCTATTTAAAATAAATCATTGCATTCATATGAAAGGACAATAAATTAAAATTTAATATCGAATTTTACAAATTTCATTATTAAACCAATGCATAATGAACTAGGTACCAGTTTTGGGCGTAGTGGGCGTGTTAAACCTTCTGTTAACTCCTCAAAAGTGCTGATTTTTATGCTTATTTCACAATGCTTTTGCTCGTCCTTGAGTATATATGTTTGCATTTAGTTGTTAAAATTATGCATTTGCATAAGGAGTTAGGAGTTATTCTTTTGCCAGTGTGAAGGGTTGTTTTTGCTGGTATTATTGCAGGTCAGAGGCAGACAGACATGGCAAAGCAGTGCATAAGCAAAAAGCAGGAAAAGAAGAAGAGAATTGCCGAGTCGCAGTTGGCACAATTGGACCAAAAATTGCCAAGCTCGGTTGGCAAAGGACTGAAGTCGAATGCTCGGTCAAAGTAGCTGTTGAACCAAGTACACGTCAGCCCTAAAATTCAAATGGAAGATAAGATGATAGAGCACCAATCCTGGTGCTTATCCATTTTTTCAAATTTTAAACCCAACCTAGGGTTTCCAAGCACGCCTATTTAAAGAGAGTTGATCGACGAGCAAAATGGGGAGAATCGAGAAGCCGCACCATGGTGAAAGAGGAAGCTATAGGTGACGTGGTTCGACCATCTTAGACTGAGAGCTCTGGAGCATTTGAAGGGCTGCATCAATGAAGCTCCTTCTCTGCCCATTCTCTTAGTTTAATTTTCATTTGAATGATGATGTTGAGATACGGTGATATTTTGTGGATGGATCCCCCAACCATGAACTAAGCTTTTACAGTTGGTTAGGAATGTTTGCGATTAACGCTCAGTTTATGTTTGGTTTTTAATAATTTAAATGCCTTGGCATTATTTTCTATCTGCTAGCACTTTATTTTTTAAATTCTTTACCATACGACAGTTGAAAATGTATGCTTATTATTCCTTAATATCTCAATAGACTTAGGGGGTAACGATCAGTTGCCAGGTACTAAGGAGAGAAGCTTCGACGGAAGATATTCAAGTAGATGAAACTTACACCTGAACTGAATCTACCTCTTAGGAGTATAGATTGAAACTTAATCAAGTTAATTAATAAAAAGCTTCACTATAGACATATAGGGGTTTTATCATGATTAACTTAGGATATTGCCATCGACAGAGGCAATACTATTTTTAAATTTGCTCGGTAATAAATCCAAGGCAGGACATTATTATAAGCTAGCATAGTTAGCGTGAAATCCAGACATCTTTCACCAAAGCTCATCATTCATTTGAATACTTTTTTGTTTGGCAAACTGGTCCCGTTTTTATTACTTTGTTTTAGCTATCTTTTAAATTTAAAATGCAAAACATTTTCAAACACTTTTGTTCCCCTCTAACAAGTAAATATTGAGCTATTAAGTTACTGGTCAATCCATGTGGATTCGATACTCAGCTTACTGTTGTATTACTTGTTGATCGTGTATACTTGCACGCAAAAGACCTATAATTGGCATTATTATAATGGCATATTTACACTAAACTATCAATCTTTTGCCAAGAGTTAGCACAGCCAACAAGTTTTTGGCACCGTTGCTGGGGATTGTGACAGAATTTATTGTTTTTACTTGTTTTTATTTTTATTTTATTTGTTTGTTTTGTTTGGTGCATGGCCAGGAGCCGCCCTGTGGTGGAAGATTGGCCATACGACCTAGAAATTGAAAGAACCCTATAAAGGTTAAAGAGAAAAGCTCGAGAGATGGCTCAACAAAACAATGGTGTCTCACACAACTAGGAGAATCCACCAATACACAATGAGATACCAGCCGCTCCTGCTGCCCCAGCTATTGATGTGAAGGAAGATAGACCTATTAGCGAACACTTAGCACCAAATATAGACAATTTAATGCCAGTATTGATAGGTCTTGAGGTAAATACACATAATTTTAAACTTAAACCGGTGATGATATAGACGCTTCTGAACGTAGGACAATTTGATAGAGCATCTACTAGAGACCCGAGGCAACACTTGAAGCAATTCATAGAAGTTTGCCAACTATTTCAACAGCCTGGTGTATCGAAAGATACAATAAAGTTGAAGTTATTCATATTTTCCCTGAGAGATAAAGCAAAAATGTGGCTAAGTTCTTTGCCACCTGGTTCTGTGACCTCATGGGAAGATCTAGGCCAAAAAAATTTGTTGCGATTCCAGCCACCTAAACTTAATGCCAAGCTAAGAAGTGATATCATTACATTTAGGCAAGCTGATGATGAGACTTTATATGATGCTTGAGAGAGATTCAAAGACCTGTTAAGGAGGTGTCCCATTGCATGGATTCCCAAATTGAACCAGATGGAGACCATCTACAATGGACTCAATGTTCATGCCAGAACTGTTGTTGACGTTTTGGCAAATTAAGAACTGCCAGACTAGGAACCGAAACAAGAACTACTGGAAAATTAAGAACTGCTGGAAAATTAGAGCTTGATGCACTAACATCTATCAATGCTTAAATTTCCAATCTTACTAGCATTGTGAAAATATTGCAAAAGAGTAATGAAGAAGTCAAGGCATTAAACCCATTCTACACGATATGTGGAGATGATCATCATATAGAAGATTGCCCAGCTAACCTTGTGTCGGTAAATTTTGTTGGCAATTTTAATCGTAATTATAATCCAAATCCCAATACTTATAATACAGGTTAGAAGCAGCACCCAAACCTATCTTGGGGTAACAAGGAGGTAACTAGTTTATTGCAAAGCGTCAGAATAACAATGCGCAACAAGGATTGAATCAGAATGCAATGCCACAAAGAGCATAAAATAATTTTCATGTAGTACAAAGGAAGAACCAGGGGACTATGGTAGAGTACATGGAGAGGAATGATGTAATTGTCCAGAGTTTGGCAGTATCTATGTGAAACTTAGAGGTTCAGATCGGACAAATCGCCAATGAACTCAGTAATAGACCATAGGGAACTTTGCCAAGCGATACAGAAGATGTTCGACAAAAAGGAAATGAACAATACAAAGTAGTTACTCTTCGGAATGGTAAGCAATGCGATGCTGAGGCATCTGTCAAGCAGCCAATTAATTGCCAAGAGGAAAAGAAGGTACCAGTAGATGAGACAAAAAAGTAGAGAAGAAAGAAGCACAAGCAGGACCAGCATTCGCTTATCCACCTCCACCTTTTCCACAAAGACTCCAGAAGCACAAACAAGACCAATAGTTTAAGCTCTTCTTGGAAGTTCTTAAACAATTACATATCAATATACCATTAGTGGAAGCCCTTGAGCAAATGCCCAACTATGTCAAATTTATGAAGGACATTCTGGCCAAAAAGAGGAAATTGGCTGATTTCGAGACTGTATCTCTTATTGAAGGATGCAGTGCAACGATACTCAATCGATTACCACTTAAGTTGAAAGATCTAGGAAGTTTCACTATTCCCTCTACCATTGGCAATAGATTTATGGGTAAGGCACTGTGTGACCTGGGAGCCAGCATCAACTTGATGCCAATGTCTGTTTTTAGAAAGCTCAGCATTGAAGAAAGGCCTAACACGATATCACTTTAGCTAGCAGACCAATTTTTTTCATACCCTAAAGGTAAGATTGGGGATGTTCTAGTGAAGGTAGACAAATTTATATTTCTAGCTAATTTTATCATTTTAGATTGTGAGGCAGATATTAATGTCCCAATTTATTGGGTAGATCATTCCTTACCACAGGTAGAGCTTTAATTGATGTTCATAAAGGTAAACTTACTATGTGCATGAATGACCAACATGTTACATTTAATGTGTTTCAAGCTCTTAAATGCGCAGAGTACATTTTCAATGTAGATGTGGCATAGTTTTGCCAAAACCTAGATGATAATGCCAGATAACTGGATGATAAAGTTGAGACAAGTGAAGACACTAAAGAACCAACCTTGGAAAATGAAGACATGAGTTACTTTAGACAGCCAGAGCTAATGGAGTTGGTTGGTAGAGAAATCAAAGCATCTAAACCATCCACTGAGGAGCCACCAGAATTGGAACCGAAACCTTTGCCAGACCATCTCAAATATGCTTACTTAGGTAAAAACTCAACTTTGCCAGTAATCATTGTCGCTGATCTAACTAATGATCAAGGGGAGAGATTGCTAAAAGTTTTAAGCAATTATAAGTAAGCTTTGGGATGAACCTTGGCTGATATCCGAGGAATAAGCCCAACTATTTACATGCACAAAATCATTTTGGATGATTATTATGGCAAAACAATTGAGGCCCAACTAAAAAAAGTTATCAAGTGGCTTGATGCCAGGATAATTTATCCTATTTCTGATAGCTTGTGGGTCATCCTGGTGCAATGTGTACCAAAGAAGGGTGGAATGATTGTGGTTTAGAATAGTAAAGATGAGTTGATCCCCTCCAAAACTGTCACATGATAGAGAGTGTGCATAGATTACATGAAGCTAAATAATGCCACCAGAAAAGACCACTTTCCATTGCCCTTCATCGATCATATGCTGGACAGATTGACAGGTAAAGCATTTTGTTGCTTTTTAGACGGCTACTCAAGTTATAATTAGATTGCCACCGCTCTAAAAGATCGGGAGAAAACCACATTCACTTGTCCATATGGGACATTCACTTTTAGAATAATGCCCTTTGGGTTGTGTCATACTTTAGCAACATTTCAACGTTGCATGATAGCAATTTTCTCAGACATGATCAGAAATAATCTAAAAGTTTTTATGGATGACTTCTTGATGTTTGCCAAAACATTCGAGGAATGCCTTCAGAGTTTAGAGCTTGTTTTGCGGAGATGTATTAATATTAACCTGGTCTTAAATAGGGGAAAATACCACTTCATGGTGAAGAAGGGCATAGTTCTCGATCATAAGGTAACCAAGAGAGGCCTGGAAGTAGACAAGGCAAAAGTGGAGGTAATCAAACAATTGCCACCTCCTACAAGTGTTAAAGGTATTAGAAGTTTTTCGGGACATGGAGGTTTTTATTGCCATTTCATTAAAGATTTTTCAGAATTTTTTAAACCTCTATGCTTGCTTTTAGAACAAAATACCGCTTTTACATTTGATGATTCTTGTTTAAAAGTATTTCAGGAACTTAAAGACAAGTTTATTAATGCCCCTAAAGTCGTGACACTAGATTGGATTGAGCCCTTCGAGCTCATGTGCGATGCCAGATACTATGTTATTAGAGTTGTGTTGGGACAGAGGCGTGGCAAAAATTTCCATACCATCTATTATGCCAGTACAGACACACCACCTGAATCAAAAGAAGGAGTCTAATTCCAAGCCAGTGCAACACCTGTTGCATTTGCATCATCTGCTGCCACTGACATCCCCGCTGCTTCCGAGCCACTGAGGATAGTTGAAGAGGTTATCCATGACATTGGAGCTTCCATGGCCGTATCAAAGCCCAGCCTCAAACTAAAGAAGCACATGGCTCCCAATAGAGGAAGCTTTGTCAAGAGAAAGATCTGCATTTCCCAGCCAAAACCCTCTAGAGGGAAGTCATCTTCCCCTTAGCTCGTTCATTTCATTTTATTCACATATTCATGCATTTTTATGTTTCATTTGTATATATGTGTTGTTTTCATGTATTGAGGACAATGCACGCCTTTGGTTTGGGTGTGTGTTGCCTCACATTTATTGCCATGACATTCATGCATGTTTATATTTCAGTTTCCATTTTGTTTGCATTAGTTTACCATGTAGGAAGCATGCATACCAAACCACTAAATTTTTTTAGTTTTCTTTGCCTCGGTCAATTTTTGTACTAATAATTTTGCCAACACTGCTAGTTTAGTAGAATTGTTCTAGACTCATATGTCCGATGAAAAAATTGAATCTTAGAAACTGTATGCCAGCAGGTTAGTAATGCTAGGTAGCCTGAAAATTGAACTCTAGTTTAGGGAACTTTAGTTTCACTTTACACATAGTATGCATCTAGTTTCCAAAATAAACTTAGGTTCTCTTAAAATTGAACTCGGAATAAAAAAGTGAAAAGAAAGAAAATGTCAGGGTATAAAGAAAGAATAAGGAAACAATGTTTTGCCAAAAGCTAAAATATTTTAGAACACTCTTATGCCTTAGAGACAATAAGTAACTTGGGTCTTCGTGGTTTTCTCCCTCTTAGTTCTCAAGCTAAAAAAACTTTAGGGTATGAGTGTAATGGGTTAGCTTAGTGATGTAATCTAGATTAATGTGGGTATTCGTGGTTTGCTCCCTCTTATGTCTCACGCCAAATAGTACATGACGCGACCCTAATTAAATCTAGCTAAAAACATCCTATGCAAATAAAATAAATATATATATATATAATAATTCTGAGTTTGGTAGTAAAGATAAATAAGAGAGTTAAGTAAATTTGATGCATATTGCCTACTTCATGCACACTTCATGACCTTAGGCTAGAATTATACTGTTGCGCTAGAATTGTTGATCTGTTTGGCATTTATATACTTGATACCCGATGACAGACCTAGGATCATATTTTTCTGGCTAGCAGGTGTTGGAAATCATTACAATTTTGCCGATGTACTCTCTCATTTTCTTGTTTTTAATAGGTTAGTTGCATTACTTGAGGACAAGCAATGAGCTAGGTTTGGGGGAGTGTTAACTCCTCAAAAGTATTGATTTTTATCCTTATTTCACAATGCTTTTGCTCGTCCTTGAGTATATATATTTGCATTTAGTTGTTAAAATCATGCATTTGCATAAGGAGTTATGAGTTATTCTTTTGCCAGTGTGAAGGGTTGTTTTTGCTGGTATTGATACAGGTCAGAGCAGTGCAAGAGCAGAAAGTAGGAAAAGAAGAAGAGAATTGTCGAGTCGTAGTTGACACAGTTGGACCAAAAATTGCAAAGCTTGGTTGGAAAAGGATTGAATTCCAATGCTCGGTCAAAGTAGCTGTTGAACCAAGTACTCGTCAGCCCTAAAATTCAAAAGGAAGATAAGATGATAGTGAGCCTATCCTAATGCTTATCCAATTTTTCAAATTTCAGACCCAACCTAGGGTTTCCACGTACGCCTATTTAAAGAGAGTTGATCGATGAGCAAAAGGGGGAGAATCGAGAGGCTGAACTGTGGTGAAAGAGGAAGCTAGAGGCGACGTAGTTTCTACCATCTTAGACCGAGAGATTTAGAGCATTTGAAAGGCTATATCGATGGACCTCCTTCTCTGCCCATTCTTTTAGTTTAATTTTCATTTGAATGATGATGTTGAGATACAATGATATTTGTAGATGGATCCCCCAACCATGAACTAAGATTTTACATTTAGTTGGGGATGTTTGCGATTAACACTCAGTTTATATTTGGTTTTTAATAATTTAAATGCATTGGCATTATTGTCTATCTGCTAGCACTTCATTTTCTTAAATTCTTTACCATACGATAGTTGGCATTGTATGCTTATTATTTCTTAATATCTTAACAGACTTAGGGGGTAACGATCTGTTGCAAGGTACTAAGGAGAGAAGCTTCGACAAAAGATATTCAAGTAGATAAAACTGTCACCTAAAGTGAATATACCCCTTAGGAGTATAGATTGAAACTTAATCAAGTTGATTAATGAAAAGCTTCACCATAGACATATAAGGGTTTTATCGTGATTAACTTAGGGTATTGCTATCGACAAAGGCAATACTATTTTTAAATATGCTCGGCAATAAATCCAAGGCAGGGCATTATTATAAGCTGGCATATTTAACGTGAAATCTATGCATCCCTTGCCAACGCTCATCATTCATTTGAATACTTTTTTCATTTGCCAAACTGTTCTCGTTTTTATTACTTTGTTTTAGCTATCATTTAAATTTAAAATCCAAAACATTAACACTTTTGTTCTTCTCTAACAAGTAAATATTGTGCAATTAATTTCTTGGTCAATCCATGTGGATTCGATACTCAGCTCACTGTTGTATTACTTGCTGGCCGTGTATACTTGCACGCAAAAGACATATACTTGGCATTATTATACTAGCATATTTACACTGAATTATCAATCTTTTGCCAAGTGTTAGCACAGTCGACACCTTCCTCACACTTAACCAGCAACCCAAATTAGATTTTCACTGATTATATTTTTAGGTGTCCGATCTACCTAATCCAGATATCGGTGGAAACTCTGTTTTATTTTAAAAAGGTTCTAATTTTTTATAAAATATTAAACATATCATGTTTTTCAAGACAACCCTTAAACTCAAGAAAACGTCGAGCTTAATAATTGTTTCGGCATATCACAATGGAAAAACTTCTTTTTCTTAGTGTTATGCAAGACACAAGTTATAGTCAGGTATGTATTCATGTTGTAGGTGGGAAAGGCAATGGTATCCAGCTTTGATGGTATAATTGTATTTTTTTTAAGTCATTGATAGTTTTAAAACCATTGAAATTAAGTATTTATTCATCTTATCTTTTTCTAGTTTAATTATTTTTTAGGACCGTATCAGTTTTAAAATTAATTAAATTAACTCAACCTATAATTTTTCTGGTTTAATTATTTTTTAATACCTTTTAATTTTAAAATTAGTGAAATTGAGCCCAACTCCCTCAATTGTCATGGTTTAATTACTTTTAGGATCGTGTTTATTTTAAAGTTAAATAACTTGTCCTCTTCATAGTTCAATCTTGAATTCTATGTGTGAGTAAGACTCAACTTGACTCGAAAAAAAATTATTTTTTATTATTCGAGTCAACTTGAATTAATGAGTCTATTTTCAAGCTTGATCCGAGTTCACATTTTTTTTCAACTTGAAAAATATGAATTTTATTCTTCTATGATTTAATTCCCAATTTCTTTATTTTTTCAATTCCTCCATTTTAAGTTTATTGCGACCAAATTGAACTACATACTCCTAAACCACTATATAATACCTATGTAGCTTCAATTCCTCCTTTTGAAAACAAATTTCCTCCTTTTCAACTTAGCCCCTCAACTTTGTATAATTTCCCTTATTTCTTCAATTTCTCATTCATTTTAAGTCCATTTTTTATTAAATTTGAACCACATGCTCCACTACCACTATAAAATATCTATTTAACTTTGTTGTACCTCTGGCAAGCGCCTCTGAAAATCCTGACCCATCTCCTTTGTAACGACCTAAATTTTAGATTCAACGAGTTAGCATTGACCCAGAGCTTGGGCCTTAGGTTGGAGGTGGGTAATACCTAAATGGGCCTTGGATTTTGGGTTTTTGGGCTTGAATTAAACCTTGTTTGGCATTGTGGGGAAGATGAAATACTTGAATGATGATTTTCCCTTTTAGTGGCAGCACATTTCCACGTCTCCTTAAGACTAAAAGATGTCCATTTACATCATCTTCATTTACTCTTTATCTTCTTTACAAGCTCTTCATCCCTTGTAAGAACATTAAGAAAGATTCAAGGTAAAGGTCCCAACTTTTTTCTCAATCATGACATCCAAGATTTGAGTTTTGAGTATGTTAATATCCTCATCATGATCTACATTTTGAGGTAAAGATCCTTGAAAATGGAGGAAGATGGAAAAATTGGGTTTCTGAAGGGGTTTTAATTAGAGAGTAATCTAAGATTGATTTTATGTTCTAAATTTGTTTAAATCTCATTTCTAATCTTTAGAGAGAGTGTAACAGCTCTTTTTTTACATTTGTTGGTTAGCAAAAGAATTTGGTGAAGCATCCCACACCAAAGACCAAGGGAAGAAGTGAGGAGGACCTTGTTGGTGAAAGGATTCCAGGATTTTGAGAAAGGTTTGTACATCTCTGACGCCAACATGATTCATTCTTTTCATGATTGTGATTGTCTTGCATTGGTTAAACTTTTAGGGTGCTAAGAGCTTGGATATGTTGTTAATGTTGAAATCTGAATTTTGAGTTTAAATCGTGTAAAAATGGTAAGAAACCACTTAAACTACTTTCCAAATTTTGAAGTTTTGATTTGGGGTCTAACCATGAGAGTTTGAGGGTGTTGGGAATGATTGACGAGCTCCAGAATTCGAATTCTGGGCTCGTGTACTAATACAGGATGAACAAATATCGATACCTCTTGCTTGAAGTGGTTAACTCAAGCAAAATTTGAAAGGTGTATCGGTACGGGTACAGGTCGTATAGATACCTCTTGTCTTACCCAAATTCCAATAGCTAAAACGAGTACTGGTATGCTTGGGGCATATCAGTATCGTTGGGGTATCGGTACACAGCCCTTGTGTATTGGTACGGGGTGTTGGTAAACCCCTTTCTGTGTATGAGCCAAGTATCGGTACACATAGGGTGGGTATCAAACCTAGAGAGGCATATCGATACTCTAGAGTGGATATCGGTACCCACTGGGCAATCTGCCCAAAAATGTCACTTTTTGCCCGAAAGGCTAAAAAATTATATCGTTCGATCCAGTAAACCCCTAATGGCCTAAAATAAGTTGTAAAACTGAGAAATTGAGAAATATCCTTATATTCAAGCATAAAACTTAAGAACTTGGCAAAAGTCTTGTGTAACTTATATGTTGATAGCAACTATAGGATAATATGGTGATGTGATATTGTTGGGTGCCATGTGTGCACTTGGTAGATGGATCTAGATACCTAAAAGTAAACACTCGATGGATATGTGTTTCTGAGTGCTAAACGTATGTTATTCGATGACTATGTGTTTCCAAATAATGGATTTTTGCTACTTGATGGCTATGTGTTTCCAAGTAAGAGATGAACCTTAATCGCTGGCTATGTGTTTTCGAGTGTGTTATCCTCTACTCGATGGCTATGTGCTTTCGAGTAGATGAACCTTGTTACTACCCGATGGCTATATGTTTCTAGGTATATAGCTAGTGAAAAGACCCAAGTTTGAGGTGGTTCCAAGTTTGACTACCACTATGTTGATACTTGTCAATTCCTTAACTATCATGCCTTATACCCCATGCTTACCCTTACATGCTTAATTTTTATGAACATCATGAATTATTGTAGAGTAGACATGTCCCACTGAGCTTCTTAGCTCAGCGTGTAGTTGTGTTTCTTTTCGTGCGTAGGTTGACATGTCACTCTCTTAGAATGATCACCCGACGAGGATTTTCCAACACCGAATCAACTCGAGTACAATATCTTGATTTTATATGTAGGGCTATGTATCTATAGGACCTTATTGTAGTTGGTCTATAACTCCATTTCTATCTTATTTTGTTATACGGTGTATAATTTATATGAAGCTCTATTTATATTTTGGATTTGAAACTATTATGAAGCTTTGCTTAAGTATCTTGTTTTAAATGGTGTTTTTGGCTAAATTTGGGATTTAAAACCAAACAAAATTTTATGGGCCAGGTTAGAGGTAACCTGAATGTAACATCTTGGATCTGGTGGGAACGGGGTGTTATATTTAGTGGTATCAGAGTCTAGGTTTAGCCGGTTCTATAAAATCCCTAGTGTATTTGTAAGTCGTCATAAGGTGTCTAGTGGATACAATCCCTTAAAGTTAAGATTGTATTCTTCCAAGTCTGGAAATCCGATGTGCTTCCTATGTTTTCTTTTGATTTTAGAATTTGCTATGCCAGGAGGTGCGAATTGTGGTAACAATGCTCGTGAAGAGAGTCATGCACCTCTCGAGGATGACTATTAGGACGAGCATGTCCCAAATATAGAAAAGGAGGACATTAGAGAAAATGATGCAACCTACTTTCAGAATTTGAATGGCTTTCTCCTCCACTTTGTTAGGGCTTTACCTAGGCCATCTGATACACCTCGAGAGACCCCTGTTAAGGGGATCCGCCATAATAGGGTCAAAGTTTTCTGTGACATGGGTGATTGCAATCTACTTGATTGCAATACCTCCCTTCTAAAGGGAATGCTAGAGAGTGGTGGGAGATGGTGGAAATGGGATTACACCTTGCACTACCCACTTATGAGTGCTTCGTGAAGGAGTTTAAGAAAAAGTATGTCAGTTGGGCTCAGATGGATGTGTTGAGGGATCAGTTCTCTCACTTGGTGCAAGAAAATTGTATAGTGTTTGAATATGAACAAGAATTCATGCAGCTGAGTAGGTTTGCTCATGAGCTAGTTGCAATCGAGGAATTGAGGTGTAAGAGGTTCTGTCAGGGTCTAAAACCTGAGCTATAGATGTATGTGACCTCAGACCCACACAAGAAGTTTGCAGAGTTAGCCAATAGTACCAGATTCTTTGAGTAGGTTGAGAGTTTGATTCAGGGACATGCTGGAGGGTCCCAAGGTCAGTTTAAAACCTATGAGACTGAGGGTTCATCTCAGAATTCAGGCAAGAAATCTAGAGATTCTTGAGATTTCAGGACGAACAACAGAAACAATTCTCAGAGGTCAAATTAGAGGTTTAGTTTAGGTTACCACGAAGGATATTTGATTTCCTCGTCTATGATCAGTAGAGAAGGTTCATTTGGATCATCAGTCTACTATTTGTGCGATCGGTGCAGACAATACCACTCAGGGGAGTTCTTTACGCTTTTTAAGACTTGTTCCGGATGTGAATCCCTAGATCACTTTATTAGGGATTATCCTCAGGCTAGTTATGGTGCCCTAGCCTAGTCTCAAAGGTCTCAGTAGTCAAGACAGAGGGGTTGAGGTTTTGATAGAGAAAAATCAAGATCTATGTCAAGAAAAAAAGAGTAGAGCCACTGAGAGGTTTACTGCTAAGACTCCAGCGAATCAATATGTGATGAAGGCTAATGAGGACTACGAGGCTACAGATGTGATATCAGGTACCTTTACCCTATTCTCTTATCTTATTGTTGCGTTAGTGGACTCTGGATCCACCCATTCATACATTCGTAGTTAGCTTTACCAGGGGTAAGAAATTATAGCTGAAAGTCTAGAGGTTGAAGTTTGTGTGTCTAGTCTCATGGGGTTTGATGTCTTGGTAGACAAGGTATACCAACGGTGTCCAATTAAGATTTAAGAATATGTGTTCTAGTGGAAAAAGGTTGCTTGTTCAAGGTGAAATGAATCATTATCCTACTCATGACTTAGAGTTGGTAGCAGTTATCTTAGCCTTAAAGATTTAGAGGCATTACTTGTATGGTGAGAAGTGTTATATCTACACCGATCACAAAAGCTTGAAGTATCTACTTACGCAAAAAGGGTTAAATTTGAGACAACACCATGGGTTGAGCTACTCAAGGATTATGACTGCGTAATTGAGTATCACCCGTGAAAGGCTAACGTGGTTATTGACGTTGAGACGCAAATCTATGTCAGATTTGAACGCCATGTTTGCCCATTTGAGGATGACTGATGATGGGGGCCTTCTGGCCGAGCTTCATGTGGAACCAACCTTAATACAAGAGATTATGAAAATGTAAGCATTAGACGAAGATCTAGTGGCCAAGATTGAAATGGTGCAGCGTGGTGAGACGGCCAAGTTTGGGGTACAAAATAGAATCTTATACTTTCATGATCGATTATGTATACCGGCCATTGATGAGTTAAGGGACATGATTCTTAGAGAAGCTTACAGTAGTCCTTTTTTTGCACCCAGACAGCAATAAGATGTACCAAGATTTACAACCTTTCTATTGATGGCTAAGGATGAAAAAGGACGTCTCGGAGTATGTGACTAAATACTTGGCTTGTCAACAAGTCAAGGCTAAACACCAAGTTCCTATAGGAATGCTACAATAGAATCAGATTCCACAATGGAAGTGAGACTAAGTGACAATGGATTTTGTGATCGGTTTACCTTTGGCAAAAAGAAAACATAATGCAATTTGGGTAATTGTGGACACATTGACCAAAGCTGCCCACTTCTTGCTAGTGCGAATAGATTACTCCTTGGAAAAGTTGGCCAAGTTGTACATTAGGGAGATTGTGAGACTTTATGGGGTACCGTCATCGATTATCTCTGATAGAGACTCGAGGTTTATTTCTAGGTTTTGGAAGAAGTTGCACGAGGAGTTGGGCACCAAATTGCATTTTTGTATAGCTTTTTACCCTCAGACCGATGGTCAGTCTGAAAGTGTTATACATATTTTTGAGGATATGCTCCAATGTTGCATCACTAATTTTGAGGGTGGTTGGGAGGAGCACATTTCGTTAGTTGAGTTTGCTTGCAACAACAGCTTCCAGTCGAGCATCTAGATAGCTCCCTTTTAGGCGTTGTATGGGCGTAAGTGTAAAACTCTTTTATGTTGGACCGGTTGAATGAAAGGCGGATAATGGGTTTAGAATTGATCAGAAAGACCGAAGAGAAAGTTTAGATAATCAAAATCAATGATAGATTACAAACTGTTTTCGATCGACAAAAGGCTTATACGATTTTGCATCGTAAATATATTGAGTATGAGGTTGGTGACAATGTGTTTCTTAAGGTGTCACCATAGAAAAAAGGTTTTTCATTTTAGACACAAAGTGAAGTTGAGTTTGAGGTTCATTGAACCTTATGAGATTATTGAGAGAATAGGACCGGTGGCTTATCACATGGCCCTACCACCAGAGTTGGAGCTGATCCATAATGTGTTTCATGTTTCGATGCTTCGATGATACGGTTCTAACCCTTTCTATGTCATACTCTCGAGGAGATCGAGATGAGTGATGATTTATCCTATGGGGAAGAACCGATCAAAATCTTTGATGTAGGAGTCAAAGAGCTATGCAACAAGAGTATACCGTTGGTTAAGATGCTTTGGAGAAACCATGGAGTTGAGGAAGCTATTTGGGAAACCAGGGACAACATGGAGTTGATATACTTGCATCTCTTTCGATCAGGTAAATTTCGAGGATGAAATTTCTCTAATAAGGGGAAAGTTGTAATAATCGAATTTTTGATTCAACGAGTTAGCATTGACCCGGAGCTTGGGCCTTAGGTTGGAGGTGGGTAATATCTGAATGGGCCTTGGATTTTAGGTTTTTGGGCTTCAATTAAAACCTTGTTTGGCATTATGAGGAATATGAGGGACTTGAATGATAATTTTCCCTTATAGTGGCAGCGCATTTCCTTGTCTCCTTGAGACCAAAATCTATCCACATACATCATCTTCATTTACTCTTCATCTTCTTTACAAGCTCCCTTTCCCTTGTAAAAACATCAAGAAAGATTCAAGGTAAAGGTTCCAACTTGTTTTTCAATCATGACATCCAAGATTTGAGTTTTGAGTATGTTAATCTCCTCATCACGATCTATGTTTTGAGGTAAAGATCCTTAAAAATGGAGAAAGATGGAAAATGGGTTTTTGAAGGGGTTTAGTTGGAGAGTAACCTAGGACAAATTTGATGATCTAAATTCGTTTAAATCTCATTTCTAATCTTTAGAGAGAGTGTAACAGCTCGTTTTTACAGTTGTTGATTAGTGAAAGAAGTTGGTGAAGCATCACACACCAAGGACCAAGGAAAGAAGTGAAGAGGACCTTGTTGGTGAAAGGATTCTGGATTTTGAGTAAGGTTTGTACATCTCTGACTCTAACATTATTCATTCTTTTCATAATTGAGATTGTCTTGCATTGGTTAAATTTTTAGGGTGCTAAGAACTTGGATATGTTGTTAATGGTGAAATCCGAATTTGGTGTTTAAATGGTGTAAAAATGGTAAGAAACCACTTAAACTACCTTCCATAATTTGTAGGTTCGATTTGGGGTCTTACCATGAGAGTTTGGGGGGTTTGGGAATGGTTGACGAGCTCTAGATTTGAATTATGGGCTTGTGTACCGATACAAGATGAACCGGTATCGGTACCCCTTGCTTAGAGTGGCTAACTCAAGAAAAATTTGAAGGCTGTATCAATATGGGCATATTTCATACTGATACCCCCTGTCTTATCCAAATTCTAGTAGCTAAAATAAGTACCGATATGCTTTGGGGCATATCTTTACCGTTAGAGTATCGGTACACGGCCACCATGTATCAGTACAAGGTGTTGGTAAACCTCTTCTGTGTATGAGACAGGTATCAGTGCCCATAGGGTGGGTATCGATACCCTCGAGTGGGTATCGGTACCCACTGGGCAATCTGCCAAAAATGTCAAATTTTGCTCAAAAGGCTAAAACATTATATCGATCGATCCAGTAGACCCCTAAATGAGTTGTAAAACTGAGAATCTAAGAAATCTCCTTCTATTTGAGCACAAAACTTAAGAACTTGGTAAAAGTCTTGTGTGACTTGTATGTTGATAGCAACCATAGGATAGTATGGTTATGCGATATTGTTGGGTGCCATGTGAGCACTTGGTAGATGGATCCAGATACCTAAAAGAAAACACTTGATGGCTATGTGTTTCCAAGTGCTAAAAGTTTGTTATTCGATGGCTATGTGTTTTCAAATACGAGATTTTTGCTACTTGATGGCTATGTGTTTCCAAGTAGGCGATCAATCTTACTCGATGGCTATGTGTTTTCGAGTGTGTGTTGTCCTCTACTCGATGGCTATGTGTTTTCAAGTAGATGGCCCTTGTTACTACCCGATGGCTATGTGTTTCCGGGTATGTAGCTAGTGAAAAGACCTGAGTTTGAGGTGGTTCTATGTTTGACTACCACTATGTTCATACTTGTCAATTCCTTCACTATCATGCCTTATACTCTATGTTTACCCTTGCATGCTTACTTTTATGAACATCATGAATTATTTTAGAGTAGATTTGTACCACTGAGCTTCGTTAGCTCAGCATGCAGATGTGTTGTTTTTTCATGCATAGGTTGATAGGTCACTCTCTTGGAAAGAGCACCCGATGAGGATTTCCTAGCACCGAATCAACTCAAGTACAACAATTTGATTTTAGTTGTAGGGATATGTATCTATAGGACCTTTATGTAGTTGGTCTATAACTTTATTTCTATCTTATTTTGATATACGGTGTATAATTTGTACGAAGCTCCATTTATATTTTGGATTTGAAACTATTATGAACCTTTGCTTAAGTATCTTGTTTTAAATGTTATTTTTGACTAAACTTAGGATTTAAAACCAAACAAAATTTTATCGGTCGGGTTAGAGGTAACCCGAATATAGTGTCTTGAATCTGATGTGATCGGGGTGTTACATCCTTACTACGCCCCTGTATCACAGTGCTTGGAGTCTCTTCCTCGGACAATTCTACACCTCTGGACGCATCAGCTCCGAAGACCACTACGCTAAGACATGATAGCAATCAAGTTCGATTGAGCTCGCAGCCTGACAGCCCAGCTACCATATGTCAGCCCATCAATAGTCGTTACTTGGCCTGGCATAGTTTAGTTAAACATCATTCTATCTACAACAACAAGAGGTTATAAATAGCCCCAAGACTGAAGACCAAGGGGGCGACTCTTCTACATTGACCACCTTCTCTTTCCTTTCTAATTTGACTTCGATCGCTCTCTCTACATTGTTTGCAATTCTCAACCCTATGTCAACCAGGGGTGAACCACCCGATTCTATAGTCAACCATCATGCACCGTAGTTCTTCGCCCATCCCACGATGGGTGAACCATTAGAACTTGTCCCAAACATTTCTTCAACCGTCGTCTTTACCTCATTGTGTAGTGTTAACCAAAATCGGCATCAACAATTGGTTCGGTAAGCGTGAAAATCCTCTCTACCAAGAGAATTAGTCATGAGGGCCTCCATATTTCTTACAACCCCTCATCTTCCCCGATGACATTCTTGCTACCGTCGGCCTCTACTAGTAGTAGTGTCTATAATGATAAGGAAGGAAACAACGACGAAAATGGGCCAATAATATCTCACAACCAAAATCTAAGGTGCCAGTATGGGATCGACAGAAATAAAAGCTAGATGCCGTAAGACAGCGGCTTCGCCCCACCAAAGAGAGCTTAAGAGCTCATCCCACCACCGCGAAGATCCATGAACACAGCTGTGAAGAGAGAACTAGACTCTCAAGAACCATCTGGCAACCTCTGAACCATCTTTCTAGCAAGACAACGAAGATGGGTAGCCAAGGCGTTTCCCGTGGACACTGGAGGTTACCATCTCTAGTCAGTCCACGAAGTGGTTTCTTATATTAAAGAAGCATGCTTCATAGGGGAAGTGCTATAGCCAGCCGAGCTCAACAAGCGCAGAATGCACCAGAGGCCAAGAGTCTCCACAACTTGGTGCCCCTGCGCGTATAGATTGTGTCTACCACTGAGCTCAACAAGCGCATAATGCACCAGCGGCCAAGAGTCTCTCTTATTATCTTTTTCTCTCATAATTCAAAGGGTTAGACCTAGTCTATATTTATAGACCCAAATACTTGGTCACCAAAAAACCTTATTCAATAAGATCTCCTATCTAAAATAGATATTTACTGATTAAAGTAAATCCTAATTACCAAGTAATCTTCAACCACTAGATTTACAATAAAACCCAACTTAATTACCAATTAGATTTTGAGTCAAAATATAACAAATCTCCCCGTTGAAACAAATTCTATTCGAGCATTGGTCTTCAAGTCTTCTTTTTACAATATCCGTTGAAGCACCGCCGCTAAGTCTTCAACAAATCTAATTCTTACATAGTATCCGTTGAAGCACCGTTGAATTTTGAGAATTATTCCCCTGAAAGCTCGTTGCAGCAATACTCCTCTGGCATGTCTCCAACATCGCATCGCAAAATCTACAGTAAAATTTCCTCCACAATCGTGCAGCTCGAACCATAGCTCATGATAACATTTGTTAGGAATTTGGTATGCGGCAAAATAACCAAAGCGATAACGACATAGACCAAGACATGCGCAAGAGACAAGATTTAACATGGTTCAGCACAACCTACCTCCATGGACGAGAGAAACGAATAATCCATTAATAACGTAGAGAACCCGAAGAATACAAATACATGATAAACCATGTAATCCCAAAACTCGATGTATAAATCCCATGACCCGGTGGAACCAAAACACTCTTCCCAACATCCCTACAATACCCATCTCTACAACGTAGGCACGATAGTTGTAGAGATCCTAAAAGTAGTTACATCTCTCCAGAGTAATTCCATCTCTCTCTTATTCTCTTTTTCTCTCATAATTCAAAGGGTTACACCTAGTCTATATTTATAAACCCAAATACTTGGTCACCAAGAAACCTTATTCAATAAGATCTCCTACCTAAAATAGATATTTACTCATTAAAGTAAATCCTAATTACCAAGTAATCTTCAACCACTAGAATTACAATAAAACTCAACTTAATTACCAATTAGAATTTGACTCGAAATATAAAAAAAATATCCCCATTGACACAAATTCTATTCGAGCATTGGTCTTCAAGTCTTCAACAACTTTAATTTTTACAATATCCGTTGAAGCACCGCCGCCAAGTCTTCAGCAACTCCAATTCTTACGTAGTATCTGTTGAAGCACCATTGAATTTTGAGAATTGCTCCCGCTACAGCTGAAAGCTCGTTTCAGTAATACTCTTCTGGCATGTCTCCAATATTGCACTGTAAAATCCGCAGCAAAAATTCCTCCACAATCACGTAGCTCAAACCATAGCTCATGATACCATTTGTTAGGAATTTGGTATGCGGAAAAATAACCAAAGCAATAACGACATAGACCAAGACATGCATAGGAGACAAGATTTATATGGTTTAGAATAGCCTACCTCCACGGATGAGAGAAACGAACAATCCATTAATAACGTAGAGAACCCGAAGAGTACAAATACATGATAACCCGTGTAATCCCAAAACCCAGTGTATAAATCCCATGACACGGTGGAACAAAAACACTCTTCCCAGCATCCCTACAATACCCATCTCTACAACGTGGGCACAATAGTTGTAGAGATCCTAAAAGTGGTTACATCTCTCTAGAGTAATTCCCTCTCTCTCTCATTCTTTTTTTCTCTCATAATTCAAAGGGTTACACCTAGTCTATATTTATAGACCCAAATACTTGGTCACCAAGAAACCTTATTCAATAAGATCTCCTACCTAAAATAGATATTTACTCATTAAAGTAAATCCTAATTACCAAGTAATCTTCAACCACTAGAATTACAATAAAAGCCAACTTAATTACCAATTAGAATTTGAGTCAAAATATAACAAATCTCCCCCTGACACAAATTCTATTCGCGCATTGGTCTTCAAGTCTTCAATGGCTTCAATTTTTACGTAAGCCAAAAATCCGTTGAAGCACCGCCGCCAAGTCTTCAACAACTCCAATTCTTACGTAGTATCCGTTGAAGCATCGTTGAATTTTGAGAATTACTCTCCCTGCAACTGAAAGCTCGTTGCAGCAATACTCTTCTGGCATGTCTCCAACATCGCACCGTAAAATCCGCAGCAAAAATTCCTCCACAATCGCACAGCTTGAACCATAACTCATGATACCATTTGTTAGAAATTTGGTATGCAGCAAAATAACCAAAGCGATAACGACATAGACCAAGACATGTATAGGAGACAAGATTTAACGTGCTTCAGCATAGCCTACCTCCACAGACGAGAACGAACAATCCACTAATAACGTAGAGAACCCGATGAGTACGAATACATGATAACCCATGTAATCTCAAAACCCGGTTTACAGATCCCATGACCCGGTGGAACCAAAACACTCTTCCCAAAATCCATACAATACCCATCTCTACAACGTAGGCATAATAGTTGTAGAGATCCTAAAAGTGGTTACATCTCTCCAGTGTAATTCCCCCTCTCTCGCATTCTCTTGTTCTCTCATAATTCAAAAGGTTAAACATAGTTTATATTTATAGACCCAAATACTTGGTTACCAAAAAACCTTGTTCAATAAGGTCTCTACCTAAAATAGATATTTACACATTAAAGTAAATAATAATTACCAAGTAATCTTCCACCACTAGAATTACAATAAAACCCAACTTAATTACCAATTAGAATTTGAGTCAAAATATAACACAATCCTAAAGGAAAATTCGAACTTGTTAATAATATGGCTGCATGTTTCTTTAAGTATCTACATTATGTACTCCGAAGATTATCTCCGCAAATATGACATCTCCGAGCATTCGTCTGATTCTACAAAAAATGCAAAAAACAACTCCACCTTTTTTATGAGTGATTCCACAAAATTAAAATGGTAATCCAAACGGACCGCTTTGGTCCCCAAATACTCTAACACGGTTTCAACCTCTTTATGTCTGTCTCTCCAAGGGTCATATATTCGAACCCCTACTCTCGACTGATTCTACAAAAAATAAAAGATGCTTTCGTCCCATTATAGTCACCTAATTTTATTCGTCCTTATTTTTATTAGTTTTTATATATGTATAGATATTGTAAATATTATTCTTATTCTTATTATTACATAAAACCTAATAAGTAAAAAAAGAAAATAAAAGTCCATAAAACATAAAAAAGAGTTCATCTGCACCAATGGCCCATTTGGCCCAAATAATAAAACTCCTAGCTGATATCCTTTTCTTCATGTACAGCCCATCCACAACCGTTGGATCTGGACAAGATTCAACGGCTCAGATTGATCCAGGAAGAAGACCGTTGGCTCCCTTCTACGTGCGTGCAGCCACGCACCAGCTTTATCACCTGTTCGGCTCCCCATTACGCGCGTGTAGACCACGCGTCGCTTCACTGCCCGTTCAATTTCGAGGAGGTAGATTGACGCCGGCGACTACTTTATTTTCTTCCCCTCGCCGTTTGATCGTAACACCCGAGAAAACACAAAAAAGAGGAAATTAGCCACCAAATCGGATCAAATCAAAAGGGGAAGAAAAATCAGTCTCCAAATTGAATTAAATCAAATGGTAAAAGTCAACCACCAAATCGGATCAATTCAAAAAGAAGAGAAAATACTATGTAATTTAAGAAAAAAATCAAAAATTCTTTCTTTCTTTTTCTTATTTCCGTCATTGTATTTGGCTATAAAAGCCCAAACCCATTCATTGTAAATGGAAGCATTATTCTGGAAATACAAGCAAGAGATACAAGTTCTAGGTACTTTGTTTCTCCTTTTTTTTTCTACATATTTTGGATTGAAAGAAAGGGAGAATGTTTTACCTTGCATGTTTTTTGACCTGCCGCCACGAACAATGTTTTGAGGCCACATCCCCAATGATGGGTAATCTTGCCTTCGGAATTTTGATTTTTTTTAATAAAGAGTTGGGATTCAAAAGGTTTTTCACGGATTTGAGCCCCCATTTAACTTTTCGAGTGATTTAAAGGGCGAATTCGGTTGTGGATTTAAAAGAAATCAAAAATGATTTTTTTAAACTCCGTTGCTGACATACGGCGGCTGGCGCAACAAACCAGCATCTTGTTCTTCATTCCATAAAGAACGTGAAAAATGAGTTCAGAGAAAATAAAAGAGGAGGTTTGATCCATTTGTTAAAAAAAGGGAAGAATAGAAAGTGTTTATAAAATTGAGTTTTATAACCATATGTTTTTAAAAAATATGACTTAATTGGGCTCATTAAATCCCTTCGCCCTATTTTTTCTCTCTCCGCCAGCCACTCAGCTTTTAAATCATTTAATTTAGTCATCTTTTCTGAGATTTTCACTTCCAATTTGAGCCTGAAACTAATTCTGTTGCAATTTAGTCCGGAAATTAAAATGTTATTTTTTATTTTAAACCTGGTCTATAATTTTATTTAATCATTGTTTCATGACTAATTTAATTTCCTTTTTATCATCAATTTAATCCCTTTTACAATTATTCTAACTAATAGCTTTTTACCCATTTTAAATCTTTACACCTTTTTATTAGTTTTGTTTAATATGTTTTTTTCTTTGTTTTAAAATTCGGTTCGTACGTCAAGTGTTGACCCGATTTAGGGAAGGATGCACATTCAAAAAAATACCCTTTAATCCCTTTCTTTTAATGTTTGTTTAATTTCGGTACGTGTTTAATTTTATGTAATTTTATTTTGTTTATACATTATGTTTTATTTTGTTTCTTTAATCTAATTTCCTTGAAAACCTGGTAGTATCTTTTAGTTAGACCTTTAGGTTAATTTAAAAATTTAAGATTAGGTTCTCTTTAATTCATCCCTTAATTTAATTTTAGGGAAAAAAACATTTAGCTTAGTTTCCTAACATAGCTTAATTTCTTCCTTTTTGACCTAGGCTTAGTTTCGTCTAATAAATTGACTCTTAAAAAAACTTGAACCCTTTAGGTAAAATTATTTTAGGTTGTTTAATCTTTTAATTAGGTTAATAATTAGTTTAGAATAGTTATGGAAAATATCAATTTTAATTTAAATAAATCTATCTTTCTTTTCCTTTTCTGCCATGATTGATTTATACATCTCGGACATATAAATTGCTAATGCGGTGTTTCACCAAAAAGGGGTAAAGTTGATTAGCATCATAAGTGTTGGCGGTGATCGTTGTTTACTTTCTAAATGGTGGGGGTCATTAAAATCAATTTTTAGTCATAAATGGATAATGACTTAAATTTTACACGAACTTGCAAATTCTAACATTAAGACAACTTGTAATCGGCTAGGTACCAATTTTTGGGTATTGTAGTGGTGCTCATCCTTCCCCACGCGTAATCGACTTCCGAACCGATTTTTTTTGTAGAGCAAAATAGTTGTTTTAATAAAAATAAAACATTTTTATTAAAATAACCCCTTTTAGGTGATCTAGTCTCACCTCAAAAAAGATTCTTGGTGACTTCATTTTTTTATTTCACGTCGAGTCTAGGCTGCGACACCCTTCAATGCTCAGAGCATTGCGATTTTACAAGGACGGAGAAACCTATATCCCATGCTAACAGAAGCACGTGGACTCTACAAATAAATGATTGCCTCCAAAAGGAGATGCCTCTATCCCATCGATGCCTGAAGCATTGCGATTCTACAAGGACGGAGAAGCTTGCGGGCCTTACAAATAAACGATTGCCTCCCAAAGGAGATGTTTGAACTCACTATATATACTGTTTCTACAAATATATGGGTGCTACTAAAAGAATACCTTTGCGCTTCTCAAGAGAAACCCTCCAAGAGCATAAAAAGAGATGCCTCCACCCATAGCACTCGATGCTACAAGAGTGTAGAGAAAAGCTCTACTCCATAGCACTCGATTCTATAAGGGTGCGAGATGCCTTCACCCCATATACGATGATCCCTCCAAGGGTATGAGATGCCTCCGAAAAGAGATGTCTCTATCCCATCAACGCCACGAATACACAATTCTACACAAAAAATAGAAAAGCATGTATTTCGTGCCAAGAAAAGCACGTGGAGTCTACAATCCCAAGGTTGCCCTTAATGGGATGCCTATGCGCTTCTTGAGAAAACCCTCTAGGAGCCCAAAAGAGATAACGACATTCACTCCATATTTGTTTCTACGACTATAATAAAGTTGCTCTGCCTATCAATAATTGTTCCTACAAAACATGTGATACCCTTGTTTTGTGCCAAGAAAGGCACACAATAACTACAAAAACATGAATGCCCCTAAAAAGATGACCTCACACCTTTTAGAAAAAAACCCCTTAAGGATTAAAAGGGGAAGATATCCTAAAGATACGTCCGACCACCCCTAGAGAATGAGGTGTTAGCACGCCTAATATAAAAGCTATAAATGGCATGGCCCAACACAAACCACAAACAGAAAAACAACACATGGAGAACTACTTATTAAGACTATGATTCCATTGACACATGCAAGAGTTACAAGGCTCCTATGCCACTTTACATGGGCAAAGCAAATCAAGACCCTAAGAAACTCTTCAACTCAACGACATACAGTTCCATAGCTTCAACTTCTAACTGATCACCTGTAATACCCCAATTTTTGGTTAGTGACTAAATTGCAAAGATTTAGAAGTTGGTGTTTTAGTTAAGTGACTAAAACGTAAAAATTCAAAGTATGATGACAAAAGTGAAAAGTTGGGAAAAGTTTAGGGACCAACATGGTAATTTTCCCAATAATTATTTTTATGGCAAGAATGAATAGTTTGTCCCAGATTTTTGGTGAGAATCGGATTTTTTATACGGGATTTGCATAAAAAGCTATAAAGGGAATAAGTTTCAATAATTAATTCGGGTAACTAATCGAACTCAGAAAATTACGAAAATTTTATGGAAGTCTTAGATAGACTAAAAGAAGATGGTGTTAAGTTTTGGGATCGTTTTGATTCGATTTGGATTTGATTCTATACAGTATTTGAGTAAATAGGGGATAATGGCATTTTTGAAAATACCAAGGTTCATTAATGGCATTTTGGTCATTTTAGCCTTACTTTTTTAATTAAAGATGATTATGGGAAAGTGATAAGGTTAGGTGTCAACACCTAATTAGTCATAATAAAGGGGTAAAATAGTAATTTCACTATTGGTGGAGATTTTTAAATTGGATTTAAAGGATTAATATGCCATTTGTCATATTAATTAATGATAGAAAAAGCTAGAATTTTTCTCCCATCTTCTTCCTCAATTCGAAACCACCATAGCCAAGGTAAGGGAACTTTTGATTCAATTTTTAGCATGATTCGATTGGTTTTTGGTTCAAGACATGAAATAGAAAATTGATCTCCATCAAATTCTCTTTCATTTGGTATAATTTTTGAAGGGTTTCCATGTTTATATGTTGAGATTGGAGATTAGGGTTTGTGAAGAGCATGTTGGGATTTTAGGTTTTATGGATTAAATTGTTTGAATATGAGGTTGTGATGTTGTTTAATACTTGTTAGAGTGAAAATTTCTATGATTTATGTTGCATGTTAATTTTGGGAAAATTTGAAAATTAGGGGAAACTCTTGCAAAAATTTTATTTGAATGGGAAATGATGTTAGAAGCTTGAATATAATGTTAGGAGGTTAAATTTATGCTGGAATCAAGTTGGAATTTTTGGTTAAAGTGACATTTGGTATTCAACCTCCATGAAAAAATAAGGGAAAATTTTGGAAAATTTTTCCTAATGCTAGGAATGGTGTAAGGATGATTTTGTAAGCTTTGAAATGTTAATTGGACTCATGTAGAAGTTTGAAAAGTGTTGAGGACTAAATTGTAAAGTTGGGGAAATATGTGATTAAAGTGGAAAGTTGAATTGAAAATTTGAAGTTTTTTTAAAAGGGCTATTTTAAAAGATTTGGAAGTATAAGGGTTAACTTTTATGTTGGAAGATAGGATTAGTAATGAAAATATTTGTAGGAATATTATTATTGCTAATGCGATTTTATGTTAGAATAATACTAACATATACTTTGAAATTGTATATGTTGGTGAAATTTTTGTAGATCTTAATCGTGATCCAAACCGGGAATCAAGCAACCCTAAAGGCAAGGAAAAAGTTCAAAAGTTAAGCAGTGAGTAATAGTAAAGTTTCTAGTGAGGCAACATGTGAGTGCATTTCTACTATTTATTTGATATGAGAAAGACTTGCGATGAGTCTATCTCGAATGTCAATTCACAAATGATATCTTTTCAATGATTTTTAGAAGAACTATGAATGATTTTCGGGTATGAACTGCCCAATGCACTTTTATATGATAATGTCAAATGTTAATATCTCTTGATATTTTAAAGAAGTGAATGATATATGTTAGTGAGTGTTTAAAGCCCATTGTATGCATTATGAGATTTCTTGGTATAATTGGCATGCCAATGAGGTGGGAGTATAATGAAACAACGATGTTGTACAAATGTACAACAGTTATAAAGTGAAATAGTGACGATGTGTTCTACAGCTATGACCTAGTGATATAGTGATAAAGTGATGCAGTGTTTATTTTGGTACAACAAATTAGTTGTTGCCGCACATGTGCATACTCAATAGTGACTCGCATACCATACATTCTCATCTATCTTACATTGGGCTATGATTTTAAATGATAGTGAAAAGTGCAAATTGAAAGTGATATTACTATTGAACAATGGTTTATAATATGAATTGTTTTATTTATATAAACTATTATTTTCAATGTTGTTTTTTGAATTATTTATTACAATGTTTAAATGAATATTTGTTACCTCACTAAGTTTATACTTAGCGTGTGAGTGTTTCACGCATAGGTAAAGAACGTAAGGAGTAAGGAGCAGCAAGAAGACACCATCTATTTTGGGAACGGTATATCAATATTAGTAAGACATCCCTGATGTCCCTTTTGATATTATTAGTTGGCATGTATCTTATAAATGTTTTAGATTACCATGATATGAAGAGGTTTTGAAGTGGTTGTAATATTATAAACATGAATATGGATATTTAGAGTGGAAATTATTAGTTAAATATGTTTGAAATCGTATTTTATTAGCTATTTAAATGATTTTTATTTCAGGCAGTTTGATTATTAATATAAATTAGAATTAAGCTACCATGTTGCTGCCTAAAACTAGGTTCAGATTGAACTTAGAAATATTAGTTTTAAATTTTACGCAATTAAATACTCTTTCAGAAAATGATAAATTGATTATATTTGAAAGAAATAAAATTTTACCGATTTTGAAATAAGTTTGGGAGCACCTAAATTTAAGGGAGATACAAATGATGGTCCAATGGCTACTGATATATGGTTAAACGATTTAAAGATCATGCTTGACGGATACCATTATTCAGTGATGGATAAGTTGGATGGAGCTGTCTCATTATTGCGAGGTCAAGCTAGGTTTTGGTGGACTAATGCCACTATACACATTCCTTCAGAACAAGTGACCTGACAATTCTTTCTTGAGGAATTCAAGAACAAGTATATTGGAGACCAGTTTATTAGAGAAATGAAGCAGCAATTCCTTAGCTTGAAGCAAGGGAATCAAACCATTTATGAATATGAATGTGAGTTTAACAAGTTGAGCTGTTTTTGCTGCAGAGTTGATCCCTACAGAGAAAGAGCGATGTGAATGGTTTATTGAGGGATTGTCTATGAAGCAAAAGGAAATGCTGGTGGCATTGAATTTATCAAACTTTCAGGATGTTGTGAACCGAGCTAAGACAATCAAAAGAGTACAGCCTGAAAAGACAGTTGAACCAAAATTGCAGTCAAACAAGAGATCAAGAACATCTTCTTTTTCCTTTTCATTAAAGCGGGGAAAGGGTTCCGGTTCTCGATATCAGAATAGATCAGGATCAGCTGTAAATTCTCATAAAGGATCGGGTGTTAGAAAAGTCAAACAATTCTAGACAAATAATTCTGAGGTTGATTCAGTTCCCTATTTATGTGATATTTGTGGCAGACGTCGCCAAGGCCAGTGTCGACTAATGACACGAGCTTGTTTTAAATGTGGAGACATGGGTCATTTTGTGAGAGACTACCCACTGATCTCTAGGGAAAGACCTACTCAAACAGAAAGATCTGCAGTGATGCCACCGAGAGGCAAAGGAAGAGGCAAATCGGGAAGGCCATTTGAGTCGGCTTCGTAAGCGAAAAGGCGCACACCAGCTCGAGTTTATAATATACAGACTAATGAGGATCGGGATGACTCAGAAATTATTTCAGGTACATTCTATCTTTATGATAAGACTGTATTAGTTTTGATTGATCCTGGTTCTACGCACTCATATATTAGTACCAAGTTAGTTGGAGATAGAAATATTTCATTAGAACCTATCTCTAGCGATATAGTGGCAACAAACCCATTGGGTTAGAGTGCAAGAGTAAGTAGAATTTGTAGAAATTGTCCGATAAAGGTGCAAGGAACAGAGTTTTCGGCAAACCTAATGGAGTTACCTTTCGAAGAATTTGAAGTGATATTAGGCATAGATTGGTTATCTTTCTACCATGCCATGGTGGATTGTCGCTTAAAGCGATTAATCTTGGAAAATTTGAAAGGTGAGTAGATAATAATAGTGGGAGAAAGGATGAATACTTTATCTAGTGTGATTTTAGCAGTTTCTGCGACAAAGCTGCTATTAGAAGGTTGTCAAGATTTTCTAGCTAATGTAATGGATACTCAAACTGTTGGAATTAAGTTGGAAGATATTCCTACTGTTCGAGAATATCCGTATGTATTTCCTGATGAGCTACCAGGATTACCTCTAGATCGGGAAGTAGAATTTAAGATATAAGTATTACCGGCTACTACGCCTATATCAATGGCCCCGTATAGAATGGCGTCAGCTGAGCTTCGAGAGTGATAAGGTTAGGTGTCAACACCTAATTGGTCCTAATAAAGGGGTAAAATGGTAATTTCACTATTAGTGGAGATTTTTAAATTGGATTTAAAGGATTAATATGCCATTTGTCATATTAATTAATGATAGAAAAAGCTAGAATTTTTCTCCTATCTTCTTCCTCAATTCGAAACCACCATAGTCAAGGTAAGGGAATTTTTTATTCAATTTTTTGCATGATTCGATTGGTTTTTGGTTCAATACATGCAACAGAAAATTGATCTCCATCAAATTCTCTTTCATTTGGTATATTTTTTGAAGGGTTTCCATGTTTATATGTTGAGATTGGAGATTAGGGTTTGTGAATAGCATGTTGAGATTTTAGGTTTTATGGATTAAATTGTTTGAATATGAGGTTGTGATGTTGTTTAATGCTTGTTAGAGTGAAAATTTCTATGATTTATGTTGTAGGTTAATTTTGGGAAAATTTGAAATTAGGGGAAACTCTTGCAAATTTTTTATTTGAATGGGAAATGACGTTATAAGCTTGAATATAATGTTAGGAGGTTGAATTTATGCTTGAATCAAGTTGGACTTTTTGGTTAAAGTGACCTTTGGTATTCGGCCTCCACGAAAAAAATAAGGGAAAATTTTGGAAAACTTTTCCTAATGCTAGGAATGGTGTAAGGATGATTTTGTAAGCTTTGAAATGTTAATTGGACTCATGTGTGAGTTTGAAAAGTGTTGAGGACTAAATTGTAAAGCTGGGGAAATATGTGATTAAAGTGGAAAGTTGAATTGAAATTTTGAAGTTTTGTGTGAAAAATGACTATTTTAAAAGATTTGGAAGTATAAGGGTTAACTTTTATGTTGAAAGATAGGATTAGTAATGAAAATATCTGTAAGAATATTATTATTCCTAATGTGATTTTATGTTAGAATAATACTAACATATACTTTGAAATTTTATATGTTGATGAAATTTTTGTAGATCTTAATTCTGATCCAAACCGGGAATCAAGCAACCCTAAAGGCAAGGAAAAAGTATAAAAGTGAAGCAGTGAGTAATAGTAAAGTTTCTAGTGGGGCAACAGGTGAGTGCATTTCTACTATTTTATTTGATATGAGAAAGACTTGCGATGAGTCTATCTCGAATGTCAATTCACAAATGATATCTTTTCAATGATTTTTGAGAAGAACTATGAATGATTTTCGGGTATGAACTGCCCAATGCACTTTTATATGATAATGTGAAACGTTAATATCTCTTGATATTTTAAAGAAGTGAATGATATATGTTAGTGAATGTTTAAAGCCCATTGTATGCATTATGAGATTTCTTGGTATAATTGGCATACCAATAAGGTGGGAGTATAATGGAACAGTGATGTTGTACAAATGTACAACAGTTATAAAGTGAAATAGTGACGCTGTGTTCTACAGCTATGACCTAGTGATATAGTGACATTGTATAAATTTACAGCGGTTATCAGTGATAAAGTGATACAATGTTTATTTTGGTACAACAAATTAGTTGTTGCCGCACATGTGCATACTCAATAGTGACTCGCATACCATAAATTCTCATCTATCTTACATTTGGCTATGATTTTAAATGATAGTGAAAAGTGCAAATTGAAAGTGATATTACGGTTGAACAATGGTTTATAATATGAATTGTTTTATTTATATAAACTATTATTTTCAATGTTGTCTTTTTAATTATTTATTACAATGTTTAAATGAATATTAGTTGCCTCACTAAGTTTATACTTAGCGTGTTAGTGTTTCACGCGTAGGTAAAGAACGTAAGGAGCAGCAAGAAAACACCATCTATTTTGGGAACGGTATATCAATATCAGTAAGACATCCCTGATGTCTCTTTTGATATTATTAGTTGGCATGTATCTTATAAATGTTTTAGATTACCATGATATGAAGAGGTTTTGAAGTGGTTGTAATATTATAAACATGAATATGGATATTTAGAGTGGAAATTATTAGTTAAATATGTTTGAAATCGTATTTTATTAGCTATTTAAATGATTTTTATTTAAGGCAGTTTTTAGGTAGTTTGATTATTAATATAAATTAGAATTAAGCTGCCATGTTGCTGCCTAAAACTAGGTTCAAATTGAACTTAGAAATATTAGTTTTAAATTTTACGCGATTAAATATTCTTTTAGAAAATGATAAATTGATTTTATTTGAAAGAAACAAAATTTTACCAATTTTGAAATAAGTGCTATCATACAAGTGTCATGTGACATCTCTAACTCGTATTCAAGGATGAATTCGGGTAACGAGTGTTATATTTAATGGTATCAGAGCTACAGGTTTAGCCGATTCTCGGTTGAACTTAAAGTTATTTTGTGTTGAAAAGTGTGTACATGCCACTAGAATATCAATATTACTGATATGATGCTTATGAAAATGATTGATGTCGCTCCTTACTAATGTAGTTATGTGGTTATAGATGTCTGAATCAAAAGGTTCTTTGTGGAGCAAGAGATTCCAGAAGAAGTTGGTAGTGGAAACAATGAGGTTAATAACAACCCTCTGGCTCAACCGGAACAAGGAGGAGCATAACAAGGAATGCCTATGCAAGATCAAGGGTCTTTCCTTCAGGCTTTGGAAACGGTTTTGACACGTTTTCAGCCACAAGCACCTGAATTTAAGGAAGATACAGATGATGGTCCAGTGGCTGCTGATATTTGGAGCAGTCACATTATTGTGAAGTCAAGCTAGGTTTTGGTGGACTAACGCCATTATGCACATTCCTTCCGAACAAGTGACCTAGCAGTTTTTTCTTGAGAAATTCAAGAACAAGTATATTGGAGACCATTTTATCAGATAAATGAAGCAGCAATTCCTTAGCTTGAAGCAAATGAATTAGACCATTTATGAATATGAATGTGAGTTTAACAAGTTGAGTCGTTTTGCTGCAGAGTTGATCCTACAGAGAAAGAGCGATGTGAATAGTTTATTAAGGGATTGTCTATGAAGCAAAAGGAAACTCTGGTGGCATTGAATTTATCAAACTTTCAGGAAGTTGTGAACTGAGATAAGGCAATCGAAAGAGTGCAGCCTGAAAATACAGTTGAACCAAAATGGCAGTCAAACAAGAGATCGAGAACATCTTCTTTTTCCTTTTCATCACAGCGGGGCAAGGGTTCCGATTTTCGATATCATAATAGATCAGGATCAGCTGCAAATTCTCATAAAGGATCGGGTGCTAGAAAAGGTAAACAATTTCAGACAAATAATTCTGAGGCTGATTCAGTTCCCCATTTATGTGATATTTGTGGCATACGTCACCAGGCCAGTGTGACTGATGACATGAGCATGTTTTAAATGTTGAGAAATAGGTCATTTTGTGAGAGACTGTCCACTGATCTCTAGGGAAAGACCTGCTCAAACAGAATGATCTACAATGATGCCACCGGGAGGCAGAGGAAGAGGCAGATTGGGAAGGCCATCTGAGTCGGCTTCACAAGCGAAAAGGTGCGCACCAGCTCGAGTTTATAATATATAAACTAATGAGGACCGGGATAACTCAAAAATTATTTCAAGTACATTCTATCTTTACGATAAGCCTATATTAGTTTTGATTGATCCTGATTCTATGCACTCGTATATTAGTACCAAGTTAGTTGGAGATAGAAATATTTCATTAGAACCTATCTCTAGCGATATACTGGCAACAAACCCATTGGGTCAGAGCGCGAGAGTAAGTAGAATTTGTAGAAATTGTCCGATAAAGGTGCAAGGAACAGAGTTTCCGGCAAACCTAATGGAGTTACCTTTCGAAGAATTTGAAGTGATATTAGGCATGGATTGGTTATCTTTCTACCATGCCATGGTAAATTGTCACTTAAAGCGATTAATCTTGGAAAATTCGAAAGGTAAGGAGATAATAGTAGTGGGAGAAAGGATGAATCCTTTATCTAGTGTGGTTTTAGCAGTTTCTGTGACAAAGTTGCTATTAGAAGGTTGCCAAGCTTTTCTAGCTAATGTAGTGATACTCGAACTGTTGGAATTAAGTTGGAAGATATTCCTACTGTTCGAGAATATCCAGATGTATTTCTTGATGAGCTACCAGGATTACTTCCATATCGGGAAGTAAAATCTAAGATAGAGGTATTACCGGGTATTGCGCCTATATCAACGGCCCCGTATAGAATGGCGTTAGCTGAGCTTCGAGAGTTAAAGGTGCAATTGCAAGAATTGTTAGATCGGGGTTTTATAAGGCCAAGTGTATCACCTTGGGGCGCACCAGTGTTATTCGTGAAAAAGAAAGATGGATCTATGCAATTATGCATAGATTATCGCCAGTTAAACAAAGTGACCGTAAAGAATAAGTATTATCTTCCGAGGATTAATGATCTTTTTTATCAGTTAAAGGGTGCAACTGTTTTTCTAAAAATTGATCTTCGATCTGGATATCATCAGTTGAAGATTAAGGAAGAAGATATTTCAAATACTGCTTTTCAAACTCGGTATGGGCATTATGAGTTTGCGGTGATGTCGTTCGGATTAACTAATGCTCCTACAACATTCATGGATCTGATGAATCGAATATTTCAGCCATATTTTGATCAATTTGTTGTGGTATTTATTGATGATATTTTAGTCTATTTAAAGACAAAAGAGGAACACGATGCTCATCTTCGTGTTGTTCTTTAGATCTTCCGAGAAAAAAAAACTATATGCTAAGTTATCGACTATTAGTGGAGATTTTTAAATTGGATTTAAAGGATTAATATGCCATTTTCATATTAATTAATGATAGAAAAGCTAGAATTTTTCTCCCATCTTCTTCCTCAATTTGAAACCACCATACCCAAGGTAAGGGAATTTTTTATTCAATTTTTAGCATGATTCGATTGGTTTTTAGTTCAAGACATGAAATAGAAAATTGATCTCCATCAAATTCTCTTTCATTTGGTATAATTTTTTTTAAGGGTTTCCATGTTTATATGTTGAGATTGGAGATTAGGGTTTGTGAAGAGCATGTTGGGATTTTAGGTTTTATGGATTAAATTGTTTGAATATGAGGTTGTGATGTTGTTTAATGCTTGTTGGAGTGAAAAATTCTATGATTTATGTTACAAGTTAATTTTGGGAAATTTTGAAAATTATGGGAAACTCTTGCAAAATTTTTATTTGAATGGGAAATGGTGTTAGAAGTTTGAATATAATGTTAGGAGGTTGAATTTATGCTTGACTCAAGTTGGAATTTTTGGTTAAAGTGACCTTTGGTATTCGGCCTCGATGAAAAAAATAAGGGAAAATTTTGGAATTTTTTTCCTAATGCTAGGAATGGTGTAAGGATGATTTTGTAAGCTTTGAAATGTTAATTGGACTCATGTGGAAGTTTGAAAAGTGTTGAGGACTAAATTGTAAAGCTGGGGAAATGTGTGATTAAAGTGGAAAGTTGAATTGAAAATTTGAAGTTGTGTGAAGAAGGATTATTTTAAAAGATTTGGAAGTATAAGGGTTAACTTTTATGTTGGGAGATATGATTAGTAATGAAAATATTTGTAGGAATATTATTATTCCTGGTGTGATTTTATGTTAGAATAATACTAACATATACTTTGAAATTGTATATGTTGGTGAAACTTTTGTAGATCTTAATCGTGATCCAAACCGGGAATCAAGCAACCCTAAAGGCAAGGAAAAGGTACAAAAGTGAAGCAGTGAGTAATAGTAAAGTTTCTAGTGAGGCAACAGGTGAGTGCATTTCTACTATTTTATTTGATATGAGAAAGACTTACGATGAGTCTATCTCGAATGTCAATTCACAAATGATATATTTTCAATGATTTTTAGAAGAACTATGAATGATTTCCGGGTATGAACTACCCAATGCACTTTTATATGATAATGTGAAATGTTAATATCTCTTGATATTTTAAAGAAGTGAATGATATATGTTAGTGAATGTTTAAAGCTCATTGTATGCATTATGAGATTTCTTGGTATAAATGGCATGCCAATGAGGTGAGAGTATAATGAAACAGTGATGTTGTACAAATGTACAACAATTATAAAGTGACACAGTGGCGCTGTGTTCTACAGCTATGACCTAGTGATATAGTGGCATTGTATAAATTTACAGCAATTATTCAGTGATACACTGTTTATTTTGGCACAACAAATTAGTTGTTGCCACACATGTGCATACTCAATAGTGACTCACATACCATACATTCTCATATATCCTACATTGGGCTATGATTTTAAATGATAGTGAAAAGTGCAAATTGAAAGTGATATTACGGTTGAACAATGGTTTATAATATGAATTGTTTTATTTATATAAACTATTATTTTCAGTGTTGTCTTTTGAATTATTTATTACAATGTTTAAATGAATATTAGTTGCCTCACTAATTTTATACTTAGCGTGTGAGTGTTTCACGATTAGGTAAAGAACGTAAGGAGTAAGGAGCAGCAAGAAGACACCATCTATTTTGGGAACGGTATATCAATATCAGTAAGACATCCCCGATGTCCCTTTTAATATTATTAGTTGGCATGTATCTTATAAATGTTTTAGATTACCATGATATGAAGAGGTTTTGAAGTGGTTGTAATATTATAAACATGAATATGGATATTTAGAGTGGAAATTATTAGTTAAATATGTTTGAAATCTTATTTTATTAGCTATTTAAATGATTTTTATTTAAGGCAGTTTTTAGGCAGTTTGATTATTAATATAAATTAGAATTAAGCTGTCATGTTGCTGCCTAAAACTAGGTTCAGATTGAACTTAGAAATATTAGTTTTAAATTTTACGCGATTAAATATTCTTTTAGAAAATGATAAACTGATTATATTTGAAAGAAACAAAATTTTACCGATTTTAAGATAAGTGTTATCATACATGTTGCATGTGACATCTCTAACTCGTATTTAGTGATAGATTCGGGTAAGTGTAGGTTTCCTTTTTCTATTGCCAAGAAAATGATAAACTGATTATATTTGAAAGAAACTTTTCTTTTTCCCTTTAAGAGGAACCCCCATCTACAGAGCCTCCAGCGAAGGAAGTTTCCTTTTTCTATTGCCAAGAAAAGTAGTCGTGGCACTAAGCCCTTTTGAAGGAGCAAACTCTCCAACCGAAACCTCTGCACAAGCTCTTTTTATTCTTTTCAAGACTATTTGCGCCTGCAAAAAAAAAAGAAAGCACACGTAGAAGAATCACCAGTATGCGCAACAACAAAAATAAGTCATGAGAAGCTCTCACTGCCCCGATGACCGATGAAGAAGCACTACTCATGGACGCTGTATCACCATCTAAAACATTTGGAGCATTGCCCTCACTACCAGAAACCTCCACCTACTTCTCTAATGTTTGATCATCGACTTGATCCAGCTGATCCACCAGCCCAATCACTGAAGCTGACCTTTTGTTTTCCTTCACCCGATTAGAAGAAGTGTTAGAGCGCCATATCCTACGATGGCAACATCCATAGGTAACCAGCTGGTTGTCTTTTTCCTCTTTTGCCCTAACGAGCACCTAAGCCACGTCATCTGAACTACCATAAGGCCAAGCCATTTTGTATAACATTATCTCTGGGCTTAAACCCCTATGACAGATGAGAAGCCCTATAGCCGTTAGGACTCTGCTCACCAAGGACAACCTCTCAACACCCACCGCAAAGTTATATCACTCTCAATATCAGGTCATCCTCCTTTCTTCAGGATGGAAATTGACCCAACTCATCCTTATTCAGCTCTGGCATAAACCTCCGTGCAGACTCTCTGGGCACCTTCTAATCTAAAGGAAAACCAAAACCCCTGGACAGCTTCTGCTCTACTCTTATGCACTTGGAACGGTCCAGACTAAGATTCTTAGAGCCACTCTACCCCACAATGGCCTCCTTTACGTTACACTCCTTGGTACGCCTCTTCACAAAGCTCACCAAGCATGACGAGGATTTCAAAGCCATCGGACTAAGGGAAAAGAGGCTCTGTAACACAGCCACAGAAGGCCACCACTTTTTCTTCTTGTACCTTAGCAGGTAACCGATAATGATCCACCATGCCACACCGATTAACAGTCCTGGAGCAACGTCATACTCTCTCAGCACATCGTAGACAAATGAATGAAGAGGTTAATAGAACCATGCTTCCAACAAGTAGAGAGGCAGATAGAACCCTGCCGGCGAGCTGCCTATTCCGTCACTATGATCACTCAGGTGGAATCTGCTCTTTGGAATGCTAAAAGAAAACACAAAATTAGGCTTGCGCAGCTCGCGGCTCTCTAACAGCTTTGTCACCTCGTTCTTCCCTACCTTGAACTCCATCTTCGCCCTGACGACATGTACAACACGATCCACCTCGACTTTTTTTGATGTAGCCTTTTTCACCTTTATACATCTCTAATCGACGTTGGATGAATAGAGAAGTTAAAATAGGGAAACTTCTCTCTAAAGCAAGAGAAAACGAAAATGGAACCAACAACTTAGCCATTTTCTGTCATTTATAGCGCAACAAAGAAGCCACCACCAAAAGCCAGGATCCGTGCCCAAAACCATTCGCAAGATGCCACGAACACAACATTTGAAACCTGAACCGTCAAACCGGTTCCCAAAAATGTTCCCTCTCCAAAAAAATTGAAACATCAAATCGGCCATCTTCTCTGGGTGTTAAGACAAGATAATCATCAAGTTCGACGGAGCTCACAGCCTGACAGCTAAGCTACTATTTTCCAGCCCATCAATAGTCATCACTACGCCTAGAACGGTCTCGACAAATATCATTTCGTCTACAACAACGAGAAGATATAAATACCCCCAAGATCGAAGACCAAGCAGGCGACTCTTCTACATCGACCACCTTCTCTCTCTTCTCCAATATGCCTCTGATCGCCCTCTCTACATTGTTTGCGGCTCTCGGGCCCAAGTCAACCAGTGGTGAACCGTCCGATTCTAAAGTCAACCATCGTGCACTGTGGCTCTCAGCCTGTCCCACTACGGGTGAACCATCAATCCTTGTCTCCAAACCTTCCTTCAGCCGTCGTCTTTACCTCATTGTCTGGTGTCACCCAAAATCGGCATCAATAAACTTCAATTCATATTTTTTATCAAAAAAAACTTTAATTCATATTTTTAACAACAAAATTATTTTTTTACAATTTAATCCCTCAACTTTTCATTTTAATCAATTTGGTCCTTCGACTACACTTTTTTTAAATTTTTTTATTCTCATCAATTCCTTTACTCCTTTATACTCCTATCAATACTTTTTCCTAAAAAACCATTCTTTTGGAAATAACATAATTAATATATTTTATAAATTTAGAAGATATTTGATTTATCAAATAATATTACACTTACACATGCGAAAAAGAATATGGAGAAATACATATGCATATATTATATGATTAGAGAAAGACATTTAAACTTGAACCAATTTCTACCATAATATTATAAAAATTAGCGTTAAATTTGAAGAGAAACTTGAACAACTTGACTTGACTCAAATTTCGTAAACTCGACTTGAAAATGTTCAAATAAAATTTAAATCATAAAATATGACTCTCCAACTCGTCGAACTCAAATCTTTTTAACTAGATTTGATCGTATACTCACCCCTAAGGACTCCATCCCTAGTTGTAGTGCAGTACTTTAGTCCGGTTGACATGGTGAAAACTTGGAAAAGGCAAAAATGAACTAGAAAACAAACGCCTAAAAATTACCATTTCTCACATTACACCACCATCAACATGAACATGAAAACATGAATAATTTACAGTTTTTTTCCTGTTTATTATCATGCGGAATGAGATTCACAATTTATTTATTTATCCAAAAAAATAAATAATGATGAAAATAGACATATAAATGATCCTCTGACTATATGCCACAACCCCATCAATGTGTGCTCACTCGCCTATAAAAATTCATTTCACCATTGCCGGATCCCTGTCCCACTTAGCTGCTAATGGATTCTTGGCATTTATCTGACTATCATGTGGCCATTGAAATTTTCTCGGATCCTGTTGGTTTCAGTGGTTTGCTTCTGATATGGATCACTCATCTGTGCCCCTTGAAGCCGGTTTGCTGGCAACAATCTCAAAGCTGCCCCCTTCGTCTTCCTCCTCCTCATCACAATCCTTATCGTCTTCCTCTTGATTCTGATCACTTTCCATGTCTTCCATTCCATGATGAGGAGGGGGCCATTGCTGCTCTGGGCGTACCAGCAATGGGACTGAGTTCTGGGGTCTTGATACATGTTTGTTCTTTTCTCTATATAAAGCATCGAGTTGTTGAAAGTAGGGACATGTTTTTGAATCCTCGGGCCTCTTCTTGTTGCTCTCTTTCACCTTCTTGAAGTACTTGTTTATGTTCTCCCATTTCTCTTTGCATCTCTTGGCGTTGCGATTGTAACCGAGCTTTTTCATTGCAGCTGATATATCCTCCCACAATGGCCCTTTAGGACCGCTATCTTCGTATTTAGCCTCAAGGTTAGTCCTTATCTTAATCAATGCTTCGATTTCAACTTTGGGCCATCTTGAAGAGCTCGGTCCGTTGTCCGTCTTTGACACGTCTAAATTCACCCCTGGTGTTGGTGGTGCCGAGAATGGTTTTGGAGGCGCTTGCTGTTGCTGTTGCTGTGGTGGTAATGGATTGTTTTCTGGATTTGGCTGCTGCCGCTGCTCGGATAACTTTTGCAAAAAAGCCATTACGGCTGCGTCCTGGGCTGCTGCTATGGATCTTTGGTGGGCAAGCATCTCTCGTTCTCGGTTTAATCTAGACATTTCTTGCATCCTCCAAGCTTCTTCGCGGGCCATTCTTTCACGCTCGCGTTTCTCTATCGCTTCCAAGAAATTCTTGTGCATCTCCTCCTGCTTTCCAATCACCTCCTTCATTAGCCTCTCGAACAAATCCTTCCATTTCCGTTTCCTCTTCCTATGACTTTCTAGTCCTAAATCCGAGGAGGTGGAAGAAGAGGTGGAGTTCGACATCAGATCTGTGGGAGAAATGTTAGGGAAAGACGGAAGTGTGGGGCTTGTTGGCGGTGGTGGGGAAATGGACTGACTTGTAGGGTTCGGGTTTGTGGATGGAAAGGAAGGAAGTAGAATATTTTGCTGCAAACTGGGGAGTGTTGTTGGTGGAACATTGACTTGGGGCACACTTGGAGGATTAGTTGCTGTTGCTGCTGCCATTGCAGGCTTCGGTTGGTGTTGCGGTTGCGGCGGCGGTGATTGAATGGAAGGGTGGTTATGGAAGGCTTGTAATTGATCGAAAAATCGATAAGTCTTGCCGCCGTCGGCTTTACCACCTCGTACATCTTTGGTTCTCTTGTGATACTTGTAAACGTTCTCGAATTTCTCCCTGCATTTCTTGGCACTTCGATGATAACCGTGCTCTGCTAGTTTCCTGACATCACACCACACAAAAAAATAAAAGCAAGGCCTAACAGTAAGTAGTATTTGCACATAAAATAAACCACGAATTGAACCAAAGATGTCTAGGGTTGAGTACTACTACTAATCTACAGAAAAGTGGCAAACCCAGAACCGATACTTACGAACACAGTTCAACTTAGAGTTTGACAGAAAGAAAATGGAAAGGGAAGAGCAAATTTCAGTTTTAAGATTCTCTGGCATAGCTGTGAAATATTGGGAAAACCAAAAAAAAGGCTTGTCGGGAATTGAAATGATAACAAATCCCATATCCCAACTCAAACTTGCTCATTGAATTCCTCTTGAAGTTGCTGAATTCTTTCAACTTTCAATAATTTTCATGTATTATCAAAGTCAGAGAAACATATAGTTAAAGGATAATCAATCACCTTGAAACCTCTCCCCAAAGTGGACCCTTAACGCTAGCTTCACGAAAGGTAACATCCATGTCGGACCTTATTTTCAAGAGGGCCAAAGTCTCCTGCCTCGGCCATCGGTTGCCTCCGGAATACCGATCGCCGTCATCGACCCGGCCTCTATCATCTTCACCTGAATTGTTACTATTATTGCCGTTGGCATCAAACATGTTGCCTGCACCAGCACCACCAACAGCAGCCTCATTGCTTCCATTACGACCTCCGTTGCTGCTAACCGTGCCTGCAGTGGAAGCATCACCACCGGTGCCTCCGCCGCTTCTGCTTCCGAGGACACTTGCGCTTGTGTCACCACCCCCCAGCATATATGTCTATTTTTTGGAAGCGACGACTCCTTTCTTTGGCCCCTTCTCGGCGAGAGCTTGCTATTTACTTACAGCTTTCAATGGGAAAAGGAGAAAAAGAAAAGATTAAAAGAAACTAGAATTAACAAATATGAAAAGAAACATATATATCTCAGCAGAGAAGAGAGGCGTGAATTTTGATTTGTTTTCTTTCAAAAACGGTTTCCATTGAAGATGGGTGAATTTAATAATCTATTGTAGTTAAAACTTTCTTTTTTATTTCTTTGCAGCGGAATCTTCACAGTTTTATTATTATCTTTTAAATAAATAAATGGGTTGGTTAGTTAAAATGAATGACAAGAAATTAATTATAGGCTGATCTAAGTATTATAATTTTTAATAAAATTAAAGTTTTTTATTTTTCACAAATAATAAAATTAGAGTTTAAAACATAATATTACAAATAAAAAAATAATTGAAAAAATATTTTATAATAAATTTATATAATATTTAATTTAAATTAATCGACTAATTAATTTTTATTTTAAATTATTTTGTCTTGGTAGTAGTAATCGAAAGATGGCACAGAAAGATATATTATAATAAATACAGAAAAAAAATAAACAAATATTTCAGAACTCTATCTACAGCTGTTGCTGATCATTTTGCCTTTTTTATTTTTAATAAAAGCCGGCTCCTCATCTTCAGCTTTACTGAAACTTTTTCGTTTGTTTGTTTTCTGTTGTTAAGTTTTTAGAATTTTTATTTATATAATCATACAATTTATTAATTGATTGATTTAAAATAAATATTATGATAATTTATTATAAAATAATTCTTCTAATTTAATTTATTTCAATTATAACATTAAAATATAAACTTTAATTTTATATAAATAAATTAACTTTTTATTTATTAATTAATAAAACTATCTAAAAAAATTTTGTTTTTTAACTTTTAAACTTTACTGACAGTTGGCATCATTTTAATAAAAATAACTAAAATATCCTCTAACAATGGATCCCAGAAAATACAGTATACTACGTTAATGATTGAAGCCACTTTATTTTGAAAAATAATGTTTTCTTACCTGATTAATTTTTTTTTTATAAATTCTAATTTTAATCCTATATAGAAAAAGAGAAAGAAAAATTTTAGGGAAAAGAAAGAAGTTGTTCTTACCCGATCAAGAACCCATAATTTAAGAGAATGTGAGAGAATAAAAATGAGCAACTTGACTAACCGACCAATATCACCTAAATTATACTAATGGTTTTCTTTAAGAAGCTTATGATCTTGATTAATTACACCAAATACTTTAAATTTTATAAGAGCATAAACTACACAAGCCACTGAAATGTTAGAAAATAGACACTTTAATTGACAAAAAGTACCATTCAAGTTAATGAAGTTTAAAAATAAAAAATCTCATTAACTTTTGAGGTGTATTTATTAAATAATTTTTTAAATTATATATATATATGTTCCTTTTACTTTATTTTTAGTTCACAATAACGTGAAATTCAATCAGTTTTTAAATTATTATGAAATTATATATGTGGTCAAAATATTTCAGTTTTAACTATTTATTATTTAAAATGGATTATTGATAAAATTTCAAGAATATTTTTTAATTTTTTTTCTAATGAAGTTGCTTTCAAATAAAGATTTTATGAAATTAATTAAGGGAAAACTACATTGGTAGTACCTAAATTTTTAGGGAACATGCAATATGATCATTGAACTTTTAAAATTTGCAAAACAATCACTAAATTTTTAATTCGCTTTTATTACAGTCACTATTATTAGTTGATGTTAAAAAAAGTTGATTTCGCACGTTAAATTAAAAAAAATACTAAACTACACTAGTAGTCCATAAACTTTTGGGGCAATTACAATATGATCACCAAACTTTTAAAACTTGCAATATGATCATCTTTTCCAATCTCCGGTGGCCAGGGAAGACCTAAAGGCACCAACAAACATTTTTTCTCCCTATTCCTCGACTTAAAGCTCCTTCCTCCTTAAGAACCTCTTATCATCCTAGATCTATGAAACCAAGCCGCAAAAACCTTATCTGGTGCTGAAGATCCAGTCGTCTAATAATATTGGTTCTTAGGTATGATGTTCCCCTTGTCAGCACCTCCATCCTCACCACACCGATCTGAAAAATGGGTCTATGACCCCCTTTTATGATAGGTTTTGCTCTCTCAAAATCTTTTCATATTTTTTCTGATTTTCTTTTGCAGCCTTCTTGTTTTTTTTTTTACTTCTTTTCAGACATCATGTAAACCGCGAATGTACTTGAGACCACACGGACATCAAGTACTTCATAACTGTATTCAGGACAACATTGACATCGGATAGAATGCCTCGCTACATACACGGGACAACACATACATCAAGTATAGTGAATGCCACCGGTACCATAAAAGACATCGGGTGCATTTAGATTCTCAAGTACTACAATAGATTCATTAGGTATTTAGATCCCATCAATCAAAGTGACTCAACAAGTCAAATGCCTACATGACATACAAGCAACATGATCTCATGGATATCCTATTGTTGCTAAACATCACATATAATCAAATTACAATACCAAGTTGTTTACATGTTATGAGGGAGCACTTAGTGATTCTCATTGTTTAGCTTATATCCTATATATCAATTAAAAGACATTTAATCGAGTTATTAACCATGTGTTATTTCCCAAATTGAACTAGCACTATAGATCATTTTACCAGTGCGTACCGGTACTTACCAGTGAGTATCGATACTGCATGTGGGGGATCGTTACTCATCCAAGTATCGGTACTAATTTAGCATTTTGTTTTCAAAATAGTTATCATGTACTAGTACTGCCCTAAAGTACCGATACTCGATTAAGCTTTGATGTGGGGGAAATGAATCCTCAAATCCCCAAGTACTGATACAGATCAACTCATATTTATATCGGTTGAATGGCATATCAATATTGGTTGAAGCTTGTACCGATAGCCTATTCACGAGATAATACCATTTTAGCAAAATATGATGTTGTAAGGATTAATTCAATCCCTAAAGCTTATGAAAGTCATTAGAGTTTGTTTACTAATGCATTTAATTAGTTAATACCATTTACCAACTTATGATCATTTAATCATAAAATTATCAATATTAAATTCCTTTAACATGATTTCTATCAGAAACACCAAAACACATTCCAAACTAGCACACAAGGCATCATGTCATCAAAATCTGCCAATCAATCAATCATCGATGTTTATACGCATTTTGAGTGACCCTATGTGGTCCTTAAAGTGCATACGAATCATGTCACAAATACTTAAGCATCATCGAGCATCATAAACTATCAATTTCCACAACAGGCCTTTAATCATGCTTATCATTCAACTGCTTAATTTTCAACCACTAACAAGCAAAGCAATCACACTTATGATGCACAATAAGAATTTTAGAGTTTGAAGTGTATTTACGTTAAACAAAAGTCCCGACGACATATATCAATTGTTTCTCAATCGAGCACATCCAATAATCTCTATTGACCCGATATTCGAGCCCAGACAATCCTCATATAGATTTGAATACAAGATATATCAATTAAACACATAATTCAACTAATCCATAAAGTCAAAATGCGGGAAAACAACTTACCAAGTTTGAATTTGGTGAAATAGGCTATAAAAAATAAACTCAAAATGTCAAAAATCCCTCGAGTAGGGTTTCTAAAAAAAAGTCAATACTCGGGTCAACTCTAGTCAACGGTCAGCACAAATGAGTCAAAGTTGTGGGGCACAATCTAGTGTGGTACGGTACATGACAACATGGTGCACCTATCCCACAGATGTTGTACTACGCCCACTCGAAGGCGATGACGAGTGGGGCACGTGCGATGACTTTCGGTGGCTGGACGATGACATCAAGCTCTAGTTTGAAAATTTTTTGACTAAGGAGTCCGATGGTGGTCATCTTGAAAAACCATAACTTTATTTTCCTTCAACCCCTCTAACGACAACTCCGATGATATTCTAGGATCACCGATTGACTTGTCTTGGCAAGATTAACGCGATGGTGTTAAATGTGTTAAACACGGATGTCTAGAATTTGATAAATTGAAGTTTAAAACTCTCACTCTCTTTCTCTCTCTTCCTTTAATATCTTCTTCTTGCTTTATCTCATTTTCTACTCACCATCCCAAAATAACCAAATATAATCCCTTCAAAAATAAAAAAGGGTAAACTACATAAGTGGTCATCGAATTATTTGAAATTTTTTAATTAAAACATCTAACTTTATTCCTTTTACATTCTGGTCAACAATCCTCATTAAAACTAATATTCAAGTTTGAATACTTCTAATTAAGTCATTAATATTTAAATACTCAAACCCAAATCCAAGATCAAAATTACTAACCCAAAATTTAGGTCGTTACACTTAACCTAACAATAGTAATTGGAGGGGGTTGTGGGCATCCATGGTGGAGGATTGACGTTGAGTGTCTAAGTCAATAGTGGGTTCATTGGTAGGGTAGGCCTTGGCGGTTAGGGTCGACGGGTTATCCAATGAGGCATGGCTGACGAAGAAAATAGATGAACGACCAACAAGGCCTTAAAAACAAATTGATTCTCCTTCGCAATAGATCTGTCACTAGAGAAACGATCAAATATCGAGGAAAAAACAGAAGAGGGAGAATATCTACAGAATCAGTGGAAGACAGATGATGAAAAATGAATGACACCAAAAAATCTTTTACCCGGTTCTTGAGAAACCTTGCCAATATATAGGGCTTGTCCTCCTCTCCTCAAAAGCTTACATGTGCCTGAGCCATGGTCACTGAAAAAAAATCTCAATGAGCAAACCCTAAGGGAACAACGGACCAACATGGAAAAAGAAGATGAAAAGGAAAGAAAGACTAGGTGTGAATATAAAGGAAGAGAAAAGACCAAGAAGGAGGTCAGTCGTTGCTCAAAGAGTCAGCTGGCCCCAAGAGAAAGAAAATTTAAATTTAGGTTGAAAGGAGTTAGAAAGAAGGCAAAGAAAATTAGGTTTTAGGCAGAGAGATATGATCTGAATCATGGTGTTATGAATGGAGGAAATTAATTCTTTACGATACATTATATGAATTAATCAATAAATGGGCTGGATATCGGTGAATATAGCAAAAAATGCACTATTAAGCTAAATACATAATTCACTTATTGAACTATTTCATTTAAATTTCAATTATTATACAAACCACATATGTTTAATATTTATTTTTAATTTAGTAAATGGATTGATGACAAGACACTCAAGTTATGAATTAAGAATGGGATAAATTATATCAAATATCACTAAATTGTAGGCGTTGTATTGTTTATACCACTAAACATTTTATATGTTCAGTTATATCACTAAATTTTGGTTTTGGCTTCAATTATACCACTTGGTCATTAACTCGATAATGGCATGATGGCGTGGACAAATCGGTGTTATTTTGGTGTGCCTATTGCTTTCCCAAAATGACGTCATTTTAGACATTGAATTTTTCAGATGTATTGATTAAGCCACTAAACTTAAAAATGATTATATTTTACCACTGAACATTCCAATCGTCGCCCTTCATCGATCACCATTTGCGACAAGATCGATATCAAAACATTTGTATTTTCCTCCTATTTCTTCTTCTCATATTGGTTTTCCACGAATCCACTCAAAATAGAAAGAAATTAAACAGAAAAATACCATTTTTAAAAGTTTGGGGGCTTTCTCAGATTTGAGAGATTTGAGGTGTTTGTTCGAAAATCTGAACGGTAAGAAGTATTATTTTGAGAAGACCAACAACATACCTCGAAAATAGTTTCATCATATGACAGTTGAAGGAGATTAAAGTATTAGCACGTATGACCTTCTGATAGATTTTTATCGATTTTGAGTGATTTCGTGAAAAACCAATTTGAGGAGCAGAAAGATGAGGGAAATAAAAACGTTTTATATCGATCTTGTCAGGAATGGTGATCGGTGAAAGGCGACGATTGACCGACAATGATGGTCGGAATGTTTAGTAGCAAAAATATAATAATTTTAAAGTTTAGTGGCAAATTTGATACACCCCTAAAGTTTAGTGCCTAAAACAATGTCGCTTTGGGCATCAATAGCCACATCAAAACGACGGCATTTTGGCAATGTCATCACGTCGTTGTCGAGTTAACGTCTCAGTGGTATAATTGAAGCGAAAACCAAAGTTTAGTGCTATAATTTAACAAATTGAAAGCTCAATGATATAAATGGTACGACGCCTAAAGTTCAGTGGTATTTGATGTAGTTTACCTATAAAAGTAACCAAATAACAAGGGATAAATATATTTTTTTGCTTGTATAATTTCATTTTCAAAATAATTTCAACTTCTTGTTGGGTGAGACTGTGGTACACGAATGGTGGCGAGAAATGGGGTCCCTAGGCGACGATGGCGACAATGAGAGAAGTTTGACAAAAAAATTTGGGAATTCCATAATTGTTACAAGAAAGCTTATATGAATAAATAAAGGAAAGAGAGACAATTGCAGTTGAAGTAAACTGGGTTAGATGGAGGTCATTTTACTAGTGGCCAAGCCATTTATGCTTTGGAAGTAAATTGATTCCCATTTCAGTTAGGTTTGCAACCTACCCCTCAATTAATATAACCAATCATTTCAACTTCCATCACCCCATTCCAAAAAATAAAACTAGACCATTCTTAACTTAGCTGTGTCATATGGACGTTTCTCTAATTTTATCCCAAGGGAGATGCCTTGTAGTTAGTTGTACCTATACAATTTGTGAGATGAGAGATGTAATTGTTGCAACACAATGCTTTGGATTATTATTAGTGTAAAATACAGCTAAGCTCATTCAATTATGTATTTTAGTACAAAAAAATATGTCATTTTTTTAAAAGCTACAAATATGTTACTCAATTTACAAATTGTTACAAATATGTCACTGACTGGTAAAATTAAAATAGACATTTAATGTGGGGGCCTGGAATAATAATAGTCTAGTCCTTGAAACTTATGCATTCTATCAATTTGATCATAATTTAAAATAATTCACTAAATTTAACCTTTCGTATTTTAAAAATAATAATCAATTTAATCTTTTTTGTATATTGTCAAACTAAGCAAGTCTATCTGATCAAATCAACAATAGGATAATTGCATTGTTCCATAAAGCAACAAGTTACTGTTATACTGTTATTATGCCAGAAAAGTAGCAGGATAACATTTTTAGGGAAATAACAAACAATTTAAGAGAAGAACAAAGAATAGGTTGATAGATTTTTAAATATGAATGGTTAAATTTGTTGAATTGTTTCAAATCATGACCAAATTGATAGTGTATAAATTCTAAAACTAAAATTATTATTATACTAGCTCACGTCACTATTTCATCTAATATTTAACAACTAGTGACATGTTTGTAGTTTTTTTCAATTGAGTAACTTTTTTACAACTTTTAAAAAAGGACCCGTCTATTACCAAACATATAATTGAATTTTTTTTACAACATTTAAAAAATGACTCATCTATTACCAAACATATAATTGAATGATAGTTTATTATAAAAGCTGCTAGTTTTATTAAAAGAAGCTAATTTCTACATTAAGAGTTTACAACAATAAAATAAACTAAACACTTAATCTGGACACTCTCCTATAACCATTGAAACAAAGCTAGTCACGTGATATCGTATAAGGACTATATAATAAAAAGGTAAAAAAACCCAACTAAAAGACCCGAACAAAAGATAGATACAAACAATACTAGTAATCGAAGATGAAAGATAAAATCATCAACACAAAACAATAAAAAATGCATACAACCTTATGGCACATTGACAAAACGGTCATTATCACAACTCAATTGTGAACAAGAAACGTTGATTGTGAACATGTATACAAATCCAACCCAGTAATTGTGACAAAACAACCATCCTGATCAATCGCAGCATCGTCAAATCCACCTTAAGAAAACATAAAATGAAAAGAATGATCAAATGGCCGAGAAAGAAAACAAACGTGCCAAAAGGCATAGATAGATATAACAAAAAGGCGGAGTTATTTTTATTAAAAGCTAGACAAAAAATAAAGGAAAAGCAAGGATATGATATAGTAAAGCAAGAAAAAAATGTCTACGGTCGGCGACCAACATCAAGATTGGGTCTGTCGTCGGCCAAATAAAAATGAAAATAAAAAATAGTTTTTTAATAGAAGTCGATGGCCTTATTAAAAGAGAAACTATTCAAAATTACAATAAGGGTTTACAACTATTGTCGAATACTAAATACATAATTTTGACATTTTCCTAAAGCTAGCCACTTTAGATCATACTAAGAACATACATGGAAAAGATTAAAAACTCATACAAAAGACTCCAACGAAAAATAGATATGAACAAATCTGACTGCATCGGCAAACGAATCACATAAAGGGATTAAGCTATTGAAAGACCACCGAGAACCGCCAATCAGATACGAGTGTCATGAGAAACTATCCACGAGCGCAAGTCGCGTATCCAAATTCAATCTGAGAGAGAGCAGGGAAGATCATCAGGTTTACAAATAAGCGTCATCTTGATCAGTCGTGACGTCGTCAAATCCAACCTTGAGAAAAAAAATAAAATAAAAAAACGATCAAAATACCGAAGAAGAGGAAAATATGCCAAAAAACAGTCATAGAGAGAGAAAAGCGTGTCACAAAGACAGAATTATTTTTATTAAAAATTAAATAATAATAATAATAATTTGACTGTCAATGACCAACATCAAAACCAGTATCATCATAGTTTTTTTTATATGCATTTGAGGAATGAGAAATGGCTTTTGGTTGTGATAAGCTTTCTCACATTATTTTTTTAGAAAAAAATTGAGATTTGTCATTTCATGTTATTTATTTCTTTTACTTAACTTGAGCTATAAATAAATAAATAAATTATGTGTTTCGGTTGTGTGAAAGCACATCACTTGACTTCGTATTAAGCGATGTAAGTTTTTTTTTTGTGTTCTCAATGAAGAGATTAAGATTTGAAGTTGCGTGTTATAGTTTTGTAAGTAGTAATTAAAAGAAGGAAAAACTACGTATTTAGTATTCTAACTATGCCCACGTTATTATTTTGGTATTTCAACTATTATTTTTAGTAAAATAATACCTGACATTACGTTTTTGTTCTATTTGGTACCTCCGCCGTTTAAAATTAACGAAAATGGTGACATGACTTGGGTTAATAACGTTTTTAGTCCAAAAGCTTACGCAATCTATAAATTTAGTCTAAAATTCTATTAATTTAAACATTATTTTAATTTTTGAATTAAAATTATAAATTTCTCATTTTTTTTTCTTCTTCCAGTCGAACATTTTTTTGGGTTTTGGAGTTTAAAAAATACGCTAGGGACAATCAAAACTTTAGGATTTACGAATCAAATGAGGGCTAATGCAAGATCCATTGGAGGACCCAAACCCTACGATCGGGATACCGGCGAGAAACAAGGGGGTGGGAAATAGATGAGACAAAATTCTATCAAAATTAAGATGGTGTTTTACCCCAAAATTAAAATGATGTTTAAAATTTATAGATTTTGAACTAAATTGATAATATTTATAAGTGTTTTGGACTAAAAGTGTGATTATACCAAGCCACGTCATCGTCTCTGTTAGTTTTTAACTGCTGAGTACCAAAACAGAACAAAAAATGTAACATTAGGTACTATTTTACTAAAAATAATAGTTGGGTACAAAAACAGTAGCACAAACATAATTGAGGTACTAAATATATAGTTTCCCCTTAAAAAAACTGAAATTGGTTTCCTTACAAAGAAGATGGAGTGCTTAGACTCCATAACTGTATTCAAAAGCACACAACCTAAATGAGAAAAGAATTTCTTCTACATTTTGCCATAAAAACCAGCAACTCAATTATTTACGTGGACAAATATAAAACAGGGATCCATAATAATGCAATAAAAGTGGGGCCATTCAATCAATATGCCACTTAATGCACAAAATAAACATTCACATGGCCATGGGAGAACCATATCAGCAACATTACCTGCACATTTAATGTAAACAAGGAACATAATAATAATAATAATAATAATAATAATAATAATAATAATAATAATATAAAATGCTATTCACGTTCTTCTAGAAGTAAATTTGTGTTTCATTAAAAAATTTATTTATAATTAGATCTAGTAGTAGAGTTAGAATTTTTATACAAAAAAGTCAGAGTAGAGTATGAGGTATGAAGATTCTTATATCCCCACAATATAAATATTGTTGACTCATATCTCATAAATTAAGAGGGGTCAATTCTAATATTTCTTATGAAAATTTTTATACTAATTCCTTAAAAATTTCATTTAACTATTCAAAAATCTCATATCACAACAAATTAAGTGAAGTCAATTAACACCTAATCAATATGTAGCTCCGCCACTGATAAATATAACATAAGAAAGAAAAAAGTGCTAAAAATAATTTTTTATTTCAAATATATATCAAATAAAAGGTATAAATATTATACATATATTTCAAATATTTACAGTATTTATATACGTGAATAAATCATCTTAAGTTAAATATTTAAAAAATTTAATGATAAAAATAAATTTAAAAATAAAATTCAATAGTTATTTAAGTAATTTATAAAGGTGAATAAATCACCTTAAGTCAGTAGATGGATAAGGATTGACTTTTATAATTTTTTTCTTTTAATATTTAAAAAGGAAACGTGGAGCTTTCTAAACCAAAGACAGCCTTTCTATTTTACTGTTTGTTTTTCAGCCTATACAGGAAATTTATACCTTGTGCAGTAAAGGTATATTCGGAGGGTATCTTTAGAAATTTATGCAATTTCTGATGTACAAGATTCTTCTCACTTTTGAAGTCTTGGTTCTGTTAGAAATATATAGTTCAAATGGATGCATCTTTTAATTAATATCTTTAAATATCCTTCCGGATTCATATTAGGCTTAATTATAAAATAAGTATTTAAACGTGTTTAAACTATCTCGTTTTTTTTGTAATAGGTGCTTAAAGTATCTTTTGATTGAAATAAGTACATATAATTTCGTTTTGAGCTGAAATAAAATTCTATTTTTAGTTTGTTTTAAAATCAACTAAGATATCTACTTTGACCAGAAAAAAAAACTTTAAGTATTTATTTCAATCAAAAATATTTTAGACACCTATTACAAAAAAAATATAGGTTAGACACCTACTTTACGGTTAAGCCTTCCTATTACGGAGTTCACTGAATAAATGCTGCGGAATAGAGGTGTAATGGAATTCAATATGGTTAAAATGGCTATGAATCAAGTTTATGAACTTGCTTAAACACTACCCACCTTGTACTTCAGCCCACAATCTAACAAATCTTTACCTAAAATGATAGAGCTATTATATATAACCTCTAATATGCTCGGGCAACACTTGAAGACACTCGAGACAACGGGTTTGAAGGCTACTTGACTCTGCATGCATATATTCCATCTAAAATATACATGTAGGAAGTTGGAGCAGCATATCACAATTGTTAGCAATGTTTGGCACCATAGCATCAAGGAATCCGTTCCATGCACAGTCTCTCTCAAGAGTCTAGAGACCCGGGTATCAGACACCGGAAAATGTAGGAACTCGAATAAAAAAAAAATACACAACTGCAGAGAAGACTTGGCAAAGCATGCAGAAGCTACACATCAAACAACATTTTAGACAAAGGAAAAAAGCTAGAGTCCGGCCATAATGTATGGGACAAAAGAACCCTAAAATCAAACTTACTACTAGATATTCAATTCATATGAGAAGCAATCTAGAGTACCCGAACATGACAAACATATAAATTAATTAACAGCACATCCATCTTATATAATGGAGGAACAATCTAAGAGAACCAAATTCCAAACACACTAACAGCTTAAGACAAGTAGGAAAGAAAAAGCAAATTTTATGTAATGGTACATGATAATAAGCAATAACAAATGAGTTCTAGAAGCCACAATACCATTTCATAAAAGGCAAAACAACAAAAAGCAGAGATTGTAATTGTCACTACCAATGTTTACAGCACAAAATCAGGCAACATCATAAATTTCAACATAGTTTGCCCACTCTATAATGTGATACTCCATGGTAAAATCAATAGCAGCTTACCAGCAACAAAAATAATTTTGAACCAAGGCCCAGAACTGTAGAAAACAAAAAAAAAGGTTTAAATTACATGGCTTTAATCGGCAGACAACTCTTTTCGCTTCAACTCTAGTGCCATTCGTTCATTCTCAAGCTTCATCCTCTCATTTTCCATTCTCATCTTTTCCAGTTCACAATCCCTTTTCTCACTAAATCTCTGCCACTTGAACTGCTGTTTCTCCAATTCTAGCTACTCCACCTGAATTTGCAGTTTCTGTTCTTCTAGCTGAAGTGAGCGAGATTCAATCCATTGCTTCTGCAACCAAGCAGCTCTTGAACAGTCAGGTAGAGCTTGGTTCATATCAGCTTGCACGATCGATGGATAAGAAAAAGAACTTTTGTTGCAGTCCTGAGAGTTCAAATAATTCGGGAAACAAGCATCTTCATGGACTTGGCTTTGTCTTGATCTCTTAGTAGAGCCCCCTGATGCCCCATATATCATCCTGTCATCCCCATGTGAAGCATGATGCTCCTGAAGCTCATCATGATCGTCAGTTTCCATGTCATGGTCATCATCATCAAGATCATCATTTTGGTGCCTCCTAGCATCATCATTCTCATTATCGTCTCTACTTTTAAGAGCCAAATGCAAGGAACGCTGCAATTGTAGATCATGAGGCAGATGCAATCTATTCCCATTATGATAAGAACACATCTCCTCATAGAAAAGATGCTTTGAGCTTAAAATTTTCCTAACATCATCCTTTTCTTTCTATGTTAAGTAATTTATAACATCCAAAAGTTCTGGATTCTCAACAACCTGACAAGAAGTGCCCTACCAAGCATATCATTTAGTTTTTTATACCTCTTATTCAGGTCATTGAACTTATCCTCACACTGTTGAGGAGAAACATGATAATTCCTCTCAGCCATGACTTTCGAAACTGATTTCCATTTACCCTTCTTCTGTAAAACTGCAAATTTCCTCCTCATCCCACCACCACAGTCCCCCGCCACATCCTCTCCAATATAAGACACTGCTGTAATTAGAAGCCTCACCATTTTATCAGTCCATTTCACACGCTGCCATAGTGCCATGGAGATCCCTTCTTGCCTTTACTTCCATCATTATGACCATCAACACATTCTTCAGTGAAACTGGGTTCATCCTCATCACTCACTGTGCTTTTCCCTCTTTCAATCTTGCTGTAGTCTGTCGTCAAAACGGTTTGATCAGAGTTTTGCATGGTCCCCATCGTGAGCGGAAAACCCTCAAGAATAGAAGGATGGGATGAAGTGCCTTGGCGAGGATTAGGGTGGTGATGTTGATGTACATTATGTGGGTGTAACGCATGATGATGAACTCTCATGGATTCTTGCAAGTCAAGGCCTCCAAAAGAACTCCCACCAGAAATCATTCCTCTTTGTGATAGATTGCCTTCCATTACTTATTTCAAGCAAACAATTTTATGTCATTCTCATCAACTTAGTTTCCCCTGAAACCCAGTCTATAAATATTATTCAAGCACTCAATTAACCAAAATCAAGCATACCATGTTCTTGTCTTCCCTTTCAACACGTTTACAGCTACCAAACAAGCCAATCAGAAAATCCCAAAATACCAAACAAGCTCATCAAGCCAAACAAGCATCTATGAACAGATATCCACCTCTAAGCACAAACTTCAGGAAAAATATATATGACCCAACAAAAACCTACTTTCAAAATCACCGAAAAACTAGAGGTAAAAGTCACACAACATCAATATTCATGGAACTGATAAACCAAAAACAACAAAATCTTTCTCTATCCGCATAAAATCTCCAACACCCGGAAATCCAAAAGGGAAAAGAAAGAGAGAACTTTCCTGAAATTAGGCCAAGATCCAGGAGTTGGGACTTGGGATCACGAACAAGCTGCACACCCTGAAGGAATGAAGGAACCTAAAGCGAAAGTTGAAAGGAAAACTCCATACAAGTTGGCTTGCTAAAGCATTTTAATTGAGTGACACAATTGTAATTTTTAATAATTGAATGATCCAATTGTAGCTTTTACTAATAATTGAGTGACCTCTAATGTAGTTTAACCTAAATTTTTTATCATTATTTAAGAGAATGATATAATTTAGGGTAGAGTACACAAATGGTCGCTAAATTATCTCAAAAAATACAAAATGTCACCAAAATTTCAAATGTTACATAATGGGCATTAAGCTTTAGTTTTTGTTACAAAGTGGTCACTGAGCTGTTAACTAGTGATTAAGCAGTTACGAAAATTTGTATAACAACATATTTAATCCTCAATATTTACATGTTCGGTCAATTTAGACATCAATAATGAGGGTTAAATTATGACTAAATTGATTGAATGTGTAAATATGGAGTATTAAATGTGTTAAATTATGACTAAATTGATTGAATGTGTAAATATGGAGTATTAAATGTGTTATTGTTTAAATTTTCGTAACTGTCACGTCATTCACTTAATGATAGGCAACTGTTCAATGACCATTTTGTAACTGTAGTGATATCCCTTTGTACGCTAAATAAAACGGGGTTTTGAGGTGTTTGGGGGTATTTCAGGTATTTAAGAATATATTCTGCGGGGTTTTAGAAAAAACGCATTTTATTAAAAAATGGAGTCGCCACCGGCCACTAAGGTAGGCCGGACACCGTAAAAACCAGAGATTTAGAAAAATGTTGGGTTCGGGAGTCGGTTACGGATGGGGAAGGATTAGCACCCTCACACCGCCCAAAATTGGTACTTTAATAATTACCGCTTTATTAATATTAGACTTTCCGGATTAAAGTGACGATTAAATTAAAATTTGGTTATAAGTGCGAGTAAATTTTAAGGGCCCTGTTATTCGAGAGTAAACTGATAGACCACTATCACTGCGCTTGATATTGGCCACGTTTACGCTCGAATAAAAGGACACCGCATTGACAATAATATATCCGAAATGCAACTTAAAACATGGCAAATATAAATAGATATAATGCGATAAAAATATAAATAAATGCTAACATAATAAAATGCTAATCTAACATAAATAAAATACTAATATAAAACATTCATAAATATTAATCTAACACATAAATAAAAACAAATCTAACATAAATAAAATACTAATTTAAAACATAAATTTAAAACATAAATAAATACTAATCTAAAACATAAATAAACATACAAACTAAAAAAAGAACACAATTTTAAATTAACTAATACTTCATTAAATCATAAAAAATACAACACAAATAAAAAGGGAAGAAAATATACCTAACTATGAGCTCGAATGACAAACCCCGACTGAACCCCACTGAGATCTTCCACGACCTCTCCAAAAATTAACTAGATCGAACCCAAAATAGGACCTCGATTGAACCGGTTAGGACCGAAGGCACTGCCCCTGGTCCTTGGCTACCCGATAGCATAGCTCTCTTATTGGGGCTTGCCACTGATTCCTCTCTTGCAAATGGCAAATGCATGCCTATTTATAGGCAATTTCAAAGGGGTGGGGGAGAGCTTGGGTGACGATGAGCTATGTGCTCCAAGCACTTTTTCATTTTTTTATTTGTTTATGCCCTTTTTATTATTAATAATAATATTATTACAATAATACTAATAATACTAAAACTCGGACAAAAATGAGTGATTACAGTTGCCCCTCTTTGCTTGTTCTTGTGAAACGAGAACAAAGCAAAGAAAAAAACACTCATTTTTGTCTTATTTCCTCGTCCTTGACTTCAGAATCACAGGTTCTTCTGGAACTTTATGTTCTTCCTCGGCCAACTCTTTAAACTTCGGTCTCCAAAATGGAGGATTCGTTGGGGAAGACAAAATCTTCAAATCAGAAGTTCGAGGTCGCAAGTTCTTCCTATATTGAACTGTTTTCTCTTCTTCTGAAGGGCTTTTTGAAAAAAAAAAATTCTCTTCGGTAAAGTCTTTGGGCTACAAGTCCTTCCTATATAGAACTATTTGCCTTCAACATGGGCATTTCGTTCTTGGGTGACGCATGTATCAATGATCTCACTGGTTCTTTATCTGATACCTTGGAATCGCGTGTTCTTCTAGAATCTTTCGCTCTTCCTCGACAAATTCTTCGGGTTTCCTATTTGTGGTCTCAAAATCACGAGCTCTTCTGGAACTCTTCGCTCTTCCTCGACCACCTCTTTTCGACCTGTATGCACTTAAATATTAGTCTTGAGAAGACATCCTTACGAAAGGATTATATTAAGAAATTTGTTTAAAATAAATCATCTTTATGGAAGGACCAGAATAAAAATAAAATTGAATTTTAAGAGAAATATCCTTATGAAAGGATAAAATTTGAGATTTAAGAAAATCATCCTTATGGAAGGATAAAATTGATAAATTTAGTTTTAAGAAAAATATCCTTATGAAAGGATCAGATTAAGAAATCTAAGTTTTAAGAAAAACATCATTATAAAATGATCAAATTAAGTAATTTGAGTTTTGAAAAAAACATCCTTATGGAAGGATAAAATCAGGAAATCCAAGTTTAATAAAAATGATATCTCGTTTTGAGACTACCAAAAGGAGAAAACATCCTTATGAAAGGATCAAATTAAGAAATTCAGTTTTAAGCAAAACATCCTTAAAAAGGATTAAATTAAGAAACTGGTTTTAAGAAAAATACCCTTATGAAAGGATAAAATTGAGAAATTTAGTTTTAATAAAAACATCCTTATGAAATGATCAGATTAAGAAATCTAAGCTTTAAGAAAAACATCCTTATAAAAGGATCATATTAAGAAATCTAAGTTTTAAGAAAAACACCCTTATGAAAGGATAAAATTAAGAAATTCAATTTTAAGCAAAACATCCTTAAGAAAGGATTAAATTAAGAAACTGGTTTTAAGAAAAATATACTTATGAAAGGATAAAATTGATAAATTTAGTTTTAAGAAAAACATCCTTATGAAAGGATCAGATCAAGAAATTTAAGTTTTAAGAAAAACATCCTTATGAAAGGATCATATTAAGAAATCTAAGTTTTAAGAAAAACATCCTTATGAAAGGATAAAGTTAAGAAATTCAGTTTTAAGGAAAACATCCTTAAGAAATGATCAAATTAAGAAATTGATTTTAAAGAAAACATCCTTAAGAAATGATTAAATTAAGAAACTGATTTTAAGAAAAATATCCTTATGAAAGGATAAAATTGAGAAATTGATTTTAAGAAAAATATCTTTTAAAATGATGCCCCATTTATCCGTCTTGACATCAAAAGAAATTCATCAAAGGTGATGGCTCGAGAATTCAAAATCTTGATTTTAAATCGTGAGATAATCTCTCTTTTTTCTTCTTTTTTTCTTTTTCATTTTCTTTCTCTCTTTTTTTCATTTTCTTTCATTTTCTTTTTCTTTTTCTTTCTTTTCTTTTTTCTTTCTTTCTTGACACTCGAGTGCGTGTCTTCTTAACAGGTGCAAAGGTGCACGAAGTCCTATGATAAAGATGATGTGTGAGCATATTTTATGATGCAAAGGTGCAAAATTTTCTTTTTCTTCTTCCCTTCTTCTTCATCTTTCTTTTCTTGAGGTAGGTAAGCTTCATCTTGTGACTACAACCATTCCTCATTCTTATGCCCCGATAAAATTTGCCTTTAAAAATTTGTGTCCCTTCTCTATTTGAACCTTTCAGCCAAGTGACCTCGGTCGATATCAACTCTTCGCTTAAGAAAAATCCTTTGACTTTTTCATTAGTCAGATCCTCTCATCTTTGTGTCACTTCTGGTCTCTTCTAATTTGAACTCCAATACGCATGAGATCTTTGTTATTTTATGGGCAATGATGCCCCACTCGCCTTGGATTCTTGTGAGCAAAACATCTTGATTTTTCATGGACAATGATGATCCACTCAATCTTGATTCAACTCATCGTCATTTTTTTGACCCTACATGCGGAGTTTTCATCTATCTTATCATTAGGGCTGGCAAAATGCCCCCACGCCCTGAACTCATCTTTAATCTTCTTGCAACACCTAGGCGAGAACTAACTCTTGGTCCCTATAATAAAAATGTTAGTATTTTGTAAATAAACTGAGAAATTTAGGGGGGGAAATGCCAAACATCTTTAAAAATTGATGTTTAGACGAAATGGTAAGGAGGAAAGTACCAAATATTTTTGAAAAATGAATGTTTGGAGTAAACGAAAAGTATTAAACAAATTGAAATTTGAAAACGGCCAAACATTTTTGGAAAACTAATGTTTGGAATAAATAATAAAGATTAAAAGAATAGACAAAAAAATCAATTAATGTTCGATCTTAAAATAACAAATGCACTAGAAAATTTGTCTATTTAGAAAATCTTGCCTATTTTGGCGGTATAAGCATATGTATGGTCTCCCCTAGTCCATTTAGGCTTTCGAGAGGAACGTTTCCCATACCTAATTTCTAACCCATTCAAGGTGGCTCTCTTGATCTCACCACTCACTATGCCCCCATCCTCTTCTCATTTGAGTGTCGATCAGGCACTTCGAGGTTTGACGTTCCCTGAAGAAAGGTTAACCCTTACAGGCGGGATGTAATCTGAAGACAAACTTATCAAACTTAGATATCCACATATGATCTGAATGGTCTTTGTAGGCTTACAATGTAAGCTATGGTTCATGGTTATGAATGAAATGATATATAGGCCCAAAATGAGTGTTTAAGGGTGATGAAACCAAGGATCATTCTTCTGGTTAAAATATCTTCTATGCATTTGTTGATCAGAATGTGCTCAAATAAAAAACTTATTTGATTTATTTCTTGGATCGCTCTAGACTGCCTATTTTTGGGTTTTCACCCTAAAGTTTATTTCTTTCTTTGTAGCTTTGGAATCTGTATCTTGCATCTTGAATGAATATTGATGCGTTTCTTATTCACATGTAATCGAATCTTCTCTTGTTATCGTTTATTGTACTTTCTCGATGGTGCTTTTAATCTTCATTGTTTCAAACTTCTTGTTGGCATACTTTCAATTTGGTTTAGCCATCCTTTTGAGCAAAAATTTCTTTTACTGGCTTATTTTGATATTTCTCTTGGTCTTCGTGTTTAAGACATTGATTCCCTTTTCTTTCTCGTATTCATGGAGCGCCATCTTTGTAATGCGGTCAAAATTGGGCGATTTGAACAAAATCCTCTTCTTCTTTGCCCAGTGTGGGGTGATCCTTGTTTTGGGTTCAAATAAAAAGAAACGAACATGCTCAAAGGGGGAACAAATAGATATTTTCTATTATTTGCGAAGGGGATTGAAGAAATGCCATTCATCATCCCACACATAGATATCAAAATAGTCTTCAGAAGGTAGAAGTTTAGGGTCAACACTCGATTCAAGGATCTTAAACAACAAGTTCCTGATAAGAAAATTTCCCAAAATGGGAAACTGCCCATTATCTACACACTTGTTTTTTTCCTCTATCCCATACATAGATATCGAAATAGTCTTCAGAGGGTATGTACATGTGTATGCTTTTTCATAAATATGTGTATATGCGTATGGGAAAAAAACTATCCAATAACAATGGACAAAGAATGCAAATATGCTTTCTGAATAAATGAAAAATTTTATTACGACAAAAATAACTTCATTCTGAAAAAAAAAATGACTTAGCTTATATATTCTTTTGCATTTTTCCCAAATGCACATGGATCAACGGATTTGAATTGCCTTTACCGACAGCCGTTTGCTCCGGGCTAGTTGTACCATTCCCCTGGGCACAATCAGTTTATACCAATTATGACATTGGATTTTTCCAAAGGATTTATTTTCCTTTGACCATTCGAAAATGGGTTTTTGGTAAAAATTTAATTTACAGCTTTGTTTATAGATTTCTTTTGCATTTTTCTCAAATGCACAGGGATCAACGGTTTTGAGTTGCCTTTACCGGTAGCTGTTTGCTCCAAGCTAGTTGTATTATTCCCTTGAGTACAATCAGTTTATACCAATTATAACATTGGATTTTTCCAAAAGATTTATTTTTCTTTGACCATTCGTAAAAATGGATTTTCGATGGATACTTGAATTATCCATTGTCTTAAACTTTACCGTGTTTAACCACGTATGCCAACATTTATGCCGGACTTGTTAAACTCTATTGAACTCTTTCCAGTTTTGTGAGCATGAAAACTCACAATCAACTTTAAAAAAATCTTTTTTCTTCTTTCATCCTTAAGAAATGATAGAATTAAGGAATTCTCATATTTTCAGAAAAAAACAATCCTTAAAAAGATAGAATTGAGAAAAAACTTCTTAAGAACTATGAAAAACGTTCTTAAGACTGGTAGGATTAAAACATCTTTAAAAAATTTTGAGAGAGGAAGAGAAAAAAAAATGATCATTGAGAAATGAAAGGATTGAAAAATTTTGTTTTTGAGAAAATCAATTGAAATTATTCTTTCCTTTTTTTTTTTTAAAGAAAAAGAAAAATCTTAAGAGAGGAAAGAATTGAGAAATCCATTTTTAACAATATCCTTATGAAAAGATTTAATTGAGAAATATTTCCTTTGAAAAATGTCCTTATGAAATGACTAAATTAAAGGCTCATATTAAAAGATGTCCTTGTTAAAGGATCGAAAAAGAAACTCTTATTATTATTTTTGAAATAATGTCCTTATGAAAGGACTGAACAAGTGTATTATAAAAAAATTATTCTCGTGGAAGGATGAAAAAAGCTCAAAAATGTCATTGTGAATGGACTGGATCTAAGAACTTGTTAAAACAAATTGAAATGTTCATTCATTTTTTTAATCACCCTTATAAAAGGGCTGGATTTATAAATTTGGTTGAAAAAATATAAAATTTCATTCTTAAAAAATGTCCTTAAAAGGATTTACCTTTTTTTAAAAATAATTTGTGAAATAATTTTTTGGTATGTGATTTTATGCAAATGAGATGCATGCACGTGCTTTTGAGGTAGTGCAATGTACAAAATGTAAAAATCATAACAATAATCAACAAATGCAAGAATGAATGCAAATAAAGGCGTTGATTTCGCTGGTAATCACCATTTCGAACGACTTTCATAGGAATTAAAGGGTTCAGATTTTGGAGCCAGAAAAGAAGACTTCTACAGATATGCCCCTCTACATGTTTTTGGGTCGCACTCAAGGAAATGAAAGTATCGGTTAAAATCGCTAGTCTGAAGTTCGTCTTCCGCTTTATGCATTCTAACAGATCCAAGATGGCTACGTTGATGTTTCCAAGAACCCTTAAGAAAATGATCAAACCCTATATCCCTAAAGAGAACATATCCATCTTTATCACCTCATCCGGGTATGCGGGTATGATGTCTCGGATACACTCTCATGCACAGGATAGGCTGTCTCCTCGACTCTAAATCAGGCCGTTGACCCAATCGTCACTCATCCCGGAAAAGGTTTCGAGCTTCAATGGATAATTCTAGTTCCTTGGCGGCTTCGTATAGATCCAATCTTTTGAACATTTTTCTTATTGAGCAAGGCTATGTACTCTTCTATCGTGGGCATCATGTCTTGGCCGTTGAAGGTAAAGCAGCAAAAACGAGATTCCAAAGCTAGAAAATGACTCAGAGTAAAGGCTGATTGACTCGAACATACATTAGCTGGGCTATGTCGCCATAACTGTCAAAAAATAGGTCATGTAGTCTTCAGTCCCATCTTTCCTAAATCTCTTTAAGCTCTCACAAATCATTCTGTTGTAGGCTCTCGTGTGTATACTTTGGCACTACACGCTTATTAGGTAAACTGTTACCTCGGACCCGTTGATTAACCTCTGACCAATGTCGCACGGCTAGGTTGATGCCGTCCTCCTTAAGATACCTTTTTTCCATGATGAAAGATTTTACGATTAGGCAAATCAACACCTTTATGTAATGTGGATGCAATGATAATGCAACAAAAGTATGTGTAAAATAAAAATAAAAATAAAATAAAACACAAAAAGAAATGAGTTAGTACCAGATAAAAATAATAAATACATAAATAAAAGGTAAATTTAAATAAAGCAAACAAACAGAATAACCTTATATATATCATGTCTAAACACTTAGGTTATCCGCATGACTTTAAAGGGGTGGGTTTTCTATATTCTCTACATGCAGTGTTGGTGCTAAGAGGTACCCGAACTGTCATTGTTGTCCCCTACTAAGGGTAGCAAGGCCCCCGATCATTACCCATTATAGGCTCTTTTCAACCGAGTTCAATTCGGGGGGACTCATTCGCATGCCCCTACAAAGGAACGATATCCTCACGAAAGCATAAGGTACTCGAGCCCCAAAAGTACTTGCTAGGCCCATACTGAAGGAATGATATCCTCACAAAAAGCATTAGCGTTTTCCCCACTTAAAAGGACTGGTTTATATGCCAAATTTTAAATGCGTTAAAATAAACGCAGCGATTATAACCAAATGTTAATTTAATGGTCACTTTAGTCCGGAACTTCCGATATTAGTAAAACGACAATTATTTAAAAAAGCTCGACTCTCTTTTATTTTTGAAAACCAAAAAAGAATCCCCAGCAGAGCCGCCATCTGTAGCGATATCCCTTTTTACGCTAAATAAAACGGGGTTTTGAGGTGTTTGGGGGTATTTTGGGTATTTAAAAATATATCACGCTGGTTTTTAAAAAAACTGCATTTTATTAAAAAATGGAGTCGCCACCGGCCACTAAGGTAGGCCGGACACCGTAAAAACCAGAAATTTAAAAAAATGTTGGGTTCAGGAGTCGGTTACAGATGGGGAAGGATTAGCACCCCCACACCGCCCAAAATTGGTACTCTAATAATTACCGCTTTATTAATATTAGACTTTCCGGATTAAAGTGATGATTAAATTAAAATTTGGTTATAAGCGCAAGTAAATTTTAAGGGCCCTGTTATTCGAGAGTAAACTGATAGACCACCATCACTGCGCTTGATACTGGCCACGTTTACGCTCGAATAAAAGAGCATTGCATTGACAATAATATATCAGAAATGCAACTTAAAACATGGCAAATATAAATAAATACAATGCGATAAAAATATAAATAAATGTTAACATAATAAAATGCTAATCTAACATAAATAAAATACTAATCTAAAACATTTATAAATATTAATATAACACATAAATAAAAACAAATATAACATAAAGAAAATACTAATCTAAAACATAAATTTAAAGCATATGGAAGGATAAAATTGATAAATTTAGTTTTAAGAAAAATATCCTTATGAAAGGATCAGATTAAGAAATCTAAGTTTTAAGAAAAACATCATTATAAAATGATCAAATTAAGTAATTTGAGTTTTGAAAAAAACATCCTTATGGAAGGATAAAATCAGGAAATCCAAGTTTAATAAAAATGATATCTCGTTTTGAGACTACCAAAAGGAGAAAACATCCTTATGAAAGGATCAAATTAAGAAATTCAGTTTTAAGCAAAACATCCTTAAAAAGGATTAAATTAAGAAACTGGTTTTAAGAAAAATACCCTTATGAAAGGATAAAATTGAGAAATTTAGTTTTAATAAAAACATCCTTATGAAATGATCAGATTAAGAAATCTAAGCTTTAAGAAAAACATCCTTATAAAAGGATCATATTAAGAAATCTAAGTTTTAAGAAAAACACCCTTATGAAAGGATAAAATTAAGAAATTCAATTTTAAGCAAAACATCCTTAAGAAAGGATTAAATTAAGAAACTGGTTTTAAGAAAAATATACTTATGAAAGGATAAAATTGATAAATTTAGTTTTAAGAAAAACATCCTTATGAAAGGATCAGATCAAGAAATTTAAGTTTTAAGAAAAACATCCTTATGAAAGGATCATATTAAGAAATCTAAGTTTTAAGAAAAACATCCTTATGAAAGGATAAAGTTAAGAAATTCAGTTTTAAGGAAAACATCCTTAAGAAATGATCAAATTAAGAAATTGATTTTAAAGAAAACATCCTTAAGAAATGATTAAATTAAGAAACTGATTTTAAGAAAAATATCCTTATGAAAGGATAAAATTGAGAAATTGATTTTAAGAAAAATATCTTTTAAAATGATGCCCCAGTTCTATCCGTCTTGACATCAAAAGAAATTCATCAAAGGTGATGGCTCGAGAATTCAAAATCTTGATTTTAAATCGTGAGATAATCTCTCTTTTTTCTTCTTTTTTTCTTTTTCATTTTCTTTCTCTCTTTTTTTCATTTTCTTTCATTTTCTTTTTCTTTTTCTTTCTTTTCTTTTTTCTTTCTTCTGACACTCGAGTGCGTGTCTTCTTAACAGGTGCAAAGGTGCACGAAGTCCTATGATAAAGATGATGTGTGAGCATATTTTATGATGCAAAGGTGCAAAATTTTCTTTTTCTTCTTCCCTTCTTCTTCATCTTTCTTTTCTTCGAGGTAGGTAAGCTTCATCTTGTGACTACAACCATTCCTCATTCTTATGCCCCGATAAAATTTGCCTTTAAAAATTTGTGTCCCTTCTCTATTTGAACCTTTCAGCCAAGTGACCTCGGTCGATATCAACTCTTCGCTTAAGAAAAATCCTTTGACTTTTTCATTAGTCAGATCCTCTCATCTTTGTGTCACTTCTGGTCTCTTCTAATTTGAACTCCAATACGCATGAGATCTTTGTTATTTTATGGGCAATGATGCCCCACTCGCCTTGGATTCTTGTGAGCAAAACATCTTGATTTTTCATGGACAATGATGATCCACTCAATCTTGATTCAACTCATCGTCATTTTTTTGACCCTACATGCGGAGTTTTCATCTATCTTATCATTAGGGCTGGCAAAAATGCCCCCACGCCTGAACTCATCTTTAATCTTCTTGCAACACCTAGGCGAGAACTAACTCTTGGTCCCTATAATAAAAATGTTAGTATTTTGTAAATAAACTGAGAAATTTAGGGGGGGAAATGCCAAACATCTTTAAAAATTGATGTTTAGACGAAATGGTAAGGAGGAAAGTACCAAATATTTTTGAAAAATGAATGTTTGGAGTAAACGAAAAGTATTAAACAAATTGAAATTTGAAAACGGCCAAACATTTTTGGAAAACTAATGTTTGGAATAAATAATAAAGATTAAAAGAATAGACAAAAAAATCAATTAATGTTCGATCTTAAAATAACAAATGCACTAGAAAATTTGTCTATTTAGAAAATCTTGCCTATTTTGGCGGTATAAGCATATGTATGGTCTCCCTAGTCCATTTAGGCTTTCGAGAGAACGTTTCCCATACCTAATTTCTAACCCATTCAAGGTGGCTCTCTTGATCTCACCACTCACTATGCCCCCATCCTCTTCTCATTTGAGTGTCGATCGCACTTCGAGGTTTGACGCCCCCGAAGAAAGGTTAACCCTTACAAAGGGATGTAATCAAGACAAACTTATCAAACTTAGATATCCACATATGATCTGAATGGTCTTTGTAGGCTTACAATGTAAGCTATGGTTCATGGTTATGAATGAAATGATATATAGGCCCAAAATGAGTGTTTAAGGGTGATGAAACCAAGGATCATTCTTCTGGTTAAAATATCTTCTATGCATTTGTTGATCAGAATGTGCTCAAATAAAAAACTTATTTGATTTATTTCTTGGATCGCTCTAGACTGCCTATTTTTGGGTTTTCACCCTAAAGTTTATTTCTTTCTTTGTAGCTTTGGAATCTGTATCTTGCATCTTGAATGAATATTGATGCGTTTCTTATTCACATGTAATCGAATCTTCTCTTGTTATCGTTTATTGTACTTTCTGATGGTGCTTTTAATCTTCATTGTTTCAAACTTCTTGTTGGCATACTTTCAATTTGGTTTAGCCAGTCCTTTTGAGCAAAAATTTCTTTTACTGGCTTATTTTGATATTTCTCTTGGTCTTCGTGTTTAAGACATTGATTCCCTTTTCTTTCTCGTATTCATGGAGCGCCATCTTTGTAATGCGGTCAAAATTGGGCGATTTGAACAAAATCCTCTTCTTCTTTGCCCCAGTGTGGGGGTGATCCTTGGTTTGGGTTCAAATAAAAAGAAACGAACATGCTCAAAGGGGGACAACAAATAGATATTTTCTATTATTTGCGAAGGGGATTGAAGAAATGCCATTCATCATCCCACACATAGATATCAAAATAGTCTTCAGAAGGTAGAAGTTTAGGGTCAACACTCGATTCAAGGATCTTAAACAACAAGTTCCTGATAAGAAAATTTCCCAAAATGGGAAACTGCCCATTATCTACACACTTGTTTTTTTCCTCTATCCCATACATAGATATCGAAATAGTCTTCAGAGGGTATGTACATGTGTATGCTTTTTCATAAATATGTGTATATGCGTATGGGAAAAAAACTATCCAATAACAATGGACAAAGAATGCAAATATGCTTTCTGAATAAATGAAAAATTTTATTACGACAAAAATAACTTCATTCTGAAAAAAAAAATGACTTAGCTTATATATTCTTTTGCATTTTTCCCAAATGCACATGGATCAACGGATTTGAATTGCCTTTACCGACAGCCGCTTGCTCCGGCTAGTTGTACCATTCCACAGGCACAATCAGTTTATACCAATTATGACATTGGATTTTTCCAAAGGATTTATTTTCCTTTGACCATTCGAAAATGGGTTTTTGGTAAAAATTTAATTTACAGCTTTGTTTATAGATTTCTTTTGCATTTTTCTCAAATGCACAGGGATCAACGGTTTTGAGTTGCCTTTACCGGTAGCTGTTTGCTCCAAGCTAGTTGTATTATTCCCTTGAGTACAATCAGTTTATACCAATTATAACATTGGATTTTTCCAAAAGATTTATTTTTCTTTGACCATTCGTAAAAATGGATTTTCGATGGATACTTGAATTATCCATTGTCTTAAACTTTACCGTGTTTAACCACGTATGCCAACATTTATGCCGGACTTGTTAAACTCTATTGAACTCTTTCCAGTTTTGTGAGCATGAAAACTCACAATCAACTTTAAAAAAATCTTTTTTCTTCTTTCATCCTTAAGAAATGATAGAATTAAGGAATTCTCATATTTTCAGAAAAAAACAATCCTTAAAAAGATAGAATTGAGAAAAAACTTCTTAAGAACTATGAAAAACGTTCTTAAGACTGGTAGGATTAAAACATCTTTAAAAAAATTTTGAGAGAGGAAGAGAAAAAAAATGATCATTGAGAAATGAAAGGATTGAAAAATTTTGTTTTTGAGAAAATCAATTCAGAAATTATTCTTTCCTTTTTTTGCGAAAAAGAAAAATCTTAAGAGAGGAAAGAATTGAGAAATCCATTTTTAACAATATCCTTATGAAAAGATTTAATTGAGAAATATTTCCTTTGAAAAATGTCCTTATGAAATGACTAAATTAAAGGCTCATATTAAAAGATGTCCTTGTTAAAGGATCGAAAAAGAAACTCTTATTATTATTTTTGAAATAATGTCCTTATGAAAGGACTGAACAAGTGTATTATAAAAAAATTATTCTCGTGGAAGGATGAAAAAAGCTCAAAAATGTCATTGTGAATGGACTGGATCTAAGAACTTGTTAAAACAAATTGAAATGTTCATTCATTTTTTTAATCACCCTTATAAAAGGGCTGGATTTATAAATTTGGTTGAAAAAATATAAAATTTCATTCTTAAAAAATGTCCTTAAAAGGATTTACCTTTTTTTAAAAATAATTTGTGAAATAATTTTTTGGTATGTGATTTTATGCAAATGAGATGCATGCACGTGCTTTTGAGGTAGTGCAATGTACAAAATGTAAAAATCATAACAATAATCAACAAATGCAAGAATGAATGCAAATAAAGGCGTTGATTTCGCTGGTAATCACCATTTCGAACGACTTTCATAGGAATTAAAGGGTTCAGATTTTGGAGCCAGAAAAGAAGACTTCTACAGATATGCCCCTCTACATGTTTTTGGGTCGCACTCAAGGAAATGAAAGTATCGGTTAAAATCGCTAGTACCGAGTTCGTCTTCCGCTTTATGCATTCTAACAGATCCAAGATGGCTACGTTGATGTTTCCAAGAACCCTTAAGAAAATGATCAAACCCTATATCCCTAAAGAGAACATATCCATCTTTATCACCTCATCCGGGTATGCGGGTATGATGTCTCGGATACACTCTCATGCACAGGATAGGCTGTCTCCTCGACTCTAAATCAGGCCGTTGACCCAATCGTCACTCATCCCGGAAAAGGTTTCGAGCTTCAATGGATAATTCTAGTTCCTTGGCGGCTTCGTATAGATCCAATCTTTTGAACATTTTTCTTATTGAGCAAGGCTATGTACTCTTCTATCGTGGGCATCATGTCTTGGCCGTTGAAGGTAAAGCAGCAAAAACGAGATTCCAAAGCTAGAAAATGACTCAGAGTAAAGGCTGATTGACTCGAACATACATTAGCTGGGCTATGTCGCCATAACTGTCAAAAAATAGGTCATGTAGTCTTCAGTCCCATCTTTCCTAAATCTCTTTAAGCTCTCACAAATCATTCTGTTGTAGGCTCTCGTGTGTATACTTTGGCACTACACGCTTATTAGGTAAACTGTTACCTCGGACCCGTTGATTAACCTCTGACCAATGTCGCACGGCTAGGTTGATGCCGTCCTCCTTAAGATACCTTTTTTTCCATGATGAAAGATTTTCTGATTAGGCAAATCAACACCTTTATGTAATGTGGATGCAATGATAATGCAACAAAAGTATGTGTAAAATAAAAATAAAAATAAAATAAAACACAAAAAGAAATGAGTTAGTACCAGATAAAAATAATAAATACATAAATAAAAGGTAAATTTAAATAAAGCAAACAAACAGAATAACCTTATATATATCATGTCTAAACACTTAGGTTATCCGCATGACTTTAAAGGGGTGGGTTTTCTATATTCTCTACATGCAGTGTTGGTGCTAAGAGGTACCCGAACTGTCATTGTTGTCCCCTACTAAGGGTAGCAAGGCCCCCGATCATTACCCATTATAGGCTCTTTTCAACCGAGTTCAATTCAGGGGGACTCATTCGCTTATGCCCCTACAAAGGAACGATATCCTCACGAAAGCATAAGGTACTCGAGCCCCGAAAGTACTTGCTAGGCCCATACGAAGGAATGATATCCTCACAAAAGCATTAGCGTTTTCCCCCCACTTAAAAGGACTGGTTTATATGCCAAATTTTAAATGCGTTAAAATAAACGCGCAGTTATAACCAAATGTTAATTTAATGGTCACTTTAGTCTGGAACTTCCGATATTAGTAAAACGACAATTATTTAAAAAAGCTCGACTCTCTTTTATTTTTGAAAACCAAAAAAGAATCCCCAGCAGAGCCGCCATCTGTAGCGATATCCCTTTTTACGCTAAATAAAACGGGGTTTTGAGGTGTTTGGGGGTATTTTGGGTATTTAAAAATATATCACGCTGGTTTTTAAAAAAACTGCATTTTATTAAAAAATGGAGTCGCCACCGGCCACTAAGGTAGGCCGGACACCGTAAAAACCAGAAATTTAAAAAAATGTTGGGTTCAGGAGTCGGTTACAGATGGGGAAGGATTAGCACCCCCACACCGCCCAAAATTGGTACTCTAATAATTACCGCTTTATTAATATTAGACTTTCCGGATTAAAGTGATGATTAAATTAAAATTTGGTTATAAGCGCAAGTAAATTTTAAGGGCCCTGTTATTCGAGAGTAAACTGATAGACCACCATCACTGCGCTTGATACTGGCCACGTTTACGCTCGAATAAAAGAGCATTGCATTGACAATAATATATCAGAAATGCAACTTAAAACATGGCAAATATAAATAAATACAATGCGATAAAAATATAAATAAATGTTAACATAATAAAATGCTAATCTAACATAAATAAAATACTAATCTAAAACATTTATAAATATTAATATAACACATAAATAAAAACAAATATAACATAAAGAAAATACTAATCTAAAACATAAATTTAAAGCATAAATAAATACTAATCTAAAACATAAATAAACATACAAACTAAAAAAAGAACACAATTTTAAATTAAACAATACTTCATTAAATCATAAAAAAATACAACTCAAATAAAAAAGGAAGAAAATATACCTAACTAGGAGCTCGAATGACGAATCCCTACTGAACCCTACTAAGATCTACCACGACCTCTCCAAAAATTAACTAGATCGGACCAAAAATAGGACCCCGATCGAACCGGTTATGACCGAAGGCACTGCCCCCGGTTCTTGGCTACCCGAGAGCATAGCTCTCTTATTGGGGCTTGCCACCGGTTCCTCTCTTGCAAATGGCAAATGCATGCCTATTTATAGGCAATTTCAAAGGGGTGGGGAGAGCTTGGGTGACGTGGAGCTACGTGCTCCAAGCACTTTTTCATTTTTTTTACAATTTTGCAATTTTCTCTTTTTTCTCTTTTTTTATTTGCTTCTGCCTTTTTTATTAATAATAATATTATTACAATAATACTAATAATATTAAAATTCAAACAAAAATAAGTGATTACAGTAATAAAAATTAATATTTAATGTTGATTATGTAACTTTTAAAAGATTGATGACCATTTTATTATTTTTTAAGATATTTTAGTGACCATTTTTATACTTTACCCTATAATTTACCAGTGTACTTCAGAAAAGGGTTGACAGAGTACTCATGGCGCCTGTTGTTACTTCTATGCTATCGTCTTGTTTCAGGATAAACTAGAAGTTGAGGCCTCGTTTTCGAGTAAGAGCTGAGAGTTTAGCCGGTGATGATTTATCAGTGTATTCATCTAATGGGATCTCCGTCTCAGTGAATGGAGGAGCTGGTTCTGCAATGGGAGAGGAGGAGAAAAAAATGTCATTTTTTGATGGTGGGAATGGGAGCTTAACTTTAAAGACTAGAATTGAGGAAAAAAAAACTGGTGAAACAAAGGGTCGTTTCTGATGAACTGGAAGTGTTGTGGGGTGATGGTTATGGAACTAATACTGTGAAAGATTACCTTATTGCAGCTGAGCAGAGGATATGATCAAGCCGGATGACGGACTGTCGCGGTGGTTTTTCCCTTCGATGAAATTTGGGAAAGAATTAGGGTGGCCGTTTGTTTTTACCCGTGCTCTCTCTTTTTCTTTTACTTTTTAACATATGTGATAATGAATAAATAAAGTAATTGGTAATAATATTTTTACTTCATAACCTAGTTTGGTGGTTAGGTATTGAGCCTTTTATCCATTGGGTGGGAGATCAATTCTTAGCAATTGTAAGTGAACATGCTTTTACTTTTTTCCCTTTGTATCTTAAACTAATCAGATGATGTCAAGTGACATCATTTGGTTGGTTAAAAAATATATAAAAAAATTTGTGATGTCACATCAACAAGTCTTGCCATACAGACATATCATGTCATCAAAGAACGTTGCCGGTGGAATTTGAAGAAAATTAAAACGTTAAGGGTTTATTTGCACAAAAAAAAAGAATATGAGCTAAAGTGACAAAAAAGTCAGATGTTGGGGGCTATTTTTGACTTTATTCCAACTATTAAAGGTCACTTTCGTTTCATAAGTGTTTACTTATCTTCACTGAATTTAAAGAAGTAACATTTTGGCCACTTACGTTATCGTTTTATAACATTTTTTATTGCTGAAACGTTTAATGATGTTATTTTAATGATGTGACACGTTATTAAAAAGACATTATTTTTTAATTTAACTTTGAACATTAAATAAAATATTAATTTAACCTCTAAACCTTTGATAAAATATTAAGTAACCTTTAAATTTTGGATAAAATATCAATTTTACCCTGAATCAAACCAAAGTCTTCCGCCACGCTCACCACCCTTCTATAACACCCCAAAAAGTTTCATTATTGGATTTTGTTACTTATCGAAATTTAAATAATATTACATATCGATAATCAGGTCCATTAATAAATTAAGGATTTATTTTGGACAACAAGAAATGGTATAGTTGGGTTATAGTGAAGAATTATAAAAATGGAATTTTTGGACTAAATCTCAAAATTTTGCAAGCTTGAGGGGGGAATAGTAATTTTGCGAAAATAAAGTCTAAATTGAATGAAAGAGGTTTTTAATTCATTTTTGTTTATTGAAAAGGTTAAAAGAAGTTGTTTGATCATTTGGGGAGTAAATTACAAATAAAGAATAGTTTTGAGATTAAAAACTACATAAATGATCACTGAACTTTTAGGGTGCTTTCATTTTGGTTACCAAACTTTTAAAACTTACATTATAGTCACACAAAATTTAGTTTGTTTTCAATATGGTCCATCTCCTGTGATAAAAAGCCATACCATTCGAGAGTGACAAAAATATGAACAATTTGAAAGTTGAGTTACTAAATTGATTTTTTTTACACTTTAGTGACTAAAATAGGAGTGAGAAGAAAGTTGAGTGACGAATAGTGTAATTTACCCATTATTTTATTCAAAAATGTAAACTAATGTGCAGTGTCAGCTGCTTCTAATTTAAGGTAAAAGAGGGACCATACTGAAAGTAAACAAAAAATTTAGTGACCATAACACAAGTTTTAAAAGTTCAATGACCAAAATAAAAGTGCCCTAAAAGTACTATGACCATTTGTGTAGTTTACCTTAAAACTGTTGTAAAAGTTTAAATTTGATGGAACCAATAAGAAAATTGATTCTCATAAGAATATTAATTGAAGCCTTATTATTATTTTAGTTAAATTTTGTTTTTTGGATTAAAGAAATGATGAGAAAAGTGATGAATTGATTAATTTTGTTTTTATTGCATTTTTGTCCTTATTAGTAATTATAAAGATAAGAACAAAGGAAAACAAAGAAAGCCATTGTCTTCTTCATTTTCAAGTTGGATGACGACATAGAGTGAGTGACTTAGAGAAGAAAATTTTGAAAGTTGAGCTTTTGAGAAAATTGTCAGAAATTGAAAGGGTTTTATAATCCTTACAAACTAGTCCATTTCTTGAGTTAATTGAATATTTTGGAAGAGCTTTAGTTGAGATTTTTGAACGAAGTAAGTTAGGGTTTTTTTAAGAAATTAAGGGAGAGAAATATCATGATATTTAGTGAAGTGTTATTAACACTTATTGTTTATGATTTGTATTGAAGCTCCCAAAGTTGATATCCAAAAAAGTTTCTCCAAGTTTAGGGGAAAGATGAAAAATGGCGGAGTGAGATGGATTAAATTAGGGCTTACTAGGTATATTAAATTGGGTTTTGTAATTTAGCACTTTGTTTGTAATAATATGAATTAGAGTTATATTTTGATACACAAGTTGTATAAAAAATTACACGATCCTTTATATATAAGCTATAAAATCTAAAACCTAAATCCCTAACACTAAACCACAAAACCTAAAATATTAAACCTTAAACTCTAAATTCTAACCATAAACCTGAAATTTTACACCCTACATCCTAAACCCCTAAACCTTAAACTACAACATAAATCTCTAAACCCTAAAATTAAAAAGGATTGTATAAACTTAATTTACACAAGCTTATATATCAAAGTATTTTTCTATGAATTATATATAGTATCTACTTGTTAAAGATAAGTTCCTGAGGAGCATGAATGAAAGGTATGAAATTAAATGTTATTTGAAAATCATGCTTATTATTTTGATAATAATTGTTATGAAAATCTATGAGATTCTTGAAAGTATGCTATATGATTCATGATATATTGATATTGTCTTGTTTTAAGGCTTTGAGGGGAAAAAAATAGTCTTGTGCATATTCTTGCAATAAAATTAACTTTGAAAAGCATATTTGTAATGGATGAAAATTCATGTATTATGCTTATAATGAAGCTAAACGAATATTTGGTAACATGTCCTCGTAAGTTGTGAAATTTATTAGGTACTAGAGTCTTATGTGCATGCAACACATTTATTAATGTTTTGTGCACTTTTGATGACACTTTAGTGTCTTTTGATAACACTTCGACCTCTCTTTTTAAAATTTAAGTGTTTTTTTAATAATCTAAAAATAATTATCGAGAATGTAGGCCTTTACAAAGATAATAACGGTGATAAGGCCGAAGGTCAAAGGACCTATTCTTTTTTATAGCCCATTGGACTTAACAGAAAATGATATTTAGAGTACCAGTCTGTTAAGTTTAGGCGGGCTTTGGCAAACTAACTCTAAACTGTCTAACAGAATTAGTTGGTTTAAACTATTGGTGTTCATGATAGGTTAATCGTATGGTTTAGCTTAAACGGTTAGTTAATCGTTATATCGATTATTAATTACAACTTAACTGTTAAGAAATAGTTAATCGTTATTTTTCTAAATGGTTAACCATTATAGTGGTTAACCGTTAAGAATCAGATCGGTTACAGGTTGACATGTAACCTATTACAATTTTTTTTCAAATGTTCATTATTTTCTTTTAGAATAATAAATCTATCTCTCCGATAAATTTTGTATTAAAATTTTCAAAAAAAATATACTTAAATAGAGAGATTTTAAACACAAATTCCATACTTGGTTAAAAAAAGTGCCTATAGGTTAACCATTAACCATCTTTTTAAGCAGTTCGGTTAATCGAAACCGTTTAACCTTAACAGTTAGGTTAATTAACCTATAAAATAAAAGTTATAGCGGTTAACGGTTTTGGTTTATTTTGCACACCCATAGTTTAAGCAACTTAGCTCTAGAATATTCAATATAAGGAAGTATCTGTTCATACATATTTTTAACCACTTGACAATGGACATACACCTTATAGATAAAGCGATTTGAACTCATATCTCCTACAATAAACATTATCTGCTTTTTTACTGGGACACGGGATCAAGACTTCAATGTCTTTTGATTACTCTTGAACCTAATTATTTTCCACTTTGTAACGAGGAATCATGGACTATAATTTAATGACTTTATGAAGTATTGAGTTAATATTGAATATTGGTATATTATTTTAATACTTTGTAATTATACGATTATTTTGAGATATTATTATTATTTGGTGTGATTTTGGTTTCATTGAGTTTGAACTCAGCGTGCAATATTTTCTGTACACAGATTAAACTGTGCAAGTTTCTTTGTCGAACAAAATCAGTGAAGTGAGGAATCGACCCAACGAATTAATGTAGAGATACAAACTTTCTTTTCACTTTGATAGTGGTAAATCACTATGGTTTGAAAAATATTGAAAAATATTGAAAAATATTTGAGAAATATTGGTAAATAACTTATATGGGATTTTAGAAATAAATTATATTGAAAGTCCATGTTCTCTTATGTTTTGAAATTTGATAAAATATGGTTTAGGTATCTTCTAAATATGAAATGATCAGTATTTTTGAGCCAAAGTATTGAAACTAGAAAAAAAAATGAACCTGTTAAGATATACTTCTAAACTTTCTGGAACAGAAATTCAAAACTTTGGTAAGAAATATGAAACTCTCCCCTAAATTTTTAATTTTTGCAAATTAGTCCTTAATCATATATTGGTCAATTAACGTCTGATCTGTTTTTTTAATTCATAATTTTGAAACAATATGCATTTATACATATACTTAGTCAATTAAATGAATGTTCTAAGGGTTCTTCAAAATTTTATAGAATTTACATTTTCATCCTTGAAGTTCATAAAATTCTCATTTGGTCACTTTTTCAAATTTGATTGATTTGATTCTTTCAAGGTTTTTATAAAATAAATCTAGGAGCTTCAATGTCTTGTTTAATTGTTTGTTTTGTATGAATTGATATTTTACGTGTTTAGTTTGTTCTTGAATGTGACATCACTTACTAATAGACTTGGTAAACTTGTCAGAATCCAATTATTCAAACCGATTCACCCGATTTAAGAACTAATATGAACCCGAACATGACGTCTCAAATTTGATTCGAAACTCGAAATAAATTGAACTAAACAAAAATTGACCCAAATTTTAACTAGATTGATATGGACTCATACTCAATTATGCCCTTGGCCTATTTGGGTATACGTTTAAATTGATTAGATTAAGTTTATGTTTAGATTAGTCGAATCCCTTAGGTAGCGTATGATTTGAATTAATTAATCTAAATTTATCCTTGACTTATTGGAATAAATGTTAAATTAATTAAATTAATTCTACCACCTCTTAATTATTTTAGGATAAAATTGACATTTGACTTAGACGGAAACTTAATTAAAATCATAATTGTTAATTCGATTTATTTTAAATAGTATCCTTGGCTTAATAGGATGCTAGTTTAAAATTAATGAAATTAATTATTTTGATTCAAGATAATTCATAAGATATTAGGTTTTTCCTAGGTTTTAGGATTTAATTAATTTAGTGTTAATATTAGAATAATCTAGTTAATAATTAGATCACTAATTAATTTTCTATAATTTGGGCCTTTTAAGTTAGGACTTCAGTGGGTCTAGGGCTTTTGTTTCATGCATTTCTTTGTCATGAATTTTAAGTGTCATTCATTTGACTTTAATATTTTAATTGGACATGTTATTAATTAATTGAATTAAATCCTAAAAAAGAGGTATTTATTAATTCTGATATTTGTGTCATAACAGTCCCGACTTAATGGATGTTGACCAAATATTTGAATTAATTTTTACCGACCGAAGGTAAACTTTAATTTGAATTAAAAATTGATAAGTCATAACATCATATTTAAATGCTTGCATCATGCATAAATGTGATGTACAAAATTCGAACCATAAATTAACACGACAGTCAGACTTATTCGATGTCGGTTTAATCTATGGTCTGATGTATCGCTACCCTTATTAATTAAATGTTTAATTAATTCAAGTCCACCAATTTGATAAAACTCATTTGATTGAAGTCTATATTCAATAAACAACATTTAATTAAATTCAATTTAAATTTCAAATGATTTCCATCAATTAAAAGCAACGTATGTTTTGGTACCAATTTTCGGGCGTGATAGGGGTACTAATCCTTCCCCAAACGTAACCACCTCCCGAACCCATTTTGAAATGAATCTCTGGTTTTATGGTGTCCGACCTACCTAAGTGGCCGGTGGCGAATCCAAGTCTTTATTTTTTAAAATACGAAAGAATCCCATCTTTTTTAAAATATTTTCCAAAAATGAAAGGAAACAACTCCTTCTAGCGATTTGATTTCAAGAAAAAAAGTCGCTACAACATGGCGATTCCGCCAGGGACAATTTTTTTTGTTTTCACAACACAAAACGAGAGTTAAGCCAAGAAAAATATGCATTGTTTTTAATGATGGAAATTTTGAAATTCAAATTGACTTTAATTAATTCGTTATTTTTTGAAGATATGGCTTTAATTACACAAGCTTTGATAATTAGTGGTTTTAAATTATTTGCTCATTTAATTTTTAAGGAATTAGCGACATGTGTTGCATCATGACCATTAAGCTATATAACCGAGCTTTACCCTTAAGTGAGAGTGAAACGCCATATACCCACGTGAGTAGGCCTCCACGGGTCAGTAATTCACTTTTGGAATCCACGCCTTTTGACACGTAAGCAGCCCTCAACGTCACTAGGTCGTACTTTCTCTCGAGCCAAATCCAATTTGCAAGCCTGTAATAGGCCAGAATCGGAGTTCTTGTTGCCTTAGTAGATAATAAGATAGGTTCGGGGTACCATTTTATAACTGAACCCATGCGTGAGAATTTAAGAAGCCCCACCCCGATTAGAGCCATGCGGATAACCATAGCGAATTAGAATTCATGTGGTTAGGTTTTCACTTTTCTTCGTTGATTAATTCGCTTCGCTATATTTTCCATTTGGTTAATTTATTTCTTTACTTGTTCTATCCATTACTAACTTGTTTTCTTTATTTTTATATCTTGTCATATCATAAAAGAAAACACTGATTTGGGAATAGTCTAAAATTAAAGGCTTGATCAATGGGAGATTTGGCACGTAACAACGATAAAAAGAATTTTGAGGAATTTCTACAAAAGGGTGATTGACCGAGGGGGAAATATGAGGAAAAAGAAACCGAGGTTCATAAGCTCAAGGACAAAGTGGTAAGCTACAAAGGGGCAATCGAAGAGTATCAGATACTGGTGATGGAACGATTCTGAGATGGTTCTGAGAATATTTGGGGGAAGAACAAGAGATGGCAAACTTGATGGCTCAAGCACAAAGAATTGCCCAACTGCTTTGGTTTCTAGCAAGAGGCTATCGAACTTCAGGAATACGCCAAGGATGAATTAGAAAAGGAACAAAGGTTGTCTTGGTTTGGGTCGTATGTGTAGCGATCTTCTTTCATCGTTGTAATGAAACAATATCTCCATTAATGCAAGTTGTTTAACAAGGATATTTGCCAAATCAGTGTTCTTCTTTGCATTCATACATGTTTACATTTAGCATTGCATTGCATTATCCATTGCATATTTAACATGATTTTATCATTACATTACCTTTCGTAATACAAGATTTTTGGGTTTAGGTAATTCGAGAACCAATTGAAAGAAAGAATGGAATCAACATAGAAATCGAGACTTGACAAGTTAGAAGATAGGTTCGAGAAAGAAATCAAAAAAAGGAAAAGTAGACGCTTTCAATACAAAGGAGTTTTGTTTAGTCCCTGATATGATCATTCCACCATATTTCAAGGGGCATGGGGAATTCTACCAAGAAGTGTAGACTATTATGATCAGGAGGTTGGTTAACAAGGGAATTTTAACACCAATTGATTGAACATTGGAGAACAAAAGAATTGGGGCAACCTTACACCACATCTAGAAGGCCAAAATGAGTTGGCACCCTAATAATGACTTGAAAGTCCCTATGCTTGGGTTTCTCACCTTTTTGCAAATATATTATTTTGATTTCCCACATTTTGGCTTTTTTTGAGAATATTGCACAGAAGAGCCTTACGACTTAAACCCGAAAAAAGTACGAATATTTTGTAAAGATATTTGTAGTTATTTTTGTCATAATAAAAATGTTGGAGTTTGGCAAGTCTGACAGAAATGTAGGCATAACATGCTTAAACACTGTAAAGTTTAAGAAAATGTACAATTCAAATGTCCATCGTAAATCCATTTTTACGAACGGTCAAAAGAAAATAAATCCTTTGAAAAAATCCAATGTCATGATTGGTATAAATTGATTGTACCCAGGGGAATGGTACAGCTAGCCTAGAGCAAACGGTTATCGGTAAAGGCAAATCAAAACTGTTGATCCATGTGCATTTGGGAAAAATGCAAAAGAAATCTATGAGCTAAGTTGTAGATTTTTTTTAAATCAAATGTCATAGTGTAGTTATTTTTGTCATAATAAAAATTTCATTTTGTTATTTAGAAATCATTTTTTGCTTTCTTTATTCTTTAAATATTTTATTCATTGTTATGGGGTAGTTTTTCGTTCTCCCATACACATATACATATATTTATGCAAAAGTAGGCATATGTACATACCATTTTATTATGTCATTGAACTTCAAATGTAAAATTACCTTCGATTTAGATTGAACACCGTGGGGATATTGAGAATGCGAGTATTCGCTAGTCCATTTAGGTCGACAGAGAAACAAAACAAGTGTTTAGATAATTGGCATATCCCATTTTAGGAGATTCCCTTCTCAGGCACTTGTCGTTTAAGATCCTTGAATCAAGTGTTGACCCTAAACTTCTATCTCCTATGAAGACTTTCTTTTGATATCCATGTATGGAATGACGAATGGTATTCCTTCAATTCTCTTCACAAATAATAGAAAATATCCATTTGTCGCCCCCTTTGAGCCTGATCATTTCTTTTCATTTGAACTCAAACCAAGGATCACCCCTACATTGGGGGCAAAGAGGACGAGGGTTTTTGTTTGCGAATTAAAGTCGCCCAGTTTTAACCACACTAAAAAGATAATGCTTCACTAATAAAGGCAAGAAATGAACGTATACATTAGATACAAAGGTCAGAGAAACAATAGAAAAAATCAATAAAAGAAAAGTTTATAGTCAAAGAGATGGCTAAGTCAAATTGCAAGTTTACCAACAAGAAGGTTGAAACAATCAAAAGTGAAAGCACCAAGTCAGTAAGTGCAATAAAGGACATCAAGAGCCTTGAAGATTTGATTACATTAAGAAACACATCAATATGCAAGCTACACGAGAATATGAGATGAACTCTAGGGTGAAAACCCAGAAATGGGCAGTCTAGATCGATCTAAGAAATAAGGAAAGTTTTTTCCATTAAAGCACATCTCAGTTAACAAGTGCAGAGAAGATATTTCAACAAGAAGAAATGATCCTTGGTTTCATCACCCTTAAACACTTATTTGGGCCTATATATCATTTCTTTCATAGCCGTGAACCATAACCTACATTACAAGCGTACAAAGACCATTCCGATCATATATGGATATTGAGTTGGATAAGTTTTTCTTTAGATTACATTCTACCTATAAGGGTTAACCTTTCTTCAAGGAATGTCAAACTTCAAAGTTCTTGATCGACACCCAAATGAGGGAAGGATGGAGGCATAATGAATGGTGAGATCAAGAGAGCCACCTTAAATGGGTTAGAAATTAGGTATGAGAAGTGTTCCTCTCGAAAGCCTAAATAGACTAGGAGAGACCATACATATGCTTATATCGCCAAAATAGTCAAGATTTTTAAAAAAATACAAATTTTCTAGTGCATTTTGTATTTTAGGATCAAAATTAGTTTTCAAAAAAGTTTGGACATTTGTTTTTCAAAATTTCAATTCTTTTACATATTGGTCATTTCTTCCAAGCATTAGTTTTCAAAAATGTTTGGACATTTTTTTTCCAATTTTCAATTCTTTTACATATTGGTCATTTCCTCCAAGCATTAGTTTTCAAAAATGTTTGGACATTTTTTTCTTTCCAATTTTCAATTCTTTTACATATTGGTCATTTTCTCCAAGCATTAGTTTTCAAAAATGTTTTGACATTTTTTTAAAATTTCAATTCTTTTACATATTGGTCATTTCCTCCAAGCATTAGTTTGGGTATTTTCTCCAAATTTCAAATCTTTTACATATTCGTCATTTCCTTCAAGCAATAGTTTTTAAAAAAATGTTTGGGCATTTACTCCAAATTTTGATTTACTCTAAACATTAGTTTTCAAAATTTTTTGGCATTTTTCTCCGAATTTTGATTCTTTTAATACTTACCATTTCCACCAAACATCAGTTTTCAAAGTTATTTAGCATTTTTTTTGTAAACCTTGATTTTTTAAGATATCTATAGTTTTTCTCCCAAACACTACTTTTCAAAGTGTTTGACATTTTCTCCAAGTTTTATTTTCAAAATTACTGACTTTTTTTTCAAAAATTATTGATGATAGTTAAAGCAAAGAGACTTAGAGTTGGTTCCCGCCGAGATTCTACAAGAAGATTAAATTGAGAGTTTAGGGAATATAGGTATTTTGCCAGCCATAATGTTGAGACAGATAAGGGGTCTGCATGTTGGATCAAAGACAAGAAAAGTTAAGCCCAAGATTGAACGGGACAACGCTGAACGAATAAGATGATGAAAGTCCCTACATAAGAGTGGTATAAGGACTAGAATAAGATTATTTACGAAGTGGGTAGTGACCCCGAAGAAGAAGGGTATTCATGTAAGAGGATTGAAAGCGTGGGTCCAGTCAAATTTGAGATAAGTATTCAATTGATGAAAATGAAGAGCATGCTGCAAAGAAAAAAAGTGAAGAAATCTGAAGAATGACCTTTCAGGGAATAGGGTTTTAAAACAAATTTGAAAGAAAAAGAGAAAATAGAGAGAATAAAGAAGGAAAAGTGCTACAATGCATGCATTATATAGATATCTTTAGGGGCATGCTAACTTAAAAACATGTTGCTTATTTTAAGCAGGTATTTGAAGACAAGTAAAGAATTGGGTCTATAGCTTCATGATGAAGATGTAGATCTTATTGAAGATTTTTGATTGGTAGCCATACTAGCATGAATCCAGTTCTTTGGTCTACAACTTCATGTTAAAGAGGTGGACATTATTGAAGATTTCCAATTGGGAGCCATTTTGACGTGAATCCAGTTCTTAAGTCCTTCGGGCCATCAGTAAGTCCTTCGGACATGATAATTGGTTAGTGACTAATTCACAAAGAATTAAAAGTTGGTGGTTTTAGTTCAATGACTAAAATGTAAAATGTTAATGTTTGGTGACCAAAGTGAAAAGTTGAGAAAAGTTCAGGAACCAACATGATAATTTTACCAATAATTATTTTTGTTCTATAAATAAATAGATCACCTAAGGGTGTGAATCGAATATGAAATGGTTGATTCGATCCGATGTTTCTATTATTGGGAAATTACAGTTAAAGTTTAAATGGATTTCAGATAATCGTATGAGCTCAGAATGTGATGAAATTTTAAAGGGAGTTGTAAGAGGACTTGAAGAACATGACATTTCGTTTTGGAATCGTTTTTGATCGATTTGGATTCGATTGGATGTAGTATTTTCATATAGTGCACAAATGACATTTTTGTAAATACATGGATTCATTAATGGCATTTTAGTCATTTTGCCCATGCTTTTTAATTATAATTGATTGTGGAAAAGTAAGAATATTAGGTGTCAACACCTAATTGGTCATAACTAAGGGGCAAAATGATCATTTTACTATTGATGGAGATTTTTTATATTAGATTTAAAGATTAAAATGCCATTTGTCTTATAATTTAATTCTAGAAAAGCTATAATTTTCTCTCATCTTTTCCTCTTGGCTGAGAGCTTGCAACAAGGTAAGAAAAAATTGATTCAATTTTAAGCTTGAGTCAATTGGTTTTTGGTTTAAGACATGAAATAGAGACTTAATCTCCATTGAATTCTCTTTCATTTGGTATAATTTTTGAGTGGTTTCCATGCTTATATGTTGAGATTGGAGATTAGGGTTTATGAAGAACAAGTTGAGATTTCATGTTTTAAGGATTCATTGGATTGAATATGAGGCTGTGATGTTGTTTCATGCTTGAAATAGTGAAAATTTCTATGAATTGTGTTGTAGGTTATTTTTGGGGAAATTGAAGAATTAGAGGAAACTCTTGCAAAATTTTTATTTGAAGTGGAATTGATGTTGGAAGCTTAAATATAATGTTTGGAGGTTAAATTCATGCTTGAATCAAATTGGGAAATTTGGTCAAAGTGACCTCTCAAATTCGGCATTCAAGGGGAAATTAGGGAAAATTTATGGAAATTTTTCCTAAGGCTAGAAATGGTATAAGGATGATTTTGTAAGCTTTTCAATGTTAAAGTGTTGAGGACTAAATTGTAAAGTTGGGGAAATATGTGATTAAAGTGGAAAATTGATTTGAAATTGAAGTTGTGTTATAAAGGATTATTTTGAAAGATTTGGAAGTATAAGGGTTAACATCGATGTTGTGAGATAAGATTAGTAATAAAAGAATTTGTAGGAATATTATTATTATTCCTAAAGTATATTAAAGTTAGAATGATACTAACATATACTTTAAATCGTATGTGTTGGTAAATGTTATTGTAGATCGTGAGTGTGACCAAAACCGGGAATCCAGCAATTCTAAAGACAAAGAAAAGTGTAAGAGTAAAGTTTTATAGTGAGGCAACATGTGAGTGCATTTCTACTTATTTTTATTACGATATGAGGAAGACTTGCGATAAGTCAACCTCGAGTGTTGAAAAGAAAAAGGATTTGAATCGTAAATTATATACATATTAAATAACTTTGAAATGATTTATAAATGATTTCGGGTATGAACTGCCCAATGCATTTTTCTTATATATGTTATAGTGACATGTCTTTATTTATTGATATTATTGAATAAGTGAAGATATCATAATAGCGAATTGGTTAAAAGCCCATTGTATGATTATTGAGATTCTTGGTATAATTGGCATGCCAATGAGGTGGAGTATAGTGATATAGTGATACAATGACGTTGTGTTCTAAAACTATGACCAAGTAAAATAGTGATGCTGTTAAATTACAGCAGTGATACAGTGATACAGTGATTTATTATGGCACAACATATTAGTTGATGCTACACATGTGCATACTCAACAATGACTCACATACCATGCATTATCATTTACTTTGACAAGTCAGTTTTACAATTTCATAAACCTATATGATATATATTGTATTTTGTTTGTTTATGTCATTTCTTTATAGTGAAATGTTTAAATTATTTTATGTTGCCTCACTAAGTGTATACTTAGCGTGTGAATGTTTCACGCGTAGGTAAAAGAGCGTAAGGAGCAGTAGCAGAAGACATCATCTATTTTGAAAGAGAAACATCACTATCAGTATGAAATCTTCAATTTTACTTTTGATATTATTAGTTGGCATGAAAATTATAAATGTTTTGAGCTGCTCTGATATGAATATGTTTAGTAAAGAGATAATTTAATCGTATTTTATTTGATATCCAAATGATTTTTAATTTAGGCAGTTTTTAGACAGTTCTATTAATTATGTGAATTAAAAGTAAACAGCCTAGTTGCTGCTTAAATCTAGGTTCGAATTTAACTTAGAAATATTAAGTTTAAATTTTACGCGATTAAATGTTATTTTAGTTAAAGATTTAATTGTTTATATTTTAAAGAAACAAAAATTTACCTATTTTTGAAATAAGAATTATTGTACAAGTGTCATGTGACATCTCTAACTCGTATTCAGTGATGGATACGGGTAAGGGGTGTTACACAAAGCGAAATACCCTTTTATGCCAAGACGATTAGAAATTGGCATCCTTGAAGGTTTTCCAGTCTTTAGCTTTCAAGGAAGTAGTGAAAATCTTTCGTTAGTCTCAAACCGAGATACCCTTTGATGCCAAGACGGTTAGAAATCGGGGCATCCTTTAGAGATTTCCAGTCTTCAACCTTCTGAGAAATAACTCACGCCATAGAAAACGTGTTGTCATTTTTGAAGATAAAGATTTTATATAGGAAGAACCCACATTTTCAAGACTTCGAGGTGAAATGTTCTATATAGGAAGAACCCATAACTTCAAGATTTCAGAGCAAAAGATTCTATATAGGAAGAGCCCGCAGCTTCAAAGGTTTTGTAACACCCTCGACCCGGATGTCGCATTGGGCCTCAAGCCCAAACCCAAAACCATAAAATTTCTTTTCAAACAGGATCAGCCCAATGAGTAAATCGCAAAAACATTTAAAACCAACGATTAATATATATATATATATATATATATGAATAAATGAAAAATTACAAATGAGCTCCAATTTAAATTTAAATAATTAAAGGTACATTTTAAATAATATAACTTCCAATATTGAATACAGACTCTAACGTGTAAGGTCCTATGAATACATAACCCACTAAACTCAAATAACATACTCCGAAGATTACCATATGCCAGAATCTTGATCTAATAGTGCTCCACGATCCTATGATCCAACGGTCAACCTACACACAAAAACAACAATTTCGAGCGCTGAGCTTACAAAGCTCAGTGGTACACATCTACTCTACTATACTTCATGCCAATCATAAATATAAGCATGCAAGCTAGTACGAGCAATAAGAAGAGATAAATAAACATATGACGCTACTATAATCGTCTAAACACATGTTATACACAATCCACATCTCAAACAGCATAAGCATATCAATAAAACAAACCAAGAGTAAGGCCCAATGTCACTCGACACTGGGAGACCCACCCATGCTCGTAATCTCACATCGAGCTGCTCAGAATCTCACATTGAGCTGATATACTCAGATCTCACATCGAGTCTTCGCTCGAAATCTTACATCGAGCGAGGCTCAAAATCTCACATCAAGCAAGTATCACCACCCAGAATCTCACATGGATGTCCTTCATTTCATCACTCAGAATCTCACATCGAGTGGCCTTCATGTGTTGCAACACTCACTCACTAGGTATCTGGATCCCACCAACCAAAGACACATAACCAAACAGTGCTCACACATGGCACACAACCACACTCGGTCTACCAAGGATCCCTATGAGTGCGCTACCTGGCACCTAACCAAACATGATCCACCACAGATCCATACAAGTACCCTACCTGGCACACAAACATCATACGACCCACCACGGGTCCCTATGGTTGCTATTACAACCAATCAAGCATTACAGAGTTATTACAATTTGTGAAGGAGTATACAATTTATTCCCATCAATTATTTCCATCAATCCACATTATTTCATTGATTATTATAATAACCGCTAATACACGAGGCATTATCATAAATTAGTCAGTCAACCAATCATACAATCAGATAATCATACGGATATTCAAACAATTTTACACAGTCTCTAAGCTCGTAACATCTTTAAACATTCTCAAACCCATCAAGTATCTCAATAGATATCAAGCCTTGCAATACCAGTACCGATGCATGCTTATTACTCATCTCCTATTTTACAACCACTAACATACAAGGCAATTACACTTATGATGCTTAAGAAGCATTTCAGAGTTTGAGGTGTACTAATCTTAACCCGACAACACTAAAATCCTCTTTTGAGCTTCCCGAATATTCTACTTGATTTGATATCCAAACCCGAGCAACCCTCGTATATCAACAAATATGAACATACATTATTTCTATGCGTCTCCTATACTATTCAAAAGGTAAAATACTTAAAAATACCTTACCGGGGTCGAATTTTGCAAAACGGACTACACCAATGGATCTAGAACATCGAGAAACCCCTGGGTAGGATCCCTCAAAAAAGTCAACAGCCTGGTCAAACTGGCCGATCAGGTGCGACACGGTGCATCATAACTAGCGTGCACCCTCATGGCCTAATCTGGTGTGGCTGAGCCCACATGAAACCGAGTACAGGATCCAGTGTGGCGCGGTGCACTGGATCCTAGTGCGTGGTGGCGCGTGGGCGACCCTTCGATGGCCGGACAGTGGCAGCAAGCTTTTTCCTGGCTGTTTCGATGTCGGTGGACATGCTGGTGGCCTTTATTTTTTGTTTTTACCGCTAAAAATGCTCCATCTTGCCCTAGGCCAAACTTTTCTCCTTTCACTCCCTCTAAAGGCAGTACCGATGACGACATGGCGACCACCACCAGAAGCATCTTGGTGAGCTGAAGGTGATGGCGACGGTAGTGTCGTGAACGGCGACTCTAATGGCCATATATCAGAGCTCAAAGCTCCCCCCAATTTTTTCTCTTTTCCCTTTATTTTCTCTCTCTCCCTTATATTTTTCTTCTCTCTTTCTCTTCCCATCAAATCACCATCCACCTTTTTATTCAAAACTCTTCATCTTTTCTTTTCTTTTTATTACTCCCCACATAAAATCTTTTTAATTATCACAAAGCCCAAATCCAATTATCCTTGTTTTGGGCTTTCCAGCATAAGGCCTAATAAATTGGGTTCGAGGGCCAATTTTACAAAGCCCAAGATTCGGGTCGTTACAAATCTCCCCCTTAAAAGAAATTTTGTCCTCGAAATTTGTACTATCAAAACAAGAAAGATACAAAAACTTCTTAACTCTTCAAGGTCTTCAAATATAACCCTCTGCGTTACTATGATATCAACATTTATCAGAAATAACATTGTCCTCGAATATTATAATCATAGTCTCAACTGGTTATTCTCTGAAAAAAATTTCATCATCACTTGGTACATCATGGATGGCAAGCAAAATCTAACGGTACCTCGATAAAACTATCATACGAATACGTCAACAAAGAAACTTAACTTATGCTATAGAACCTAAAAGATTGACACACACAAAAATCCTTCTACAACAGCGTACGATCTGAAAAGAACAAGATGTTAAACAGCCGTTGCAGCCAACACGAACAATTTCTCTTGTGGTGACTCCCTAAAGGATTCTCTAACCCCGATGGCCTCACGAATTTAAGACATTGCTTAATCGGTGCAAGACTTCAGGAAAAGAACATCATCTCCTCTCGCTCCAAGTGCTTACCTTAAACTTTGCGTGATAACTCTCATCGGTAACTAAAGCTTATCTTCTTAACTCGTTTTATGCAAGAATCTTACACTCTCACGTATAACGTGTCCAAAAATACGTCATCTGTACCATCAGATCTGTCATCACATAGGGTTCCCACCAAGGGATAAGGTTTCATCCTGAACCTCGAATCTCGTATCAAAAGGTAACTCATACATACCACAGTGTCGTACAACCCAACCGCAAACAATCTAAGCAAATTTTTAATCTGGATCTCACCTTTGTCAAAAATATCAAATGGTACCTACCAAGGACTGTATCATTACTTAAAGAAATCCCATCAAAATTGTGTACTCGTAATTCTCTACAAGTTCTACGGTCATCATTTCAATTTCTACTGAGGAACATCAAAGCATCACTACAACTCTGAGAAGTTCAATGTTTGACTCCCAACTAATGGCAAGTCAAACACTCATCACTATCTCAACATATGACTCTACACTATTTACTGAACATGTGACGAAAGCTTGGTACCAATTATCGCTCTCAAAATTCACCATATACTGACCATTGTACTATAAAAGGAGGATCTCTTACCTTACTATATCTTTTTCTCTAAGGCACCCACAACAAGATCTCAAAGTCCATCAGAAACTATCAAACCCAAATCTAATCACAATATTGTGTCCTCTTAATCAAAATTAGAACCAATTCTCGCGACTTCCAAAATGAAACAATTTTTAACTCGAAACTTAACTAACAACCACACGGGTACCAGTACCAATCGATCAGTACCAACACCAGATGATTTGAGTATTGGTACTGTATAAATCTAGCATCGATGTTCCCTTACACGACCATCACTTGCGATCCATGATCACCCACATAGGTAGCATGATACTCCAACTCAAACTAACTTCGTACAATCCATCTCTTGTCAAGATCACTTGCCTACATGGTGATCGTTCACGCGATCAACAACCCTGAATCACTTCACTTGCGTCGTCATTCCAAAACTTAAACTCCTTAAAGATCGAGCACCCGAAGTTTTACACAATTGGGGCGAACACAACATTCATACTTTAACACAAAAAATACAACCTTGACGGTATGACAAAACATCCACGAAGATCTTAAAATCTTATTTGACTTTAATCGGGTCAACACCACTGTCACAGTGTAGCGGTTCCACTCAGCTTGAATCTATACTAATGTTCCTCGGTTGCCTCAAGAAAACTGTGATACAAAACAAAAGTATTTATGAAATCTTCAACCCTTGACTCCGTACTGATTAGACGGTAACCAACCTCTCTTACGCACAAGATCCTTAAGGTAATTATCTTTCCAATGTTCATATTTATATCTTCCCTGTACCTTCGCACATGTCACGCAAATCATCAACTTACATTCAATAGACAATATGGTGGCCCCTACCTTATCATTTGCTGAAAAACCTCAAACGTCACTGTAAGCATCCAACATTACCATGACACACCCAAAAAAGGGGAATCCTCATTCCAAAATTCATTTCAAAACTCTAAGCCTTTATCACTTCAACCACAACCATCTTATTCCCGAAACCAATCTCGAAAAAGTACACAAATACCTTGAAATTTGTTAAACAAGTCGTCCATCTTAAAAGACACGTAACGATCTTCTTTTGTCACACGACCACTGTCTACGGTTAAAGCATCACTTCCACGAACCAACTTCTTACTAACGAACAAGCCCACTTCTCCTTTGGGTGAAATATTCAGACAAAAGAAACCTTTTTTAAGTTGCACCTTTGCAACCGAACCTCTAACTTTCTCAACCGAGTCAGTTTCCTCTGACAAAGGCGATGGGCACCGACGTCTAACTCGGTCTCACCTCAACATCCACTCTCATTCTTGATAGGAAAAAGTCATGAAGACCCCTCCAAAAGGCATAAACAAACAATCTGACAATCTGAAGCTTCACAAGTGTCAGACTACACATACTAGCATCTGTCGAATGGTTAAACATGTCTCACAACCCCGTGTGTCACTCTCAAAACAACAACTACATAGATCACAGTAGAGGGGCAACGATCCAGACATTCTCAGTATTAAAGGTTGAGTTCCCTCGAGGTCTCGAACTCTCTATCGACATCATTGGCCAGCACCACACTTGTTTCACTGAAACAATTCCCATAGTGCAACAACTCTTAAGAAGGTAGCTTTCTCTCAAACATGTAGAACGTCTAACTTCGACCATACACTAACGAATTAATGGGTCTTGAATCCACTATCTCTGAGGAATGCCTCAAAGAATGACAATGATACTCTCCAAGTATCAACAAAGACTCATTTTTATACAGAAAAAGGGGTCCTCCAACCAACGTAAACTCACTAATCGATTTCGAGAGTAGATTATCCATTCTTGCAACAAAAACTTTATCTACGCGTAACGATAAAAATTCTTTTTTGCAAACTCTTACAAAGAATCTGAAGACTTCAGGGTGACTACAACGCACAATGAAGACACCATTCATACGATATGAGGAGAACACATTCTCGATTCGGGTGTCATTCGACTAACTTGCATATCAACAATCTGAGGCGACCTCACTCTCGAGATCACTACCATTAACTGTCCAACACTTAACTCGATCCTTACGGCCAGATCATAACCATCTTGATGTTGCAACATTAGACGAACTAGCAGAATTCCAGTCTTAAGGAGTACGAATTTAGTTTAAGCTATTGTATTCACTAGACACCTTACTAAAACATCTATACCACCCCAGGGTTTTCTAGAACCGGCTAAACCTAAGCTCTAATACCACTAAATGTAACACCCTCAACCCGGATGTCACATTGGGCCTCAAGCCAAACCTAAAACCATAAAATTTCTTTCCAAATCGGATCAGCCCAACTAGTAAATCACAAAAACATGTAAAACCAACAATTAATATATATATATATATGAATAAATGAAAAATTACAAAGGAGCTCCAATTTAAATTTAAATAATTAAAGGTACATTTTAAATAATATAATTTCAAATATTGAATACATACTCCAACGTGTAAGGTCCTATGAATACATAGCCCACTAAACTCAAATATCGCACTCTGAAGAGATAAACATAAGCATACAAGCTAGTACGAGCAATAAGAAGAGATAAATAAACATGTGGCGCCAACATAATCACCTAAACACATTGTATGCACAATCAACATCTCAAACAGCATAAGCACATCAATAAAACAAACCAAGGGTGAGGCCCACTGTCACTAACACTAGGAGACCCACCCATGCTTGGAATCTCACATCGAGCTACTCGAAATCACATATCGAGCTAATATACTCAGAATCTCACATCGAGTCTGTTGGTTTCTAGTTAGTTGCATTCATCTTTAGCAATCACATATAGGTTGCATATGTTATTTGCCATGCCTTTGATTGGATTTAATTGCTTAAGATTTGTTGAATATCCAATGATGAATTTTTGCCACTGCACTTAATTGAAAGAACCTTTAATTTTAGGATTGCATGAAAAAAACTTAGAATTTTACTATGACGCTGATTTTTTACACAGTTGTGGCTTGTTGATTGAAAAAAACTTAGTGAACTTAGGTTGCTTAAAATTTGGGTAAATTTAAAATTGAAAGTTAAATTCTTGCTAGAAGTGCCCAAAACTGGCTCTAGTAGTTAACGCACATTAAAGAATCGCTAGTGGTGCCCAAAATTGGCTCTAGTCGACTAAAATAAAATGAGAAATTGCTTACTTTGCTAGAGGTGCCCGAAATTGGCTCTAGTGAAAATAAAAATAAATGTCCGGATAATTAAATTGATAAAAGCCTATTGTTCACATAGAATCTTGAAAATCAACTTGTGCACAACTATACACACACATTATCACAAGCATTATACTTTGATTCAGGGTAATTTTTGTGCTATCCGAAAAATTAAAAGGTGATCATACTTTGTGCCACAGTTCTCAAGTTTGAAGCATGTCTTTGATGATTAAAGTCTTGGTAGGTAATTTTTAGTTTGCATTGCTTGAGAACAAGAAATAGTTCGAGTTTGAGGGTGTGTTAAGTGTTCAAAAGTACTATTTTTATTACCCTTTTTACTCATATTATTGTTAGACTTAGGCTCATATTAGTTGCATAATTAGTCATTCATGCATTAATTCATGTTTCTTTCCACCGTTGAGCTTGATTACATAACTTGGTGGGTTTTTTTGGAAAAAGACGTTGCTTCGGTGTGTTTTTGTGTGTGTGCAGAATCACTTGCCTAAACAAGGCTGGAACCAGTTGCCAGGGTAGTGCATGAAGGAGATGCCAACGCAGTTGCTAGGGCAATGCATGAAGGAGATGCCGAGCTAGTTGCCAAGGAAATTGTTGATAAGGGATAAGATGATATGGCAGTCAAAATTGATGACTAGATAGGCCCAAGATGACGTGGAGCGAAGTTAAATCCCAAAGGAGTTTGATTTCCATGAAGAGGTCAAAGAGAAATTAAATCCCAAAAAAATAGGAGAATATCTAGAAGGAATTTAAATATAATAAATAATTATATTCTTTAAAAGTATTTAATTCCAACTTAACTTTCTCCTTAAGAAAGACCTTGACCTAGCCCTATAAATTGAGGGCCAAGTTGTCACCTCAAGGAGGTGCAAAAAAAGGGGAGAGAAATCGACAATAAGCTTTCAACCATTCTTCATCTTTTTCTTTCTTGTTCGATTAGGTTTATGTTACGGACTCTTTGTTTTGTGTTTCTTTTGAACCTAGCTATGAACTAAATCTATTCGGCAAGAAAGACCTTGACGGTATCTTTTATACTATAACTTGCAACGTGTACACTTGCACAATTGCGGAGCACTTATTACACGCACCAAGTTTTTGAAATTATATCCATTCCCAACCATGAACTAACTTGGTTTTTATTCTTGCCAATCCCCGAAAACGGCGCCAAAAACTTGTTGCGCGTAATAAGTGCTCCGCAATTGTGCAAGTGTACACATTGCAAGTTATAGTATAAAATATATCGTCTCCACGGGGATTGGTGCCACTTCAAGAATTCAATCTCTTGCACTGTAAAAAGTAAAAACACAAGTAGGTGATTGTAGGAGTTTTAACTAACAACTAAACTAGAAAGCAATAAAGTAAAAGAAGATGTAATCAAATGAGAGAGAATAGGCCAGGTTATCGTGAGTTGAGGTGTGATAGCCGATTGGATCGACTTGGTAAAATAGTGCAAAGGTAACTCGGTTGTTGTGGCAACTTGTGCAGCTGGGTTGCCTTGGCAACTAATCGAACGGTTACCTGGGCAACTGGCTGGGCGACTTGGCAGCAACTTCTAGGTTCGGCAGAGCATTCTTCAATGGTTTCTTCTTATCCCTAAGTCGAAACACTAGCTAGTTGTGCATGCTTTGACAATACATCCCTGTGTAAATCAAGGGTGAACAACAATCAATCTTGCGCTCCCCTTAGCCGTTGAAATCCTTAACTTATTCCTAAGCCAGATTAATCTTCAACATAAATAGATTGAAGAAAGACCATACTCATTCATTTCTTGAATCTAACTCTCCCGATATTAGATAAATAGATGAAGTTACGAGATCCTCTCCTAATTCACTCGCAAACAAGAATAAAAACCAAGAATGAGTAAACCTTGAATTGAAAGTGCAAACTCTTATTACCCAAACGAAATCCAATTCTTTCTCACAACAACAAAACACAATAACCCCAACCAATCAAGTTAGTTCATGGTTGGGTTCAAAAGATATACAAAGAATAATCCCCAAACCATGAATCTAATGGAAGCAAAGAAGAAGAAGAAATCGATCAGCCCCTAGTCGAACTCTCTCTCAATCGAATTCCCTCCAAGCTTTCTCACAATCGAACTCTCTCCTCTTGCTCTCCCTTTTGGTTTGGCGACTTGGTCTCCTTTAAATAGGAGATGGCTAGGTCAAAGTCCTTATTGAGGAGAAAGTTAAGTTGGAATTAAATACTTTAAAAGAATATAATTCTTTATTATATTTAAATTCCTTCTAGATCTTCTCCTATCTTTTTGGGATTTAATTTCTCTTTGACCTCTTCATGGAAATCAAACTCCTTTGGGATTTAACTTTGCTCCACATTATCTTGGCCTTATCTAGTCATCAATTTCGACTGCCATATCATCTTATCCCTTATCGACAATTTCCCTGGCAACTAGCTCGGCATCTCCTTCATGCATTGCCCTGGCAACTGCGTTGGCATCTCATTCATGCATTGCCTGGCAACTGGTTCCAGGCTTGTTAAGGAAAGTGATTCTGCACACACACAAAAACACACCAAAGCATTATCTTTTTCCACAAAAATCACCAAGTTATGTAATCGAGCTCAACGGTGGAAAGAAACATGAATTAATGCATGAATGACTAATTATGCAACTAATATGAGCCTAAGTCTAACAATAATATGAGTAAAAGGGGTAATAAAAATAGTACTTTTGAACACTTAACACACCCTCAAACTCGGACTATTGCTTGTCCTCAAGCAATGCAAACTAGAAATTACCTACCAAGACTTTAATCATCAAAGACATGCTTCAAAGTTGAATTCAAACCTCAGAACCGTGGCACAAAGTATGATCACCTTTTAATGTTTCGGATAGCACAAAAATTACCCGGAATCAAACTATAATGCTTGTGACAATGTGTGTGCGTAGTTGTGTACAAGTTGATTTTCAAAATTCTATGTGAACAATAGGCTTTTATAAATTTAATTACCGGGACATTTATTTTTATTTTCACTATAGCCAATTTCGGGCACCTCTAGCGATTATTTAATGTGCATTAACTACTAGAGCTAGTTTCGGGCATCTCTAGCAAGAATTTAACTTTTAATTTTCAATTTTAAATTTACCCAAATTTTAAGCAACCTAAGTTCACTAAGTTTCTTTCAATCAACAAGCCACAACCGTGTAAAAAAATCAGCGTCATACTAAAATTCTAAGTTCTTTTCATGAAATCCTAAAATTAAAGGTTCTTTCAATTAAGTGCAATGAAAAAAAATTCATCATTGGATATTCAACAAGTCTTAAGCAATTAAATCCAATCAAAGGCATGACAAGTAACATATGCAACCTATATCTGATTGCTAAAGATGAATGCAACTAAACTTGAAACTAACTAGAAACCAACACCCCCCAAACTCAAGAGAAACATTGTCCTCAATGCATGTAAAAGTAAAACAAAATTTTAAAAAACTAAATGAAATGAGTTAGTCGGAGAGGTCGTCACCTCGAGTGATAAGTTTCCTTCGTGCCGTTTGCTTGATTCACATTTCGGTCGGTGGTTGAATGCTTGTGGTTGTTACCGCGTGAATAGCATTGCTTTGATTTGATCCATGTTTGCCGATGCAGGATCACTTGCCGGGGCATCAGTAGTTGCCGAAGCCATTGTTGTTGCCTGGGAATCGCCAGTTTTTGTTGTTGTGGCAACTGCTGAGGTAGTTGCCGGGGCATCCTTTGTTGCGGTTGCCGTGGCAAGTAGTCGGTAGGGAATTTCTTTATCATGGTGGTTGTGAGTCTTGTTGTGGAAAAGAAAAGAAAATAAAGAAAACCTGGAAACTAAATATAATGAAGACAAATAAAATAAAATATCTCCTAAAAATTCAAAAAATAAATAAAGAAAAAAAAACGAAAAAAAATAAAGTTCCAAAAATTAAAAACAAAAATTAAAGATTCTTAGAAAGAGCATTTTTCATGCATCTTCTAATGTTACTGCATGTCTGAGAAAACTTGTGGAGGGTCATTTTGATACTTCTTATAATCCATCTGCACCCTCCATCGAGTGACAATATTGCCCAAAAAGAATTGGGTCAATGTGCTCGTAGCTACTCCCCTTTGTGTTACCATGGTGGAGGTGTCTTTCTTTCGTGTTCCCTTGTAGTCCATGCACATCTTCCACCTTGATACTATTCCTGAAGGCATGAATATATTATTAGGAAAAATTATATCAACATCCAACCAATTAATTACCTCATTCTCGTCGGGCTCCATCATGGTTGGATGTAGCGTGGCAATTGCTGCTCTAGCCAATTGCCGTGGTAATCAGTTGCCAAAATTTGTTGTAATTCAAGGGAAGAACCAATTTTCTGAAAAGCTTTACGAATTCAAACAACTTTTTCTTTTGGCCACTCAAACATCTCCATCAGTAGAAATTTCGATGGCTTTAAATCTACCAACATCGGTTCCTCAAGACATACCTACAATGGACGAGGTAAGTTTTTAAAGAATTCGAAAGGTTCAACCATTACCTGCTCATATTCCATTGGCAAAGTATTATCATATTGTTGATCTTGCATGTGGTCGTGCATTTGTCGTGGCAACTGTAGATGAGAGCAATCTACAAATTCTTGCTTCAACATCAACGTTGTAACCTTCTGGGCATCAGGTTCCTCAGAATTTGCTATAGTATTGTTGTTCTCAGCTTCATTGAGTGTTGTCGCGGCATTGCTCTATTCAGGCTCCTCAATTATTGCCGAGGCAATTTGTTGCTTAGGCTTATCATATGTTGGGCAGTTTCTCTCATTGGCATTCTCTTGACTTAGAGGTTATAGTTGTTCCCCACACTTCAGAGACCTCTCTTTGCATTGCTCCTTATCCTCTTGCCTTGGGACGTCAGTATCCCAGGAATGGATTGTTGGTGCATGTTATCCAAGGCATAAGTGGATCTCCTCAATTATTCTTCTGAATCCCTCAAGGGTGCATCTCACTAAGCTATCCTTGCATCCATTTTCTTTGATAGCTTTTGAATCTCTTCAATTGATCCGTCAAGTCTAGCCAAGGAAGCTAGCAACGTTTCCTCCAAGGAATTGGAATGTTCTTGAAAAGGACTACATTGCTATGGCATATCTGTTGCTGTGACACTAGGCTGCTGATAAGGACTACATTGCCAATGCATGACTGTTGCTGCGGCAAAATTGTTATGGTAAAAAAAATTGGAGCTTTTCGATCATACCATGAAGAATTTTGTTGCTGGTTCCATCTATGGTTCTCCATGTAGTCATATGCACCGAAAATGTGAGGGCAATTTTCAAACTCATGATGTTTTCCACAAGAAGTGCATGAGTTTTCCATGATATATGATTTTCTCGGTTGGTATAGGTAATCATCGAATGGTGCAAGAAACTCTTGATTGGATTGATTCCTATCTTCCCACATCAACTCTCGAATAGATCGGCTTTTATATCCTGACATGTTGATGTCCCTTAACTTGTAGCGCACCTAATTTTTTTTGATAAAACACACAAAAAGAAAAGTTAGTAAAACTAAGAAAAAATGCAATAACAAAAACAACTAACACCAATTGCCAATCCCCAGCAACGACACCAAAAACTTGTTGCGCGTAATAAGTGCTCCGCAATTGTGCAAGTGTACACGTTGCAAGTTATAGTATAAAATATACCGTCTCCACATGGATTGGTGCCACTTCAAGAATTCAATCTCTTGCACTGTAAAAAGTAAAAACACAAGTAGGTGATTGTAGAAGTTTAAACTAACAACTAAACTAGAAAGCAATCAAGTAAAAGAAGATGTAATCAAATGAGAGAGAATAGGCCAGGTTATCGTGAGTTGAGGTGTGATAGCCGATTGGATCGTCTTGGTAAAAGAGTGCAATGGCAACTCGGTTGCCGTGGCAGCTTGCGCAGCTGGGTTGCCTTGGCAACTAATCGAACTGTTTCTTGGGCAACTGCTTGGGCGACTGGGCAGTAACTTCAAGGTTTGTCAGAGCGTTCTTCAATGGTTTCTTCTTATCCCTAAGTCGAAACTCTAGCTAGTTGTGCATGCCTTGACAATACATCCCTGCGTAAATCAAGGGTGAACAACAACCAATCTTGCACTCCTCTTAGCCGTTGAAATCCTTAGCTTATTCTTAAGCCAGAATAATCTTCAACATCAATAGATTGAATAAAGACCATACTCATTCGTTTCTTGAATCTAACTCTCCCGACATTAGATAAATAGATAAAGTTACGGGATCTTCTCCCAATTCAGTCACAAACAAGAATAAAAACCAAGAATGAGTAAACCTTGAATTGAAAGAGAAAACTCTTATTACCTAAACAAAATCCAATTGTTTCTCACAACAACAAAACACAATAACCCCAACCAATCAAGTTAGTTCATGGTTGGGTTCAAAAGATATACAAAGAATAATCCCCAAACCATGAATCTAATAGACCCAAAGAAGAAGAAGAAGAATAAATCGATCAGCCCCTAGTCGAACTCTCTCTCAATCGAATTCCCTCCAAGCTTTCTCCCAATCGAACTCTCTCCCCCTTGGTCTCCTTTAAATAGGAGATGGCTAGGTCAAAGTCCTACTTGAGAAGGAAGTTAAGTTGGAATTAAATACTTTAAAAGAATATAATTCTTTATTATATTTAAATTCCTTCTAGATCTTCTCCTATCTTTTTAGGATTTAATTTCTCTTTGACCTCTTCATGGAAATCGTACTCCTTTGGGATTTAACTTTGCTCCACGTCATCTTGGGCTTATCTAGTCATCAATTTTGATGGCCATATCATCTTATCCCTTATCGAAAATTGCCCTGGCAACTAGCTTGACATCTCCTTCATGCATTTCCCTGGCAACTGCGTTGGCATCTCCTTCATGCATTGCCCTGGCAACTGGTTCCAGGCTTGTTAAGGCAAGTGATTCTGCACACACAAAAACACACCAAAGCAGTATCTTTTTCCACAAAAATCATCAAGTTAAGTAATCAAGCTCAACGGTGGAAAGAAACGTGAATTAATGCATGAATGACTAATTATGCAACTAATATGAGCCTAATTCTAACAATAATATGAGTAAAAAGGGTAATAAAAATAGTACTTTTGAACATTTAACAGAGTCTTTGCTAGGAATCTCACATCGAGCGGGGCTAAGAATATCACATCGAGCAAGTATCATCACCTGAAATCTCACATCGGATGACCTTTATTTTATCACTCAGAATCTCACATCGAGTGGTCTTCATGTGTTGCAACACTCACTCACTGGGTATCCAGATACCACCAAACAAAGACACAGAACCAAACAATGCTCGCACATAGGACATAACCACACTCGATCCACCAAGGATCTCTATGAGTGCCCTACCTGGCACCTAACTAAACATGATCCACCACAGATCCATACAAGCGCCCTACATAGCACATAATCATCATATGACCCACCACGAGTTATTACATTTTATGGAGGAGTATACAATTCGTTCCCGTCAATTATTTCCATCAATTCACATTAACTCATTGATTATGTGTAATAGCCGCTTTATTAATTATATTTATCAATTTCCATTTCAAATTGACCTTAAAACCAATTAGTGTTAATTACCGATTTCATAAGTAATTTATCGATTGATTGACTATATTAGTCCGTTATTTCAACCCCCGTCATTAACTGGCATCATAGGCCATTAAGCCTGACGACATTAATATTAATTATAAGGCCTTATTCTACCCCTAAAGCTTATGAAAGTCATTATAGTTTGTTGCTAGCGCATCTAATTCATTTAATCAAACATTAGATCGAACGAATTTATATATTCAGCTAATACACGAGGCATCATCATAAATTAGTCAGTCAACCAATCATACAATCAGAAAATCATACTGATATTCAAACAATCCTACACGGTCTCTAAGCTCGCAACAACTTCGAATATTCTCAAACTCATCAAGTATCTCAATAAATATCATACCTTGCAATACTAGTACCGACGCATGCTTATTACTCATCTCATATTTTGCAACCACTAACATGTAAGGCAATTACACTTACGATGCTCATAAAGTATTTTAGAGTTCGAGGTGTACTAACCTTAACTCGACAATGCTAAAATCATCTTTCCAGATTCTCAAATATTCCACTTGATTCGATATCCAAACCCGAACAACCATCGTATATCAACAAATATGAACATACATTATTTCTATGTATCTCCTATACTGTTCAAAAGGTTAAATGCTTAAAAACAGCTTACCAAGTTTGAATTTGGCAAAACGGACTGTGCCAATAGATCTGGAACGTCGAGAAACCCCCAAGTAGGGTCCCCCTAAAAACTTTCAACGGTCTGGTCAACGCCAATCAAAGGCCTGGTCAAACTAGCCGATCGGGAACGACGCGGTGCAACATAACTAGCGTGCACCCACGTGGCCTGATCTGGTGTGGCTGAGCTCACGTAAAATCGGGTGATGTATCTAGTATGGTGCAGTGCACTGGATCCTGGGGCACCCGTCTATAGCTGGGCGGCCCTTCGGTGGCCGAACGGCAATGACGAGCTTCTTTCTGTCTATTTTGATATCGGTGGACACACCGGTGGCCTTCATTTTTTATTTTGGCTATCGAAAATGCTTCATCTTGCCCTAGGCCAAACTTTTCTCCTCTCATTCCCTCCAAGGGCAGTTCCGATGACGATGTGGTGACCACCACCGAAAGCGTCTCGGTGAGCTGAAGGTGATGGTGGCGGTGGTGTCGTGAACGACGACTCTGATGGTCGTAGATTGGTGATTAAATCCCCATACTTTTCTTTTTTTCCCTCTATTTTCTCTATCTCCATTATCTTTTTCTTCTCTCTTTCCCTTCCCATCAAATCACCATCCATTTTTTTATTCAAAACTCTTCCCTTTTTCTTTTCTTTTCTTTTTATTACTCCACACATAAAATATTTTTAATTATCACAAAGCCCAAATCCAATTATCCTTGTTTTGGGCTTTCCAACATAAGGCCCAATAAATTGGGTTCGAGGTCCAATTTTGCAAAGCCCAAGATTCGTGTCGTTATAGATTTCAGAGCAAAAGGCTCTATATAGGAAGAACCCATCGCTCCAGCGTTTTCAGAGTGAAAGGTTTTATATAGGAATAACTAGCAGCTCCAAGATTTCAGAGTGGGAGTTTCTATATAGAAAGAACTCACAGCTCCAACACTTCGAGGCGAAAGGTTCTATATAGGAAGAACTTGTAGCTCAAAGACTTAAAAATGGTGAGTTTATATAGGAAAACTCATTGCTCGAGATTTTAGAAAAATGAAAAAGAAATGAAAAAGAAGAAGAAAGGAAGTAGCAGGAAAAAAGAAGAAAAAGAAAAGAAGATAGGAGAAAGAAGAGAAAAAGAAAATAAAAAAAAGAATAAAAAAGAAAAAAGAGAAGGAGAAAAAAAGAAAAGAAGAAAAAATAGAAAGGGAAAAAAGAAGAAGAGAAGAAAGAGAAAAATTAAAAAAAGAAAAAGTTATATATAGGAAGCACTCAAAGCTTTAGGATTTCAAGACTCCAGAGTGAAAGGTACTATATCGGAAGAATCCATAACTCTAAGATTTTAGAGTAAGAGGTTTCATATAGGAGGACCTCATGACTCTAAGCGAAAGGTTCTATATCGAAGAAATTGTAGCTCAAAAGACTTTGAAGCAAAAAGTTTTATATAGGAGAAACTCATGGTTCAGGATTTCAAGACTAGAAGATCTATATATGAAGAACTCTCAGTTTGAAGAATCCAAGACGCAAAAGGTTCTATATAGGGAGAACCCGCGGCGTTGATAGATAAAGGTGAAAAGTTCTATATAGGGAGGACTTGCAGCCAAATATTTTACCAAAGACAAGCTAAAATTCTATATAGGGAGAATTTGCTAGTCGATGTCGAGAATAGTATAAATCAAAGCATTGAAGATTGAAGCTTGAAGAGTTAGATGAGGAAGAGCGGAAAGTTCCAGAAGAACCCGTGATTCCAAAGCCAAGGATGGGAAGTAGGACAAAAATGAGTGCTAATGATCTTTGCTTTGTTCTCGTTTCACAAGAACAAGCAAAGAGGGGCAGCTATAATCACTCATTTTTGTTCAGGTTGTATAATATTACTGTAACACCCTTAATGTATGCTCGTAAATCAAATATACATTAAAGATGTTACTGAGTCGTTTAAAGAAATCTTGACCTATAAATTTATTTTTACAAGTATTTACAAATTTTAGTTTGTAAATCTAACCCTTTCTCGGTTTTCTTGAAAACACAACCTAGTGCAGTTAGCTAGTTTCAACCCTAAATTAATTATTTTAAAACATATTTGGCAATCATTAAAAACAATAGTTCAATTCCAGGTGAAAACTAGGTTCGCTATCTAGGCCCTTTCTTGACTTTAAAATCTTTACGTGATTACTGATTATTCTTATTAGCAAAGTAATTATCTTTTATACCTTATCTTTATTTTGTTACAATGCTAATGCCTTATTTTTCTTTATCCATATACGATTCATCATCAAAACTGATTACTTATCTATCATTTAGTCTAATTTAATGCATCATACTCTACTATCAATTAAATAATTACATGCCCACTAGAGATTATCATAAGCTAGAATATCTTACTGATGTTTTGCAGATTGAAGCTTGATCAGCATGCTCGACTCCTCATCAAATCCTCTATCTTAACCTACGTGTGAAACAAACACACGCTAAGTACGAACTTAGTGAGGCAAAACTTATAAATCAAAGTAAAGCACTTTAATTTTAATAAAAATTGCATAATAAATAAAATACTGAATATAACATATAAGAATTTAGAATCGTATAGAATGACTTATCGAAGTCGTTCCTCTGTCATGTAACCTGTAAAAATCAACATCTCATATACATATATAAGGCAATGTCATGCCAAATCAAATATCCAGTAAATCACTTGTTTTCATTTGAATCATGTCTCTTTCACTTTTCACTTTCCTTTAGATCACTTGTTCTTGTTACTTTTTATTCAATTCATAGCCTAATGTAATGTAATTGAGAATGCATGGTATGCGAGTCACTATTGAGTATGCACATGTGCGACATCAACTAATATGTTGTACCATAATAAATCACTATATCACTAAGTCATAGTTGTAGAACACAACGTCACTGTATCACTATATCACTATACTCCACCTCATTGACATGCCAATTATACCAAGAATCTCAATAATCATACAAAGGACTTTTAACTTCAATATCTTGTAAAGATCATTATAAACCATTTAAAAATTATTGTAAAATATATCAATTTACGATTCAAATTCTGTTTCTTTCAAATCATTCTAGGTTGACATATTATATTACTTTCTCATATTATATGTATAAAATATGAAAAAATGCACTCACCTGGGCCATTTATTAGCTTGCCTCACTAAGCTCTATTCGATCCTTTCTTTCATAGTACCTCGAACCTTTTTTTAATTTCGGATCCAACTTCATTAATCACATAAATGTAAACAACATTTGTTAGATTCAAATCTAACAATTTCTCAAACATGCTATCAAATCTAATCATTCGAATAAACAAATTCCTCTTTCCTTCCTTATACTATCCAAAACTAATTTTGGTCCTTAATAACCATTTAGAACTTTCATTAATCCTTTTCAAGCTTACTAATTAACCTTAGATACAAAATGTATCAATTCTCATTTTCTGGCAGATTGCACTACCTTCAAAGAAATATTTCTATAGAATAATATACAACTCGGAATTCAATTTCATTTGTTTTTAAAGAAACTAGATTCAATAAGCTTTTCAACCATATAAATTAATAGCCCAAATTCAACTTGTACGATTTATGGCGAATTTTCAAAGTCAATTACAATGCTGGAATTCAGAACAGAATGGTGCTCTGTTTTCTGACCTTTCGTCACTTAAAAATTCATATCTTTTTACTCAAAACTCGAAATCATTTTTGTTTGTTGGAAATTAAACTAAATGAACAAATATTTACATCAGTATAAAATTCACCATCTAACCATTTTTGTAGAATTTATGGTGAATTTTCAAACTTACTGCCATAATCCAGTTTTCTACACATCTTCCATAATTAACTTCAACTTTTATACTAACTTCTCCTTGCTTCTATACTTGTCAATTTAGTCCCATTATTTGCTTTAAACCACCAACTTATCACCTTCTTCATCAAATAATTATTCACAATAGTTCCCTCTAATTTTTCTTCTTTATCGAATGGTCACTAATAATGCAAAGGTAAGGATCCAAATTTCTCAACTTTGCAAATTAGTCTTCAATTCAACATTAACATCTTAATTCCATCATTAAAACTAAAATTCAGATTTATTCCTTATCCAAAACCTTATTTCCAAATTGGTCACTTAACTTTGACAAATTGTCAAAATGGTCACTAATTCAATTTAACATCGGTTTAGCATTCTAACATCAATTTCATATATCCAACATCCTTAATAACATAAATACACACCATATCCATACAAATTCAGATTTGTTCCTCTAACTTTTAAGATTACCGAATTGGTCCCTATCAAATTAACTTAGGGTCTTCCTTCCAAGCAACAAATCAAGCTTACTAAATCATTAATTCAACTTCACAAACCCTAAATTAAACTTGATTCCATAAACCCTAATCATCTTCATAATAATCTAAACATGTAGAACTTAAATCCCAACTCAATATCATGATTTTAACATCATACTAACTTGATTTCAACTTGAATTCAATCATGGAATCATAAAATCTCAAAAGCCCCAATTGATCCATAAACCCTAATTTCTTTCTCATGTAATTTATCATAAATCAAGCATGAATTGCATGAATTATTGATATCAAAAGATAGAGCTTGGAGAGTATAACAACTTTGTAGTTGAAGAGATTACCTGAAAGTAGAGTTTCGGGGCTTCAATCGAGCTTGGAAAAATTTTCTTTATTTCCCTAGCTCTCACGATTTTGGCCGAAAAAGATGAACAATTTTATTCCTCTTTTCACCATTATTTTACACATATTTATTAAATGAATATTAAATTCATTTAATAGTGAAATTATAATTTTGCCTTTTTTATCCAATGGTTGAGATTGATTTTATCATCAATCAAGGGCCAAGATTTAATCTTCCATTTCATATTTCCAAAATTTCCCTTATAACTTTTTAAATATTTCAAAATTGCCATTGGGGCCAAATGACCAATTTGCCCTCCAACTAGTTTTTATTTACTAGTTTACCATTCTTGTAAAAATTCAACTAAGTATAGTTGGAATCCAAGCAAATATAATAAAACATTCATAAAATAGTATTTTATGACTTTTCCATGGCTTTTGGATCAGCCTCTGAAATTCCAATTCGATCCAATTTCCCGATATTCATAAAATACTTCTATTGCAATTTTACCTTTTCCGAGCTATTGGATTTATTCCAAAAATTCTATATTTCCATATTCGGGAAATAAAATCTATTATCCCATAAAAACTCCCTTTTCCAAAGACTTAGATTGAATTTTCTTAACTCAGTCTATTTTCTCGATACTTATCGAAAATCTTCATAGAATAAAATTTCTCTTAGAATTCCTTTATCGATAATCCATACGAATATTCTCTACTCTCATTGAATCCAAAATATCGTTCAGAAATACTTTTATGGGACCTTCCCGGAGGTCACCCATCCTAATATTTACTTGGCATGAGCACGCTTAACAATTTTATTCGATCCAAATTTAGTACCTTTTACTGTATCTTAACTTAAAACCGATACCAAGGTACTTATTTCGATCCGATTCACTCTGAATAAAATTACTTATTAGGGACAATTACACTTTAGTCCTCAAACTTTTCCAAAGTTTATACTTTAACCACCAAAACTTTCAAAGTTTACAATTTGGCCACTAGCAAAAAATTGGGATATTACAATTACAGTAGTATTGTTAATTAATAATAGTATCTGTGTATTGTCTTTAATATGTAAAATTATAATTATTATTATTATTATTATAAAAAATATATATAATTAAAAAATATATAATTAAAAAAAAGAAAAAAGTGTGGAGCATAGTGCTCCACATCACCCCCAAATTGCCTATAAAAGGCGGGGGAGGGGGTAGCCATGGGAGCATCGAATGCAACCCAAAAAATGGGAGCCAAGGCAGCTCGAGCAAGGCAACCAATGAGAGCAGTGCTCTCGGCCCTAGTTGATTCGATCCAGTATCCGATCGGAGGTCCATTCATGGTTCGATCGAGTTATTTTTTGGGCCATGAGGAGATGGCATGAAGATCTTGGCGGGGGTCGGTCAAAGTTTTTTATCTGAGCTTCTAGTGGGGTAAAATTCGATTCTTATCTATGTATTTATTTCAATTTAATATTGGTTTAAAAATAGGGTAACATATAGTTTTGTATTTATCTAATATTGGTATATTTTATAATAAATATATTTTATATGTCATGTTAGACCTAATTTTTAGGGTCTAAAAATTTAATTTAATTAATTTAAATTATGTCCTTGGCTTATTGGGGTATACGTTTAAATTGATTAGATTAAGTTTAGGTTTAGATTAGTTGAATCCTTTAGGTAGTATATGGTTTGAATTAATTAATCTAAATTTGTCCTTGACTTATTGGGATGAATATTAAATTAATTAATCTAATTCTACCATATCTTAATTATTTTAGGATAAAATTGGCATTTGACTTAGATGGAAACTTAATTAAAATTATAATTGTTAATTCGATTAATTTTAAATAGTATCATTGGCTTAATAGGATGCTAGTTTAAAATTAATCAAATTAATTATTTTGATTCAAGATAATTCATAAAATATTAGGTTTTTCCTAGGTTTTAGGATTTAATTAATTTAGTGTTAATATTAGAATAATCTAGTTAATAATTAGATCACTAATTAATTTCTCATAATTTGGGCCTTTTAGGTTAGTACTTTAGTGGGTCTAGGGCTTTTGTTTCATGCATTTTAATTCTCATTTATTTGAATTTAATATTTTAATTGGGCATATTATTAATTAATTGAATTAAATCCTAAAAATGATGTATTTATTAATTTCGATATTTGTGACCTAACAGTCCTGACTTAATGGATGTTGACCAAATATTTGAATTAATTTTTACCGTCCAAAGGTAAATTTTAATTTGAATTAAAAATTGATAAGTCATAACATCATATTTAAATACTTGCATTATGCATAAAGGTGATGTACGAAATTTGAACCATAAATTAACACGTCAGTCAAACTTATTCGATGTTAGTTAAATCTATGGTCCGATATATCATCACCCTTATTAATTAAATGTTTAATTAATTCAAGTCCACCAATTTGATAAAGCCCATTTAATTGAAGTCTATATTCAATCAAGAACATTTAATTAAATTCAATTTAAATTTCAAACGATTTCCATCAATTAAAAGCAACGTATGTTTTGGTACCGATTTTCGGGCATGATGGGGTGCTAATCCTTCATCACACGTAACCTGTAATCCCCTCGACCTGGCCTAGTCGCAAGACCGAACCAAGCAAGCTACATTAGGTTTATCGAAGTAAATCGAGAAGATAAAAACTAAAACGCGTCCTTTTTTTTCCTTTTATCTTGTCTAGATACATTATTACTTTCCTACATGTACATATTATTCACAGGCGATAGCTTATCTCAATCGGGCAACGAATCGATATCCAATTGGGCACGTGCGCGAATTAGAGACTATACTGCAATTTCAAAAAAATACAAAAACTTAATCCATTTTGAGGTTACCAACTTTTAGTTAAACCAATTTCATGCTTACGTGACAAAGCTCAACTTAAAACAGACATCCAAGCTTATTCATTTACCTTCACAAAATTAAAGGCCCAAAATGCAAGAAAACAGAACTTCAATACAACCCAAATAACCGATTTAACAACCACCGTATCGGTACGGTGAAGCCCATTTCGGTACGCCCTTGCTGACTTTAAAATCCAGTTTCCCAGTGACCAAAATCCGTTTCGATACGCCCCCGTGTATCGAAACACCCTTCACAACCCTTTCATACCGTATCGAAACACCTCACTGCGTACCGAAACGCAGGCCAGAATTGCCTTTGACCGTACCGAAATGCTTGCCCGCGTACCAATACGCTAAGCTTGAAATGGCTTACCCATACCGAAACAGGGACACCTGTACCAGTACGCCTAGACCTGAAATGTTTTCAAACATACCAGAACATCCTAGCATGCTTCTAAAATACATCCAACACATTCAAGAGTCAATCCACATCCAAATCACCTAGATTCCACAACAACATAGCATCAAGCTTCAAATGTAAATCTATAGGCATGAAACCTAACAAACCATTCAAGTAAAACATGAAATTCCAAACCATCACCAAAATCAAATCATAAAGGCAATTTACAACCCAGGAATGACAAAATAAACTTGCTCAGGGAGTTCAACAATACATCTCCCAAAAACAACGGAAATCCCCATTGCCCTTATTACTTATAGTCTAATTCATAACATACTTTGTTTACCAAGTCATGTACCGATCCCTTGCTTCCCGCTGACTTCCAAACCTTTAATTCTCTGCATTGATGGTCAAAGAGGGCGTAAGCACACTAGGCTTGGTGAGGAGTGCTCAAAAACAACACACCATCAATGCATTAAAACCATTTCTAAATATTAAATATAAATCTCATTTCAATCATCTTTTAAAACATTACTTAAACATTATCATGCCTTTAAAACATACACTTTACATCTTTAGAACCAACATATTAAACAATATGCAACATGTATCATTAACCAACAGCAAGTCCCATTACTCAACCTATACTTATGCCTTCTCATGCATAACAAACATATGCAAAGCTTAAAGAGTAAACATGTATAAATCACATTATACGACATAAACTTTTCAATGATACATAAACAATTATATTGGGTCACAAGTGATCATTAACCAAGTTCATTTACCAAAAGAGTTCATCGGATACACGGATTCAACAAGTGTTTACCCAACACTTCAAGCCATCTCAACCGGAAATAGCAGTACCTAACAACCGGGTACACTTTCAACCAACAGGGACACCAATCCCTTACCTCAGTTAGATGCTTAATACACTAACGGGAGTATACGGTATTGTAAAACCCCTCTTACCGTTAGGATACTTGGATGGAGTTTTTGGTACACGGATCTAAACCCTCAACATCCAAGGCGACTTATTATAGTGCACTATCAATCCTATGGCCGGCCAACTATATCCGATAATAATTTTAAAATCACATCACTTGCCAATATAATTAACCATTTACCATTTACCTCACTATTTTTAACAAGCATTAAACTAAATCATTTTCCAAAGCAACAATCATGCTTTAAACCACAAGTATAAGCCATATACTTACAAGGATCACTTACCATGTGCATCATTCAGCATCTCATGCTCGAAAACAATATCTCATATACTTAAAATAATGCTTAAACAGTAGGTTTAATGTAAATCAAAACAAGTGCATAAAATCATTACACACTAGCATGACCGAGGGAGAAAACCACATTTACTTACTTTCGAGTTTAAACCAGTGTATCAAGCTAAATTTAAACTCCCACAAACTACATTTAAAATATTCCAAATCTAGAACCCACATTCTCACTCACTGATATACGAAACCTCGATTTGTCGACGTGAAATCAAGCGTCTGAAGCCTCCAAAGATTCACCGATCACTTCCGGATCAACTTCCCCTATTTTAACCACATTACAACAGAGGATTAATGCATTTCAATGCATTCAAACATTGCAACAACAATTCCTCACGAACTTCCACAATCCTCTCACAATTACCCAACTACAACAACGAAAACATCACCAAGCCCTTTCGAAACATAACCCAGCAATGATCTATCAAACTAACACTCCCATAATCATCAATTAACACTCAAAACAGGATTAATTCATTCATAAACTTTCAACAACTAGACAACCACAAAACTCCACAAAGGCATCAATCTATCAACCTAAACAACTAGGGATTCAAGAGTTTCGGGATTCCATTGAGAAAAACAACTTATCAACTTTATAATACATCCAAAATGTGATTAAAATCAATCTTTATTACTAAAAAACAGATCCAATACGGATCTCTCACTATTTCATCCAAATCACCCAATTACCTCAATTAATTCAACATAAAAACATTAAATCGGATTATAAAACATAAATCAATGACCAAACACTTGAGAATATCAATAAAGAACCATTCAATATAGGAGATCATGGACCTTACCCCTATTGTGTGATTTCTCCCTCAATTGGCTTGTTTAAAGCTAAGAAAACATAAGATTCCAATGAGATTTTGTAAAACAAAGCTAAAGAATCAAGTTTAAATCAATAATCTGAGTAAAAGAATCTCTCACCTCCGGATTTTAATGAAATTCTGAGTGTTTGGCAGAAAAGAAGTTGAGAGAAAAGGTTTAGGGAAAAGTTACGTGAACTTTCTTTAAAAAGCAAATAACTAACTTTAATAACCACTTCCCTTTTAATTAATCTTTAAAACACATGTTAAAAATGCTTTAATTGAAGAGAGAAATCACCAGCCAAAACTTGGTAAATCAGCTCCTTAAGGATTCTAAGAATTTGACCTTTTTTTATTTTAGTCACTTCAAAAACAGTTTTCAAATATCGCATTTTCGTCACTAACAAAAATGTTACATTTCCAAATCTCATTTTCCAAAATTGTTTCCACCATTATTAATCACATATTAAAATATGATTTTTAGCCATTTTCCCACATTTTTATCTTACCGAAAAATATTTACTCCCGAATCTGACTTGAAACCCTAACCTAGTCTATTGGACCATCTAATCAACCCACCAAACCGCTAGGCCCAAAATCGGGGATTTACAACTCTCCCCCACTTAAGGAATTTCATCATTAAATTTTTACCTGGAGGAAACAAGTGCATAAATTGTTTCAACATATCCGACTTACGTTCCCACGTGGCCTCCTCAACACCGTAGTGCCTCCACAACACCTTGACAAGCACGACTGTCTTGCCACGCAAAAACTTACTGCTGGTGTCAAAGATCTCCACTGGTTCCTCATCATAAGATAGATCCGACCTCAACTCGATATCCTCTACAGGCATTATATGCGAGGGATCCGACTGATACCTCTACAACATCGAAACATGAAACACATCATGAACCCTCTCCAACTCATGAGGTAACTTCAACCGATATGCAACAGGACCCACACGCTCAAGAACCTCGTATGGTCCAATAAACCTAAGGATAAGCTTCCCTTTTTCGCGCAAAATGTATCACCTTCTTCCAAGGTGATACCTTCAAAAATACCCGATCACGAACAGCATACTCAATATCTCTACGCCTTAATTTCACTTTCTCATTTGTGACCTTCAATACATCATGCAAAGAATGATGTTTTTCCCAAACTTTAGCCCAACACACAGGCGTACGGTACTTCCTGCCATACAACACCTTACACGGTGCCATTTGTATACTAGCCTGATAACTGTTACTATAAGCGAACTCCACTAATGGCAGTTGCTTCTCCCACGCTCCCTGGAACTCAATAATGCAACATCTCAGCATATCCTCTAAAACCCGAATCACACACTCTGATTAACCATCCATCTGAGGATGATATGAAGTGCTAAAATTCAGTCGAGATTTTAGAGCACGATGCAAACACATCCAAAACCTAGCCATGAAACGCGGATCTCTATCCGAAACTATAGATTTAGGCACTCTATGAAAACGCACAATCTTAGAGATATACAGATCAGCCAACCTGTCCAAGGTATACGTGGTATGCACTGGTACAAAATGCACACACTTCGTAAATTAATCAACAATCACCCAAATAGAATCCTTTTTGGTCGACATTAAAGGTAGCCCAGACCCAAAATCCATGGTGATTCTTTTTTACTTCCATTCTGATATCCTCAACGACTGCAACAACTTGGAAGAAAACTGATGCTTAGCCTTCACCCACTGACATAACATACATTGAGAAACAAAATCAGCCACATCTTTCTTTAGTCCCACCCAATAGTACTCTTCCTTTAACCCACGATACATCTTAATACCATGGGATGCATAGCAAAAGGACTAGCATGTGTTTCGGTCAAAATGGTACGCCTCAACTTATCATCTTCATGCACCACAATTCGACCTTTAAAACACAACACCCCATCATCACTGAAATAAAAATCTATAGCATTCTCATCTATGATATCCTTCACACGTGACACCAAGCTCTCATTATGTGGCTGTCTCTCCTTGATCAACTGCATCAAGGACGGTTTCACCTACAACTCAGCTATCAACCCACCCTCACAAGATAGATTCAACTGAGCGAACATAGCTCTCAAATCCACAGCAGCCTTCATACTCAGAGCATCCACTACAACGTTAGCTTTGCCCGGATGATACTTAATGGTCAGATCATAATCTTTAAGTAACTCTAACCACTTCTGTTGCCTAAGATTTAGCTTCTTCTGGGACATCAAGTACTTCAGACTTTTATGATCCGTATAAACCACACACTCCTCGCCATAAAGGCAATGTCTCCAAATTTTCAAGGAAAACACAACTGCAACAAGCTCAAGATCATGAGTAGGGTAATTATGCTCGTGCACTTTTAATTGCCTAGATGCATACGCAACTACCTTACCTTCCTGCATCAACACTCATCCAAGCCCAACATATGACGCATCACTATAAACCATGAACTCCTTCCCCGATTCAGGTTAAACCAAGACTAGAGCTCGGGTCAAAGCTTTTTTCAGCCTTTCGAAAGCTCGTTGCCTATCCTCTGTCCACTCAAAACGAACATTATTCTGTAATAATTTGGTTAAGGGAACCGCTAAACTAGAGAACCCTTCCATAAACCTATGGTAAAAACCAGCCAACTCGAGGAAACTCTGTACTTCTGTCATAGATTTGGGCACCTTCTAACTCATCACAGCCTCAACCTTGTGCGGATCAACACGTATTCCCTCGACCGACACAAAATGTCCAAAGAACACAACCTCCTTAAGCCAAAACTCGCATATTCTTAACTTGGCATACAACTGATTAGCCAACAACATCTGAAGCACAAACCGTAAATGTCTATCATGATCCTCCTCGGTGCGAGAGTACACAAGGATATCGTCGATAAACACAACCACAAACTAGTCCAGAAACTAAAAAACATATGATTCATCATGTCCATAAAATAGACGGCACATTAGTCAAACCAAACGGCATCACCAAAAACTCATAATGCCGTACCTCGTACGAAAATCTATCTTGGGCACATCCATATCCTTCACCTTCAAATGATAATACCCAGACCTCAAATCTAGCTTAGAAAACACCGAGGCACCCCTGAACTAATCAAATAGATCATCTATCCATGGAAAATGATACTTGTTCTTTATCGTCAACTTGTTCAGTTATCAATAGTCTATACACATCCGCAACGTACCATCATTCTTCTTTACAAAGAACACCGGTGCTCCTCACGTGAAATACTAGGTCAGATGAAACCTCTATCAAGCAACTCTACAGTTACATCTTTAACTCCTTTAATTCCTTTAGAGCCATGCGATACGGAGCAATAGACACTGGTACCGTATCAGCATAGGTTTCAATGTCAAACTCTACCTCACGGTCAGGTGGCAACCCCAGCAACTCTTCTGGAGAAACACCCAAAAACTCACATACGGTGCAGATATCCTGACATCCATAATCCAACATTTGACTTGCTTCCAAGAAAGCCTGACATCCAGAATCCAACATTTGACTTGCTTCCAAAGTCGAAATAGCATTAGTCAAAAACATAGCATTCTCACCCATAACAACCACCTCAAAATCATCAGACATTTTTAGGGATATCCGTTTGGTCTCAAAATCTACCACATACCTATGCTCGGTTAACCAATCTATACCCAAAATTACACCAAAGCCGTGGAATGGCAACTCTATCAAGTTTACGGTAAACTCATGTCCTGAAGCATCAGCGAACACCTACGATACAACCTCCTAACCATGACTGTCTCCCCAAGAGAACTAGTCACTATAACACCCATATTAAGGATTTTAACAGATATATCAAGTAATTGTGCATGCTCAAACAAGATGTATGAATGGGTAGAACTAGAATCAACCAACGAATACAACGGCAAAGACTGTATGACCACGACCATGGTCTCTCTGTAGAGCAACAATAGGTATAGCACCATGTCCACCTCCAACCAACAAATGACAATCACGTCTCAGATGGTCGCCAAACCCATAACTCCAAAAAGCATTCACCGCAATAGGCGCGGGGGCCTGACTCTCCATGGCCAAACACGGACAATTTGCGTTAGATGATCTCGGGATCCACAAACTCAACATGTGTTAAACGGAGCTTTAACCTGGGTACCTGCCCCTGGACTCAACGTCTAACAGTACCTCCACCTTACCTTAGCTTTGGACGAAACCTTTGATACATCCTTAGCCCGCAAAACCAACACATCAAAATTAGTGTAATCAACAACAAGCATGTATGTCTTAACCTCATGCACGAGTTCGTAGCAAAAATGATCACATCGCATACGCTCGTCAAGAACTAACTCAGGTGCATACTGACTCAACCTAACAAATTGCACCTCGTACTCAGCAATAGACATATTGCCCTGCGCCCAAAGCTATGAACTCACACTTCTTATCGTCCTGATATCGGACTCTCATGTACTTTTTCTGGAAAGCCTCATAAAAGAACTCCCAGGTTACATCATTGGTCTTCATACTAGATATCGTGGAAGTTCACCATATGTACGTTTCACCCTGCAATAGGGATACGGCACAACCCAGCTTACGGGCATCAGAACAACCCATCTGGCCCAGTATCCTCTCAATACTGGCTAACCATCCCTCCGAAGCCTCAAGCGACAAACCTCAAAACTCAACTCTGCCCAAACTGCAAAGACGCTCTAACGGTAAACCCTGCCCAACTACTGGTGGTGCCGGTACATGAACACCAGTAAATGTTACCTGAAAAGTACCGGTCATAGCCTGTATCAACGGTGCCATATTGGCCAATCCTGGCCTACCTGGCTCAGGTGGCACTTGCTCCACTCCCTTAGGTGGAGTAGGTAGAGTTGGTGGCAACCCTCTAGGAGGTATAACATCCTCCTTATTTCTCTGCCCAACGAAAGCAGCAATCGTACCAGATTGTAACTCTCTCATCGGTCCCATCGTACTAACAATATATCTAAGGCATGACAATCATTAAAATACAAAATAAGTAGGTCAGCTTCAAGCAAGGATCCAAGACTTTTACGTCAATTTAAAATATTTCAGACTATAATAATAAGGTAATGGTTTCACGTATTCCTCCTATATGGCATAAAGCAATCAACGTACATATCGCAAACACCGTACAAAGAAAACATCAACTACAACTCTCTCTACTTCATCACAGCAGTCATACTCACAAATATATATATCAACATGCGTATTCAGTTACCGTGCATATCAACAATGTTATACAATCAAGCATCAACATCCCAACCTTTCGAAACCTGTCTCTAGTACCAACAAATGTAACCCCCTCGACTCGGCCTAGTCGCAAGGCCAAACCGAGCAAGCTATATTAGGTTTATCGAAGTAAACTAGGAAGATAAAACCTAAAATGCGTCCCTTTTTTCCTTTTATCTTTTCTAGATGCATTATTACTTTCCTACAAGTACATATTATTCAAAGGTAAGAGCTTATCTCAATTGGGCATCGAATTGATATCCAATTGGGCACATGTGCGAATTAGGGACTATATTGTAGTTTCAACAAAATACAAAGACTTAATCCATTTTGATGTTACCAACTTTTAATTACACCAATTTCATGCTTACGTGACAAAGCTCAGCTCAAAATAGACATCCGAGCTTATTCAATTACCTTCACAAAATTCAGGGACCAACACGCAAGAAAACAGAACTTCAATACAACCTAAATAACTGATTTAGTGACCACCGTATCGGTACGGTGAAGCCCATTTCGGTACGCCCTTGCTGACGTTAAAACCCAATTTCCCAATGACCAAAATCCATTCTAATACGCCCCGCGTATCGAAACTCCTTTTACAACCATTTCATACCATACCGAAACACCTCACTGCATACCAAAACGTAGGCCACAATTGCCTTTGACCGTACCGAAATGCTTGCCCACGTACCGGTATGCTAAGCCTAAAATGGCTTACCCATACCAAAACAGAGACACCCGTACCGGTATGCCTGGACCTAAAATGTCCTCAAACGTTGGTTTAACATGCTTTCAAACATACCAGAACATCCTAGCATGCTTATAAAATACATCCAACACATTCAAGAGTCAATCCACATCCAAAATCACCTAGATTCCACAACAACATAGCATCAAGCTTCAAATGTAAATATATAGGCATGAAACCTAACAAACCATTCAAGTAAAACATGAAATTCCAAACCATCACCAAAATCAAATCATAAAGGCCATTTACAACCCAGAAGCAAAAAAATAAACTTTCTCCAAAGGGAGTTCAACAATACATCTCCCAAAAACAATGGAAATCCTCATTGCCCTTATTACTTATAGTCTAATTCATAATATACTTTGTTTACCAAGTCTTGTACCAATCCCTTACTTCCCGCTTCCTTCCAAACCTTTAATTCTCTGCATTGATGGTCAAAGAGAGTGTAAGCACACTAGGCTTAGTGAGGAGTGTTAAAAAACAACACACCATCAATGAATTAAAACCATTTCTCAATATTAAATAGAAATCTCATTTCAATCATCTTTTAAAACATTACATAAACATTATCATGCCTTTAAAACATGCACTTTACATCTTTAGAACCAGCATATTAAACCATATGCAACATGTATCATTAACCAACAACAAGTCCCATGCCCAACCTCGATTTAAGACTTCCCATGCATAACAACCATATGCAAAGCTTAAAGAGTAAACATGTATAAATCACATTATACAACATAAACTTTTCAATGATACATCAACAATTATATTGGCTCACAAGTGATCATTAACCAAGTTCATTTACCAAAAGAGTTCATCGGATACACAGATTCAACAAGTGTTTACCCAACACTTCAAGCCATCTCAACCGGAAATAGCAATACAATCACAATCGCGGTACCTAAAAATCGGGTACACTTTCAACCCACGGGGACACCAACTCTTTACCTTGGTTAGATGCTTAATCCACTAACAGGAGTATACGATACTGTAAAACCCCTCTACTGTTAGGGTACTTGGATGGAGTTTTCGGTACACAGATCTAAACCCCTCAACATCCAAGACGACTTATTATTGTGCACTATCAATCCTATGGCCGGCCAACTATATCCGATAACAATTTTAAAACCACATCACTTGCCAATATAATTAACAATTTACCCATTTACCTCACTGTTTTTAACAAGAATTAAACCAAACCATTTTCCAAAGCAACAATCATGCTTTAAACCACAAGTATAAACCATATACTTACAAGGATCACTTACTATGTGCATCCTTCAGAATCTCATGCTCAAAAATAGTATCTCATATACTTAAAATCATGCTTAAACAATAGGTTTAATGTAAATCAAAATAGGTGCATAAAATCATTTCACACTAGCACGACCAAGAGAGAAAAACTACATTTACTTACTTTCAAGTTTAAACCAACGTATCAAGCTAAGTTTAAACTCCCATAAACTACCTTTAAAACATTCCAAAGCTGGAACCCACGTTCTCACTCACTGATATGCGAAACCTTGATTCGCCTACGCGAAATCAAGCGTCTGAAGCCTCCAAAGTTTCATCGATCACTTCCGAATCAACTTCCCTTATTTTAACCACATTACAATAGAAGATTAATGCATCTCAATGCATTCAAACACTGCAACAATAATTCCTCAAGAACTTCCACAATCTTCTCACAATTACCCATCCACAATAACCGAAAATATCACCAAACCCTTTTCAATCATAACCCAGCCATGATCTGTCAATCTAACACTCCCATAATAATTAATTAACACTCAAAATAGGATTAATTCATTCATAAAATTTTAGCAACTAGACAACCACCACAACTCCACAAAAGCACCAATCTATCAACCTAAACAACTAGGGATTCAAGAGTTTCGGGATTCCATTGATAAAAAAAACTTATCAACATTATAATACATCCAAAATGTGATTAAAATCAATTTTTATTACTGAAAAATAGATCCAATACGGATCTCTCACTATTTCATCCAAAATCACCCAATTACCTCAATTAATTCAACATAAAAACATTAAATCAGATTATAAACCACAAATCAAGGATCAAACACTTGAGAATATCAATAAAGAACCATTCAATCGAGGAGATCACGGACCTTACCCCTATTGTGTGATTTCTCCCTCAACTGGCTTGTTTAAAGCTAAGAAAACATAAGATTCCAATGAAATTTTGTAAATCAAAGCTAAAGAATCAAGTTTAAATCAATAATCTGAGTAAAAGAATCTCTCACCTCTAAATTTTGATGAAATTCTGAGTGTTTGGCAGAAAATAAGTTGAGAGAAAAGGTTTAGGAAAAAGTTACGTGAATTTTCTTTAAAAGCAAATAACTAACTCTAATAACCACTTCTCTTTTAATTAATCTTTAAAACACATGTTAAAAGTGGTTTAATTGAAGGGAGAAATCACCATCCAAAACTTGGTAAATCATCTCCATAAGGATTCTAAGAATTTGACCCTTTTCATTTTAGTCACTTCCAAAACAGTTTTTAAAAATCGCAATTTGGTCACTAACCAAAATTTTACTTTTCCAAATCCAATTTTCCAAAATTATTTCCACTATTATTAATTATATATTAAAATATTATTTTTAGCCATTTTTCCATATTTTTATCTTACCAAAAAATATTTACTCCCGAATCCGACTCGAATCCCTAACCCGATCCACTAGACCATCTAATCAACCCACCAAACTGCTAGGCCCAAAATCGGGGCATTACATAACCAACTCTTGAACCCATTTGGAAACGAATCTCTGGTTTTATAGTGTCCGGCCTACCTAAGTGGCCGGTGGCGATTTCAAGTCTTTATTTTTCAAAATACGAAAGAATCCCCCATTTTTTAAATATTTTCCAAAAACGGAAGGAAACAACTCCTTCTAACGATTTGATTTCAAGAAAAAAAGGTCGCTACAGGTTTACATAGTGTAAGAGGATCATTTCCTATATATATATATATATATATATATATATATATATATATATATATATATATATATATATGAAAAAAAACTTTGATATACAAAACATGTAAACTTTAGTTTACACAAGCCTTTTAGTTTTAGGAGTTAGAGTTTTAGTTTAGGGGTTTAGGTTGTAGGGTTTAGAATTTAAGGTTATTGTTTAGAATTTAGGGTATAAGGTTTAAGGTTTAGGGTTCAATTTTTTACGGTTATAGTTAAAAATTTAGTATTTTGGTTTTATAGTGTAAATATGCAGGCTTGTGTAAAATTAATTTTATACAACCTGTGTATCAAAATTTTACCCATATATATATAGGAAAATATTTTTGATACACAAGCTTGTATAAACTTTAGGGTTTAGGGTTTTAGGTTAGGGTTTAGGGGTTTAGTGTGTACGGGTAGAATTTAAGGTTTATGGTTAGAATTTAGAGTTTATGGTTAGAATTTAGAGTTTATGGTATAGGGTTTAAGGTTTAGGTTTTAGGGTGTCAGGTTTGGGATTTATGTTTTAAATTTTATTGAAGGGTTGTGTAATTTTTTTTTACACAACTTGTGTATCAAAGTATTTTCCACATGCCTTTTAATTTTAGGGTTTAGATATTTAGGTTGTGGTTTAGGGTTTAGGGTTTTAGGTTGTAGGGTGTAGAATTTAAGGTTTATTGTTAGAATTTAGTGTTTAGTGGTTAGGGTTTAGGTTTTAGGGTGTTAGGGCTAGAGATTTAGGTTTTAAATTTTATAGTTTAAATATAAATAGTTATGTAAATTTATTTTTACACAGCTTGTGTATCAATATATATGTATATACAAAATTTTTGTCTACAATAATTATCAATTAAAATCTAAGGGCATGTTCGCATACAATTCACACTATTTACATCTTTTGAATAATTCTCCAATTTAATTATTGTGTTTCTTAAATGCCCAATTTAATTTTCGTTAACAACTTGATATCTCCTTTAATGAATTTGACATTTTTTTTACAAATCTTAAATTTAATTCTAATCCTACCTAGAAATCTTAAATCTAATTTTAATCCTATCTAAAAGAGAGGAGAAGGGGGACTCTGGGGAAAGAAGTTGAGTGTTCCTAGTGGGTATAAAATCTAAAAGATGTTATCTAATTGTATTCAAATTTAAAAAAAAAAAAAGTGAGATATTTACCAATCATAAGCTAGAATCTTTATGCAATTCATAACACCAAATAATAACCATAATTACCATTACACACTTGACCAAGACACACTTCCATGCTTAAATTAATATTTTATGTTATTTAATTCGAATTGAATCAATAATATCATTTAACTTTGAAACATGTCTTACTATTATTATTACTACCAGTCTTCTATTATTACAAGCAATAATTGTATGAACGTTAATAGCGCAGTAATGAGGACCGCAAAAATAATACATTTTCAATTACAAAAATGCACAGAGCAGTCCATGGCTGCTGTTTTCTGCATTTTACAGCATCCATTCAATCAACATAACAGCACATAAAACGTACAAGAACTAGCAGAATAAAAGTACATAATACAAGCACTACCAACGACACTATTCATAGCGGCTAGTTGCTGCAAGCACTAGACACTTGGTTCAAATCAATTCTAGCAGCTATCTATTACATTACACACTTGCATTACAAAGATTTTGCTAATAATTTAGGCAATATAGTTGAATCTGGAATGATTTGGCCAGCAGGAAAACTTAAGTCTTACCTACTTCAAAATTTTGTTCATCCACATTATAAAATCTTCATTCTGAGCAAACACATTACATCATGCTATAGGCCATAATCTTTTGAAGGATTAGAAATGGATTATCTACAACATTATATATAAAAGATGGATTCCTGCATTGACTTTATTCACAGACCAAATGCTGGCCCTCTGCAGCTTTAAGAACTGGGAGCCTTACCCTTGGAGATGGACCGGATGCCTGAGCAGATCCATCAGGTCTTTGAGGGCAAAACACTAGATACACAACTTCATTTGAATCTGTTTCCAGATGATAAAGATGCTGGCCGGCGGCATAGCCTCCGAGGAGAAGATATGACCTCTCCGACTGCTCCATCGTCACACATAGATCGTCACCACCTGGCGAGCCAAATGTTAATTGTAAATCATTGTGTCAAAATAAAGGAATCGACTATCACAGGGGAGATTGTGGCTATCTTTTATGTTCATGCAACTCTTAATTTTTCCCTGTTCAACATATAACCGAAATAAATTATACATGTCGGCATGTATCTGTTTCCGGCACTCGCACTAAACTCAAGTAAATACGTTTTGACTTCAATATTAGATAGCATGGATTTAATTCTCTGCCCAATTTTTCTTTTAAAACAAAGGTCCATGTTCATGTCATTTATAAGGGAAAAGTACATATAATAGGAACAAGTAACTCACACGCAGCCAACTCAATTTGAGTATTGTAAATGAAGTTGAGAACCGCAGCAATGTCTTTCTCAAAGTCATAGAATGGTCCACTGTCGAAATTCATCTTTCTAAGCTTACACAATCCCTCACCCAACTCCATCATAGCTCCCTTATGGTTCTGCAATTGTAACATCTTCCTTTAATTTTCGTACCGGTAGATATTAGAAGATGAAGACAGCATGTTAATAATGGGAATTCGGTTTCAACCTGGTTAAATAGGTGGTGGAATCCGACGGCACATTGTAGAATGCCATGAATGAGTGTTCTAGTAGGCTCCTCGGCTTTGTTCCATAAGGCCTCGAGCAGGTCATGGCACTTATAGTATTCCCTTTGGTTGAAAAGGGAAACTGCCTCGTCAAAGCTGCAATTCTCATCGTGTTCTTCGCTGCCGGAGTAGCGATACGAAACGCCGAAGGAGTCTAACTTTCTGGGGCGCTTGAAATGAGCAAGAGAAGAAAAAGATTGGTTGGGGTTATAGGCATGGTTACAGTGATGGAGGGACCAAGAATGAGTTGAGTGTGGAGGTACTTGAGGCGAAGAAAACGGGGAGAGGATTGCCGGTGGCAGTTTGGAAGCAAGAACCATCTTCTGCGGGAGAAATAGGAGACCGACGGAGAAGAGAGTCCTTTGCTTTCTGTTTGTGGTCTTGGCTTCTTCCTATGATTTTTATTTGTTTGCATGTGTGGTAGTGGTGGTAGTCTTAATCTTTACGTAATTCTGATAATATAAAAATCTTTATGTAATGTAGAGGTCGGAGTTAAAGCTTGGATTTGTCTAATTTGAAGTGTTTGTTAACTCATACTACTTTGGGGAGTGTTTTAATTTTATTAGTTTACTTTTCACACCTTCAAATATTAGCCGTAGGATTAAAGCATCCATTACCTCTTAAACTATATACTTTATATCGAGTTGTCCTTTAAATTATGTTTAGGATATTTTATCTTTTAAACTTTAAATTGTTACTCCAGTACTCTTAGAGTATTTCTCGTAACGTTTTGTCCTATCAACTTTAAATCATTACTTCAGTTGTCCCAAATCGTTAACTCTGTAAAAATTTATGCATCAATTAGAACGTGTCACATGTCACTTTGTTAACAAAAAAAATTACTTAAATAAAAGGGATAAATTACACGTTAAGTCTGCCAGATTTTAATTTTGTTCATTTTAGTCCCTAAAAGTTTATTTTGTCCTAAATTCACCTCTATTCCTTTTAAATTTTTAATATTTGGTCCAATATTTTTAATATTATGATATTATTGTCTATTTTAGTCCCTAAATATCTTTATTTAACCTGAAATTCACCCCTATTTATTTCTATTTATTTTAAAATTTAGTCAATATTTTTAATACGATGATATTATTGTTCATTTTAGTCCATAAAAATCTTCATTTTAGTCCATAAAAATCTTCATTTAACTTTCAAAAGTTACAAAATAAACATTAAACTTTGGATATCGTTACATAATGGGCACTAAGCCGTTAGATGCTATTAACACCCTAATGAAGGATTGACTAGACAACTAAGTAATATAATAGTTGTTACAAAATGGTCATTGAACTTTGTAAATGTTATAGGATGACCACTGAACTATTTAATTGTTACAACATGGTAAATCACTATATAATTGTTACAAAATATTTATTGAACTATTTAATTGTTACAAAATGATTATAGAACTATTTAATTGTTTATTACATTTATCTATACAAATTTGTATTTGATAAACCGATTACTTGGAATTATGGTTGTAAAAAAACTGACCCAACCTGAAAATCTGGCTGAAACAGATTCGAGTCTGAACTAGTTGTGACCCAAGATGATGATGACTCAAACTCGATTGAGTCCAACCTGATGTTGACATGAACCCGAGTTGGACCCACCCAGTAGTTTTGGATCTGACTCGACCTGCACCAGACCTGAGAACAATCTAAACTCGAATTGAACATGATAATGTGATAATCGAACCCAATTTACATCTGACATGATATGAACCCAAAATTAAACTGGTAAATATTTGATATAACTCGACTTGAAACGACCCGAGATTCGATTTTACCCAACTTGTTGACCAGACATGTTAATCAACACAACCCGTTAATTAGTAGAGTAAATGGCACCTTTTGTATTTAGTTTAACCCCAAAACTCTTAATTGTTTGGAAGATAAATTACCCACCTAATCTAAAATTCAATTCTTATTTTTTTCATCTGCCAAAACACTTAATGTTTAGAAGGAAAATTACCCACCCAATCCAAATTTTAATTTTTCAAAGTTTTTTTATATACCCTATAACCCCAATTTTCAAACCCTATAACATTAAACCATATACTTTAAATCTTAAACCCCAAACTCTATACCCATAAAATATATTATATTCATCATCATTGTTATTATTATTAAAACTAAAAATGTTGTTTTATTAATTTATTATTATTTTAAAAATAAATATAATTTGTTCTAGTTTACTTCTTAATTTGTCATTGTTGTTAATATCATTATTTTTTTTGCTCAGCAAACGTATGACTTTATTAAAAGGAAATTATACATGGCCAACACTACCATAAGCCTCATTAAAAACTTCCCTAAACCTAAACGGAGGAAAAGAGTACTTATGGTAGTGTATATACAAGAAGAACGAACACCACAAGCATCACCCACAAGGGTAGGCAAAAACCCGACATCAAAATCGTTAGATCGACCCAACTATGCAATCATCTGAAACTAGGAAGAACAATCAACACCACCTTAAGCTAGCGCATCGACCAAACTGTTCGCTTTCTGCAACACATTGTGAAAGCATACACCAACTAAACCCGTACACGCCTCATGAATATGACTGAACCACTGCAAAAATGCCAAGAGCATTTCTCATGATGTAATACCCAAGCCACTGCCCCACAGATGCGCCATCTCGCCATTTAGAATCACGGACCAGCTCCAACGCATAGCAAATAGCTTGCAACTCCACCTCATTGGATTTAACAACCCTAATAGGCCCCGAAAACATGGCCAAAATCATCTCATGGTCATTCCGCAATACGCCACCACAACCTGTCTTCCCCGACTTTCCCCTTGTCGAGCCATAAATGTTGAATTTTAGCACACCCTATGGTGGCTTTTCCTACACAATATTCACCCGTCGTGACACCATATGCAGATGACACTCACAATACCAAAGACAATCCCACCATGTCGATTCCAAAATCACTCCTAGAGGTGAACCGACTCGTACCCAATACAAGGATCACAACTTGATGAGAAAAATAATTCACTCTTGCTCAACCGCTTCCCTTAAAATATCACCTCATTACGTGCAAGCCACATAGACCACATGACGATCGTACAACCTGCCACCCACGACTCCTGAACGAGTCTAGTAAAGAAACTATGAAAGCATTTTCTCAAGAACTCCACCAAAGAACTCGACATCACCATTGCAACCTGCCACAATTGAAAAAACAACACCACACCTCTCACATTACCTGGTAGCAAAATAAAATATGGTTCGCCACCTCCTCCTCCGCGCAACACCAACAATATTTGACCATCTCCTCTGCCACCGGGACACCACGGGCACGCAACATCCCCATCGTATACAGCCACGTGAGCATGGCAAACCATATGAAATACTAGATCTTGGGGTGTTAGAATTGTGATCCAAATTCTTCTGAGATTTTGTTTAAAGTTAAAATCCTACTTTTAGTAGATCTTGTTTACTTTATATTAATTAAAGGTAGGAAACTCAGTTTGAGTAGAATTTGTTTCTATGCAAGTTTCCTCTGTAAACAAGGAATCTATCCCTATAAATAGATATTAGGGATTAAGGGTTTAGATAGAACATCATAAATCAGTTGTAATCTCTTTCTCCATCATAGTGAGAGTTCTCATCCTCTGCCCGTGGTTTTTCCCTTTTGGGTTTTCCACGTAAACTCTTGGTGTTATTTTTCTTTTCTGCGTTTGTGCTTATTTACTTGTCTCATCATTATAGTTATGGTAGTATAACAAATTGGCATCATAGCTTTTCAGGTTACTCAAGATAATGACGATGGTGAAGTATGAAATTTTACTGCTGGATCGCAACGTCAGGTTTTCGCTATGGCGGGTGAAGGTTCAAGATGTTCTTGCTCAGATGGATTTAGATGATGTATTAAATGGGTTTGATAATATGCCGAAAGAATGGTCGAATACATAGAAACGCTGTAAGGATAGGAAAGATGCTTCACAGATTCGTTTGCACTTATCAAACAGTATTTTGTAGGATGTTCACAAAGAGAAGACAGATGTCGGCTTATGGGCAAAGTTGGAACAAATTTACATAAAGAAAACTTTGACCATCAAGTTGCTCTTAAAGCAACGCATATACTCCCACAAGTTAGCAGAAGGTTCATGTCTTGACGACCACCTAACCGATTTCAAGGAGATCATCTCATATTTGGAAATGACGAATGTAAAGTACAATGAGAAACACTGATGTTTGATTTTACTTTGCTCATTGCCTGCTTCATATTCGTCTATTAGAAACATCCTCTTACATAGACGTGATACCCTTACTCTTGAAGGGGTATATGATAATTTGAATTCACATAACAAGATGCAACATCTTACCGGCTCCGAGTTCCAAGCAGAGGGTCTTATGGTGCATGGATCGACTAGTCCAGACCGCAGAAGAAAAGGTGATCATAATTCTGGCAGTCAAAATAGAGGTAAAACATGTTATTTCTTCAAAAAGAAATGTCATATTAAATTTGAGTGTTACAGATTACAGAATAAGATAAAGAGAGAATTTGAGAATCAGAATTTTAGTGAAGATGAAGCTGATATTGCAAAGGAGTATAATGATAGTGAACTTTTAGTTGCTTCTGGTGAAGACTCTATAGCGAGTGAGGAGTAGATTCTTGACTCTGGTAGTAGTTTTCATATGAGTTCAAATCGGGATTGGTTTATGACGTATAAACATGTGTCTACAGGTGTTGTCTTGTTGGGAAATAATGTATCTTGTAAAGTTACAGGCATTGGCACAATCAAGATTAAGATGTTCGATGGGATTGTTCGAACACTTGGTAATGTGAGGCATGTTCCATATTTAAGAAGAAATCTGATTTCATTAGGTACTCTGGATTCAAAAGGGTACAGATACTCCAATGAAAGTGGAGCTATAAAAATTTGCAAGGGCGCTCTCGTTTTGATGAAAGGGTATAAAAGAGTTACCAATTTTTTATGTTCTGCAAGGTTCAACTATTTTAGGTGATGCATCCGTTATTTCCTCATGCGTGTCAAATAATGATGTTACTGGTGAAAGCGTCTTGACTGAATCAAGTAAAAGAGGATTTTCCGTTGAACATAACAACCGTGGGCATAACAGTTCTGGTAGGCAGAAAAGAGTTCGATTTCGTGGGCATAACGATTTGAAAAAAGAATAAAGTTGAATTTCGTGGGTATAACGGATTTAAAAAGCTTAAGAGAGTTTGATTTGCTTTAAAAATAAATAATGAGAAAGGTAGTAGTGCCATTGATAATGTCGTGTTATTGCTCGTTGTGATATAGTTGTGAGCAAATTTGGCACTAATGTTGATCTTACAAACGTAAAGACTAAATTACCTTGTACATCTAAGCTTGGGCAAGGCTTGGATTCGGTCGGTGTTCATTGCTGAAGATTACCCCTTGAAGGGGTTTCGTGGAAGAGGTGGAGATATGCGACAAGAATTTGTCTCAATGTGGAGATTGTTAGAATTGTGATCCAAATTCTTTTGGGATTTGGTTTAAAGTTAAAGCGTAGTTTTAGTAGATCTTGTTCATTTTATATTAATTAACGGTGGGAAACTCAGTTTGAGTAGAATTTGTTTCTATGCAAGTTTTCTCTGTAAACAAAGAATCTATCTCTATAAATAGATACTAGGGATTAGGGGTTTAGACAGAACATCATAAATCAGATGTAATCTCTTTCTCCATCATAGTGAAAGTTCTCATCATCTTCCCGTGGTTTTTCCCTTTTGGGGTTTTCCAGGTAAATTCTTGGTGTTATTTTTCTTTTCTGTGTTTGCGCTTATTTTCTTGTCTTGTCATTATCGTCCCGGTAGTATAACATGGGGGAATATGCAACTTCCAGATTGAACTCAGCTCCACCGATGACTCCAAACCAATAGATTGCATCAACCAATACAAAGATCCAACCGAAAAATCCCTCGTTATCGATGGCTTCCAAATTAGGCGATCTATTCGATGTTCATTACTGCGAAAGCGCAACACACAATACCTCATATCACATAGCTACTTTTCCTCATATGAGCGTAGGGTACGAACAAAAAAACTATCATGAAAATATCAAAATTAAAATCAAAACTATCAAAACCCGATAATTGCAAATTACAATAGAATAATTTAACTTGGTATCCAGAATGACTTGAACTTAACATAATTTGGTAGGTGAAAAGTATAAAACAATACATATATTACAAATTGCAATAGAATAACTTAACTTAACATGATATCCAGAATGGCATGAAGTTAATCTGATACCTGAAATGACCCGACTCGAAGTTCATCTGTAACTGGTTAAGACCCGACCTGAAGTTCATCCGAAAATCGATAGTAACCGACTCGAATTTTATCCAAAATCGATCTGACTCAATCTGAACTTAACTTGATACCCATAATGACCCGACTTGTAGTCCATCAAAACCTAAATTGACCAATAACTAACTGCTTGGACCCGGACCCAGCATTGACCCGACCTGAACTCAAACTGAGTTTGAGTTTAGATCAACCCGACGTTGACCCAGACTCGGATCGACGCGAACTTAATTCAACTTGAGTCGAACTATAGACTTGACTCAACATAACCCGAATCCGATCTGACCCAACCTATTTTGACCTGTCGGAAACTCATTTGAGTACCAAATTTTACATGTCTACTTGGAACTATGGAATGAAAAAGAGTGTTAGGAGGCATGATTACTTGATGGGGGAAAAGTGGAATAGAGAAGGTACAAGAGAGCACGCCCCAGACCAAGGCGGTGGCAGGAGAGCACGTCCTCCCGACACGATGTGCCCACTCCCTCACTTTGTTTTTTCTCTCTCGAAATGTGTAAGCAAACAAAAACGCTCATGTTTCGCACCCCATCATTTCCTTTCCCTTTTTGTCAGCTCCACGCCATCTTCAGCCTCTTTTATTAAAGTATTATTGAATAATCTTATTTTAAACATGCTTATGACCGGAATTGTTTTTCCTTGTTTGGATCCGATTTTGGACGAGATAATGTTTTAAGATGCGTTTGTCTCGTATGATTTTTTATTAAATAGAGAGAAAATCACATTTTTAAGATAAATGATAATATTCGAGTTCACACAATGTGAGATAATATAAATCTCTTTTATCACTCGGTCAATTAATAAACTATGAGTTTTTATTAAATAAAAGTATATTACATTCGCATGTCAAGATTCGAACCCATATAAAATGAGGCAAGATGAACATCCTTAATCACTAGGCTAATTAGTGGATCTCAATAGATTATGATTTTTTAAAATACAACGTAAGTTATTTAATTGTGGGCTTGGCAATAAATAAATCATTTTCATCTAAAATGACAATTTATTCACTCAACTAAATTTCTGTTACAAATAAGTCATTCTACAATTAAAATTGAAATGAGCGACATGGTATAATAACAATTTTAGTCCCTAAATCTTATGCATTCTATTAATTTGGTCATAATTTAAAATAATTCAATAAATTTAATCCTTCAAATTTTAAAATTTCGTTAGTACAGTGATTGTGTCTAATAGTAAGCGGCGTTAAGGTCATAATGGGCTCGTTCTATTAGTCTGAATTGTCCAATACTGAAGTGATCGTGTCTGTCGAACTATCACATCTTTCGGTTATCGAACTAATGGACAATAGTGGCATGGAGTGGGGCAAGTGGTCGGAATTGGATTAGTTTTTGAATTATGACCAAATTGATAGAATGTACAAGTTTTGATGACTAAAATTGTTGTTATATCAAACCATGTTTTAGTTTTAACGACAAAGTGACATATTTGTGACAAAATTTTAATTGATTAATTATTACTTTTAGAACTTAGAAGAAAAGTAATATGTTTGTTATCAAACCTATAATTAAGAGACATGTGGTTTATTTTACCTAATTTTTTAAAAAATATTTTTCTCAAAAGACATAAAAGTTTTCCAAAAAAAAAAAGAAAAAAATATTTTTATACTTGAATCACTAAATGTAAAATATATTTTTTCATTATTTGGCCATTTGTCTGGAAACTTATTTTTTCAAAACAATATTTTTTACAAATATTAAAGTATTTTTAATATATCGATTTGATTACATGTAGTAATTTTATAAATATAGACACACTATGTGAATTTTCATAAATGCTAGCGGAGAGGGATCCTCCTTGATTCGTGTGAGAATGTTTACAATCTTAGAGGTTAGTTTTATGTTGGCTAATACCCAGAGCTGAAAACGAATCCATCAGTCACGATTAGATAACTGTCCCAAATCAGACCCATGGTTTCAAGCATCGAGTCGGAGTTTGGATGTAACGCAAAATCTTTCAAAATCTGTCTACTCTAATGCTTTTCGTTCCGAACTCAGTGATGAAGCCCCCAAAACCTCAACATCATGTTGTAGGAGAATGCATACGCTGTGTTTTGATTCAGAACTTGGGAACTCACAGGAACAACTACATTTTATAGCTAAAAGACGCCAATCACGTACATATCATATCTTTAGCAGCTTTTTGTTGATGTGCATGGAAAACTATAGAGGCGGATGCCTGGACCACCCACTATAGGTTGCAGCAGGATGGGATAAGATACTCTGAATTTTATCATGTTCGGGTCTTTGTTGTCCATATAACACCTTTCTTTCCACTTACATGCTCAGAATTTATTTTTTCCGAGTTCAACTCTTTTAGATTCAAGTAAAGTTATCAACAACATTAGTTCCGATCTAACATCCATTTCTAGAACTATTTGTGTCTGGTCCATAAATAATATTAAAAAAATATTTGTGTAAAAATGCCGTTTTTTCCTCCTGGATCTAGAACTCATGACTTAAGGGTGTAAAAAAATAAAGATGAGCAACTTAACCAACCGGCCAAACATGATTGCTTGAAAATCATAATTTTTTAAAATATTAAAACATCATATTTATACATTTTAAAATTATACTTTATAATTCTAATATTAATAACACTCATTTTATATTAATCACCAGTCACCCCACTCCCCAAAAAAAGAAAGAAAGAAGAAAAATCAAAGTTGAAGATAAAACTATTAAACAGCAACTAGTGACTAGTGAGTACAACATCATGGCACAATTATTTTGTGATCTAATGCCCGTCTCCTCTTAGACCGATCGCTTGAGTTTGGGCGTTCAAGCAAAGATTTCAAAGCATTTTGCAAGAAATGAACCGATTCAATGCCGTGATCTTTGTCTGCTTCAACAACCAGAACGTAGCGGATTCTTCCTCCCAAGGTTGCCATTTCGGCTCTTAGAGTCTTCAAATGGAGAGAGTTTAGAATCTGGACCAGCTCCAGTAAAAGATCGGTTCTGTCCTCACAGCACATGGAAGCCTTGAATATTGACGTTCCATCAGTTGAACAATCGCATGACAGAACCCTGATTTCATCGGTTTCGGAAGGTAAGGCCTCGAGTTCAGTTATTTCAAGTGCTTGTTGCTTCAGTTCCCTCAGGCGGTGGACCACCTTGGCTAGAAGTGAAGCTTTGTCTGTCTGAGAAAATTCAATTTAAAACTTTTTAAATTAAAAGGAAACCCTAATTACAGAAAGCCTGTTTACTTTCATTAAAACTGCAGCTGCTGTTCAAAAGGCTGTTGTAGAATGATAGATCCCAAGATTTTAGAATCTAAAGACTTTATCCATCCAGGAAACTTTGATTTGATGGGAAAAGCCAAAGACAGAAAACAAGAGAATTAGAAATTACTAATTTTCAGAAATACGAATATTCTTTCTCCTTATAACCTTTAAAAAAACTCCTTACGACATGTTGAAAAAGTAATTGTAATTACAAACCATGTAAGAATAAAAAAGAATACCTTGGAGTTACACGGGAGAAGGCTCCTAAGCCTGTTGAGATGAGAGTTAATCCTTTCCCGCCTCCTTTTCTCCGCTTCTTTGTGATTCTTCAAAGCCGCCAGAGCTCTATCCTGCGGCGGCTTTTCGCTAGTAACTCCAGACATCTCCAGAGGGTAGTACGTGGCGGTGGTGGTATTATAAAAACTTTGCATGATCTGAAAGTCGGAACCGGCAGAAGAAAAGCCATAGGAGGATCCATTTCCAACACCATTTTGCGCTAGAAAATGGTAGAGCTCCGAGTTCTCCGATTGCATTCCCTTTTTCTGTGCTTTTTTTACTAGAAGGAAGAAAGTTGGAAATGAAATGAAGTTAGAAGTGTTTTGAGTGCTTTTGTCTTTATGGTTTTAAATAGTATCTCCAACGGTATAAAGTTTCCCTTTCCATAATTTTTTATTTAAAAGAATTGTTTAAAGTGGTATTATATTCTCACGACTTATCAAATTTCGAGGCATTTAATTCATTATTAGGGTATTTAATTATGAGTGAGCATTCGAGTAAAAAAAATTTTGAATTAGTAAAGTTTATGACTTCTATTTTATAATTCAAATTGTATTTGAAATTTTTTGATTTGTGCCGAGTTTATAAAATTCAAGTTAAGTCAAATTTTTGAGTTTCTGTACAAATTTAATTATAATTATTTATAATGTTATAGTATATATTATTTTTCTGAAAACTTATAGTATATTTTTATTCCAATGTAAAGAGCTTTCTTTACCCATATACAATACACATGTATATTTTTTTCATATGTGGTATATATATCAGCAGAATTGAGGAACTCACCCGAACTTAAAAATTAATCCATTAATTACAAAAAATTTTGAGTTATTCGAATTTCTATTTTACAACTCAAACTATATTTGAAATTACGAGTTATTCGAGTTTATGAAATTACGAGTCAAGATGGGTCGAATTTTTTCGAGTAGAGTAGAGTCGAAAAATTTTATTTTTTGGAGTCTTGTTTTGCTCACCCATAAATTTAATGGGATGATATGTTAAATTTATTAAGGATAGATGTTGGAATCTTGATATTTTAAATGAAGTAAATTAGGTTTGAAAAATCGTCTTATATTAGACTTTTATAATTCTTCATCCGAGTCAGTCGACCAAAAAAACGGATACCAATGATTATATAAAACAATTTAAGGACTTATATAAGTTTTATACGTTAATAATTTATTTTGTGTATACTAGTATTTAGGCATACATGCTACCTATTATTTAAAATAAAAGTATAATTTGTATAAATAATACAAGACATACAATAGGTAGAATATTAAATAATATAAAATATTTTAAATCATGTTTCAAAACACTTAAATAAATAAAAACAATATTAAATAAAATAGAATAATTTATATTGTGATTCAAAAACTTTTAAATATGTTGATAAAAGAAACTTTTAAATAGATAAATATACATTGCTAAAAAATTAAAAATAGAATAGAATAATTTAAATTGGACTGAGCAGCTTGGCCAACCGGCCAAATAAATCATATAAAATAAATATTCTCAAATTAAAATGTAAGTAATTATTAGTACAAATAAAATGAAAGTATTATAATTTTATACTTTGATTTTTGCATATTTCCAATTGATTTGGTATAGCTGAGTTAAGCGACACCAAACTTAATCAAAACTTCAATAATATAAAAACGCTTCCTAACTTAATCAAAACAACGTGAAAACTAATTAAAGCTTTTATGGATAATTTAAATGGTATTTCCATGATGAGGATTGCAGGTTCGAGAGTCGTTCTAATGTTTGAGAATGTTTATTTGCGACATTAAATGATATATTTGGGTTGTCATGATCACTGGTTCTCTAAGATTGACATTTGGAAGCTAGAACATTGTGATCAAGATAGGCGTATGGGGCTCTCTTTTTGTGGTATCCCAATTCATTCATGGTCTAGGGCAACATTTGTAAATTTGGCTTATCTATGTAAATTTGTTCCATTGGACGAGTCGACGAAGGAACCAACTGACTTTGAGAGAGGAAGGGTATTGGTTGAGACTGAATGTACTGTCCATATTGATGAATTCATCGATTTGCAGGTGGGTGAGCAGGTTTTTAAAGTTCATGGTCAGGAGTTTGAAATGGTGAGGGGAGCACAACCCTCTTGCTGTCTTGTGGAGGATAGTGAGTCGAAAAATAATGAGGCGAATTCTGATTCTGAGAAGTTTAAAGAAAGGGCGGAACGACGACAGAATGTGCAAAGTGAGGGGGTTTCGATGGCACGGTTATCTGCTAAGAAGCCTTTGGATAGTGTTATGCGTGCTTTGGATTCATCTGAGGAGCCGTCGGTATGGAAGGATAATGGTATTTGGGAGGAGGGGTGTTGCGAGGACTTGCGTACAATAGAGGTTATAACTAAGGGTGACCAAAACTCGAATCGACTTGAAAAAATTAATTTTTTTTTTAATTTCGAGTCGAGTTCAAATTTTTAAATTTTGAGTTATTCAATTTTTCGAATAACTCAAAAATATCCCTTAAATTACAGAGCTGATTGCACATTTAACCCTTGTAATTTTATTTACAGTTTTATTTTAGTTTGGTCTTCTTTTTTTCTTTTTTTATTTTTGTCTTTTAATCTTCTTTTCTTTACAACTTGGTCACTTTCCAAATTTATTTTTTATTTTATTTAATGCAATTTTTATTTGTATCTTTTATATTATATTATTTATTGTATGTTTTTAATTTCTGTATTTAATTTATCGTTTTTAATTTTCCGCATTTAAATTTTTACAATTTAATTTACGTATGTTATTTTGTTTGTCCCGATCTGCTTCCGAAATTTTAATTTATGCATTTTATTTTTTTTAATCTGGTCCTTTCCAGATATTTTAATTTACGCATTATTTTCCCTAAACATTTTCAAAATGTATTCGAAACAAAAAAACCCTTATACCTCAAAATTTTAGTTATTACAACAGTGCGTTTTAAATTTATCAAATATTTCCCTAAACCCTAAAGTAGAAAATATATTTTGGGCACTATTTTCCTCATTCCTCTATCTTTGGTCTCGCCTTGGCCTTACCTAGATAAGAAGGAGGTTTTTAACGAGGCTCGTAATTTAATGAAATGACTCGAACTTATATGTATGTAGATCTCATATTATTAGAGAAAGTTGTTTAAATTTGAACCAAAACATACTATAATATTATAAATAGTTACAATCAAGATTTGTACATAAAACTCGAAAACTCGACTTGAATCGAAAAAATTTCAAACTAAGTTCAATTTGTAAAATTAGACTCGTCAACTCGAATAACTCAAAAATTTTTGACTTGATTCGACTCGTTCGAACGCTCATATCTAGTTCCAACTGGCTCTAGGTTTGCCTATTGAGGCCATAGAATCGGTTGGGCCCCTAATTGAGGTTGAGAGGGTTTTGAATGCCGAATTCATTCAATTAAATGGGAAGCGCAGAAAGGTTAAAAAGGTGACTAACATTGTTTTAAGTACATTTTCATCGAAAAGAACGTCGAACTGTTGAGGAGCATGGTTTTAAATTTCGGATTAAAACTGAAATCTCGACCGAGAAATTTCGATATTGTTGCCGTCCAAAATCGGTTTTGGTGAAAATTACAATTAACGAATTCACGTAGGTAGCGGTCCATCGCGGCCGCAACTTAACGTTGAAACGGTCGATAGCAGCAATAGCGGGTTGATATTCTCGAGTTCTAAACAATGGCGGGAGGAAGAAGAATGTGAGGTCAAAATTCTGGAAAAAAATGGGTAAATTACATGAAGTGACATTGATCCTTTTAAAGTTCTCAGTTTGGCCTCAATACTTTAACCCGTATTTAAATTGATCCCTTAAACTTTCAAAACTTCTTGATTAAGCCTTTAAATTTCTATTTTATCTCAATTAAGTCCTTAAAGATTTGATTTTTTGTTAAATCTAGTCCTTAAACATTATATTAATTTTATTTTCCTTTTACTTAATAATAAAATTAGAGTATATATTGAATATAAGTATTGAAAAAGAATATCAAATAAATGAGAATAAAGACTTATATTTAATGTGGTATAATTGTTTATTAATAATATTATATCTATTATTTTTTATAATATGTTTATTGTTTATTATTAGTTTTTATAATATTTTTATTTAATTTTTTTATTTTTTATTTTTTATTAATATTATTAATTATTTTTATTATATTAATATTTTTTTGTTTAGGCTTATTCACATGTTTAGTCCTTTTATTTGCGCACATAGTTTATTTAGAATATTCATATGATTTTATTATTCAAACTAAACTAAACAAAATCACAATACAATCTAGAATTCATTAAACAAAACCACTTTCACTTTCAAATTCATATTAATAAAAGTTCATAAATTTTAAAAATACTCTAAAAATTATTGAAATTGACTTTTTATAATTATAATTATAATTGGTATGTTTTACAATAAATTGTGCAAAACTTAAAAAAAATTCACGTCCGCGACACCCGCAATGACAGCAATAACCTCTGTTATATTCGAAAATGCGATAACACGCTACCGAAATTACTACCGCGGCCGAAATTTAAATCCGTGCTGAGGAGAGGTTGCAGAGAAAGGCTCGAGGGCAACCGCATAAAAATTCCTTATAAGAATCAACATATTGCGAATGGTTCACTCTCTTCATCGGATTTTTTGAATAGAAAGCACGCTATATTGCAAGAGGCTCAAGCTACTCCGGATTTGGGTAAATTGATTGGAGAAACCACTATGGGGAAGGAAGACAACATCGTGAAAGACATTGCTCAGATTATAGAAAAGCGAGAGGGAAAGAATAGCTGGTGGTGATGAGAGTAATGTTTGGAACACTTGGGGTTTAGGGTCGGCGGCGAAGAAAAAATTTGTTCAGGATTTGTTAAGGCGGTATCAATGCGATATAATGTTTATACAGGAAACGAAAATGGAAGAATTAAATAAGGTGATTGTTCGTAAGGTATGGATTTCAGATTCATTTGATTTTTTCCTGCTTCTATTGGTAAATTTGGTGGTTACTTGTTGTGTAGGAGTCTTCCCATTTTAAGATTATTGATTCAATGGTGATGCGTAATTTTGTGGTTGCGAGAAAGATTGGGAATGTAGTTTAATCAATGTGTATGCTCCTTGTGTGGTAGAGGAACAAACAATAGTGTGGTCTTCATTGCATAAGGATGTGAGTAAGTATTTAATCCTGTGGTGTTTAGGGGGGATTTTAACATGGTGACATCTAAGGATGGACACGAGTCGGGTTTTTGACTGACCCGAACCGGACCTGAAAATAATTACCTTAAACCTGATCCGATCGAGTTAGGTCGATGAAATTCCTATCCCTAATGACATTATTGCCTGAGAAGTGTGGTTGTGTTAGGGGTACACAGGGCATGTCCGAGTTTGGGGAGTTCATTGAGAAGTCGGGTCTGCTTGATTTGCCTATGACCAAGAAACAATTTACTTGGTTCAGCTCGGTTAATAAGTGTAGCTGTTTGGACCGTTCTCTTGTGACTACATGATTGGATTGATAAATTTACTAGTCTTTTGGTTCAAAATTTACAAAGGGTTTTATCAAATCATTCCCTATTACAGCTATTAATTGATTGCTCGGATTAGGGACCTCATCCTTTTAGGTTCCTTAATTGTTGGTTGAATAAAAAAGAACACATTGGTGTGATGTAGATGGAATGGGTCCGTATTTTAGACAGTTGTGAGAGTGCTTCGATTATGTAGAAATTACGTGCTATGAGATCATTCTTGCGTATTTGGAATAAATAGGTGTTTGGTAGTATTGATGAGAATATTGAGGCAACAAAAAATCTGATCGGAAATATTGATGAGAGAGTTAGGTGAGGTGAAGAGGGTGAGCAACATAATGAGGGGAGGAGAAAAGTACAGTTTGATTTGTGGCATCTGTTACATTATAGGGAGTCTATTTGGCGACAAAAATCACGTACATTATGGCTTCATGATGGTGATAAAAATACTCAAATTTTTATAGATCCATCAAAATTCGGGGGCAGTGTAATGTTGTGGTTGTTTTGCGCATCAAGAATCAGTGGGAGACTAATCATAACAGGTTGCGACATCATTTCTTTAAAGAGTTTCACCAGCATTTTGCATAACTTGAGCTGCATGTACCGTTGGGATGCGGATTTTTCATTCCAATGTTTGAATTCGTCTCAAGAACAGTCTTTGGTTATGGAATTTTCAGAAGAGGCTTGGAGGACAGTTTGGGTTGTAAAGGTTGAAAGGGTCCTGGGCCCGATTGCTTCAACTGTTGGTTTTTACTGCGTAAGGATGTGTTGAAGATGCTTCATTCCTTCCATGAAATGGGCCGTCTACCGAACGACATGAATTCAACGTTTGTTGTGTTAGTTTTGAAACAAGATAACCCGTTGGTAATTGGTGATTATCATCCTATTTGCTTGCTGATGGGCTCGATACACTTCAACCGAATCGCCAATGAAAGGTGTAAAAAGGTCTCTCGAAAGAATGGGAAACAATTGAAAAATGGACATTTTGCACAACCATTTAGAGTGGTTCGACCTTCTCAACCAAGGTCTACATCCATTACCTTAGCATCCACACTAAGGATTTTCCAACTCACTCATGAATTCTTTCCTTTTTACAAACTCAAGGAGATAACCTTTACATCCATATCTTTTCAAAGGCTAAGAGAGAACCTCCCTAGTGTTTCTAAGGCTCAACTAGAACATATCCCTCATGTATGAGGTCTAGACATTTGTAAACTTAATAGCTCTCTAAGTGGGTGTTTACACATTTTAGCTCACTAGGATTGGACTTAATTACAATAGGTTACAAAATAAACAATGAAAAACTCAACTCTCTTGATCTTTAAGCTTGTAAGTTCATCATCTCTTCTTCAAGTGTCCTTGGCTTGTATTTGTAGAGTGGAATGAAAAACTAGCCGTTTATAGCCGTTAGGGATGAAAACTAGCCGTAAATGCAATTTTGAAACCTTAGGTATCAATACCTGCCAAAACACGAAAGAGTCGTTGCACATAAATGCAAAGCGTACCGATACTCGATATATTCGTATCAGTACGGTACTTCAGGTATCGACACGGAGGCTTTCGTATCAGCATGCGAAGTGCTCTCCAAAATCTTAAAAACAAAAGCATATAGGTTTAGGGCATTGCCGTACCGGTACGAACAGCTTCGTATCAGTACTGGAGTATCATACCGGTACCGAAAGCTTATTTTTGACACTTAAACCATTTTGGAAATATTTATTCAAGTCAAAAACACTTTTAAAAGCTTTCAAACATATTTTTTTAAGTTAAATGGACTTTAAATTGTTTTTGCAATATTTGTTCAAGCCCAAAAACATTTTTCATTTTGTTATATCAAAATAAATATCTCAACACTTGCTAAATTCAATTTATAAAATTCCGTCGAAAGATTTGGCTTCGCATTTTCAATGTGTTTTAGGGGAGTTGATTAGTATTCTCAATTAGATTTTGTTCAAGGTCAAAAAATTATTGATGAAATTTTATTAGTTAATGAGGTGATTCATTCACTATACTATAAGAGATTTAGCGATGGTGGAATAATTCTTAAGCTGGATTTTGTAAACGCCTATGATTGTCTGAATTGGGATTTCTTGGACTAAGTGCTTGGGGGACGGGTTGTTGATTGAAATGGCGTAGTTGGATTCGTGTGTGTGAGAACAATTCGTTTATTTATATTGGTGAATGGTTCCCCAACGAAGGAATTTGGTATTGTAGTCCCTTAATTTTATCTGACCTCCTTTTTATTTTATTTTCATTTTCATTTTTTACATACATGAATATTTATTATCATTGTAAACATTTTAACACCCAATAAGTTAAAAAAATGTAGAGAGTCCATTAGTATTTTTTTTAAATAGTCCATTTATAATAAGTGAACCGCTTGGCCCAAATATATGAAAAACCCTAGGCCCTAATCAGTTTCTTCATTGCGCAGCCACCCAAGAATTTGATCCAACGGTCTAGATCTGAGTGAGAAAACCCTAGCCCCTATGTCTTAGCACTGCACTACTCACAACCGTTAGATGTGGCGGAGATAAAACGATTTAGATCCTTTAAGAGAAGATCACGTGGATTACCACGAGCGCGTGAAGATGAGGCGCTTGCTGATTTGAGCTTCTATCGAACTTTTCTTCTTCGCCGATCAAAGCCGTTCCCACCACGCTCCACCGCCATCCCCTTGCTTACTCCTCACTCGTCCGAGCGTGTTCCCTAAGTCGGAATCACAAGGAACAAGGAAAAGAATTAGTTAGATCAAACCAAATCAAACAAAAAAGGAAAAAAAATCAAAACATTCTCAGCTCAAAAAAGAAGCAAATCAAGTTGTAATTCGGGAAATGAATAGAAGATTCTTCCCTTTTCCGTCTTTGTTATTCGGCTATAAAAATCAACAATTCACCATTGTAAGATAGATAGAACACGCACAATATACACAATTTTACAGAATCAATAAAAGAGAAGCTTTGTTCTAGAGGTATATTTTCTTGTTCTTCGTTTATTCTTTTTTCTTTCGAAATAAAATAAATAGAAAGGAGAGGGGTTTTTACTAATCGGAGTCGCCGTTCGTCGGAACCCACATGCAAGACCGCCGAGGCCACAATCGAAGGTCGGTTCAAAAGGGGAATGACTAAGTTTGGGTAAAGATCAGTTTGATCCTTTTGGATTTGGGTTTAGGTCTAGTCAGTCGAAGAACACCAAGGGTTCTTGGTGGTGTTCTTGGGATTTTGGGTTTTGATCGAAAAAACACAAAAGGGGAATGGTTTCGTATTTGTACAGATCAAAGAGGGTTTTCTAAGAAAAATAGAGGTGAAGTTCTTACGAAAATGGTTGTTTGATTCGAAAAGTTTATGTTTTCTGGATTTGTGGACGTTTGAGTCGGGAGAAAATGTGTGTGTGTGTGAGAGAGAGAGTAAGCCGAGTGAGAATTTGAAAATGAGAGGAAAAAGGCTTAATTTTCGAAGATGGGGGTATTTATACAAACCCGGGATCCGACCTGGATTCGTACCTCGACATGCGCCCTTCTCTTCTGGATCTCGCACCGCAGCTCTTCATTTTGCGATTTATTCATTTCAATCTTTTTTCTTTCTATTTTGCCTTTATTTTTATTTTATTCAATTCGGTCATTAATTGATTTATTTCTATTTTATGTTTTCATACTATTAGATTTATTTTTTTGTCATCATAATTTGTAGTCCCTCATTTCATGTTGGTAAAAAATTTTAAAATAGACTCTAATTTTAATTTTAGGGCTAATCTTAGTTAATTGAAGCTTCTAGCGTAGAATTCTTTTAATTCCCATAAAACTTAGTTAACTTCATAATATGTAAACTTCCAGGTTAGATCTTTAGATTTTTAGGTCTTTAGATAATGTATACTTAAATTAAAGCCGTTAGGTTAGTGCCTTTCGTATTGAAACATTAAAACCCTAAAATTGTTAGATTCTTAATTTAATATTTAAAACTAGTTAAATCTCTAGATTTAGGTCTCCCTTAATTAATTTAAGGGTAAACTACCTGGGTGACCACTCAACTATTGGGTCTGACCTGTTTTGACCACCAAATTAAAAAAATTCAAAATTCGACCACCCAACTATTTAAATGACCTAATGTAGCCAACAACCGTTAAAAAACTAACGACATGCCTGACATGGATTTTGCTTCTAATATTTTACTGCCATGATGGGAAAAACTACATAAGCAAAGGATATTTTGGTCTACTTCATCTTCTATTTAATGGAACCCTAAATTAAAACCTTCTCACTTTTGTTTTATCCATTCATCTTGCAACTGGCAAAAAGAAGAAGAAAATTTTGCAAAAGAAGGAAGAAAGGAGTCAGATTTTAGGGTGTTAAAATCGAAAATGGAGGCTGAAAGCGTGGATCAAGTATGTAATTATGGAGCGCGTTTTACATTAACGACAGGATGGACCAATAAGAATCCTGGTAGAAGGTTTTGGGGCTATGGAAATTATGGAAAATGCTTGAATAATTGCAAATTTTTTGTTTGGTATGATCCACTAGTACATAATCGATCAAGGTTTGTGATTGTTAGTCTTCTAAGAAAAGTTTCAGCTATGGAACGTGAAAAAAAAGAAAGAGAGATTTTTTAGGGTTGTGTTTCTTTGTTTAGGTTTTTTTTTTGGGTTTAGAATTAGGAAAATTGTTGTCCTAATTTCTAGGTTTGGTATGATCTTATGTATTATGTGTTTTTCAAGGGTTGTTAGAGTTGTTGTGTTGGTATGATCCTCTTGTACTGCGTTTTTTATTATTATGAAATGAATGTAAAATTTGAAGTTAAATTTGTGTTTGATTTGTTACAGAATTTGCATGAATAAGAACATATAGGAACAAAATAAGTGTTTGACAATACAATATATATAATTTGATTCATTTTATAATTCCAATAAGTTTAAAAAATGATCCATACAAAATAAGTGTTTGACCATTACATACACATAAGTTACATTCTGACCAATATATGAACATGTATAAGACATGTGATAACCTTGAAACAAAAAGAATTCGTGTGATACCCCTAATCACAAAACAATTGTCAAATAACAATGTTGAAATCTAGCATGCATTACAATGGTCAAATGCATGCAATTACAAAAAAAACATTTAATAGCAACAGGTTCAAGGGTCATTCCTAGACTTCTTTTGAGCATGAGCTTCTTGTGGAGATAACTGACTGGAAGAACTTTCCTGACACGAAGGAAAAGTGAGGGGGCATCCATCTAACAGTATAGACTGGTGGTAGAGGTTGTTTTGGCCTTATAATGCTACTTTGATTCTGTCGATGAAATTGGCTTGGTGTTGGAGTTTGTCCCTGATTGACACTTGTTCCAGTTCTTCTCCTTATTTGTACACAAAAAATGGATCAACCAAAGAAGAAAGCAATCTAACAAACAATCCATATTCCTTATGAAAAAACTTACTGGTAGTTTAGGTCTATGAGCTCTTCTTATAGTAGAAGTGGATGCTCGTTGTTGGGGTATGGTATTACCACCAACAGTAGAAGTGGATGGTCATAATTGGGGTCTGGTATTACCACCAATAGTATAAGTGGATGCTCACTGTTGGGGTATGGTATTACCACCAACAGAGCCCTTGCATGCCCTTACATTATAGTCAGACCCTCCACACTTCTTACAAGGCATTCTCACACCCTTCTTGGTAATTTTACTATCCTGAGGTGGTGCATCACATGCCTCCCTTCTTTTATTCTTATGTGGTCTTCCTGGTAGTCTACTTATGACATGTGGCAAGATGGGTAAATTAGTTTGTTGAGGAGTCCACTGATTTTCACCCCTCACTAGACTGATGAAATAAGAGTAGATGGCCATTTGAGTAGACACTGAGTAACATGGATCTGCATATGTCTCGGGCCTGTGTTCAATCAGTAATATATCAGAAATGACATGGATACATGGGATGCTTGCAACGAATGAACAAAAATGATTAGTATGTGTACACATTATTAAAGAACAAATTATAGTCAGACAAGTAACTTAACCTATTAGTTCCCATTTTCGACATGAGCAAGTTCGTGCTTGGATGTTAACAGAATGTTGGTCTAAAGGACCACATGAGACCTGATACATTGAGCCACCAGCACATAGGGGCAACATGTATATAACACAAACAAGAAATAATAAGTGACTATGTGATAGCATTGTCCAACATCTATGTACACAAACAACAAATGTACAATATTTAAAACAAACTTACCTATGCGACTGTGTGATTGCATTGTCCAACTTTATCTAGATTTTAGGACATAGAGGGCCAGTTAATTTCTCAGCTTCATCCATCCTTTTGGCAATTCGTTGCATCAATCTTGATTAGATTGACTCCACCAAAGTAATAATTCATTTGTCTTTAGCTTCAAGTATCATCTACACAACAAAACAAAAATCTGACTTAGCAAAACACAATACCATCTACAAAATTAAAAAATATGTTGGGAGCTCAAACCGATCAACCAAAATAACCAAGAGGGGGTGAATTGCATTTTTGCTTTGGTGGATGAAAAGGTAAGTAATAAAAATTGTGACACAATGATTTATAGTGGTTCAACTTCTAAATCAAGTCTACCTCCACTATGTTAGCTATCCACACTAAGGATTTTCCACAAATTCACTAATTTGTCTTTCCATTTTTAGGCTCAAGGAGATAACCTTTACACAACCTCAAAGCTTATCCCCCAAAGGTTTGAGAAATTCTCTTACAAAGAGAAAAAAAAAAGCAAACAAGGAAAACCTCACAATGCTGATATGTTTGAAATTTAAGCACTCACCCAAAACCTAAACACTTGAGCAAATAGAACAATTAAGCTCACAAGTGTGTTCTACAAAGAAAATTGACCACTAAAGCTCAAAAACTCTTTCTCTATACATGAATGTTGGCAATGATATTTTTTCTTTTTGCATAGCTGCTTGAAGAGGTCTTTTAAACCCTCTAATAGTTTCATGATCGTTACTAACCATTGGGGGTTGATTAGAGCCGCTAGGGACTTTAATTCTAGCCTTAAATGCAGTTCTGGGCTTGTCAGTATTGGTATGCAGGGACCAGTATCGGTACCTATCTCAAAGAGGAAAGAGCCGTTTGAGCATTTAATACACTGGGTACCGGTACGCGATACATAGTATCAGTACAAGCCCTAGGGTATTGGTATGGCTGAAGCGGTACTGGTAGTCAATTTGGCTACTGGAATTTGTCAAAACTCGAGGACAAAAGCGCGTATCGGTACTTAGGAAATCGTACCGGTACAGACACTTCTGGGTATTGATACGGGTCAATTTATACCGGTACTCAGAGAATATTTTTGACACTTTGGCAATTTAAAATCATTTTAAACATGTCAAAAACCCTTTAAAAACATTTCAAACATAGTTTTCAAGTTTATAAACTTTTGAAATATTTTTGCAAATTTGTTTAAGTACAAAAACTTTTTTCATTTAAGTTATATCAAAATTAAATATCTCAACAAATTATTTTACTACAATGAAAAACACCAGCAAAACAGAAATCTACAAAGTATCACGTAACCAAACATATTATCCAAACAATTCATCCAATCACATATTTAACAACAATAATGAAAACAACAATAATGAAAATATCCTAAAACACTAGCCTGGGGTTTAAAAAGAAGAGCTTGACAATACATAAAATCTAGTAAGAAAAGTAGAATAAGTTACCTTATTGAAAGACTCACAATGATTATTTAACAGAATGTCTGACTTATATCTGAAGGAGAAGTGAGACTTTGTCCACTGCCTAGGGTCTTTTCCTAACAGAAACAAGTGTCCTGCACTTGATAAACCCTGCAAAGTAATTTTAAAACAAGCTTATTAATCATATTTATGAACTAAAAAATTATTTACAAAATTAATAATTATACCTCAAATTCTGCCATGGCAACTTCAAACTCTTTCAAATATGTTGCTTTAGTAGCTTTCCAAAGTTGGTCATTCAGTACTTCTCTTTGTGTTCTCCAGCTAACTTAAAGTTATTGTAGAGGTGTCTCACACAGGTTCTGTGCTCTGAATAAGGAAACAATTTCATCACAGATTTTATCAGTCCCTACAATTTTTAGAAAAAAACTGTTGGTAAGCAAAATTGAATAAATATGGTGAAAATTTAAAAAAAAAATTAGGATTACCTTTTGGATATCAGTCATAAATTAGATGTGGTGAGAATTTTTCAACTCGAAATCAATCTTGAATAGGTCAAGAAACCAGTTCCAAAATGACTCATTCTCATTATCCACAATTACAAATGCTAAGAGATAAAGGCAGTCATCTGCATACAGTCCCACATCTGCCAAAAGATGACCTACAACCATATAATGGGCTTACAACCAGCGAAGATCTAAGATTTGAAGCCATCCATCCATATAATGGGCCTACAACCAGCTTTGAAGCCATCCTTCATAGCTTGCATATAGATATACAATCTCTTGAATACCCTTTCATCCAATTAAAGGACTATGGTTGTCTCAGGGTTTGAGGATCTAAGCTCAGCTAGGTAATCATAGAGTTTTGTGTACTGATCATTTAAATTACCATGCAGCTTCTCAAGGGCCTAGTTCTTTGCCCTAATACACTTACTCAAATGGACATGGATACTAAAATCCTTATATATAGCTTGTTTAAGGGACCTAGTTAAGTAATTAGGATTACTATACAATGCGTCTAAGTACTGCTTTGCAATAAACTTAGAAGTGATGTTGGTATTTTGATAATTCTTAAGACATCTATGTTCATCACTTACTGACTTTACTCGCCAAGTTCCATAGGGCTATTTAAAGTTAACTAGAGATGCCCATAAAACCCATGAGAAACCTTCCTTACAAACTACTTGAATTGTCATATTGTCATTTCTTTTAAGCCTAACACCAATCCTATTCTTTATGCTATACATCTTAACAGCCTCTCGCAAGACATGTTTTGTTGCAAAGAGCAATCTTACCTTAAAAGTTAGATTCAAAATGTCAGCAGTGGTATTAAATTCAGGATATCTATACTTCTTATGTGGACCATCTGAGTTTGACTCATCTAGACTGTGTAATGAGTCAAAATGTCCACTGTCAGGATCACTATCAAACATCACTTCATCACTGCCCTCCCTATTACCTCTATTAACATTAACACCTACCCCAACATCAGAAACTTCATCTTCATAATCATTTTCAGAATCAGTAAAACCAGACACAAAAGTAGTTGACTTAGAAGCTTCATAATCAGAATCTTCTTAGTTAAAATCTACCCTATCTACAGGCTCAACATGATCAGTATCACTAACTACAACTTCATCAACATTAATTTCAGGTTCAACACTAGCAAAATTAGTTGTACTTACAACATTCTCTAAGTACACATGGACATAATGGTTTCTAGGTAAGTTGCTAATCATTTCAAGGATATCAACATCAGTATGTAGTACTTTAACCTCAAAAGGATTTTGTGACACTTCCTAATATACCTTCATAGTATAAGTAATTCCTAAAATTTCAACCATATCTCTAATCTCCATCATACTCATTCTATCCATATCACATCGATTAAAGTAATTTACAAACTCACCAGTATATATGAGACCTGGGTTCCTCCAAAAGAAACCACCATGGTGAATGACAGTGGTAAACTTGAAGGAATTTGTCTCTGTTAATAAAACAACAAACAAACAAATTCAATAACTATCACATTTATTAATCAAATGACATAACAGTAGCTAAATAAATACCAACTAAAGATATATAAATGAAATACCAACCAAATAAAAAAAATCCTAAACTAAATAAATACCCAACCTACCTACATGCCAAAATGGCATAACAATAACTTTCATGCACATATATCAAATAAATAAACAAAGATAATGGTCCACTAAACATTTAACACATATACCAAATAAATACCCCACCTAATTTTTTTTAGTTGACCTATGCTAACACATGCAAACATCATTTAACATATAATAATCAAATAAATACCCCCACCAACTTTTTGTCACTTTCATGCATATCAGATGCACAAAAGTCATATAATAATGAAGCAAATGCATAAAAACAAAAATCTCAAATCATACAAAATTCAATTATTCCTAATTAAAAATATTTGCAGATTAAAAACCTTAAATGACAAAACCCTAAATGAAAAGCATAACTTAAAAACCCTAAATTAAATATTAATCTTAAATCCCTAAATCGTCTATCCCCACACCCAAATAATTTCATGTTATTTTCTTTACAAAACCCTAAATCTTTTATTCTCACACCCAAATCGAATCCTAAACATCAATTACAGATTTTTCAAAAGTAAAATATGTTTCGAAATTACCATATATATTGTATGGTTTGTCTCTTTCGCGAAGAACTCTCTCTATTTTCATCTCTAAATTAATTTCTTCAAATGCACAGACAAGAACCAACTCTCTCCTTTCTCATTATCCCTCTAAAACAAATTTTCTTTCTAAAACGAATGAAAAAAATTAGGGTAAGGTAAACTAATTGGTCTTTTAAGTTTCTAATTTTAATTTTTATTTATTTTCTTATTTCATAAATCCAACTCATATATTAAATATTCAAACGTGAAAAAAAATGCCAACATATGGTTGATGTTAGTTACTAACAGCCACGTTAGGCGTGCCGTTGGTTTTTTAACGGGCGGTGGCTAGATTAGGTTCATTTAAATAGTTGGGTGATCGAATTTTAAATCTTTTTAGTTCGGTGGTCAAAACAAGTCAGACCCAATAGTTGGCTGGTCACCCAGGTAGTTTACCCTTAAATTAATTAATAAATTCATAAATAAATTTTATTTTATTTAGTTCATTCTCTAGCCAAATAATAATAATGAACCTTTTTTAACATAATAATAATGAACCTGAAGATTGAAAAAATAGACTTTATGATTAATTAAGTTCTTATTTATATACGTATGAACCCGAATTACGTTAGAAAATATTAATAACTAAGTAAGCGCCGTTTTACGGGCATTGTGGGTGCTAATCATTCCCCACACGTAACCGTGCCCCCGAACCTAAAATTTTAAAATCTCTGATTTTCTTTAAATTTGTCAGTTTCCTAATTTAAAAACCGGTGGTAACTCCGTTATCACATGCATGTAGAAGGTGTCCAAGAAGAGGATCCACTGCTACCCTTGTTGTTTGTGGTTGTTGCGAAAGTGTTACATTTGTTTTTAGCGAATGCTGAAGAGATGAATGTTATTAAGGGTGTGCGAGTGGCAAATGATTTTGTGATTTTTCGCCTCCAATTTGTTGATGACTCAATTATTTTCCTCCAAGGGGATGTGGTGTATGCACGTCATTTGAAGAGAATCTTAACTTGCTTTGTGAATTGCTCTGTTTTGCAAATTAATTACTCTAAATCTTCATTGTATGCCGTGGGGGTAGATCAAGAGGTGGTAAAAGCAATGGCTATGGAGTTGGGTTGTTCTTGTGGGGATTTGCCATTCAAATATCTTGGTTTACCGGTGGGTATTAAACCTCAATGTCGTAGTAAGTAGAAGTCGTTAATTCAAAAGTTGTAATTAGCGGGTGGAAGAGGAAGTCTTTATAATTTGTTGCTCGCTTGCAATTGGTTAATTCGGTCTTTTCATCACTTCCATTGTTTTATATGAGGGTGTTTGTTCTGCCAAAAAGAATAATTATAAACATTGATCGCATTCGTCAGGCTTCTCTATGAAGTTATATTGATTTAAAACTGAAAATGAGTAGAGTGAGTTGGAGAACAATGTCATTTGAAACATTTGGGTGGTTTGAGGGTGGTCGACTTGATAATAAGGAATCTGGTTTTGCTGGCAAAATAGGCTTGGCACTATCCATGTGGAAGAAAGCAAATGTTTGTGGTTTAGAGGCAAATCGTAGAGGTTCAAGAGGAAGAATGTGTTCAATGCTTTTTGGGTGTGGACCGGTTCTCGTGGTTGATAGGTGATGGTTTGAGTGTATTATTTTGGCATGACTTGTGGTGCTCGAATGTACCCCTATGTTGTTTGTTCCCTAGGCTATTTCGGATGGTTATTGACAAGTTTGCACTAGTTAGCAGGTATGTTTGTGATGATTCATTTTATCATGACGAGTGGTCTTATTTCTTTGTTCGAGGGCTGAGATCTTTTGAGCATCATCAGGTTCGTGAACTAGGAGCAGTTGTGTCCTCGATTTTGTTGGACAGCACAAGAGGTGATCGACTCATTTACAGGCCAAATGAGAGATAGAGCTTTTCGGTTAAAGATTTAATAGGGGTGATGAGATCCTTGGTGTACCTCCTAAAATCCAATGTTTTCTCTGGTTTGTGTTCTTATGACGTCTCCCTACTCTTTGTTATTTAAGTGGAGGTGGTTGCTGCTAGAGGGTGTTGATATACATTGTGTGTAGTGTGATGAGGGTGAGGATGATATTTATCACATATCATACGTTGCTTGCTGATTCATAAGTTATGGTTACAGTTCTTCAATTGGTGGAGTGTTCCGTTGGTGTTACCTATGTCTTGGTGGAATTCTTGGTACAAGGTTCGCATGGCTTATTTTTTGGATGATGCGGCACTGGTGGTTAGCTGGATGTGTTACGGTTCTTTGGATAACATGGTTAGAGTTTAATTAGTTAGTCTTTAACAAGAAATGAATGACAATTGGAGAGTTGGTCTTTACGACGAAATTGTGTACCTTGTATTGGGTTAAAGCTTGGCTCTGGGCATTCACGGGTTGACTGGTGTCCACCGGTGCAAGGTATGATTAAAATTCAATGTTGATGGTTCGGCTCGTGGTAAGCCAAGTTTGTTGGATTGTGATGGGGGTGTCATGAGACTCGGGGGAGGGGTTTTGTTTTGGCTATATTTTCTTGTCCGTCGAGGGTGATAGATTCAAATGAGGTGGAATTGCACGCAATTGCACCCGCGCTGAATATGCTCATGCGGTCTAAATGGTGTGAGGTATATGTGATAGTGATAGAATCAGACTCTGTGGTGGATGTTTCTTGGGTTTTGAATCATAAAAGTTGTCCAGGGTAGTTATGGGAGTGTTTTAATAAGACTAATGTGACTTGTTCTTCTCTTGCATGTGTATGCTTCCCCAATGTCTTTTGGGAAGCTAAGGGATGGCAGACGCGTTGGTTAAGAGTGGGGTAGATAGAACATCTTGCTTCCAGTTGTTGGATTAATGATGATGATCGGCATTGTTTAATGGCTGAGTTGTTGGTGCTGTTATACAGGTTTTTTTTTTATGTCGGTGATGGTTGTCTATTTGCGGTTCTTCTCTATTTTTGCTTGCCCTTGCTTGTTTATTTGTTTTCTGGACTAATTTGGTTCACATTTTTTTTGGCACTTATCGGTGTATGCTTTTATGACTCTTTAATAAAAGCTGATTTTTTTTATAAAAATATAATTTCAAAAATCATAATTCACCATAATAGTTTTACGCACTTCAATAATTTTTTGTACGTTTAATATGTTAATAATCCAACAGTCATATTTCATGTTCTATTCATATAGATAATGTATTTTCAGTTTCAAGTAAATTTATAATGTCTAACTATTTGATTTATATAAATAATTTTCTAACATTTAGTATATATTAATAAAAGACAATATATGGATTAACATGATAGAGATATCATATTAATTTAAAAGTATACTTGTATGAAAAATATAATTACATTAATAAATTCATCATATGGATTGTTAAAATATTAACTATACAAAAAAAATTAATGAAGTGTAAAGCTAGAGTGTATTTACGGACCCTAGTTTTACTGTGGTATAAAGTAGAGTGTTTTTATTCACTTTAATAACTTTTTGCACGACCAATATTTTAACAAACCAACCATCATATTTTATGTTTCATCTATATAGATCATGTTTGTCGAGTTTCAACTAAATTTTATAATGTTTAATTATTTGGTTTATATTAAAAAAATTAATCGTCAAATATATATTAAAAATAATATTATGGATCGACATGATAAATACATTATATTAATTTGAAATTGTACATGCTTAACAAGTACAATTATATTAATACATTCAAAGATCAAATTGTTAGGATATTAATTGTGCAAAAAGTTATTGAATTATGCAAAGCCACTTTAGTTTTACAATAATGTTGGTGAATCTCATCTCGTAAAAAAATTTATAATATGAACCTATTGAGTAGCCCTAGTAAAAAAAAATTGTTATTATTCTTAGAAGACCCGAGTTCAAACAACTAATTATTTTTAAAAATATTTTAATAAACAAATATTATCATAATATTTTCAAAGGCTAAGAGTATAAACAAATACTATCATTTAATCACAACATAATATTTTAAAAAAATCATCCCCTGAAGCAGGCTTTTTGTTAACTTTACTCCTAAATTATTTTCTGTTAATTTCCGCCATAATGTTTTCCACCGTTTTCACTCCCACCCCATTCATTTTTTTCCATCCAAGATGATAACTTAACACTCGGAGAGAAAGTCATGTGGTACACATTAAGATAGTGTCACATGGAAAAAAACACAAAAATTGGAAAGAAAAATCATAAAAAATCTAAATATTATAAAATAATATATTTTATAATTTTTATTTTTTTCCTTTTTCTATATATATATATATATATACACTTCAGATACCTAAAGTCAATAAAGAATGCTTCATACGGCTATTTGCATATGAAGCACATTATAATATTAATAGATATTGAATCTTTCATTAATAATAAGGGTAAAGTACACAAACAGTCACTAAAATATCTCAAAAAATATAAAAGAGTCACTACACTTTCAAAAATTACATAATGGGCATTAAAATTTAGTTTTTGTTACAAAATGGTCATTGGGTCGTTAACTGTTGTCAACTGGGTGACATGACAGTTACAAAAATTTGTATAACATCACATTTAATCCCCAAGATTTATACATTCAATCAATTTAGACATCGAGAATAATGGTTAAATTAGGACTAAATTGATTGAATATGTAAATATGGAGGATTAAATATGTTATTATTCAAAATTTTGTAACTGTCATGACATCCAGTTAATGACAGTTAACGGCTCAGTGACCATTTTATAACAAAAACTAAAGTTTATCGCCCATTATGTAACTTTTAAAAGTTTGATGACTATTTTGTATTTTTTTATTGTAGTTTAGTGATCGTGTACTTTACCCTAATAATAATTCAAACATATCTATTCAGAAAAAAAATAATTCAAACATACAAAATCCATCTACATAACAGATAATCATAAATATTACATATAATAACCACTTTTATTATATTACATAAAAATATCCATTACAAAAAAAGTCTATATTAAATAGAATTTAAATTGTATTTTTATTGTATAAAAGTAAAATTAATTGTTATATTCGAAATAAAAATATTTGTAGCTAATAAAACATAAAAATATTTTGAATCTGTTTAAGCTCATCCGTCCAACTTTATCTGAATCAGAAAATATTTGAGCTTGGAAAAAATCGAATTTGAAAGAGCTTGAGTCCTAAAAATCCAAGCCCAAAAAATTCTCAACCCAAACTAATTCAAATACAAAAAAATCAATTCCCAAGACAGTCCTATCTGAATACTGCTAATTAAGGCCTCCTTTGCTTGCTGTGAACAGAATTATATCAACATTACTCTTGCCTTCTTTATGAACTGAGTTATATCAACATTACCTCTCATTAGACTTGTTCGTGGATCAAACCAAATTTAAACTAGAAAATTTATTTTTGACTCGATTTCACATGCGGTTTATTGAAGCTTATGAATTCGAGTGAAAAATGAAAGAAACATAATAACAAAACTTCAACACCGAACAGGCCAAGAGTATTACAGATGCAAAGTCACGGAGACATTTGAAGGCAAAATCTAGACCAATAATTTACCCCTTAAATATGTCTAGAAAGAAGGTACAAGGAGAATCTTTGAAATGTCAATTACAAGCTAATTGAACCCCAGAATACAATCTTTATTTTTAGGCAAACTTGCCTCATGATTGTGGGAGTCTAAAACAAGCCGGATTTAGGGTGCAGCTAAAAAACGGTAAGTTTCGAAATTTGTCCAAAACTCACTCAAAACTTAAAGTGTTATACTTTTTCATAACATTTTAGTTTTTTTTTTTGTGATTTTTGACAAGTCTCGAATTTTTTATAACATTTTAGGTTTTTAGATAAAGTTTCGAAATTTGTTTTTTAAGTTTCGAAACTTGTCAAAATCACAAAAAATCAACCTAAACTATTATCAAAAAGTCTAACATTTTAAATTCTTGGGTAAGTCTTTGATAAGTTTCGAAACTTACCGCTTTTAATCGCACTCTAAACCTGCTGCACCTCAAACTCACCCGATGATTTGTTGCACTCGCTAAGTTTAAAGATGCAAGTGTCCGACACCATCATGTTTGTCTTAACAAATCATTTCCCTAAGCGTCTACAGATCCTTTTCTCTAATTATCATATTTCATTTTTTAATACGATTACATGACCCTTGAATGGCATATGATATATTATTATTATTATTATGGTGAGCGTTTGGTTGAGCTGAGCTAAGTCGAGTCAAAATTTTTTGAGTTATTCAAGTTTATGTATCATATTTTATAACTCAAACTTTATTTAAAAAAAATTCGATTCGAGTTTTCTAGTTCCTATACAAATTTAATTATAATTATTTATCATGCTATAGTACGGTTTGACTCCAATTTAAACGTTCTCTAATCATATAAGATATATATATATATATATTTCTTCATATTTTTTCATACGTGACACATATTTCTTCATATATGTTTTTATATCGATATATATATCAGAAAAAATCGAGGCACTCCACTCGAACTTAAAAAAATTCACTAACTACTAAAAATTTTGAGTTATTCAAATTTCCATTTTACAACTCAAATTTTATTTGAAATTTTTTCGAGTCTAGTTTATAAAATTTCGAAGCGAATCAAGACGAGTCGAATTTTTTAGCCTCAAGTTGAGTTTTGCTCACCCCTAATTATCATATGATCTTCATATATTAATTACATTATGATTAAAATAAACTATATATACATATTTCTTTTGGGTTGAGCCTGGAATAGAGTCCCAAGTCAAATATTAATCCTACTTTTATTAATCCTAACAAATCATACATTCCTTTTTTCAAGAAAATTCATTCACTGATTTTCCATTTGCATATACAATATCGAATTTCGATCACATTTACAAAATTCTTTATTTTCAATTTATTACTCACAAATGTTCACACATTCATTTAACTTGTTTAATTCCATTCATACCTTTCAAATAGTAATCTTGTTGACTGGTCGGATGAGCAGTGTTCTTGGATGGTAGAAGAAAGTGATTCTGACGGTGGTTATGAAGGATTTTTGTTCTGTCAAGTTGAAGAAGAATGAGTCTATCATGTACTCTCTGTTGCATGACTTTTTATAAGGGTTTGGACAGGTGTAGATAAAAAGATATCGTGATATGAGTATTAGTTAGACGTCCAAGGAGATAATGGCCTAGGTTAGTTTGTCATCAAGGAGGACTATATGTGTCACCATGTGGTATGAGATAACGTGCTTTATCTCTCTGGGTTCTTACGACTGATAAACCTTCGCTAATGACTGTTCGCATATTATGTTCGCGAGAGGTCGCAGATGGCTGCTCGCACGCCTGAAGATTTTCTTTCTTAATCTCTTTCGTTTCTGTTGTTAATCCTGCTTTTATTAATCACTTATTAGATACAAGTTCAATTTAAACTTTAATTAATCATTCTATCATTTAGCATGTCACTTTTAACTTAATTTAGGACCAGAGTGTCAAACCTATCACATATGAGGATTAAAGTGCATCCTATATCATTTAAAAGCCTTAAAAATATACTATTTTTTTTTTCAATTTTCATGGGCCACTTTCGAAATCAGTCTCTTGGTTCTGAAACTGGTTTCCATACCAGAAAAGTATACGGAGAGAGTATTATTTTAAAAAACACCACATGATCTGTTGGCATGGAGAGAAAAGATGAAGTGAAAAATAAAAAAATATGTCAAATTTATTGTTAAATTTTTAATGGTTGGTTATTAAAGTAGAATTAAAAGATAATGTTAGTAATATTTTTGTCAAAAAATATCACCAAGATAGAAAAATGAAAATAGTTTAATAACTAACGTTGTTGTTTACCCTTTATCTTTTGATTTTTTTTCAAAAATAGATTTCTTTTAGAGATAAATTATATCATAGGTTTAACTTATCAAATCAGTCATGGTCTCAACCAATGAAAATTATCCAATTCATCATTTTTCCATGTTATCAACTCACTTATACAATAACTTTTTTAAAAAATAATTTTCAAACGTCATGTAAGAAAAAATTAGTAAATATTCACTTGTTGAAAGAGAGAAAAAAATGGTGAAGTGTATAGTTTTTATTAGTTGGGACCATGAATATTGTAATGAACAGACTTATGATATAATTTCTCAGTTTGAACACTTATTTGTAATAAAACCTAAAACAATCAAATAATGACTTAATATATTCAAATATATCCAGATAAAAGTCTAACCTTTTGGAATGGTTAAACAAAGACTTAACGTTTTTTATTCTACTCAAATAAAAGCCTAACTTCTTTTTTTATTATACAATAACAATTTATTTTCCTTTTTCAATCAATTAACTTTAATATCACATAATCTTTCTTAACAAAATAGAAACAATAACGAATATCTTCTAAAGTGGACTCATTTGGTCATTTTGGCCTTAATTTTTTGACCACTTCGACCATTTATATCCAGGGACGGAGCCAAGATTTAGGGTTGGGGGGCAAATTATAAATGTTTGAAAGTTGAGAGCAAATTCATAAATAAATTAATTTTTAAAAAATTAAATAAAAGAAAAAATATAAATAAAATTTCTTCGGGGATGGGGCGATTGCCCCTTCCACCCTACATAATTCTGTCTCTGTCTATATCTAAATTTTTGTCAAATTGTTTAGTTTTAGATGAAAACTTGACTACATAAAAATTTCAATTGTTCTGATGTGACAAAGTCACCAAGTTCACTTGTACTTCAAAAAAATACATAAAATTATTTTAAAAAAACCAAAAATTTTAGAAAATATCATAATTAAAAAAAAACATTGTCTAGTCAATAATGAAGTATACATGAGCTTCAACATTAACTCTGTTGAAATTTTAGAAAAGATCATAACTACACACGAGCTTCCACATTAACTGTGTTAAGATTTCAATGATGCAAATAACTTTTTTCATAAAAACAACAATTTAAGTAAATTTTAGAGGTTAGTGGTCATAGTAAAAATAGAGAGGTAAATGTGAGGATTAAATTTATTTATTTATTTGTCAAAACAAATTATCATTTTTCAAATATATATATCACATTTTCAAATTTAATTAAATCAACAATTATTCGCACAAACTTGAAAATGTTAAGCCCTTATTTGAGTAGATTAAAAAAATGCAAAGCCCCTATTTGATCGGGTGAAAGATTAAATCCTCATTTGAACATATTTGAAAATATTAGACCCTTATTCAACCATCTTGAAAGGTTAAACATTTATAAGAATAACACTGAAATTTTTTCGCTCTTATTTGAGTATTTAGCTTATTCTTAACCAAAAAAATACATGTAATATTATAATAATTAGGCATAGATAGAGGTAGATACTTGGGCAAATATTTATTTGTTATTATTTAACATTGGCTAAGTGTTTAAATAAGGGTCTAACCCTTTATACGTTGCTCAAATAACAACTTAACCTTCGAAAGAGTTCACTATGGACTTAACATTTTTAAATGTGCTTAAATATGGAGTTTAATCTTTCAAAACGGTCGAATAAAAGCCTAACATTTTTAATATGCTCAAACAAAGGTCTAACATTTTTAGAAACAGATTTTCCTTTTAATTTACTCTTTTAATCAATTTATTTTAATAACACGTCACCTTTCATAAAACTAAACATAATAACAAATCAAGCCTTAATATTTATCTATTTTTTTCATTTTGACCCTATTCTTTTTATCACTCTGCCCTTGATCTTTAAAATTTAGTCAAATTACTATTCTTTAGTAAGAAAAGCTTATTGTTAAAAATTTTAACGACTCTAACGTGACAACTTGCTGGCTGTCAATATGTACTTCGAAAAATACGTAAAAATTTCATAAAAACTCACAATTTTTAAAAAAATTCTGACCCAACAATGAAGTATACAAGAACAACCATACAAATTACCTTATCAACACCGTTAAAATTTTAATAGATCAATAAACGTTTTCTTCCAAAAACTAGTAATCTAACGAAATTGTGAAGGTTGAATGCCAAAGTGGACGGAAAAAAGAATTAAAGCTAAAGTGATAAAAGAGAGAAATATTAAGGGATAAATTTGTTATTATACAAAAAATATAATATCAAATCATCAAATTTTGAATAAATGATTAATTGGGCATATTTGAAATCCTTAGGTCCTTATTTGAATAAATTTAAAAATATTATGACATATATTCAATTTGGTAAAAAGTTAAGCTTTTATTTTAACAGATTTCAAAACCAGTAGAACCTTTTGCAGACTGTTTTAAAGATCAGATAATTAAACTCGAGCATTTAGCATTAGACGTATGATACCAGTATATATATATATATATCTTGATTTTATTGGTAGTGACATCAGCTTTGGTGTTGATTGTCGACTGTTGGTGTTTATTATTATTATTTTTTATATCTCGTTTTGGTTCGTTACTTTTATTTAGTTTTTATTCTAACTTTTAATAAAAAAATTGCTTTGACTTCTTTCTTTTCGGATATTTTGCACATGTTCATCCGCCTTTGTAGCACGCTTTACTCAACTCTTGTGGCATGCTTTACTCAGCTCTTGTGGCACATTTTCTCTGTCTTATGGCACGTTGTTCGCCTACCTCTGCAGTAGATCTGCGATCGTGTAGAGATTCTCACGTCGCTCGCATCTGATTTGTGATTGCAGGTGGTCGTTTAGTGTTTAGATTCTCTTTTGTGGTTGTTTGCTGATGTGTTCAGATCTATTTTGCGAAGCAGCCTGTAAGTTTTCTTTAGTTTGCTCGTCACTCCTTCATCTCTAAAGCATCTAGTTCAATAGAGACAAAGGAGTACTATTGACGATTACTGGGTTATTATCGATGATGTATGTTAGATTCAAAAGAAGGCTTTTAATTATTATTGTTCCTTTAGTTTTTTTATATTAGAATTTTTTGTGGACATAATCCCTAAAATTCTTTTTTTAATTAATTGCATTGTTAAGTTCATAATTTATTCTGTTTCAAGATTAAAAAAAGCATTAGACGTATGAAGGTAAAGATAATCCACTCTCTTATCTTCGTTTACTTTCACATTTTTTTCAATCAAAGCGATTTCATTATATTTTTCCTTTTCCCTTTTCACTTTTTTTCTTCATCATTCCAACTTTTTTCAGTCAACAACCCTAAACGGTCTCTTGATTTTTTTCCCAAATCACTATACCGAATAATACATTATTTATATTACCCAAATTCTTAAACATTAAAATATATTTGATCTCGTGTTTTCTTATATAATATATTAGTAACAACGTTAACCAAATTAATTCTAATAGACTTCATATCGTTTTTCTTTCTTTCTTTTGAACATACTAGTGTGATTACGACCTTGCACACACAACTGTTCGAACTTGAATCTCTTATGATAAATATTATCGTCTTTTTTACTAGAGCCAAAGTTTGACCGAGAAATTTATTTTTATTTTTCCATTTTTTGTTCCCAGAAAAGAAAAAAACATCCTAATTGAGATGGTGAAAAACCTTTGAGGAAGAATAAAGAGTGAGAGAGTGGAGTTTGTGGCTGGCAAAACAAAATCAGTACCAAACACACAGCGGGACCCTTCCTCATAATCATTCATGCCAGAGAAATTAAGATGAATAGATGTCTCTTCAGTCTCAGACATCTCAAAATCTTACCTTATGAACTCAATACTACAATTATACCAATACCATAGGTAAAAATAAAATAAAATACATACAAACCTACGGCCATATACTATTTGATTTATTACAATACAATGGAAATTAAGTTAGTGCAACATATAACACACCCAGAGAGCAGACCAACCTACTGGAGAAAAAGCATGCTGGTGTGCATTAATAACATCAACAACCCCGTTAATGACAAGATCAATATTATATTCTCTGATATGGATCGGTCTGGATTAGTCGGGACGTAGTCTTGTAATCGAGAGAGCAACCGAAAAAATATTCTCTTCCCTGTATGCTACTTACTAGTCATCTTATAAGACTTAAACAAATAAATATAAAGTACATTTATTCACCCAAAAAAATAAAACTCAAAGCTAAGCTGTTCATAATTTCATATACATCTGTAAGAACACTTGATACACTGGCCAGCAAAGCCTCAAGCATCAAAAATGGTTTCACAAAGAAGGTGAAATGAAATGGAAGTAGAAAAGACAGAGAAAAACCGATATTACAGCTCGAAACTTAAGGAGGAAATCCAGGTTTTGGTACTTTTTGCTGTCCTGGTAAGTTACCTGTTGTGTAGAGGGTTGGGGCCTGTATTGATTTTCCTCTTTTCAGCACCAAAAATGTCATCTCCATCTTTACCTGTATTTGATCCTTTAAACTGAGGTGCTCGTGCTTGAGGGTTTAGCCCAGCGCCGGACCCGGGTTTGAATCTGTTGAGTTTATGGTACAAACTTGCATAACAAGGAGTGTGAAACTGTAGCAGCATGAGCAGGAGGAGAGACATGCAAGCTAGCCTTCTTCTCAGGATCATCATCTGGTTGTTGCTCAGAACCCAACACATAGACAAGCTTTTCTTCTTCTTCTTTTTGGTTGTGTTTTGGGTTTTAGAAGCCTTGGGGTTTGAACTTTGAACAAGGTGCAAGTCAATGTGGGTTGAGAGAGAGAGAGAGTCAAAACGCATAGAACTTGCTGCCTGGTTGGTTTCTTCTCGTTTTTTTGAAAGGAAAGTTATTTTGCTACGGATTTCAGAGCCTTGCTGGTTTATCTTTGTTTGGCTTAGAAAAGCTCCACCAAAGTGAAAGGGAGAGAGAGCTTGATTTCATAGCCTAAAGCGGCACTATCAAAATATTGAGTCATGTGATCATAATCATTTTAATATTTGCCATTTTCTTTGTTTCTTATGCTATTCAAATCCTTTTGTCTTGCAAAAATATCCTTTATGCTATTTTTTCTACTAATAATGAAAAGTGGGCCCTTTTCTATAAACAATGGTTAAGGGCAACTTGGTAAATAAAATTATATTCTTTTAGATACTCTATGCATTGATTTCAATTAAATTATTAATAATCAAATCATATATAAATGTACTAGAAAATATTATTGGTTTGATGTACAATGTTTATACTCATGGATGGAGATAAAATTATATACTAGGAGATACGAAATTATTTTATATCAATAGAAAAAGAGTTTTTTTAAGTATTCAAATATAAAATTTAGGAGTTGGTCAATCTGCTCATCTTTGTTCCTTTATATCCTCTTAGGTCATGGGTTCTAGACCCACTAGGAGCACTCCCATTTCTTCCCCTAGAGTTTCCTCCTTCCTCTTCCCTCTGGGTGTGATTAGGATTAAAATTAGGATTTGTCAAAAAATATAAAATTTAGGAGGAGCAAAGGCTTTTTTGATTAATATTTAAATAAAAAATGACCCAAAATACTATTATACCAAAAATTTTGTGGGACACAACTCTTCCCAACTACTGAATGGCTCTGTCCATGTCTATACTACCCAAACTCCTCCACACCCACAAATTGAAGAATATTGATAAGTCTAATATATTGCACATTTTTCATATATACACACACACACACACCTATATTTTAGTGTTATAATCCAACTATAAATCCATATTTTAACGAGTATATGAATTTTGTATGGATTTGAACAACTAAAAGATAATACATGCTTAACACAAGAAGAAGGCTATGAGGATATTGACAACTCTTTCTCCTAGATGATGTAAATGACATATAGTATAAATATGGTAATAATGAGAAAATAGAAATCGCTATTATTCCTATTCACAATTTTCTTCTCTTTTACCATCGACTTCATCACCCATGAGTTGTTAATCTCCAAATTAAGGTTTATTGAGGTTATTAATGCAAGTATTTAGTGAAATTTTTTTACTCTTCATTCTTTTCATCTATTTTCTATATTTTTATATCTATTGTGATTATTGAACATATATTTATTGGATTATAAGCTTACATGCAGTTCTTCGATTTATTAATTGGTAAGTACTGCAACAATCAAAAGCCTTCTTATTCGTAATCATGGTTGATTTTTGATACAAGTGGTAAGTAACCTAGAAAACGGGTTTGAAGGTATGAATTCATAATTGTGGTAAGTTAATGATTGATGTGCTTTTCATAGTTATGTTTGGGTCTCTACATTGATAAAGCTATTTGATTGATTTTAATTCTTATGTGTAGTTCTCTAAGGATTCTAATCTTGATAATAAGTGATAATCATTCATGCAGTTTGATAAGTGTTCAAAAGTACTATTTTATTACCCTTTTTACTCATATTATTGTTAGACTTAAGCTCATATTAGTTGCATAATTAGTCATTCATGCATTAATTCATGTTTCTATCCACCGTTGAGCTTGATTACATAACTTGGTGATTTTTGTGGAAAAAGATGATGCTTTGGTGTGTTTTTGTGTGTGTGCAGAATCACTTGCCTAAACAAGGCTAGAACCAGTTGCCAGGGTAGTGCATGAAGGAGATGCCGAGCTAGTTGCCAGGGCAATGCTTGAAGGAGATGCCGAGCTAGTTCCCAAGGCAATTTTCGACAAAGAATAAGATGATATGGTAGTCGAAATTGATGACTAGATAAGCCCAAGATGACGTGGAGCAAAGTTAAATTCCAAAGAAGTTTGATTTCTATGAAGAGGTTAAAGAGAAATTAAATCCCAAGAAGATATGAGAAGTTCTAGAAGGAATTTAAATATAATAAAGAATTATATTCTTTAAAGATAATTTAATTCCAACTTAACTTCCTCCTCAAGAAGGATTTTGACCTAGCCATCTCCTATTTAAATGACCAAGCTGTCAAAGAGAGGTAAGCAAGAAGAGGGAAAATTTCGACAACTCCAAAGGGCAAGAGGAGAGAAATTTCGACAAGAGAGCAAGGGGAGAGAGTTCGATCTCTTCTTCTTCTTTGCTTCCATTAGATTCATGGTTTGGGGATTATTCTTTGTATATCTTTTGAACCCAACCATGAACTAACTTGATTGGTTGGGGTTATTGTGTTTTATTGTTGTGAAAAACAATTGAATTTTGTTTAGGTAATAAGAGTTTGCACTTTCAATTCAAGGTTTACTCATTCTTGGTTCTTATTCTTGTTTGCGAGTGAATTGGGAGAGGATCTCGTAACTTCATCTATTTATCTAATATCGGGAGAGTTAGATTCAAGAAACGAATGAGTATGGTCTTTATTCAATCTATTGATGGTGAAGATTAATCCGGCTTAGGAATAAGTTAAGAATTTCAACAGCTAAGAGGAGTGCAAGATTGGTTGTTGTTCACCCTTGATTCACGCAGGGATGTATTATCAAGGTATGCACAAGTAGCTAGAACTTCGACTTAGGGATAAGAAGAAACCATTGAAGAACGCTCAGTCGAACCTTGAAGTTGCTGCCCAGACGCCCAAGTAGTTGCCCAGCTAGTCGCCCAGGCAACCATCGATTAGTTGCCAAGGCAACCCCGCTGTGCAAGTTGCCACGGCAATTGAGTTGCCCGTACACTCTTTTACCAAGACGATCCAATCGGCTATCACACCTCAACTCATGATAACCTGGCCTATTCACTCTATTTTAATTTCATCTATTCTTTTAGTTTATTGCTCTTAGTTTTCTCGTTAATTAAAACCTCTATTATCAATTGTGTTTTTATTTTCACAGTGCAGTAACTTAAGCAAAGTGGCCCAAACCAATCCATGTAGAGACGATACTCGATACTCATATCACTTTATTACTTGCAACGTGTATAATTGCACAATTGCGTAGCACTTATTACACGCAACAAGTTTTTGGCACCGTTGCCAGGGATTGGCAATTGGTGTTAGTTGTTTTTGTTATTGCATTTTTTTCTCTTAGTTTTACTAACTTTTCTTTTTGTTTGTTTTATCAAAAAAAATTTAGGTACGCTACAAGTTAAGGGACATCAACATGTCGGGAAATAAAATCCGATCTATTCGAAAGTTGATGTTGGAAGATATGAATCAATCCAATCAAGAGTTTCTTGCACCCTTTGATGATTACCTATACCAATCGAGAAAAGCCCAAAGAGCCTATACCGTGGAAAACTCTTGTTCTATGTGTGGAGAACATCATGTGTTTGAAAATTGCCCTCACATTTTCGGTGCATATGACTACATAGAGGACCATAGAGGGAACCAGCAGCAAAATTCTTCATGGTATGGTCAAAAAGCTCAATTTTTTTTACCATAACAATTTTGCCATAGCAACAGATATGCCATGGCAATGTAGTCCTTTTCAAGAGCATTCCAATTCCTTGGAGGAAACGTTGCTAGCTTCCTTGGCTAGACTTGACGGATCAATTGAAGAGATTCGAGAGCTATCAAAGTCCATGGATACGAGGATAGCTCAGTGGGATGCAACCTTAGGGGATTCAGAAGTTCAATTGAAGAGATCCACATATGCCATGGATGACATGCACCAACAATCCATTCCTGGGGATACTGACGTCCCAAGGCAAGAGGACAAGGAACAATGCAAGGAAAGCTCTCCGATGCGTGAGGAACAACTAAAACCTCAAAGTCAAGAGGATGCCAATGAGAGAGATTGCCCAACACATGATGAGCCTGAGCAACAAATTACCTCGGCAATGATTGAGGAGCCTGAACAGAGCAATGCAGCGACAACACTCAATGAAGCTGAGAACAACAATACTACAACAAATTTTGAGGAGCCTAATGCCCATAAGGTTACAACATTGATGTTGAAGCAGGAATTCATAGATTTCTCTCATCTACAATTACAACGGCAATTACATGACCACATACAAGATCAATGAGATGATAATACTTTGCCATTGGAATATGAACATGTAATGGTTGAACCTTTCAAATTCTTTAAAAACTTACCTCGTCCATTGCAGGTATGTCTTGAGGAACCGATGTTGGTAGGTTTGAAGCCATCGAAATCTCTACTGATGGAGATGTTTGAGAGGCCAAAAGAAAAAGGTGTTTGGATTCGTAATGCTTTTCAAAAAATTGGTTCTTTCCTTGACTTACAGCAAATTTTGGCAACTAATTGCCACAGCAATTGGCTAGAGCAGCAATTGCCACGATAACGAAGGCTACATCCAACCATGATGGAGCCCGACAAGAATGAAGTAATTAAATGGTTGAATGTTGATATAGTTTTTCCTAATAATATATGCATGCCTCCAGGAATAGTAGAAATGTGGAAGATGTGCATGGACTACAAGGGAACACGAAAGAAAGACACATCCACCATGGAAACACAAAAGGGAGTAGTGGCAAACACATTGGCCAAACTCTTTTTGGGCAATATTGTCACCCGATGGAGGGTGCAGATGGACTATAATAAGTATCAGAAATGACTCTCCTCAAGTTTTCTCAGATATGTAGTAACATTAGAAGATGCATGATGACACTCTTTTCAGACATGGTCGAAGACTTCCTTGAGATCTTCATGGATGATTTTTCCATTTTTGGTAATGACTTCGACAGTTGCCTCGGCAATTTAGAGAAGGTGTTAGCAAGATGTGAAGAAACCGATTTAGTCCTTAATTGGGAGAAGTTCCATCTTATGGTAGATGAAGGAATAGTGTTCGGCCATAAGATTTCATCCAAGGGAATTGAAGTAGACAAAGCCAAGGTGGACGTGATCGAGAGACTACCCCCACCAAGATAAAGTCTTTAATTTTGATGATTCTTGCGCCGAAGCATTCGAAACCCTAAAGGAAGAGCTTGCCTCGGCACCCATTGTTGTTCTACCAGATTGGACGCTACCTTTTGAGCTCATGTGTGATGCAAATAATTTCGCGGTAGGAGCAGTCCTAGGCTAACTCACAGGGAGGAGGACATAGATTTAGAGATATGTGATGCATTCCCAGATGAACAACTTTTAGTTGCCTCGGCAACCATGGATGTGCACGCCTCGGTAACCCTTGACGCCTCAGCAACCATGGATGCGCATGCCTCGACAACCCTCGACATCACAGCAGCTCTTGACGCACATGCCTCGGCAACCCTCGATACTGCAGTAACCCGTGACACCTCGGCAACCATGGATGCGCATGCCTCGGTAACCCTCGACGCTGCAGTAGCTCTTGACGCGCACGACTCGGCAACCATGGACGCGTATGCCTCGACAACTCTAGACACACACGACTCAACAATCTTGGGAGCAGTCGCCACGGCAGCACATACCTCGGCAATACCCTGGTACGCAGATTTAGTTAATTTCCTTGTTTGTGATATTTTACCTTATGGCCTTACTCACCAAGGGAATAAGCGGTTCTGCCATGATGCTAAGCATTACTTTTGGGACGAGCCTCTTTTGTTTAAACAATGTACAGATCAGGTCATACGCCGATGTGTCCCTAAAGAAGAGCAGCAGAATGTACTCCAGTAATGCCATTCTTCACCCTATGGAGGACATTTTGGAGGAACTCGTACCGCGGCCAAAGTTTTGCAATCCGGTTTGTATTGGCCAACACTGTACAAAGTTGCCCAAGAGTTTTACAAGCAATGTGATCGTTGCCATAGGACGAACAATATCACCCACAAACCAATGGGCAAGCATAAATTTCCAACAGGGAATTGAAGGGTATACTCGAGAAAGTTGTAAATCCCTCTATGAAGGATTGGTCAGCAAGACTAGATGACGCACTTTGGGCATATCGCACTGCATTCAAAACACCCTTAGGTATGTCCCCCTTCCGACTTGTCTATGGCAAAACATGCCATCTACCGGTGGAAATCGAACACAAGGTATATTGGGCAACAAAGACCGTGAATATGGATTGGGAAAGTGCCAGGCAAAAGCGTTTGTTGGACCTCAACGAGATAGAAGAATTATGTGACTCGCCTATGACAATGCACGAATCTACAAGGAGAAAACAAAGCAATGGCATGAGAAGAAACTATTGCCGTGACAATTCATGCCAGGGCAACTAGTTCTCTTATTCAATTCTCGGCTAAAACTTTTCCCGGGAAAACTAAAATCAAGATGGTCGGGACCATTCGAAGTTGTCAAACCATTCTCCCATGGTGCCGTGATAATCAAGTCCATCACTGACGAACATGAATTCAAAAGTTAACGGACAAAGATTGAAGCACTACAACGGTGCCCATGTGGAACGTAACAAAGAAGTGGTCACCTTAGGAGATGCATGAGCATGCTCTTCATTCAATATTTTCTTTTTCTTTTATTTTCATTTTTATTTTTAGGAGATATTTTCTTTTATTTTTCTTCATTATCTTTAGTTTCCAGGTTTTCTTTTCTTTTCCACAACAAGACTCACAACCACCATGCTAAGGAAATTTACTGCCGACTACTTGCCACGACAACCGCAACAGAGGATGCCCCTGCAACTACCTCAATAGTTACCACGGCAACAGAAACTAACGATGCCCAGGAAACAACAATGGCTTCGGCAACTTCTGATGCCCAAACATGGATCAAATCAAAGCAATGCTATTCACGCGGTACCAGCCACAAGCATTCAACCACCGACCGAAAAATGAATCAAGCAAACGGCATGAAGGAAACTTATCACTCGAGGTGACAACCTCTCCGACTAACTCATTTCATTTAGTTTCTTTTAAATTTTGTTTCACTTTTACATACATTGAGGACAATGCTTCTCTCGAGTTTGAGGGGTGTTGGTTTCTAGTTAGTTTCATGTTTAGTTGCATTCATCTTTAGCAATCACATATAGGTTGCATATGTTACTTGCCATGCCTTTAATTGGATTTAATTGCTTAAGACTTGTTGAATATCCAATGATGAATTTTTGCCACTGCACTTAATTGAAAGAACCTTTAATTTTAGGATTGCATGAAAAGAACTTAGAATTTTACTATGATGCTGAATTTTTTACATGGTTGTGGCTTGTTGATTGAAAGAAACTTAGTGAACTTAGGTTGCTTAAAATTTTATTAAATTTAAAATTGAAAATCAAAAGTTAATTTCTTGCTAGAGGTGCCCGAAACTGGCTCTAGTAGTAAATGCACTTTCTTACTAGAGGTGCCCGAAACTGGCTCTAGTAGTTAATGCACATTAAAGAATCGTTAGAGGTGCCCGAAATTGGCTCTAGTCGACTAAAATAAAATGAGAAATTGCTTACTTTGCTAGAGGTGCCCGAAATTGGCTCTAGTGAAAATAAAAATAAGTGCCCCGGTAATTAAATTGATAAAAGCCTACTGTTCACATAGAATCCTGAAAATCAACTTGTACACAACTACGCACACACATTTTCACAAGCATTATAGTTCAATTTCGGGTAATTTTTGTGCTATCTGAAAAATTAAAAGGTGATCATACTTTGTGCCACGGTTCCGAGGTTTGAATTCAAGTTTGAAGTATGTCTTTGATGATTAAAGTCTTGGCAGGTAATTGTTAGTTTGCATTGCTTGAGGACAAGCAATAGTTCGAGTTTGAGGGTGTGATAAGTGTTCAAAAGTACTATTTTTATTACCCTTTTTACTCATATTATTGTTAGACTTAAGCTCATATTAGTTGCATAATTAGTCATTCATGCATTAATTCATGTTTCTTTCCACCGTTGAGCTTGATTACATAACTTGGTGATTTTTGTGGAAAAAGATGCTGCTTTGGTGTGTTTTTTTGTGTGTGCAGAATCACTTGCCTAAACAAGGCTAGAACCAGTTGCCGGGGCAGTGCATGAAGGAGATGCCGAGCTAGTTGCTAGGGCAATGCTTGAAGGAGATGCCGAGCTAGTTGCCAAGGCAATTTTTGACAAAGAATAAGATGATATGGTAGTCGAAATTGATGACTAGATAAGCCCAAGATGACATAGAGCAAATTTAAATTCCAAAGGAGTTTGATTTCTATGAAGAGGTTAAAGAGAAATTAAATCCCAAGAAGATAGGAGAAGTTCTAGAAGGAATTTAAATATAATAAGAATTATATTCTTTAAAGATAATTTAATTCCAACTTAACTTCCTCCTCAATAAGGATTTTGTCCTAGCCATCTCCTATTTAAAGGACCAAGCTGTCAAAGAGAGGTAAGCAAGAAGAGGGAAAATTTCGACAACTCTAAAGGGCAAGAGGAGAGAAATTTGGACAATAGAGCAAGGGGGAGAGAGTCCGATTTCTTCTTCTTCTTCTTTGCTTCCATTAGATTCATGGTTTGGGGATTATTCTTTGTATATCTTTTGAACCCAACCATGAACTAACTTGATTGGTTGGGGTTATTGTGCTTTGTTGTTGTGAGAAACAATTGGATTTTGTTTAGGTAATAAGAGTTTGCACTTTCAATTCAAGGTTTACTCATTCTTGGTTTTTATTCTTGTTTGCGAGTGAATTGGGAGAGGATCTCGTAACTTTATCTATTTATCTAATATCGGGAGAGTTAGATTCAAGAAATGAATGAGTATGGTCTTTATTCAATCTATTGATGTTGAAGATTAATCTGGCTTAGGAATAAGTTAAGGATTTCAACGGCTAAGAAGAGTGCAAGATTGGTTGTTGTTCACCCTTGATTCATGCAGGGATGTATTATCAAGGCATGCACAAGTAGCTAGAGTTTTGACTTAGGGATAAGAAGAAACCATTGAAGAACGCTCTGCCGAACCTTGAAGTTGCTGCCCGGACGCCCAAGTAGTTGCCCAGCTAGTTGCCCAGGCAACCATCGATTAGTTGCCAAGGCAACCCCGCTGTGCAAGTTGCCACGGCAACTGAGTTGCCCGTGCACTCTTTTACCAAGACGATCCAATTGGCTATCACACCTCAACTCATGATAACCTGGCCTATTCACTCTATTTTAATTTCATCTATTCCTTTAGTTTATTGCTCTTAGTTTTCTCGTTAATTAAAACCTCTATTATCAATTGTGTTTTTATTTTCACAGTGCAGTAACTTAAGCAAAGTGACCCAAACCAATCCATGTGGAGACGATACTCGATACTCATATCACTTTATTACTTGCGACGTGTATACTTGCACAATTGTGTTCTCTAAGGATTTTAATCTTGATAATAAGTGATAATCATTCATGCAGTTCTTAGTGGTTTCCTACTAAGTAAGAGAGGTTAAGTTATGCATATGCTTTTCTTTGGTAGCCTATAACTGAACTATTTGAGATTGATGTAGATTTATCTTTTGTGAAGATTGATGAACTAAATACTGAATTAATACGCTGATATCTACGTTGACTAGAATTCATCTCCATATTAAATTCTTCTTTACTTTTAATTGTCTTCTTTATTTAGTCTTTTAATTCATCTCAAACACAAACCCCCTCTTTTACTTGTTTATTTACTTATTTTATATTAAACTTAATATCTTATCATTCCTTATGGATTCGACCCTACTTATTTGTAACCCCCTTGACCCGTCTATGTGTTACGCCTAATTCCAAGAGGTCTCAAAAAAATATAATAATTATAGAAAATAAAATATAATATCAAATATTCAATCTAAAACCAAATCAAAAATTTAGTTACAAAACAATGCCACATCGGGCTAATTAGTAAAATATACAATATCAAAAAATAGGTTCATATTATCATAATAAAGACAATCTGGAAGATAGAAACATTACAACAAAAGATGTGTACTAAATGCGTTGATCCTCCAAGTGCCAAGTCCAAGGGTGGCCTATCCAATAGTATTTGAAAGGGGAAAGAATTAGGGGTGTGAGCTAGGGAGCTCAAAGTGCAGATCAAACATATAAATAGTTTCAGACAAGTATAAATCATTTTAGTAAATCATATTTCAAGGACAACCAAAGTTTTTAGTTAAAACATATATACCCTCCAACCGAACACCGATATATAGTTCCCCATAAACTGTATCCTAAAGGACTTACGCTAGGCCCATGGCATAGGAGCCTACCTAAGAGGATACCTTAGGTCTAGAAGGACTTATCAGCTTGATCAGGGTTGAGCCTAATAGGAGGTACCAGCTGGATCAGGGTTGTACTTGTAGAGACTTCAAATCATATCTCAAGAGAGTACTGTTGCGCATAATAAGTGCTCTGCAATTGTGCAAGTGTACAGGTCGCAAGTTATAGTATAAAAAATATCGTCTCCACAGGGATTGGTGCCACTTCAAGAATCTAATCTCTTGCACTATAAAAAGTAAAAACACAAGTAGGTGATTGTAGGAGTTTAACTAACAACTAAACTAGAAAGCAATAAAGTTAAAGAAGATGTAATCAAATGAGAGAGAATATGCCAGGTTATCGTGAATTGAGGTGTGATAGCCGATTGGATCATCTTGGTAAAAGAGTGCAAGGGCAACTCAGTTGCCGTGGCAACTTGCATAGCGGGGTTGCCTTGGCAACTAATCGACGGTTACTTGGACGACTAGCTGGGCAACTACTTGGGCGGCTGGGCAGCAACTTCAAGGTTCGGCGAAGCGTTCTTCAATGGTTTCTTCTTATCCCTAAGTCAAAACTGTAGCTATTTGTGCATGCCTTGATAATACATCCCTGCGTGAATCAAGGGTGAACAACAACCAATCTTGTGCTCCTCTTAGCCGTTGAAATCCTTAACTTATTCCTAAGCTGGATTAATCTTCACCATCAATAGATTGCATAAAGACCATACTCATTCGTTTCTTGAATCTAACTCTCCCGATATTAGATGAATAGATAAAGTTATGATATCCTCTCCCAATTCACTTGCAAACAAGAATAAAAACCAAGAATGAGTAAACCTTGAATTGAAAGTGCAAACTCTTATTACCTAAACAAAATCCAATTGTTTCTCACAACCACAAAACACAATAACCTTAGCCAAATAGATTTAGTTCATGGCTAGGTTCCAAAGAAACACAAGACAAAGAATTCCTAGCATAAACCTAATTGAACAAGAAAGAAAAAGATGAAGAATGGTTGAAGCCTTGTCGAAATCTCTCCTTGCTCTTGTCGAAATCTCCCTCCTCTCTTTGTCGAAATTTCTCTCTTCTCTCCCTCCTTGGAGTTGATGGCTTGGTCTTCAATTTATAGGGCTAGGTCAAAGTCGTTTTTGAGGAGGAAGTTAAGTTGGAATTAAATATCTTTAAAGGATATAATTCTTTATTATATTTAAATTCCTTCTAGAACTTCTCCTATCTTCTTGGGATTTAATTTCCCTTTAACCTCTTCATGGAAATCAAACTCCTTTGGGATTTAACTTTGTTCCACGTCATCTTGGGATTATCTAGTCATCAATTTCGACAACCATATCATCTTATCCCTTATCAAAAATTGCCCTGGCAACTAGCTCGGCATCTCCTTCATGCATTGCCCTGGCAACTGGTTCTAGCCTTGTTTTGGCAAGTGATTCTGCACACACAGAAAAAACACACCAAAGCAGTATCTTTTTCCACAAAATTAAGCAAAATATGAAATCAAGCTTGTCCACCAAGGAAACAATGCAAATATGTATAATGGCTAATAATGCAACTAGTATGAGCCTAAGTCTAGCAATAATAAGAATAAAAGGGGTAATAAAAGTAGTACCTTTGAACATTTAACACACCCCCAAACTCGAACTATTGCTTGTCCTCATGCAATGCAAACTAGAATAATTATCGCCAATACTTCAATTTTCACAAACTTAGCTTTGAACTTGATTTCAATTCTCAGAACTGTGGCACAAAGTATGATTGGCTTTTCATTTTTCAGAAAACTTAGGAGTTACTCGGAATCAAACTATAATGCTTGTGAGTGTGTGCGGAGTTGTATGCAACTAAACATGGTAACTAACTAATAACAATCCCCCCAAACTTGAGTGAGGCATTGTCCTCAATGCATGCAAAAAAGAAAAATAAAAATAAAGAAAAGTAAAATACAAACGATGACTTACTCTGAGAGTTCGTCGTCGTGTATGATTAGTTTTCTTTTGGTTGGTGTCTTGATTCTTTTGCTTGAACGCGGTGGTTGCTTCCTTGTTGCCGCTGGTGGAATCGATCCTCGTATGGGGTTGTCTTGTCATTGGCTTTTCGCTTGGGCTTGGAGGATTCGATTGGTGCGGTCTTAGTTGGTGCAATGGAGGACTCGTCTGAATCTGAAAAATCAGACAATGATTCTGTATGAGTTGATTCCGGCATATGTGCTTTACCTTTGGCTTTTGTAGTGGTTGTCGGGGCGTCTTTAGCTTTGGTTGCCGTGACATCTTCAATGTTGGTTGCCGTGGCAACTGCTTGGGTAGGCGCGGTGTAGGTTGGCATGGCATCATCTGTTGCGGTTGCCCTGACGACTGCTTCATTGGTTGTCGTGGCAAGGATTTCGGCAGGAAAGATGGGGAACGGCACGCGGCTGTCCGGGTACTTTTCCAGGATGACTTGGGTGATGGCTTTGTTGTGATCCTTCATGTACCGTATGAACATTAGTTGCCGGTCTTCAATTTACCTAAGGCGGTTCACCAACGGTTGTAAGAGTGCTTCAAGTTGTCCCGGGGTTGATGGCCGAGTTGCTCGAGCATTAGTTGCTTGGGCATTAGGAGTTGCCAAGGCGGCAGGAGTTGTCGCGGCAACTGAAGGCGTTGGGGATTTTACTGGTGCCTCTCCCATTAGCTTTCGGATTTGTGCTTGATTCAAACCGGACTTTGGTAGGGCTTTTTCATCAGTGGACTCACTTGGGACATGCATCTCCTTGCAAAGATTGGAAATTAAGCAAGGGAAGAAAAGAGAACCCTTTTCTTTTGTGCTACATACAAAAATCTCATCACAAATATTTTTCCAATGTTAATGATGCGATTATGCAAGATAGAATGTATGAGCAAAATGCGAGGTGTATCAACGGTAGTATTGTGTGTGGTGGGCATTAAAGAAGTTTTAACAAACTTATTCTATAATTTTGCCTCGGGTTTAAGCCGAAGGAGATTTACCGTGCCCTTGTATTTACCGTCATTCCAATGAGTTCCCGGTAGAGTGAGTTCTTGTAGCACCTTGTCGAGTTGCTTGGGCGTGAGTTGATCAAAAAAGGCTTGATGCTCGTCCTTCTCAACGTAGAGCCCGTAAAAGGTGTTGATGTTTTCGGGGCTTATGAGTATAGCCTTGTCACGAACAAAAACATAAGGATTATCCGGGTTAGGTGAGTGAGCATAGAATTCTCTTACCCATGAGATGTTACCCGGTTCCTATTGATGGCAAAAGATTTGCCACTTTTGATGTGCAATCCTTTTGAAGATGAATGGTTCAAGGCCGAAATCTTGATGAGAGTTAGAGTATTCAAAGCCTTGTTCTTCGCAAATCTTCCGGCTTTCAAACTTAGAGTGAAATCTTTCTTGAACCACCGGTGTAGCAAACTTCTTGTATCTTGGTTCTTTGGAGGAACTTGGATGAACCAAAAATTCGATTTTGGATGCCATGGATGATCTTGGTTGTGAGTTTGGTAAAAACAAAGAAAAGAAAGCAAAAGAAAAACTAAAGAGTTGCAATATGAAAAGTAGGAATAGGTTTCTTGGAAGTTAAGGGTGATGGGTTAAATAGAAAAGATAGGTAGTAAATATAGTGGGTGGGATTAATTTTGGAATAAAGAAAACAAGGGTTTCGATTTAGGGGTAGGGGACGACTAGGGTATTTAGGGAAGAGGAATGGTTTGGCCGGTTATGTAGGGTTTATTTAGGGTAAATTGGAGGCTTAATATAAGCCTTAGATTCAGCCCATTAATTTCCTTGTTGAAGAAGTTTCCTTCTTGAATCAAAATTCCTCTTTATCTTGAGCTCTTTTCCTACAATTCAAAAACAAATAAAATAAGGATTAAAATTAAAGATAAACTAATAAAAGAAAATAAATAAAGATGTGCAAAGAAATTCTTAAAAAAATAATTAGATAAATATAAAAGAAATATGTAGTCTTAATCTTAAAGAAAATAAATAAATCTATCCTAAAAAGAAAAAAATAACCGAAATTAAATAATAATAAAAACAATATAGTTCGAAAAAAATAAAAAAATAAAAAGAAAAAGAAAATATCGAAAGGAGAACATGCTCATGCATCTCCTAAGGTGACAACTTCTTTGTTACGTTCCACATTGGCACCGTTGTTATGATTCAATCTTTGTCCATTAACTTTGAATTCATGTTCGTCAGTGATGGACTTGATTATCACGACACCATGAGAGAATGGTTTGACAACTTCGAATGGTCCCGACCATCTTGATTTCAATTTTCCCGGGAAAAGTTTTAGCCAAGAATTGAATAAGAGAGCTAGTTGCCCTGGCATGAATTGTCGCAACAATAGTTTCTTGTCATGCCATTGCTTTGTTTTCTCCTTGTAGATTCGTGCATTATTATAGGCGAGTGCACGGAATTCTTCTATCTCGTTGAGGTCCAACAAACGCTTTTGTCCGGTACTTTCCCAATCCATATTCACGGTCTTGATTGCCCAATATGCCTTGTGTTCAATTTCCACCAGTAGATGGCATGTTTTGCCATAGACAAGTTGGAAGGGGGACATACCTAACGGTGTTTTGAATGCAGTGCGATATGCCCAAAGTGCGTCATCTAGTCTTACTGACCAATCCTTCCTAGAGGCATTTATAACTTTCTCGAGTATACCCTTCAATTCCCGGTTGGAAATTTCTGCTTGCCCATTAGTTTGTGGGTGATATGCCGTGGCAATCTTGTGAGATACACCAAAGCGTTGTAACATCTTGGCGATGAGTTTGTTGTCGAAGTGCTTGCCTTCATCACTGATAATTGCTCTTGGCATCCCAAACCATGTAAATATATTTTTCTGCAAGAATCGTTGCACGGTCTTGGAATCGTTGGTGGGAACTGCAGCTGCCTCAACCCATTTAGACACGTAGTCAACGGCAAGTAGAATGTAGAGGTTGTCGAATGAAGATGAGAAAGGTCCCATAAAATTGATCCCCTATACATCGAACAATTCCACCTCGATGATGTTTTGGAGCGGCATCTCATGTCGTCTAGAGATATTGCCCGTCCTCTGGCAACGATTACATTGCTTGTAAAACTCTTGGGCATCTTTGTACAGTGTTGGCCAATACAAACTGGATTGCAAAACTTTGGCCGTGGTGCGAGTTCCTCCAAAATGTCCTCTATAGGGTGAAGAATGGTATTGCTGGAGTACATTCTGCTGCTCCTCTACAGGGACACATTAGCGTATGACCTGATCTGCACATTGTTTAAACAAAAGAGGCTCGTCCCAAAAGTAATGCTTAGCATTATGGCTGAACCGCTTCTTCCCTTGGTGAGTAAGGCCATAAGGTAAAAAACCATAAACAAGGAAATTAACTAAATCTGCATACCAGGGTATTGCCGAGGCATGTGTTACCGAGGCATGCGCGTCTAGAGTTGCTGCAGCATACACATCCATGGTTGCCGAGACATGCTCATCAAGAGTTGTTGAGGCGTCGAGGGTTGCCGGGGCATGCGCATCCATGGTTGCCGAGGCGTCAGGGGTTGCCGAGGCATGCGCATCCATGGTTGCCGAGGTAACTAACAGTTGCTCATCCGGGAATGCATCACATATCTCTAAATCCGCGTCAAATGCGAAAACTACGGCTAGTAACTCCTTCTCTGTTGTTGTGTAATTCACTTGAGCACTATTAAGAGTTTTACTAGCTTAGTATATCATATGAAAGGTCTTACCTGTGTGTTGGCCTAGGACTGCTCCTACCGCGAAATTCCTTGCATCACACATGAGCTCAATTTCCTAGTAGCTTTGTTTAGCTTTCGATAATCCATACAAACCCTCCAACTGATCACAGTCCTGGTTGGAATGAGTTAATTGTTTTCATTACTTACCACCGTTATACCTCCCTTTTTTCGGTACACATTGTACCAGACTTACCCATGTACTATCCGAGATAGGGTATATGATGTCGGTGTCAAGCCACTTGATGATTTCTTTCATTACAACCCCTTTCATGGCATGATTCAGTCTTCTCTGAGCCTCAATCGAAGGTTTGTGATCATCTTCCAACAAAATCTTGTGCATGCACACTACCGGGCTAATTCCTTTCAAGTCGGCAATTGTCCACCCTATTGCCTTCTTGTGTAGCATCAACATTTTGATCAGCTTCTTTTCCTGCTCAGGCTGTAACTTAGAGGAAATAATTACAAGTAATGTATTATCGGTTCCCAGGTAAGCATATTTTAGTTGCACTGGCAACTGTTTCAACTCAAGAATCGGTGGTTGTTCAATGGAGGGCTTTTCGAGTTTACCTTCCTTACCTGAGTAATCTAGTGGTTCAAAGTATGTACCTGGTCGATTGACTAACCAATTTTCCTCTTCTTGTTGTTCCTCATCAATCAGTTCTTCATACTCCTCAGGTTCCTCTTGATCGGCAATGTAGTTGCTGAGGCAACTAAATTCCTCGTCGAAGTTAAAATCTGTCGTGGCATGAAGAAGTTGGCATTCTTCCTGATCATCGGTATGCCTTAGTGTTTGGAACACATTTAGTTTAACTTGCTGGTCATTCACCCGCATTGTGAGTTCTCCCTTTTCAACATCGATCAAGGTTCTCCCTGTTGCTAGGGAGGGTCTCACAAGAATAATAGGTGCATGTTCATCTTCTTCACAATCCAAAACAATAAAGTCAGTGGGAAAAATAAATTTATCAACTTTTACCTGTATGTTTTCGATTTTTCCCTCTGGATGCACATAGTATCTGTCGGCTAGCTGTAACATAACTGTTGTAGGTCTTGCCTTTTCGATTCCTAGTTTCTGGAAAACTGATTTAGGCGTCAACTTTATGCTTGCTCCAAGGTCACATAATGCTTTCCTGACATAGTGGTCTCCAATGGAATAAGGTATTGTGAAACTTTCGGGGTCCTTCAACTTGGGTGGCATACGATTGTGCAACATGGCCATGCATCCCTCTGTTACGGTAACTGTTTCAAACTCTCATAGCCTTGTTCTCTTGGACACAATGTCTTTAAGAAACTTGGCATAGTTCGGCATTTTTTCAATTGCTTCAACCAATGGCAAGTTGATGTGGACTTTCTTTAGGATATCAAGAAACTTCTTGAATTGATATTCTTGCTTTTGTCACTTCAACCTTTATGGGAATGGTGGTGGAAGTCGGATATCTTCGAACCTTTCATTGGTCTGGAACCTGATTGATGGCATTGTCGGGGCAACTGGAGTTGTCGAGGCATTGTCAACTAGGGTTACCGTGGCGTGCCTATCGTTGTTTGTTGCGACATCCTTATCGTTGGTTGCCGAGGCATGCTTATCGCTGGTTGCCGCGACAATTCTTGGTTCAGCATCTGAGGCTTTGCCACTGAGTTCGTCTTGTTCTTTTTGTGGAGTTTTGTTTGATGAGCGAGCTTGAGCCTCTTTAAGTTGTTGGCCACTTCTAGTGGTGATCGCCTTACATTGCTCATGGCCAGTTTCTCTTGCGACTTCAGTATCGCTAGGTAAGCCTCCTTGCGGTCTAGTATTCAGGTTTTGAACAAATTGTCCGACTTGATTTTCCAATGATTTGATTGCCGCCTCTTAGTTTTGCAATCTCATCTCGGTCCTGTTAATAAAAGCATCAGTTCTTTTTATGAAGTTACTATTCTCAGCCATATAAGATTCAGTTTTCAACATAAAAGCATTGAGAGAATTTTCCAAAGAAGTAGATGTTGTTGGTTGTTGCTGCGGCAACTGTTGTCGTGGCATATTCTGCTGGAATCTCGATGCTTATGCATTCTAATTGTTCTGATTTAGAGCATTGTTGGGATTACTCCATGAAAATTTTGGGGGCTTCTTCCAAGCTGGTTTCTGCATGTTCTGGACCATCTTAGTTAGAGTGGCCAATTGTGCCGAAATTGAGTTTGGTGATCCCAGTTCATGTATTGTGGCTTGGCGTCTAACTCCTCGTCTTCTAGAAGATGGGAATTGATAATCATTCTTTGCAAGCCTGTTTAGAATTTACATTGCTTCCTCCGGTGACTTATCTAGGAGTATGCCGTTTGCTGAGGCATCTAGCATCATCCTTGTTGGTGTATTCACAGCGTTGTAAAACATTGTTACTTGTGTCCACACTGGGAATTTGTGTAGGGGGCATTTGTGTAGAAGTTCTCTATATCGCTCCCAAGCCTCGTACATGGATTCATCATCTGCCTACCGAAAAGAAGTAATTTCGTTACTAAGCTTATCAGTCAAATTTATAGGATTAAATCGAGCAAGGAAATCACAAAAAAGATCGGTCCAAGATCCTATTGATCCGGCAGGAATACTATTCAACTATGCTTTCGCCCTATCCCTCAGTGAATAGGGAATAATCTTAGTAGTAAAACATCAGGGGTGACTCCTTGTATTTTGAATAAATTGCAAATCTCGAGGAAAGATTTAAGATGTTGTCGTACATCTTTAATTGCTGAGCCGCCAAAATGACCAATTGTGTTGATCATATTGAACATCACTGGTTTCAACTCAAAGTGGTCGGCTTCAATTTCAGGTGTGACAACTCATGGATTAAGTCCTTCAAGATCTTCTTCAAGATAGTCTCGAATAGTTCTGTTTCGTGCAAGAATAACTCCTCCTCCTGCTGGAACATCTTGATTCATATTGCCGTATTGATTAGCCATTGCTACACTTAACCTTTGTCTGAGTCTTTGCAAGGTTCGTTCAATTTCTGGATCAAAGGGATATTCTGGTCTAATCGGTCTCGCTCTGGTCATATACCAATGCAAAACCAAAGTTTGTTAACCCTTTGAATCTTAAACAAGAAAAATAAAAAGAGCAAGAAAATAAAAACAAAGTTGCTATTGCCAATCCCCGGCAACGGCGTCAAAAACTTGTTGCGCGTAATAAGTGCTCCGCAATTGTGCAAGTGTACACGTCGCAAGTTATAATATAAAAGATATCGTCTCCACATGGATTGGTGCCACTTCAAGAATCTAATCTCTTGCACTGTAAAAAGTAAAAACACAAGTAGGTGATTGTAGGAGTTTAACTAACAACTAAACTAGAAAGCAATAAAGTAAAAGAAGTAATCAAAAGAGAGAGAATAGGCCAGGTTATCGTGAATTGAGGTGTGATAGCCGATTGGATTGTCTTGGTAAAAGAGTGCAAGGGCAACTCAGTTGCCGTGGTAACTTGCGCAGTGGGGTTAGGCATAAATAGCTTGGGCCAAACGGGTTAGGTTTGGCAGAAATAGCTTGACTCAGACAGGTTGACTCAGACAGGTTGACTCAGTGAGTTAACTGAGATAGGTTGACTCAGTTCGGGTTAGGCAGAAATAGCTTGGGACAAACGGGTCAGGTTGGGTCAGACTTGGGTTGGGTCAGTCTTGGGTTTGGGCTTAGACCGATTTGGGTTTAAGACCCAAAGGCTATCGGGCCTTAAGAAACATACCGACGCAACCAAAATACAGGCCTTGCTACCGGTTTGATAGGCCAGACCTGGTATAGCCAGGTGCTCCGCAATTGTGCAAGTGTACATGTCGTAAGTTATAGTATAAAAGATATCGTCTCCACAGGGATTGGTGCCACTTCAAGAATTCAATCTCTTGCACTGTAAAAAGTAAAAACACAAGTAGGTGATTGTAGGAGTTTTAACTAACAACTAAACTAGAAAGTAATAAAGTAAAAGAAGATGTAATCAAAAGAGAGGGAATAGGGCAGGTTATCGTGAGTTGAGGTGTGATAGCCAATTGGATCGTCTTGGTAAAAGAGTGCAAGGGCAACTCAGTTGTCGTGGCAACTTGCGCAGCTGGGTTACCTTGGCAACTAATCGAATGGTTGCCTGGGCAACTGGTTGGGCAACTGTTTGGGCGGCTGGGCAGCAACTTCAAGGTTCGGCAGAGCGTTCTTCAATGGTTTCTTCTTATCCCTAAGTTGAAACTCTAGCTAATTGTGCATGCCTTGACAATACATCCATGCGTGAATCAAGGGTGAACAACAACCAATCTTGCGCTCATCTTAGCCGTTGAAATCCTTAACTTATTCCTAAGCCAGATTAATCTTCACCGTTAATAGATTAAATAAAGACCATACTCATTCGTTTCTTGAATCTAACTCTCCTGATATTAGATAAATAGATAGAATCACGAGATCCTCTCCCAATTCACTCGCAAACAAGAATAAAAACCAAGAATGAGTAAACCTTGAGTTGAAAGCGCAAACTCTTATTACCTAAACAAAATCCAATTGTTTCTCACAACCACAAAAAACAATAACCTTAGCAAAATAGATTTAGTTCATGGCTAGGTTCGAAAGAAACACAAAACAAAGAGTCTCTGACATAAACCTAATCGAACAAGAAAGAAAAAGATGAAGAATGGTTGAAAGCTTCTTGCCGATTTCTCTCCCCTTTTTATGCATCTCCTTGAGGTGACGGCTTGGTCCTTAATTTATAGGGCTAGGTTAAGGTCTTTCTTGAGGAGGAAGTTAAGTTGGAATTAAATACGTTTAAAGAATATAATTCTTTATTATATTTAAATTCCTTCTAGATCTTCTCCTATCTTATTGGGATTTAATTTCTCTTTGACCTCTTCATGGAAATCAAACTCCTTTGGGATTTAACTTTGCTCTACGTCATCTTGGGTTTATCTAGTCATCAATTTCGACTGTCATATCATCTTATCCCTTATCGACAATTGCCCTGGCAACTAGCTCGGCATCTCCTTCATACACTGCCCTGGCAACTGCGTCGGCATCTCCTTCTTGTATTGCCCTAGCAACTGGTTTCGGCCTTACTTTGGCAAGTGATTCTGCACACACAAAAATAACTATCGGCAGCACCCTTTTTCCATAAAATTAAGCAAAATATGATATCAAGCTTAACCACCAAGGAAACAATGCAAACATGCATGAATGGCTAATAATGCAACTAATATGAGCCTAAGTCTAGCAATAATATGAATAAAAAAGGGTGAATAAAATAGTACTTTTAGACACTTAACACACCCTCAAACTCAAATTATTGCTTGTCCTCAAGCAATGCAAACTAATAATTACCCGCAAAGACTTCAATTTTCACAAACTTAGCTTTGAACTTGATTTCAATCCTCAGAACCATGGCACAAAGTATGATTGGCTTTTCATTTTTCGGACAACTTAGGAATTACTCGAAATCAAACAATAATGATTGTGAGTGTGTGCAGAGTTGTATGCAAGTTGATTTTTCGGATTCTATGCAAGCAAGAGGTTTTCAAATTACTTCATTGTGTTCTTTTGACATGTTTTAACTAGAGCGAGTTTCGGGCACCTCTAGTGTTTTGTTTTTAGTTTTCTTAAGTTAAATAATTTATTCGACTAGAGCCTATTTTGGCACCTCTAGCGATCAATTTTTAGCACATACTAGAGCCAATTTCGGGCACATCTAGCATTCATCCAATTTTTATTCTAATCCCCTAATTTTTTAACTATCAACCTAAGTTCGCTAGAATTCCTTAAATCAATCAAGCCACAACAGTGTTTCATCAAGTTTAGCTTCATAGTAAGATTCTAAGTGTTTCCACATTTATCCTAGAATAAAAAGTTCTATCAATTAAGTACATTGGCAATGTCATCATCGGATATTCATCAAATCTAGGCAATTCTTGTTCCAACCAAAGGCATGGCAAGCTATTTATGTATCCTATATGCAGTACTTAAGATGAATGCAACTAAACATGACAACTAACTAGTAATAATCCCCCTCAAACTCGAGTGAGACATTGTCCTCAATGCATGTAACAAAGAAAAATAAAAATAAAAATAAAGAAAAGTAAAATGCAAACGAGGACTTACTCCGAGAGTTCGTCGTCGTTGATGATTAGTTTCCTTTTGGCCGGTGTCTTGATTCTTTTGCTTGAACGCGGTGGTTGCTTTCTTGTTGCCGATGGTGGAATCGATCCTCGTACGGGGGTGTCCTCATCATCCTTATCATCCTCTTCCTCAATCTCATTGGCTTTTCGCTTTGGCTTCGAGGAGTCGACTGGTGTGGTCTTCGTTGGTGCAATGGAAGACTCGTCTGAATCTGAAAAATCAGACAATGATTCAGTACGAGTTGATTCAGACATAGGTGCTTTACCTTTGGCTTTTGTAGTGGTTGTCGGGGCGTCTTTAGCTTTGGTTGTCGCGGCATCTTCAGTGTTGGTTGCCGTGGCAACTGCTTGGGCAGACACACAGTGTAGGTTGCCGCGACATCATCTGTTGCGGTTGCCATGGCAACTGCTTTATTGGTTGTCGTGGCAAGGATTTCGACAAGAAAGATGGGGAACGGCACGCGGCTGTCCAAGTACGTTTCAGGATGACTTGGGTGATGGCATTGTTGTGATCCTTCATGTACCGCATGAATATTAGTTGTCGGTCCTCAATTTTCCTAAGGCGGTTCTCTAACGGTTGTAAGAGTGCTTCAAATTGTCTTGGGGTTGCTGGCTGAGTTGCCCAGGCATCAATTGCTTGGGCATTAGGAGTTGCCAAGGCGGCAGGAGTTGTCGCGGCAACTGAAGACGTTGGGGATTTTACTGGTGCCTCTCCCATTAGCTTTCGGATTTGTGCTCGATTCCAACCGGACTTTGGTAGGGCATTTTCATCGGTTGACTCACTTGGGACATGCATCTCCTTGCAAATATTGGAAATTAAGCAAGGGAAGAAAAGAGAACCCTTGTCTTTTGTGCTACATACAAAAATCTTATCACAAATAATTTTTCTAATGTTAATGATGCGATTATGCAAAATAGAATGTATGAGCAAAAGACGAGGTGTATCAACGGTAGTATTGTGTGTGATGGGCATTAAAGAAGTTTTAACAAACTTATTCCATAATTTTGCCTCGAGTTTAAGCCGAAGGCGATTTACCATGCCCTTATATTTACCGTCGTTCTAATGAGTCCTCGGTAGAGTGAGTTCTTGAAGCACCTTGTCGAGTTGCTTTGGCGTGAGTTGATCAACAAAAGCTTGGTGCTCGTCCTTCTCAACGTAGAGCCCGTAAAAGGCGTTGATACTTTTGGGGCTTATGAGGATAGCATTTTCGTGAAAAAAAACATAAAGATTATCCGGGTTAGGTGAGTGAGCATATAATTCTCTTACCAATGAGATGTTACTCGGTTTCGATTGATGGCAAAAGATTTTCAACTTTTGATGTACAATCCTTTGGAAGATGAATGGTTCAAGGTTGAAATCTTAATGAGAGTTGGAGTATTCGAAGCCTTGTTCTTCGCAAATCTTCCGGCTTCCAAACTTGGAGTGAAATCTTTCTTGAACTGCCGGTGTAGCAAACTTCTTGTAGCTTGGTTCTTTGGAAGAGCTTGGGTGCGCCAAAAACTTGATTTTGGATGCCATGGATGATCTTGGTTGTGAGTTGGGTAGAAACAAAGAAAAGAAAGCAAAAGAAACTAAAGAGTTGCAAGGTTAAAAGTAGGAATAGGTTTCTTGGAAGTTAAGGGTGATGGGTTAAATAGAAAAGATAGGTAGTAAATATGGTGGGTGGGATTGATTGGAAAGAAAGTAAACAAGGGTGTTAATTGGGGGAATGGAGCGGCAAAGGGATTTGGGGAAGGGGAAGGGTTTGGCCAGCTATGTATGAGAATTAGGGTAAATTGGAGGCTTAATATAAGCCTTAGATTTAGCCCATTAGTTTCCTTGTTGAAGAAACTTCCTTCTTGAATCAAATTCCTCTTCATCTTGAACTCTTTTCCAATAATTCAAAAACAAATAAAATAAGGATTAAAATTAAAGATAAACTAGTAAATAAAATAAAAAGAAATAAATAAAGATGTGCAAAGAAATTCTTAAACCTAAAATTCAAAAATAATTAAATAAATATGAAAGAAAGATGTAGTCTTAACCTAAAGAAAATAAATAAATCTATCCTAAAAAATAAACAATTGAAATTAATAAAAATATAAATATAATAAGTTTGAATAAAAGAAAACTAAAAATAAAAGGAAAATATCTAAAGGAGAGCATGCTCATGCATCTTCTAAGGTGACCACTTCTTTGTTACGTTCCACATGGGCACCGTTATAGTGCTTCAATCTTTTTCCATTAACTTTGAATTCATGTTCGTCAGTGGTGGACTTGATTATCACGGCACCATGGGAGAATGGTTTGACAACTTCGAATGGTCCCGGGGAGAATGGTTTGACAACTTCGAATGGTCCCGACCAACTTGATTTCAGTTTTCCCGGGAAAAGTTTCAGCCGAGAATTGAATAGGAGAACTAGTTGCCCTGGCATGAATTGCCGCGGCAATAGTTTTTTATCATGTCATTGCTTTGTTTTCTCCTTGTAGATTCGTGCATTGTCATAGGCGAGTGCACAGAATTCTTCTATCTCGTTGAGACCTAGTAAACGCTTTATTCTAGCACTCTCCCAATCCATATTCGCGGTCTTGATTGCCCAATATGCTTTGTGTTCGATTTCCACCGGAAAGTTACAAGTCTTGCCATAGACGAGGCGAAACGGCGACATTCCCAGGGGTGTTTTGAATGCGGTTCGGTAAGCCCAAAGTGCTTCGTCTAGTCTTGTAGACCAATCTTTTCGGGAAGGATTTACAACCTTCTCGATGATATTCTTCAATTCTCGGTTAGAAATTTCTGCTTGTCCATTAGTTTGTGGATGATATTCCGTGGCAATTTTGTGTGACATGCCGAAGCGTAGCAACATCTTGGCAATAAGTCTGCTGTCAAAGTGCTTGCCTTCATCACTAATAATTGCTCTCGACATCCGAAACTTTATAAATATATTTTTCTGCAAGAATCGTTGCACGGTCTTGGAATCGTTGGCGGGAATGCAGCTGCCTCAACCAATTTAGACACGTAGTCGACGGGAAGTAGAATGTAGAGGTTGCCGAATGAAGATGGGAAAGGCCCCATAAAATTAATCCCCCATACATCGAACAATTCCACCTTAAGGATGTTTTGGAGCGGTATCTCATGTCGTCTAGAGATATTGCCCGTCCTCTGGCAACGATCACATTGCTTGTAAAACTCTTGGGCATCTTTGTACAGTGTTGGCCAATACAAACCGGATTGCAAAACTTTGGCCGCGGTACGTGTTCCTCTAAAATGTCCTCCATAGGGTGAAGAATGGCATTGCCGAAGTACATTCTGCTGCTCCTCTTCAGGGACACATCGGCGTATAATCTGATCTGCACATTGTTTAAACAAAAGAGGCTCGCCCCAGAAATAATGCTTAGCATCATGGAGGAACCGCTTCTTTCCTTGGTGAGTAAGGCCATAAGGTAAAATACCACAAATAAGGAAATTAACTAAATCAGCGTACCAGGGTATTGCCGAGGCATCAGTGGTTGCCGAGGCGTGCGCCTCTAGAGTTGTCGAGGCGTCAAGGTTTGCCAAGGCGTCGAGGGTTACTGAGGCGTGCGCAACGGTGGTTGTCGAGGCATAAGGGGTTGCCGAGGCAACTAACAATTGCTCATCCGAGAATACATCACATATCTCTAAATATGCGTCCTCCACTCTATTGCGTTCTAAGCGTGATAAGTGATCGACAATTTGATTCTCTGTTCCTTTCATGTCCTTAATTTCAATGTCAAACTCCTGTAAAAGTAATATCCAACAAATCAAACGAGGTTTGGCATCCTTTTTAGTAAACAAATACTTAACCGTCGAATGGTCTGTGTGGACAAATACCTTTGTACCAATCAAATAGGATCGGAACTTGTCGAATGCAAAAACTACGGCTAGTAACTCTTTCTCCGTTGTTGTGTGATTTACTTGAGCGCTATTAAGAGTTTTACTAGCGTAGTATATCACATGAAAGATCTTACCTGTGCGTTGGCCTAGGACTGCTCCTATCGCAAAATCACTCGCATCACACATGTACTCAAAAGGTAATGTCCAATCAGGTGGAACGACAATGGGTGCCGAGGTAAGCTTTTCCTTTAGGGTTTTGAATGCTTGAGCACAAGAATCGTCAAAGTTGAAGGTTTTATCCTGTTCAAGCAAATTACACAAGGGTTTAGTAATCTTAGAAAAATTACTAATAAACCTCCTGTAAAAACCTGCATGTCCAAGAAAGCTTCGGATTCCTTTAACCGAACTTGGTGGGGGTAATCTCTCGATCACGTCCACCTTGGCTTTGTCTACTTCGACTCCCTTGGATGAAATCTTGTGGCCGAGCACAATTCCTTCATCTACCATAAAATGGCACTTCTCCCAATTAAGGACTAAATTAGATTCTTCATATCTTGCCAACACCTTCTCTAAATTGCCGAGGCAATTGTCGAAGTCATTACCAAATACTGAAAAATCATCTATGAAGGTTTCAAGGAAGTCTTCAACCATGTCTGAAAGAGTGCCATCATGCATCTTTGGAATGTTGCCGGGGCATTACACAATCCGAACAGCATTCTTCAGAAAGCATAAGTACCGTATGGGCATGTGAAGGTTATCGTTTCTTGATCTTCTGGTGCTATGGAAATTTGATTGTAACCTGAATAACCATCAAGAAAATAATAAAAGGGTTTACCTGCAAGACAGTCAAGCATTTGATCAATAAAGGGTAATGGGAAGTGATATTTTTTAGTGGCTTTTTTTAGCTTTCGGTAATCCATACAAACCCTCCAACCGGTCACAGTCCTGGTTAGAATGAGTTCATTGTTTTCATTACTTACCAACATTATACCTCCCTTTTTCAGTACACATTGTACCGGACTTACCCATGTACTATCAGAGATAGGGTATATGATACCGGCGTCAAGCCACTTGATGATTTCTTTCATTACAACCCCTTTCATGGCATGATTCAGTCTCCTCTGGGCCTCAATCGAAGGTTTATGATCATCTTCCAACAAAATCTTATGCATGCACACTACCGGGCTAATTCCCTTCAAGCCGGCAATTGTCCCCCTATTGTCTTCTTGTGTAGCATCAACATGTTGATCAGCTTCTTTTCCTGCTCAGGCTGTAACTTAGAGGAAATAATCACATGCAATGTATTATCGGTTCCCAAGTAAGCATATTTTAGCTGCCCTGGCAACTGTTTCAACTCAAGAATCGGTGGTTGTTCAATAGAGGGCTTTTCGAGTTTACCTTCCTTACCTGAGTAATCCAGTGGTTCAAAGTATGTACCTGGTCGATTGACTAACCAATTTGCCTCTTCTTGTTGTTCCTTATCGATCAGTTCTTCATACTCTTCAGGTTCCTCTTGATCGGCAATGTAATTCCATAGGCAACTAAATTCCTTGTCAAAGTCAAACTCTACCGTGGAATGAAGAAGTTGGCATTCTTCTGGATCATCAGCATACCTTAGTGTTTGGAACACATTTAGTTTAACTTGCTGGTCATTCACCCTCATTGTGAGTTCTCCCTTTTCAACATCGATCAAGGTTCTCCCTGTTGCTAGGAAGGGTCTCCCGAGAATGATAGGTGCATGCTCCTCTGCTTCACAATCCAAAACAATAAAGTCAACGAAAAAGATAAATTTATCAACTTTTACCAGTATGTCTTCGATTTTTCCCTCTGGACGCACATAGGATCTGTCGGCTAGTTGTAGCATAACTGTTGTAGGTCTTGCCTTCCCGATTCCTAGTTTCTGGAAAACCTATTTAGGCTTCAAGTTTATGCTTGCTCCAAGGACACATAATGCTTTTTGACATAGTGGTTTAACTCAAGGTGTGACAACTCTTGGATTAAGTCCTTCAAGACTTCCTCTAGATAGTCTCGAATAGTTCTGTTTCGTGTAAAAACCACTCATCCTCTTGCTGGAACATCCTGATTCATATTGCCGTCTTGATTAGCCATTGCTACTCTTAACCTTTGTCTGAGTCTTTGCAAGGTTCATTTGATTTCTGTATCAAAGGGATATTCTGGTGTAATTGGTCTTGCCCTGGTCATATACCAATGCAAAACCAAAGTTTGTTAACCCTTCGAATCTTAAACAATAAAAATAAAAAGTGCAAGAAAATAAAAACAAAGTCGTTATTGCCAATCCCCGGCATCGACGCTAAAAACTTGTTGCGTGTAATAAGTGCTCCGTAATTGTACAAGTGTACATGTCGCAAGTTATACTATAAAAGATATCGTCTCCACAGGGATTTGTGCCACTTCAAGAATTCAATCTTTTGCACTGTAAAAATTAAAAACACAATTAGGTGATTGTAGGAGTTTTAACTAACAACTAAACTAGAAAGCAATAAAGTAAAAGAAGATGTAATCAAAAGAGAGAGAATAGGCCAGGTTATCGTGAGTTGAGGTGTGATAGCCAATTGGATTGTCTTGGTAAAAGAGTGCAAGGGCAACTTAGTTGCCGTGGCAACTTGCGCGGCTGGGTTGCCTTGGCAACCTATCGAACGGTTACCTGGGCAACTGGCTGGGCAACTGTTTGGGTGGCTAGGTAGCAACTTCAAGGTTCGGCAGAGCGTTCTTCAATGGTTTCTTCTTATCCCTGAGTCGAAACTCTAGCTAATTGCGCATGCCTTGACAATACATCCCTGCGTGAATCAAGGGTGAGCAACAACCAATCTTGCGCTCCTCTTAGCCATTAAAATCCTTAACTTATTCCTAAGCTGGATTAATCTTCACCGTCAATAGATTAAATAAAGACCATACTCATTCGTTTCTTGAATCTAACTCTCCCGATATTAGATAAATAGATATAATCACGAGATCCTCTCCCAATTCACTCGCAAACAAGAATAAAAATCAAGAATAGGTAAACCTTGAATTGAAAGTGCAAACTCTTATTACCTAAACAAAATTCAATTGTTTCTCACAACCACAAAACACAATATTCTTAGCCAAATAGATTTAGTTCATGGTTAGGTTCAAAAGAAACACAAAACAAAGAGACCCTGACATAAACCTAATCGAACAAGAAAGAAAAAGATGAAGATGGTTGAAAACTTCTTGCCGATTTCTCTCCCTTTTTTTGCACGTCATTGAGGTGACGACTTGGTCCTCAATTTATAGGGCTAGGTCAAGGTCTTTCTTGAGAAGGAAGTTAAGTTGGAATTAAATATTTTTAAAGAATATAATTCTTTATTATATTTAAATTCCTTCTAGATCTTTTCCTATATTCTTGGGATTTAATTTCTCTTTGACCTCTTCATGGAAATCAAACTCCTTTGGGATTTAACTTTGCTCCACGTCATCTTGGGTTTATCTAGTCATCAATTTCGGTTGCCATATCATCTTATCCCTTATCGACAATTGCCCTGGCAACTAGCTCGGCATCTCCTTCATGCACTGCCCCGGCAACCGCGTCGGCATCTCCTTCTTGTATTGCCCTGACAACTGGTTTCAGCCTTGCTTTGGCAAGTGATTCTGCACACACAAAAATAACTATCGGCAGCACCCTTTTTCCATAAAATTAAGCAAAATATGATATCAAGCTTAACCACCAAGGAAACAATGCAAACATGCATGAATGGCTAATAATGCAACTAATATGAGCCTAAGTATAGCAATAATATGAATAAAAAGGGTGAATAAAATAGTACTTTTAGACACTTAACACCAGGCTACCTCAACACTGAACTAGCTTGGTTTAAGGGCTAATGTCCTAGCACTCAAAAATCACTTCGAACGGTACATGACGCCCGCGCGCGGATCAAACGGCCTAAAAGCACACTGAAAAATACTAGAACCACCCACAACTCACCCATTTCAATTTTAAAAGGTTTACCAACTTACCTATGATGGAAAAAGGTGGCAAAAAAGAGAAAACCTAAAGATTTTCTAGGACTCCAGTAACCTTTAAATGGAGATAGACAGATGATCAACGGGCAGGGTTTTACTCGCCTCAGCCTGAATATGACGATGGTGGAGGTTGTGTCTCGAACTGACGGTGGGGGTGGCCGAAAAAATAAAAAAAAAATCGGTTAGACCTTTAGGATTCTGAATATCCTTTGATTTGGTTGTCACAGCAACCAGTGGCATTGCTGGGTGAGTGGTGGCCAAGGCTTGGTCGGGATAAAGTGGTAATTCTGATGGGTTGGACGATAGAGGTCATTGGTAGACAGTGGAGGAGATCGAGGTTACAGACGAGTTTGGGTGGTTGAGGAGGTGAAGGGTCTAGAAAAATCTTAGTTTCGGGTTGGATAGACATGAATTAAATAAACCATAATGGGGTAGGCAAGTTTCAGACATTCGATTACCACTTATTAATAATTCAGTGCAGTTTAAAACTAGCAATGATCTTAGCTCAAATGGCTAAGACTCAAGCAACCAAGGCCTAGGTCGCGGGTTCAACACTCTTAGGCAACACTCTCCCATATTTTATTTTGCTTTCTTCTACTTTAATCATATTTTATGGGTGTTACAACTCTCCCCCTAAGAGAAATTTCTCCCTTAAAATTTACCTAAGTCAAACATATGTGGAAGCTACTCCTTCATCGACTCGAGTCTTCCAGGTATCTTCGCCTGTGCCATGATTACTCCATAAACTTTAACCATAGGAATACGCTGATTCCTAAGAACTATCTCATCTTGATCTAAAATCTGAATAGGCTTCTCCTCATAAGATAATTCTAGCCTCAACTCCACATCCTGAATCTAAATAATGTGACTTGGATCCAGACGATACTGCCTCAACATAGACATATGGAATATATTATGTGTAAGACTAAGCTGGGGAGGTATCTCATGCTGATAAGTAACTGGTCTGACTCTCTACAGAATGCAGAACGGTCTAATAAATTTAGGACTCAGGTTACCCTTGGGTCCAAATATCAGAACTTTCTTCCATGAGGATACATTCAGAAAAACTTGATCACCAACATCACACTCAATATCATTCCTCCTTCGATCAGCATAAGACTTTTTTCTATCAAATGCTTTTTTAGACGATCACAGATTAATATGACGGTCTCTTCAGTCTCACAGACTAACTCTAAACCCAAAGTCTTCCTATCATACAACTTAGTCCAACAAATGGAAGTACGACATTTGCGACCATACAGAGCCTCATACGGTACCATACGGATTCTAGCTTGGTAACTGTTATTATATACAAACTCAGCCAAAGACAAGAAATTTTCCCAATTACCATGAAAGTCAATCACAAAACCACGTAACATATATTTAAGGATTTGAATCAGACTCTCTAACTGTCCATCAGTCTATGGATGAAAAGATGTGCTGAAATTTAAACGGGTACCCAATGCCTTTTGCAACGCCAACCAGAATCGAGAAGTGAACCTCGAATCTCGATCAGAGATGATATATAAGGGTATACCATGCAATTTGACAATCTTTGAGATGTACAGTCTAGCCAGCCTCTTTAGAGAATAAGTAACTCAAACATGAATAAAATGAGTTGACTTAGTGAGTCGATCAATAATCACCTAAATATAATCATTTTTAGAATGAGTCAGAGGTAACTCAATAACAAAATCCATTATGATACGCTCACACTTCCACTTGGGAATCTTAATGGGCTACAATAGACTAGAAGGATACTGATATTTTGCCTTGACCTACTGGAAAGTCAAACACCATGACACATAATCAGATATGTCATTCTTTACACCAACCTAACAATATCTCTGTCTCAAATTTTGGTACATCTCATCCCTACCAGGATGCATAGCATATGAGCTGCTATGAGCCTTATTGAGAATGACTCACTTCAGGTCGATATCATCAGAAACACAATAACGACCCTTGAAGCACAAAACTCTATCCTGATCAAAAGCATAAATAAATGTGGATCCCTGCTCAACCTGTTGTATGATAGGAATGAACTGTCTAGATCTCCTCGGCCAAATTTGGCTTAATCTGTAACTCTACCAGTAAACTGTCATCATCATATATACTCATCTTGGCAAATAAAGACCTCGGGTTTGATGTGGCCTTACGGCTCAAAGCATCGGCAACAACGTTGGCTTTTCTCAGGGAGTACTCAACGACACAGTCGTAATCTTTAAAAATATCAAGCCAATAATGTTGTCTCCGTAGACATAGTATCTCTAAATCTTTAGGGCAAAAACCACAACGGCCAACTCCAGATCATGGGTGGCGTAATTACACTCACGAGATCTCAACTGACGAGATGCATAAGCAATTACTCTCCTATTCTGCATCAAAACACAACCAAGTTTGGAATGCGAAGTATCACTATAAACTGTAAAATCTTTCCCATACTTAGGTTGGGTCAATACTGGAGCTTGTGTCAGAGTTGTCTTTAACTTCTCGAAACTCTACTACTAAGCCCCAGTCTAGATAAAAAGGACATTCTTCCTTAATAGCTTCGTAAAAGAGAAACAATGATAGAAAATCCCTCAACAAAGTGTTTGTAATACCCAGCTAAACCCAAAAAACTACAGATCTCAAAAACGTTCATAGGCTATTTCCAGCTCACAATGGCCTCTATATTGCTTGGATCAACCTGAATACCTCAAGCTGATACCATTTGCCCAAGAAAGGTTACCTCGCTGATCCAAAATTCACACTTGCTCAACTTAGAGTACAGATGATGCTCTTTAAGAGTCTATAAAACAATCCTCAAATGATCGACATATTCTACCTAACTCTAGGAATAAACCATGATACCATCGGTAAATAGCACTACAAACTGATCTAAGTAGGCCAAAATACACGATTTATCATATCTAAAAAGGCAGCATGAGCATGAGTTAGACCAAATGTCATCACTAGAAACTCGTAATGCCTATATTTGGTACGAATGTCGTCTTTGCTATATCAGACCATATTATCTTCAATTAATAGTACCCAGATCGAAGAGCAATCTTCGAGAAAATTATGGCTCACAAAATTGATTAAACAAATCATCAATCTTGGGTAACGAATAATTATTTTTAACGGTCAAATTGTTTAACTTTTGGTAATCAATGCATAACCGGAGTGAACCATCTTTCTTCTTAATAAGAGAACTGGAGCTCCCCAAGGTGAAGAGTCGGGTCAAATAAAACCTTGATCAAATAGCTTTTGGAACTAAACTTTCAACTTTTTAAACTCCTTAGGAGCCATACAGTAAGAAGCCATAGACAAAGGTACAGAGCCCAAAGAAGTCTCAATCTCAAACTCAACGTCTCTATCCAAAGGCAACCTAGATAACTCCTCAGGAAAAACATAAGAAAACTCATTAAATGTGCAAATTTCCTTAATCTTAGATAAAGAACCCTTCGTATTTAAGAAGCAAACAATGAAGGTCTCATATCCCTTCATGATTATCCTGTCAACAGCCAGAGTATACACCACATTAGACATATAACCTCGACGCTCACCACCTAATACCATTGATCGACCATCGAAAGTCTTCAAGGTAGTCTTTTCTTAACTCACAATCCAGACTAACTCAATGTTCAAACAACCAATCCATACCCAGAATCAGATCAAACTCCTCTAACGAAAGTTCTATAAGGTCGACCAGAAAGATTTCCCCTTGAACCTCGAGAGGACAATGCTTGAATACTTTATTCACAATCACTGATTGACCTACTAGACTCATAACAGTAACAACACTCTCTATGGCTTCACTAGAAATCTAAAGGTCTCGGGATGCGAATCTCTAAATATAAGAATAGGTGGAGCTATTATTAAAAAATGAAAAATATAGAACATAATAAATGGTAAATGTACTTGTGATAATATCCGGATCATCTCTGTCATTCTAGCGTCTGGTAGCATAAACAAACACAGGTTGTCTGGCCTCAGTCATGACTGGTCCCCCACTCTAAGATGATCGGCCTATACTATTAGAACTACCAGCAGACCCAGAAGCTTTACAATAATTATGTTATCTAGCCAGAGTTTGAATAAATATCTATAAACGAGTAGAAGTTTGGGATGCCCAAGCTATAGAAGGCGGATGTGGGCAATCTTTTAAGAAATGATCTATAGATCCATATCGAAAGCAAGCATCTATTAACTTTATACACTCTCCTTCATGCCAATTACCACAATGCTCATATACATGTGTCTATGAGAAAACTGATGAACCACCTCGACTAGCTGCTGGGGGTGAAGGGGCTGCAGGCTTAGAATTGGTGTTACTCCTATGAAGAGCGGTAGTATGAGCTTTTTTACTAGAACGTACAAAAGATTTAGTGCCATAATGCCTTCTAGATCATTCTCAGTCTACTCTGCCACCATCTATGGCCAATAACCCTACCTCTTTCAAATCTTCTTCCCTCTCTACCACCTCATCAAATACATCATCATGAAAGGCAATAACTTTCTCACACAGCTTATGCCTAAGACCAAGTGCAAACTTGCAACACTTTTCCTTCTCTGTTGTTATCAAATTAGAACCAAATCTCAAAAGGCTCAAGAACTCTATCTCATACTCTAAAACAGTCATATCCCCTATGTCAGATTTCTGAACTGCTCTCGCATCTCTCTTAAAATAATGTTCTCCAATGAAATGGCTCATGAAGCGTTCCTTAAAGAAATCCCAAGTCAGACGAGTGGCAGGACGCTGCTCACTACAAACTTCCACTAAGTGTAGACATTTCCATAAAGCATAGAAATGGCTCTCAGATATCTTTTGGATAGATCACGACCCAACTGATCTATGCGTTTCTCAATGTTATGAAGCCATTTCTCTACCTTAGTCAGGGCTCTACCAGTAGGACCTTTGAAAGTCGTAGCCCAATTAGAGATCAGATTCTATGAAATAGGGACCTCAGGTATGACGCAAGCTACTCTAACCACACCATGGATCAACTGTATGAACTGTCTACTGAGAGTCTCATTGGTCACTACTACCGATGGCTCAGTACTAAACACTGGTGCTCCTCTAACCAGAGTCATCATATCTAAATAGTCTGAGGTTCATAAAACTAAAGGATCTGATACCAAATAAATGTAACTCCCTAGACACGTCTATGCGTTACGCCTAATTCTAAGAGGTCACAAATCATACCTATAACTTCCGATGAAAATATTTACATATTAAAGTCTCAAAATAGATAATAATTATAGACCATAAAATATAATATCAAATATTCAATCTAAAACCATATCATAATTTTAAATACAAAATAATACCACATTGGGCTAATTAGTAAAGTATACAATATCAAAATATAGGCTTATGTCTCCATAATAAAGACGGTCTAGAAGATAAAAAAAATTACAACAAAAAATGTGTACTGAATGTGTCGATCCTCCAAGTGCCAAGTCCAATGGTGGCCTATCCAAAATCATCTAAAAGGGGAAAGAATTTAGGATAGGAGCTAGGGAGCTTAATGTGTTCCAATAAAGGCAGATCAAACATATAAATAGTTTCAGACATGTATAAATCATTTCAGTAAATCATATTAAGCAAAACCAAAGTTTTTATTTAAAACCTAACTACCCTCCAACCGAACACCGATATGTAGTTCCCCATAAATTTTATCCTGAAGGACTTATTCTAGGCATGTGGGCGTATGAGCCTACCTAAGGGGATGCCTTAGGTCCAGAAGGACTCACCAGCTTGAATAGGGCTGAGCCTAACATGAGGTATTAGCTGGATTAGCGCTATACTTGTAGAAACTTCAAATCATATCCCAAGAGTATACCCCCAACTAATTCAGTTTAGAACAGTAAGTAGTATCATCAGAGATCAAAAGACAGACATGTATTTATCCAGTAAAACAAATCAAATATCTTAATTTCAAATCAGACATAGGGCATACTTTCAAACAGATAAAGTAGACATACTTTCGAAGCAAAAAAAAGTAATCATGTTCAAATCACAGAGCATTCTATAATATATTTAGAGAAATCATTTCAACATTTCATTAAACAGTAATATAACACACGTGGAATACACCTTAAAAAGTTAGTCAAAATGGTTTACCAGGCACTTACCTCGCTGCGCTTTACAACGGTACTAGATCTTAGATCATAACGGAACAAGGTTACACAAAAGAATAAATTCTAATTTAATAATTTCATGAGTTTCTAAGATCATATGAGTAACTATTGGTGTGCACGGATGAGTGAATCGGGAAGAGCTGGGCCAATTAGGCGGACGTTCGAGTGAGTCTCGGGTACCTTCAATTACACAATAATTCATATAAGCTCTTTAATCAATATAAACTCTCTCTTAAATGAAATAATTAATTACTTATGCATGCTTGAATTCAAGGTCAGATTTAGAGGCTTTGGGTTAGAATTTAGTAAAACAGACTTCAAAAACGAACTCAGTACGTCAAAAAACATAGAGTAAAGGTTTTCAGACAAAGTTGACTTTTCAGTTGAAGTCAATGGTCAACGGTCAAAGTCAGCAGGTCAGAGTTAACGGTCAAAACCAATAGAGTTAACTCGAACGAGTTGACTCGGTGGGTTGTCATGGTGAGTTTTCTCGAACGGGTTAACTCGATGAGTTGACTTAAACGAGCTAACTCAGTTAGTTAACTCGAACGAGTTGACTCAGTGAGTTGACTCTAGCGGGTTAACTTGGTTTGGGTCAGATAGAAAAAGTTAGGGTTAAATGGGTCGAGTCAGGTCAGACTTGGGTCGGGGCTTAGAACGATTTGGGTTTAAAACCCAAAGGCTATCGGGCCTTACGAAACATGCCGACCAAACCAAAATGCAGGCCTTGCTGTCGGTTCACTCAACACTGAATGGGCTCGATTAAAGGGCTACCATCCTAGGCAGCCGAAAATTGCTTCAGATGGCGTGTGACACCCACGCGCGGATCAAACAGCTAAAAAATACACCGAAAAAATGCTAGAACCATCCTAACTCACCCATTTCAATTTTAAAAGGCTTACCAATTTACCAACAGTGGAAAAGGACAGCAAAAAATTGAGAAAACCGAAAGGTTTTCTCGGACTTCGAGGCCTTCAAGCGGCGATAAACAAAAGATCAACGGGCAGGGTTTTGCTCGCCTCGGCCTGAAAATGATGTTGATGGCAGTTGCATCTCGAACTGACGACAGGGTGGCCAAAATTTGCAAAAAAAGACCGGTTAAACTTTTGGGATTCTGACTATCCTTCGAACCGGTTGTCACAACAACGAGTGGCGCTGCTGCGCGAGTAGTGGCCAAGGCTTGGTCGGGGTGAAACGACAATTTCGATGGGTAGGGCAGTGGTGGAGATCGGGGTTGCGGACGAGTTTGGGTGGTTGAAAGGGGAAGGGTCTGAAAAAATCTTAGTTTTTAGGTGGATAGATAAGAATTAAATGAGTTATAATGGAGTAGGTGGGACATTTCAGAGCTGTTTATTATTTTATTCGTTTCGGACATTTCAAGTACCACTTATTAATAATTCAGTGCAGGCTAAAACTATAAATGATCTTAGCTCAAATGGCTAGGACTAAAGCAACCAAGGCCTAGGTCGCGGGTCAACACTCCTTGGCAGCACTCTCCCATTTTTTTTATTTTGCTTTCTTATACTTTAATCATATTTTATGGGTGTTACATTATCACTACTACAAATCTGAGTTCAAGCATGTATTTATTTTTGCTGGCTACAACAATTGTTATCAGATATTGCACGTTCAACATACACGATTCCACATCTTTTTGCTTATTATAACAACAATATCAACTGATCTATGCTCAACTAGTTATAAAAATGTATATTTTAATTTAATACTATTTGTTTTGATGAAGGTAAAATTACCACATAAGCCCATATATTAAGTGGTGCATCACATTTTAGTTACTCTATTGAAAAAATAGCAAACTACTTGCAATATGAATAATTCATATTTGACAAACAAAGAAAAGACTTAATTATTAAATTAGTCTCGATATTTGAACTCCCCAAATTAACACTTATTTTTATTTTTGTCCAAATTAATGCCCAAACTTTAACTTAGTAAATTATTTTTGTACTTTTTAACACCATTAAAAACTATAAAATAAACAACCACAGGCTTATGTGAGATGATAATAGTCTCTCCTATTTTAACTAGTGGTCGAGGGTTCGATCCTCATCCTTAGCATGGAACAACTTTAAAATTTGTAGCCAATGTTTACCGTTATATGAACCAAGTGAACATGAATAATTAATCATTGTACTCGATCTAATAGATACCGGATACCTTAAGAAACAAAAAAATAACAACAAAATAAATTATTCAACTAAACAACAATCTTTAAGATAAATAATAAATTAATAAAATTTGCATTTACTACCGGGTCCACATCACAATGGTTATATTTTGGATTATTATAACGTACAATGACAATGAAAAATAAATTTTCACAAGTAGGTTGAGATGTTGACAAATATCCAATTAATTTACTTTTTAAAGTTTTAAATCTATTTATAGACACATGTTACGCTATTTTTTCATTTCTCTGATAGTTATTTTTTAAAATTTCTTTTAAATTCTTCTTCGTTGAAGTTATTTCGGCGACGACCTTTATGTCGTTGACTGATTTTTAATTCTTACGTTGATTGTATATAAATAAGATTTTTTCCTTTGATGAAGAATAATTTGTTCTTTTAATTTTGTTGTTTTATTCTTTGTTTTACTTTGTCATAGTCATTCTACATCTACGTTTTTGGTTATTTTTTGTCTGTTTGTATGGTAGTTTGTTTATCTGAACTTTTGCAGGTTTGTCTGTCTTTGTGACAGTATTGTTTGATGTTAATGCAATTTAGCATTCAGATAACAAGTATTATCGATCGTGTCTAGTCACAAGACTATCGGTAGTATGTTATTTTTTATTCCTTTGTTGTCGATGTGCCAAGAACTCGTAGCGGAAAGTATGCTTGATTCTTGGAGCTTTCTGGTCAAAGTTTATCGTTGCTAGATTTCATTTAGAATACTGTAATTTTATTTAGAAAGTGAAGGGTAATTCTTCTCATGTCTTTTACACCCTTTGAAATTTATTGTATTTATCTTTTCATATTGGTGAAATTTTATTCCTTTAATATAAAGCTCTCGGGAATCCTGTATTTATCTTCTCATGAGAATCTAGCAACGATAAACTTTGACCAGACATCCTTCAACATAAAGCTCTAGGGAATCCTCTTATGAACAAAGAGGAGATAGAGCAGCCATGACATCCTTAAAGGACACTAGAGGTTACCACCTCTGGCTAGTCTACGAGGTAGGCCCTGAGGGTCGCCTTTATACACTAAGGATGCGCCCTGAAGAAAGCAGAAGAAGTGTCAACAAATATAGCAAAGAACCGACCTACGACCAATAGCTCGGCAAACAGGATAGCATGTATGAAGAGGGCCTCTGACTGAATTTTTTTTTTTAAATAGTGCCCACCGTTAAGGGCAGGTCTCCACTCAGATATCTTCGAAAGAGATACATATAGATGTACATGTAAAAATTTATGATTTAAGGTGTAACCTCCTCCTTTGAGCTATCAAAGTGTGCAGGTTTAAAGGAAACGTTAAGGTTTTCAGACAATAGAATGAAATGGAATTATTACAACTTTGAACTCTCCCAAATATTTTTTCTTCCTCAAATACCTTCGCTACAAATGTATTCTCCTTCAAACCTTCAGGTATCAGAGAAAACCTCTTATTACTTATGCTATGCACCCTATAAACTTGATACAGTCCTAGGAGAATGATCAAACTATTTGAGAATGCTTGAATTTATGAATGCTTGAATGACCACATGAATGATGAACAGTAAAAGTAGTTGCATGCAAGTATACATACATGAATGCCAATACCTATACATTCACCCACACATCTACAACTTCACTCTCTAACGTGATTTCTCCTCCAGGCATACAGAGTTACTCCGCCCATTTGGTACCTCCGAAATTGCAAATAACTCTCCAAGAATATTGAAACACACCCACTTAATTTACGTCTGATCCTCAAATGGTGTCGAGACATCTCTACCCAATTGGCGAATAGTTCTTCAAAAAATAGTAAGATGCATCTGCCCATTCAATGCCTATAAAATTGTGTTTCTTAAAGGACGTTGAGATGCTTGTGTTTCATGGCAATTGGGGTATGTGGTTGCTATGAACATACAGATGCCCCTGAATTCCTCTCCTAATTTTCCCAGGCTATTACGGATATATGAAGAATAGGGATGCATTCATCAATCAATATCGACGGTATTGTATTTCTCCAAGGACGTTGAGATGCTCATATGTCAATTAGGGCATGCATATGCTACAAACACATGGTTGCCTCTGATGATGAGATGCCTCTATGCTACTTAGGAGTAATGCTCCAAGAGCTAGTAGATGTGTCCACTCAATTCAAGCATCATTTCTCCAAGAATGTCGAGAGACCTTCACTCAACTTGCACTTGTATCTACAAGAGTGGTGAGATGGTTTAACCCTACTCACGGTTGTCACTCCAAGGGTATGGGATGCCTCCGCATGAAGATGCCTGCACTCAATCTATGTTGTTTGTCTAAGAGTGTTGAGATGTCTTCACTCAGTTAGCGCATGTATCTCTAAGAGTGCGAAGGTATTCTTACTCAATTTGCGTTTGCTCCTCCAAGAGTGAAAAGATACCTCTGCATCACTCACGGTCAACTCTTTAAGGGCGTTAGATGAATTTTATGGGTCTAAGCACAAAATATCCCCATTTCATACGACTATTTTGAGCTATTTCTGCTCAACGAAGAACCAACTACTCTAAAGCATTGGGATAATTTCAAAAATTGACGTGGGTTATTCTCACGTCATTTATCGCCACCACTTAAAATAAGCGGAGATAACCCCGCCAGATCGGAAGTGAAATATGCCTATCTCTTTGAGAAAGATGTAGACATTTATGACACCACCTCTCAGACAAACGAATAACTCGACTTAACACATACCTAAAATTGAAAGAATAAAATGCAAAACAAGTTTGATCAATCGACAACTTCATTAACATCTCAAGACATTACAAATACCCTACACTATTGTACAAAGGTTAAGTTTCCAGAAGGTCTGTTGTTTCAACTTTCAGAGGATCACTAGTTTTAGCATTCGAGGTACATTTTGTTACAGTTACTAGGAGATCTCCTGCCTGAGCATACAGAGTGTCCCTAGGTCCATCCCCTTAAGGATCTTTGGTTTTGGCTTTTGATAAACTCTGTGTCTTAGTGTTTAGAACCTCAAGAGCAAGAGTAGAAGGATCGTCATGTTGGGTTTTCATAGGAAATAAACTGATCTAATCAGGCATATAAACGCAACGGAAAAATATCCTATTAAGAATTTCCAGGATCTCATGCAATCATATTAATGTACGAAGAGGAAATCAAGAATTACCTTAATTTTTGATTCATGAATTCGGTTGAGTTGAGGTGCTGCCTTTCTGAAAGACGTCCGTCCTCTACAAGTATCCACATGCGAATAGACGACGAACGGCTATTGGAATGCTAGTTCCAATCAAGATTTCGAAAATCTTGTTTTTGAAGTTTGGTGGCTATTTCAAAATTCCTAGATCACTACCAAAACCCTTGGCATACATACATAACTTGAATAGGATTAGTTTGAGTTCACTATTATAATTTAATTAAAACTGTTTTTAAATAAATTATAATTTAAAATAAATTCTTTTATCTTATAAAGAGTTCAAATTCAACCAACTCGAGATAAAGTGATTTATTTAATAATATTATTTATTTAAAATAAATAAATAATATATTCTAAAATAGATTCCTTATCTGATAAGGAATTTAAATTCAATCAAATATAGATAATAAGATTATTTGATATTATTATTTATTTATATTTTTTTTGAAAAATAATAAAATAAATAAGATATTCTATTACGAATTTAACCTTTTAAATTCGAATGAATAATCTTTAATAATATAATTTAAAATAATCACGTTATCTTAAATTTATTATTGAGAGTAATAACCACAACTATTCTTATCCATTCTTACTGTGCGAACCTATAGGTTCATTTAACGTTGGTAGTAGATAAAATCACATTTTATTCTACAAGTCATAAGTGGCCTCTAGCAAGACATTGTGACTACCCAAGTTAAATGAAAAGCTCATAATCCGAGACAACCTTAATTCAGTTTATGTCATAATCCTTTTATCTCACGATATCTTGATAGAATATACGGCATGGAAAATGTTAACCTTATATTGTTCTATCTTTAGTTTCTCGATGTCCAATTGAACTAACTAAACAAATGACATTGATCTCTATCAACTCATGTGAGCAGGGCCATGTATTTCTCAGTCTCAATCATCGAGGGGCCCAATGATATATCTCTTATGATAAGAGGGATAAATTTCATCTTAATCACTCACATCTCACTGCATGATTCCTTATTATATTCAAGCATAACATTTATAATCATCCGATTAAAAACGATATTTGACTATGTCAAAACATAATAGTTGTCATGTTGAGAACCGTAGCAATTTCAGGTCTAAGGATTTAATGTCATAATTATTTGAAGATTAATATATAACTTTAATCTATGTATTAATCTTAAGACGAGTCGATCCTAATATTTGTTCTCAACAAATACATATATGAATTTGATTTGAATCTTATTCACATATTCATCTTATGAATATATACCAAACTTCATACTAATCTTATCACATTATTGTTCCCACAATAATAACTGATTATGTATATTTTGAATATTAATATTCAAGGATACAAAAGCATGTAAAATAATAAATTCAATAATCAAAATATCATGTCCATACAATAGGCCTTAGGGCACTATCGCTAACACGTCATCCATCTCTCCCTGAACATAGGGCAATAATCCCTCGCGAGCATCTGTCTAAGACTCGCTCAAAGGGTTATAGATATCAAAATCTACCTCCTCTTCCATTAACTCCCAACAACAATGAAGGTTACAATTGCTTAGATTTAGCATACTCGTAGCCACTTAGACAACAAACAAGAGGCTATGTTCGTACATATCCGTATAACCATCTTACTCTGCCAACTACTTCTCAACGTCAAGTCTTGCGACCCTCTCCGCTTGATGATCAACCCCTTTCGTCTCTAACTCTCTCTCAAGCTGCTGAAGTTTTTGCTCTAAGGCCTCCTTCAACTCTTCTATCTCCTTCTGCAAGGCCCCTCTCAGCTCCTCTTTCTCCTTCTAAATTTGAGCCACCTCCTCCTTTCTATCCTCTGCCTCCGTAGTTGCCCTTATAGTTATCTCCTTCTATATATGAGCATCTATTTGGGCAATTGTATATTTTATCTGCTCATTAGCGGCATACATCTCAACCTCTCTCAGACTGTCTAGGGCATCTGCCAACTTCTGTCTCAAGGCCTTATCCTCTTTAGCCAGCAAAGCAATCTTATCATTGGCCTTAAAAGGTTTTTTTTCCTTGATAACCAACTTCTCTTGTTGACAGGCACAAATAACCGCAGCATCAGCAAAGGTCGAGTGTATCTCCTTATCCGCCTCACGAAGGGAAAATTGCAATTGGGTGGCCAATCAAGTAAGCTTAGTAAAACAGAATTGCAAAAACTAGGGAGAGAGGCCACAATATTTTTCAAGCTAACTGTTGGAGGTCGCGCCACTAGAATCTCCGTTGCAAAACAAGAAAAGAGTAAACACCTCTCCAAACAAATAAGCTATGATGATCACTACACATATGTATATATCTAAGACAAATAGAGAAACATTTAAAGCCGCCATTTCAAACTGATAGGATAACTAGGTCAGAAGGTACCTCCAAGGAATCTGTCATAGTCACAAACGAAATCAATAGTCAATCACTGCAAAGCAATTAACAAAGACTAAGCAAAATAACTGCAACAATCGAGCAACATGTGCAGTAATGACAGAAACTTTGATGCCCCCGAATGATGTTACAGTCCCAAATGCTAACTTCTTTTCGATCATAATCAACTCCGGAACTATGGTCACCTCCACCTATTCCTCTACTGCAGATATTGGCGCCTCCTCGATCACTTTGCTCCTTTTATCCTCTAGAGTACCTTTCTTATTCAAAACCCTCAGTAGAGGTAACTTTCTCTTTTTCTCCCAAGAAATCAGCCCTTGCACCCTAAATATTTCTAAGGCCCTCACCCCGCAGACACTTCTGGTTCTACTCTCCCTATAACTTTAACATCAATCGAAGGATCACTCCCTCTCTCATATGAGGAGCTAGTTGAAATAATAACTGGGGATGCTCGAGAAGCCCCCATTGTAGAACTCCTTATATTCGTAGCTTCAACACCTGCAAACAAAAAATCGAAACTATAATAATGTAGAATGCCTACCAAAATTCATAGAATATCCAGAGGAACCGCTAACAGAAGAAGACTCGAAGAAAATACTGGGAATGACAGGTAGTGTTTCCAAACAAGCTCTTACTCTAGCCATCTTTCTTTTAACCGCTGTAACATTTCTTAAAAGTATATTGGGCACAGTCTTCCTTAATTATGATTATTTTAAGGGGTATGACTTCGACAGTCTTCCTCGCATCCTTAACACCATCTCCGGTAATGGCCTATACTACGGCTCAAAATGATCTACAATAGAATTTCCCTTACCTCCCACTGGCGTTGCAAAAGTAGCACTTGCAAATTTTGGTTTGCCTGGTACCCCTAGACTATCGTCAACACCATCATCATTTTCCACCTCCACTTTAGTACCCACAGAGACCTTAGCATCCTCATTCGCTGTATAATCATCAATTTTCTGGCTTAGGTTCTCCTCTTTGCTGACAACTGGAGTTGAATCCTTACCACACATTGAGCCATATGATGCCAAAGCTGATGACCACACTCTACGTGAACAACACCCGTAAAATATCAGTCAATTCCCTTTCTCTTCCTTCTTTCAACGAGCACTTTGGCTAACTCCTTCTTCCCACCATACGGCCAGGCCACCGTACTGCTTATTGCCTTCGAGGGATATATAACCCTCCCCTAGGTGGGCGACCTTATGCCCATTGGGACTCTATTTATGGAGGTATACCTCGAAAACCCTCTACAGAGTGAGGTGTTTCTCCATGTCCAACAACCCCTGCCTTAAAACGACAACTTGTTCATCCTCCTTTAGAGTCGAAACATGAATGAATTTTCTTGTATCCTCTCTGAGGAACTTTATCTTAACGAATAGCCAAAAAAACCCAAGCAATCTCCGCGTTACCCTTATATATTTGGAGCGATCCACTCTAATACATGTACCACAAGGCAATTCCAAGGACAAGATGGACTTACTTTTCCACTTGGCCCAATAACCCGAGCCAAGTCTAAGCTAATCAAGGACAAGCTAAATTCGACCGTACAAGTATTCGTGAGCCAAGGATTACAAGCTGCCATGAAGAAAGAATAATTTCTTGAAGGAAGTCCACACTTAACATCCTTCAAGAATAATTGGGTCACAAAAACTCAACTTGCTGCACCTTTGGAGATGGATATCCATGAGCCTTTAGATGTCCATTAATTAGCCCTTTTTATTGTAATTAGACCCAATACTTGTTACTATAAAAGATTGGGTCAGATTTTTATTTTTAGCCCAAATTAGGATTTACAAGTGTTTTTAGGCCTAGTTAGCTTTTTAAACAGCCCACACATGCCTCCTTGCCCAAGAACCAATTTCTTATCATCTAAACCAGCCCAAATACCCTTAAATTCGTCCAAATAAAGGCCCTATCAACTTTTACTTGCTGCCCAATCAAAATAGCTCTTATCAGCCCATTACTTGATACCCAAGCAAACCAGCCTTCATCAAGTTTACTTGCTGCTCAAGTAACCAGCCCTTATCAGCTTATAACTTGCCTTATCACCCTATCCCTTGCCACATAAGCACAAGGAGTTTAAAGGCTGTTATTTTATTATTATTTTTAATTAGATTAGGTTTTCCTTGTTTTAGTAGAAGTTAAATTACTTTGTCTATCCTTCACCTATAAAAGGACGAAGCCTCCATCATTGTAACACAGATTTTCTTTGATTTATGAAATATTTAGTGAGTTTGTTTTTGCAAGTGCTGATTACTTGTGCCTTCGAAGTCTTCTTCAACATAAGTTCGACGAGTTATTGTGAGGAAGATCATCTTCACACTCTTGCTTGCCTAGATAATCGCGTCTAGGAGGGTGGGCTAGAGCCTCTTGAGGTTGCTTGCTTAGATAATTGCGTCTAAGAGGGTGCCGAGGACAAAACAACAACAACAATTCACAAGCCATCTTCATCTTCAACCTTCACACCATCTTCCATAATTCCATAAACAAAGCTGGAATTTCCAGATTTGTTTTACCTATCTTCTTTTTAATCTTTTCTCATCTTTTTATTTATATTCTTATTTCTTATCATCTAATCCTTCATCTCGTCTTTCTTTCTTTAAATTTCCAGCCTTGAATCTGAAAAGTTCAAGAAAATCCCTTCTCTTTTCTCTTGAATTTTCAAATCTGCCCAAACTTCCTTGATTGAGTCTAGAGCTCCTAGTTCTTGCAACAACTTGATTGAAGGCTTCCAAATCCAAGATTGCACTACTCTATCATTTGGTATCAGATTTGGGACGATTCTTGGCAAGAATTTTGGCGTTTTTGGGGAAAAAACTCAAAAATTAGGGAAAATTCGTCAAAACCAAACGAGTGAATTTTGAGCTGAAACTTTCCAGATCAGATCTACACCATTGGTGGAGTCACCACAAAAAATTTCAGAATTTTTGGAGTTCAGGAACACCTCGAACGAAGTGGATAAATTTTCAACCAAATTAGGATTTTCCCCCTACTTTAACCCTATTTTCATTATTTTTTCTTCAATTTTCGTTATTTTCAGTTTATTTATCAAAAAAAAGAGAAAAAAATAAAAAAAAGAAAAAAGAAAAGAAAAGAAAGAAAAGTGAGAAAGCTTATACCTAGCCACCAACCACCATCAAGAATCATCAAGATCACCACATCAACCACCAAAAGCATCACATTGAAGTGGATTCAACATTGGATTTCTTCCTTCAAGTTGTTTCTGGGTTTTGGGGTTATCATCTTTCTCTACTAATTTTTTTCTACTCTTAGTTTCTTAAGTTCCTTTGTTTTGCTTTTTCTTTCTTCTATTACGCAATTTAACACCTTCTCTTTTCTGGTGTGAGTAGGACTAAAAGTTGCATTCCAATCCTTCTTTCTTGCAACTATATTCAATTGGTGTCAAGCCTTTCATTGGACTCCTAGTACAATTAGGACTCATTGTTAGGATTAAACTCTGATTGTAACTTGTTGACTTGTGGTAGGAAGATCTTTAAAGAGCACGAGATCGGTTTACTTGCCTCGCTAAATATTTATTCCTTGGAGAGTTTAGTGAGATTTCTAGTTTTCTTTTGCTTTTCACCTTTTTAAATCTGAGTGTTTCAGGATGTCAGAAATGAGTAACGACGAAGAACCACATGAAGTGACTCTTCAAGAAGTTTCGAATACTCTCAATAAACTTGAACGGATTGTAACCTCTTTGGCAGCCAAGCTTGAGCACACCGATACAGTCGTAACCGCAATCACTCAAACCATTGGGAGATTAGAAACCACTGTAATTGCAAGCGATACTGAAGAGCCTAGGCCTCCAAATCTTGTTCCCATTCAGAATAGACGCCAAAACCCCCTACATGGGCATAATCCTCGCATAGAGCCGAGACGAGCAACAAACACCTTAGCCAAACCAAAAATCATTGTACCACCTTTTCAAGGAAGGTATGACCCTGATGCTTATTGTGACTGGGAAAATCGAGTTGATCTTCTATTCGAGTATTATCAATGCCCCGAAGAGGATCAAGTTCCACTGTTGACTCTCGAATTCACTGAATACGCATCCATTTGGTGGTCCCAATTGGTTCGCAATCGGCGTCTCAATGGAGAAGCCAAGATAACCTCATGGGGAGAACTTAAAGAAGTCATGCGAGAACGATTTGTTTCCCCATTATATCGGCGAAAGATCAAACAAAAGTTACAAAGAATCCGACAAGGCTACAGGACTGTTGATGAGTATCTCAAAGAGATGGAATCATTGATGCAAAGAGCCGATATCCAAGAGGATACAATGACTAGGTTTGTTGTCGGACTCAATGACAACATTCTTGAGGTACTTGAACTCAAAACCTACTACACCCTTCAAGAGGCATTCCAATTCGCCATGACAATTGAAAAACGCATCAAAGATCGACAACGATATCGACAAAAGAATTATCACTATGAAAAAGGTATCACTCAACCTTTATCTCATTCTAATTCTTCTAAACCTTTGCTCGACTCAAGTAGACCAAAGCAGAAAATTGAAACATCCAAGTCACTGGACAAAACCAAGACAAAAACCCTCATGTTGGCGGAAAACACACAAACACTCAAACAAACTCGGGAGATTGTATGCTTCAAGTGCAACGGTCATGGACACTATAAAAGAGATTGCCCGAATACAAGACTCTTTCTTATTCGAGAATATGGGAGCTACTCATCCGAGTCGGAGGAGGAATTTTCTGACAATGAATTCATCGCCGGTGGTTACTCCAGTGATGAACCTGATCCTAAAAGCTTGGTGATTCAACGTTCACTTAATATCCAAGCAATCGACGATACGGAGATGCAAAGAACAAATATTTTCCATACAAGATGTTTGATCAGAGGCAAACTATATTCTGTCATCATTGATAGTGGAAGTTGTGTGAATGTGGTGAGCAGCTATCTAGTTGATGCACTTGACCTACCTTGTAAACGCCATCCAAAGCCATATTATCTCCAATGGCTTCATGAAGGGTCAGAATTAAAGGTAAACAAACGTGCCTTAATCACTTTTACTATGGGTAAATATTGTGATGACGTTTGGTGTGATGTTATCCCTGTGCAAGCATCTCACTTACTTTTAGGACGACCGTGGCAGTATGACCGTGATGTGACTCACCATGGTAAGTTAAATAAGTATTCCTTTGTATACCATGGCAAAAAGTATACCTTGGCTCCACTCGATCCAAAAGAGGTGTACAAAGATCAGATGCGGATGAAGAAGTTTTGTGAAGAGATGAGAATAAAAAAAGATGAAAAAGAAAAAAAGAATGAAAAACAAAAGGCAAATACAAAAGAGGCCAGTAGTGATAAAAGCCAAATAAGTATAGGCCCAGGGGTGGTGAGTGATCCTAAATGTGAGAAAAAAAGAGTGTCTCAAAATATTTATGCGAGAGAAAAAGAAGTGAGGCAAGCCCCATTCCTTAAACAGCCTTGCATCCTTATCCGCTTTAGGGAACATTTTTTTTCTATCACTAACAAAAACAAAAGTTTGCCTAGTGTGTTTGTTTCTCTTTTGCAGGACTTCAATGATATTTTAGGTGATCCACCTGACGGTTTGCCACCCTTAAGAGGAATTGAACATCAAATTGACCTAATTCCGGGTTCTTCTATTCCAAATAGACCAGCATATAGATGTAATCCCGACGAAACCAAGGAGTTAGAAAAGCAAGTGGAAGAACTACTCAACAAAGGCTACATTCGTGAGAGTGTAAGCCCTTGTGTCGTTCCAGTACTTTTGGTGCCAAAGAAAGATGGTTCATATAGAATGTGTGTCGATTGTCGGCCGATCAACCGAATAACAATCAAGTATAGGCATCCTATTCCACGATTAGATGACATGCTTGATGAACTCTACGGTGCATGCATCTTCACCAAGATTGATTTGAAGAGTGGTTATCATCAAATTCGAATGAAAGAAGGAGATGAATGGAAAACCGCTTTCAAGACAAAGTTCGGTTTATATGAATTGACAGTTATGCCATTTGGTTTGACCAATGCCCCTAGCACATTCATGAGATTGATGAACCATGTCCTTCAGGAGTTTAGAGGTAAGTTTGTTGTTGTTTATTTCGATGATATTCTTATCTACTCTTCTTCTTTTGATTTACATATCTTTCATGTGAGATCGGTCTTCGAAGTTCTCCGAAGAGAACAATTATATGCTAACATGGAAAAGTGCGTGTTTTGTAGTGAAAGTCTTAGTTTTCTAGGCTTTATAGTAAGTGCACAGGGTATCCATGTTGACAATGAAAAAGGCAAAGCAATTCAAGAATGGCCCACGCCATCATCCATAACCGAGGTGCGATCCTTCCATGGCCTAGCAAGCTTCTACCGTCGCTTTGTCAAGGATTTCTCTACCATTGCCGCACCATTGACAGATATCATCAAAAAAACGGTAGGTTTTCATTGGGGTGAGGCACAAGAACAAGCCTTCCAAACACTAAAAGGTAAACTTTGTATTGCCCTAATTCTTCATCTTCCCGATTTTTCTAAAACTTTTAAGTTAGAATGTGATGCCTCCGGTATAGGCATAGGTGCAGTTCTTTTACAGGAAAAACAACCAATCGCTTACTTTAGCGAGAAGTTAAAAGGAGCACATTTGAACTGCTCAACTTATGATAAAGAGCTCCTTGCATTAGTTCGTGCACTTGAAGTTTGGCAACACTACCTTCTTCCAAAGGAGTTCATCATATACACCGACCACGAATCATTGAAGTGGCTTAACGGCCAAGGTAATTTGAGCAAGAGACATGCTCGGTGGGTGGAGTTTATTGAAACATTCCCTTATATGATCAAGTACAAAAAGGTAAGGATAATGTAGTAGCAGATGCACTATCTAGAAGGTATAGCCTAATTACTCAAATGCATGCTACTATATTGGGATTCGAACATATAAAGCAATTGTATCCTAATGATCCAGATTTCAAGGAAATTTATACTCATTGTTTAAAAGGTGCTTTTAACAAGTTTTATCTTGTAGATGGGTTTCTTTTCCGAATAAACAGGTTGTGTATACCACAAGGCTCCATTAGAGAATTGCTAGTCCATGAATCACGCTCCGGAGGCTTAATAAGGCACTTTGGCATCTCCAAAACGTTAGACATGGTAATGGAGCATTTTTTTGGCCACATATGAGGAAAATCATGGAAAAGGTATGTGCATCTTGCATCGTATGTAAACAAGCAAAATCCAAGGTAAGTCCTAACGGTTTATATACACCCATTCCTATCCCTTCTTTCCCTTGGGTCGATTTATCTATGGACTTTATTCTTGGATTACCTCGTACCAAAAAGGGTCGAGATAGTATTTTTGTTGTGGTCGACAGGTTTTCAAAGATGGCTCACTTCATACCATGACATAAAACGGATGATGCAACACATGTAGCCGATCTCTTCTTTAGAGAAGTAGTACGACTTCATGGAATTCCACGCACCATCGTTTTCGATAGAGATGTAAAGTTCATAAGCCATTTTTGGAAGGTTTTGTGGGGAAAGATAGGTATCAAACTTCTTTATTCTACTACTTGTCACCCACAGACGGATGGACAAACCGAGGTAACAAATCGGATCTTAGGTGCATTACTCGTAATCATGTTGTCGGTAAGAACACAAAAACTTGGGAAGAATATCTACCTTTTGTAGAGTTTGCCTACAACTGTTCTATTCATTCATCCACCGGTTATTCTCCATTTGAAGTAGTTTATGGTTTTAACCCCTTAACTACATTAGACCTTGTTCCTTTACCTATTAATAATATTAGCAGCTTAGATGGCGAAAAGAAAGCGGAGTTAGTTAAATCCATTCACACTAAGACAAAGAAAAGAATGGAGAAAACATATGAAAATATTGCTGCCAGAGTCAACAAAGGCCGACGCCAAGTTGTCTTTGAACCAGGAGATTGAGTTTGGTTGCACATGCATAAAGAAAGATTTCCGAACCATAGGAAATCCAAATTGGATCCACGAGGAGATGGACCATTCCAAGTCCTTGAAAGGATCAACAACAATGCACACCGAATTGATCTACCAGGTGAGTATAATGTGAGTACAACTTTTAATGTTTCTGATCTTTCTCCCTTTGATGTTTTGATTCGTGGGCGAAATCCTTTTGAGGAGGGAGGGGATGATACATGTACCACAAGGCAATTCCAAGGACAAGATGGACTTACTTTTCCACTTGGCCCAATAACCCGAGCCAAGTCTAAGCTAATCAAGGACAAGCTAAATTCGACCGTCCAAGTATTCGTGAGCCAAGGATTACAAGTCGCCATGAAGAAAAGAAGAATTTCTTGAAGGAAGTCCACACTTAACATCCTTCAAGAATAATTGGGTCACAAAAACTCAACTTGCTGCACCTTTGGAGATGGATATCCATGAGCCTTTAGATGTCCATAAATTAGCCATTTTTATTGTAATTAGACCCAATACTTGTTACTATAAAAGATTGGGTCAGATTTTTAGTTTTAGCCCAAATTAGGATTTACAAGTGATTTTAGGCCTAGTTAGCTTTTTAAATAGCCCACACATGCCTCATTGCCCAAGAACCAATTTCTTATCATCTAAACCAGCCCAAATACCCTTAAATTCGTCCAAATAAAGGCCCTATCAACTTTTACTTGCTGCCCAATCAAAACAGCTCTTATCAGCCCATTACTTGATACCCAAGCAAACCAGCCTTCATCAAGTTTACTTGCTGCTCAAGTAACCAGCCCTTATCAGCTTATAACTTGCCTTATCACCCTATCCCTTGCCACACAAGCACAAAGAGTTTAAAGGTTGTTATTTTATTATTATTTTTAATTAGATTAGGTTTTCCTTGTTTTAGTAGAAGTTAAATTATTTTGTCTATCCTTCACCTATAAAAGGATGAAGCCTCCATCATTGTAAGACAGATTTTCTTTGATTTATGAAATATTTAGTGAGTTTGTTTTTGCAAGTGCTGATTACTTGTGCCTTCGAAGTCTTCTTCAACATAAGTTCGACGAATTCTTGTGAGGAATATCATCTTCACACTCTTGCTTGCCTAGATAATCGCGTCTAGGAGGGTGGGTTAGAGCCGCTTGAGATTGCTTGCTTAGATAATTGCGTCTAAGAGGGTGCCGAGGACAAAACAACAACAACAATTCACAAGCCATCTTCATCAAGAGGGTGTCGAGGACAAAACAACAACAACAATTCACAAGCTATCTTCATCTTCAACCTTCACACCATCTTCCATAATTCCATAAACAAAGCTGGAATTTCCAGATTTGTTTTACCTATCTTCTTCTTAATCTTTTCTCATCTTTTTATTTATATTCTTATTTCTTATCATCTAATCCTTCATCTCGCCTTTCTTTCTTTAAATTTCCAGCCTTGAATCTGAAAAGTTCAAGAAAATCCCTTCTCTTTTCTCTTGAATTTTCAGATCTGCCCAAACTTCCTTGATTGAGTCTAGAGCTCCTAGTTCTTGCAACAACTTGATTGAAGGCTTCCAAATCCAAGATTGCGCTACTCTATCACACTCTCAGGTTTTTATTGATGCTCCATCTCATAATCAGATCCTCTATTTTGTCATCCTTCGCATGTCGCTTCGTCAAACTCAATAGGCCAGGAGAACTCTACGGAGCCACTAGATTAAGGGTGAACTACTTTCGCAAAACTCTTACGAACGATTTATAGTTTCGATTAGCATACCAAATAAGGTAGTCGATAACAAGCCACTAAGATGCCCCCGCCAATTGTCCCAGAGCCACGTCGTAATCAACCATCACTTAATAGGCAAAACTGTGCAACAACAAATGAAACCCATCCTCGAACAAGTACATAGGCAAGCAGCACCACTCCGAAGTTTCTGCCCCTTTCATCGCAGTCACTCAAACGGAATGTCCCCTTTGGAGCCTTGAACTCAAAGTTCACCCACTACAACCCACGGTATTCCAATAGTATCCTCACCTTATTCTTAGTTGTACAACACTTAATTGCAGTCCTAATCATCAATACAACAGTTACAACACAATGCCTTATCCAAAGTCTCAAATCATGCCATTTTATAGCACTACTTTGACAATGAGGGACAAATGTTATACCTTCAGCTACAGCTGACACATCTCCGCCTATATTTGCCATGCCTCCGCCTACCCATACCTCTGAAACTCTTAGTCTCCACTCTGCGCCTCATTATATGAAGCATCATAGCCTCTGAAACCTTGGCTTCTAGGCCACTCTTGATATGACAACCATCAAGTTCGTCTGACCCACCAGCTGAGCCTATTACCTAGCAGCTGAGTCTACTCTGTAAACCCATGTGACTAAACTGAAAAGCCTACTGGCTGTAAGCCAGACCTAATCCTGTCGACTCGTCAATAGCTTTTACTAGACTTGGCTCAATACCATCGAACAATACAACTCAGCTATAAATACCTACCAAGCTGAAGAGAAAGATATGCCAACAACCCTCATCCTACCCTCCACCAGTTCTCTTTGCCCCACACCCTCATCCTATCCTTCACCAACTCTCTTTGTCCCACTCCGACCATTGTATCTAGCTCATTGCCCATCCTAAAATGGGTGAACCACCACGAATCGCCATCAATCTCTTCCTTTACATTCATCTATACCCATGTCCGATGTCTGATCCTTTTGACATCAATAAATTTCAAATTCTAACTAAGAATTTTTCATGAAAGTTTAATTAGTAAAGTTTTAACGGAAATCAGACTTTGTGCCAGTAATGACTACGTATTGAATATTACTTAATTATCATTTAAAATTATTTTATGTTTAATATATTATTCTTATGGAATATAAAAAGTAATATAATCATAAATTTTTAGTTTTCCAGTTGATCCAGCAGGATGAAACGTTAGGTATTTCAGTTGAAAGTTTGAGTTTTTGATGTTGTGAATAGAATAATCTAATTTGGAAAAGAGTCACCCTATAATGTATCTCTCTAATACTCGATCTTCATTAGTTGAACAATGGATCTCATATCTGTCATTATACCAAAAAATAATACAATTATTTATACAAATACCATCTTAATCAATGGCTTTAAGAATTAACTAAAATTTTATTTATTAAAAAGTTAGGGTAAGTTATATAAATGATCACTAAACTATCTCAAAAATACAAAATGGTCACGGAACTTTCAAAAGTTACATAATGGCCATAAACTTTAGTTTTTGTTGCAAAATTATCACTGGACTGTTAACTGTTGTTAGATGGGTGACGTTGCAGTTACAAATTTGTATATTAGCACATTTAAACCTTCATATTTACACATTTAATTAATTTAATCTTAATTCTAGAGTCTAGGAAATTTGAGAGACTATCTCCCCAATTTCCCCCCTTTTTTGTCTTCCACAAAGCCATGGCCTCACCTCCCGTTCAACATTCATTTCAACGAGTTTCTGCATGAAAATACAAGCACAACAACAATTAGAGCATATGCAATAAGGGGACAAGAAGCTAAATGCTTAACGGAATCAACAACAACTTCAAGACTTTTCGGATTCGGAGATAAATCCCAGAAATCAAAAGCTTCAAATTTTCATCATCAAAAACAAAATTACAAAAACAACCAATCAAGTTTTCTTGCGCTAAAAACAGTCCCAGAGGCAGCAAGCTCAATCAAAACAAAAATGACCCTTTATTCCACAAAGTTCTCTTTGATCTCATCAAAAGAGGCTAAAATTTTCAAAACTTCGGCTGCTAAAGCTTGGGAACTGAGGGTACCAGCTTGGCAAATCTCTAAAAGCGACGAAATCCCATTTCGGCTGCTTCTTTCTTTGAAGAAACCATGACCACACTGTCTTGGAGGACTTCACTCCGAATCAAAATCTTGCTATCTTTGATATGTAGATCTAAATTAGCCAAAACGCCGTCAATATCGCTCTGGGTCTTGAGTTTCCCCTTGGCTAAATCGGCGATGACATTTCTGAGAAAGCGAGACAGCTTCGTTCAACATGTGGGAAATGGAATGCAGAAGGTCGACGGCGAGTGATTAGAGGAAGCGGCTGGAAAGTCAGAGAAGTCGACGAGTTGAACTCGAAGATCATTAATTTTTGATTTTCTTAAAAACCCATTTCCCTTCGAAAGACTAGAAATTATTAATGTCTTGGATTTGCTCTGAAGGCCAACACAAAAGATTATCAGAAATAGAGATTGGATCGTCGTTTACTGGTATTTTCATGATTCAAATGGGAAAATTAGGGAGTTAGTTCCCAAATTAGAACTAAAATGATTGAATGTTTAAATATGAAGGATTACGTGTGTTATTATACAAATTATTTTAACTGCAACATCACCCATTTAATGGAAGTTAACGAAAAAGTAATAATTTTGTAATAAAAACTAAATTTAATACCCATTATGTAACTTTTGAAAGTTTAATGACCATTTTGTATTTTTAGAGATAGTTTAGTTGTCATTTATGTACTTTACCCAAAAAAAATTATTCAATGTAATTAGACAACAGTGATATAAAAAAATATAAAATTAGTATTTTTTTAAACAAAGTATTTTTTATTTAATAAAAATAATATATTAAAATTTAGGTGTTCCAAACAATTTGATATAAAAAAGGCATAAAGCCAAAAAAATATTCAACGTTTGACTGACTAATCACTTTGACCATTTTTTGGAGTAATTCAATCCTCAACGTTTTATTTTGGGTCAAATTGGCCCAAAATTGTCAGTCAATTGACGGTAAATGGCTTGAAATGACATGACAAACATATATGGCAGTGTATGCTGATATGAAAGTAACATATAGATAAATGTATTGACTTGAAAAAAATATTACACCAGTCAAAAAATAATTTTATAAAATTATATAAAATATAAAATAATTTTTTCTGCTAACTTATCATTCTGTTAAGTCATTTCAAACTGTTTACCATCATTTTTTTAACAATTTCCATCCGCGGATGGGCTATTTTGACCCAAAATGAAACGTTGATGGTTGAATTGCTCTAAAAAAAATAGGGGCCAAAATACTATTCAGTAAAAGTTTTTTTTAATGAAATCTCAAAAGAAAAATAAAAGTATCAATTTAAAAGAAAGTGTCAAATGAAATAACCATAATCAAGTTCCTATGAATACATAAGGTATTGTTTGAGCAAAAATTTTAACTAAAATTTTAAATCATTAATTAGCAAAAACTTTTAAATCATTTTATGGAAATGAAACAACCAAAATCAAGTATATAAATGCTTTACAAAACTTAAAACTGTATAGTATAAAATATCGTATTACAAAATAATAGTTATAGAGATACATACAAAAAATGTTGCAAGTTCCTATGAGTACATAAGGCATTGTACTCTAATGTAAGGGTGGTGTTAAAATCCTTTGTTAACGTATTCCTCGTTTACGAACTAAATCTTTTAACCTGCTAAATGAAAATATGAGTTTTACAAACTCAGTGATATATTTTTACTTTACTATACTTTATAAATTGCATGAAGTATAGAAGAGTAAAAGAGTATCACTGAAATTGTAAAAGTTCAGATGTTTTTATTCATAGGTCAGTAGATTTGATTCGTGTTAAAAAAACATCGCTAGCGAAAGATTTTAGCATCGTATTTTCAGAGTACAATGCTTTGTCTCTTAATGTGCTTACGTATTCATAGAACCTTACTGTTGTGGTATGCAACTCTATTTCCATTGATATACTTATTATGTTTCACATTTGGAGCTCTATATTTTGTATAACTCATAGTTTTATCAGTTTACATATTACTTTTAAAAATATCGTGTTTATGTTAATTGAAATCATCTATTTTAACCAAATTGTGTAGAAATAAATTAGATTGGTTGTTTCGGTGACCTTATGTGGCATCTTGGATCCACCAGGTTGCCTGAGTTGAGTTTAGGGTGTTACACGAAAGGTGCAATTTTAAATTTTTAAATATAAATGATTAAATTTATTACATTAGTTTGAATTAATAACAAACAAATAGAATATTATAAGTTCTGATATTAAAATTATTATTATACTAACAATCCAACAACGTATTTATAACAAAATTTTAATTAAATAATAAAATTATAACGTAAAAATATCTCTTTTATAACCGAACGCATAATTGAATAATCTATCTTACCCACTATTTTTTTTACTTAAATTTATGTATCGTGTTTAAATTTTCCAAATCTACTATTAATTCAAAAACGACCCGTCCGTTTCCACATATTCTAGAAAGAACGATATGTCATGTAACTAAACATCATCCTCGTGATATTGATCTCTCGGGGGTCTCAATGAGGAACTCGTTCGCCACTTGTGTGAGCAGCTACAAGTAAGAAACTATGGAACTAAGGCCCTTATGTCTTTTTTTATTATTATTAAGTACATATTTAATTTATGGTTTATATTCGCAATTTTTAACTTTCTCTTTTTATAATGTCGTATTCAAAGTTTAAACTTAAGTTTTCTCTTTAAGTGAGCAATATGTCTTGTTATTGCACCCAACCCTCTTCGTTTAAGGTCTTTGTGTCCATGGGTGGAACATCCGGTCGGCCTAAGGGGACTTGACCCACCCTAACTTTTTATGGGTTAATTACATTTTTAACCCCTGAAAATTTTGAAACTATTAAAATTAAGTCTTGGTCGCTCTAAAAAATTTTTTAGTTTAGTTTTTAAGACCCTATTAATTTTGAAGTTAATAGAATCAAATTGTCAAATTTTTTCTGGTCTAATTATTTTTTAAGATATGCTAATTTTAAAATTAGTGAGATTAAATTTCAACCCTCTATTATAAGGTTATTTTTTAGGAAATTGCTAATTTTAAAGATAAATAACTTGACCCCTCTTATAATTTCATTCTCATTTTGGCCCTTCTATAATTTCATCCTAGCTCCGCTCTGCTTGTGTCGTTGATTATTACCTTTATCCGTGATCCCCTCTCACAAGCTAAACCCTCTTTTTATACCAAACATAAATGGATCCCTTTGTACATATCTAATTAAGATTCCATGGTATAGAAATAAGAAAGGTGATGCGTGACTAATTGCATACACATTCAAAGTCATTTTCCTTAGTCTACTATCCGTTGAGTACTTAGATTTTGTCGAACCAATCTCTTTAAGTGAGATTAGTCAACAACATAATCAAGTCCCCGTGATCTCAAATCTCTTTAACGTAAGTCCAATTACGCTTCACGCTGTTTAAGTAGTTCCACTCTCATCCCTCTATATTTGTTTTTAGCCTAAATAAAAAATAAGTGAGAAACTATACATTTTTTGAATTTTAGGTGTCCAAAGCATTTTTTTGCTAAAAATAGATACATAAAGTTTCATTTCGTTAATTTTAGGTGTCTGATAGTTAACTACCGTTAAATAAAATCTGTTAACCAATCAAAGCATGACACGTGACATGTTTATTTTATTTCTTCAAAATTAAAAACTTAAAACAATTTTTTAACACAAAAAATTAACTACCTCCGTCCCATTAAAAATGTCCAGTATTGACTTTTTTTAAGTCAAATTTTTTAAACTTTGACTATTTATTACTTTAAATGTATTATTGGTAAAAATATGAAAAAATGTTTTAAAAACCTTATATCAAATAGTTTAAAAATATATATTTTATAAACTTTAATTAATTCAAATATTTAAAATAATTGCGGTCAAAGTTAAAAAATTTTGACTTTTTAAAAGTCAATACTAGACAAAATTCATGGGACAGAGGGAGTAATTTTTTTTAAAATCCTGAAACTTTCCAATTTTTACAAAATAGTCCTCAAATCCCTCATATTTTCCAAACCCAACTCCTAAATCGATGCTGATCGTCGCCCTTGAGCACACCCCTCCGATTGTCAGCCCTAGCTGGTCATTTTCCCCAACACCGCGTCACATAAATGACGAACATCGTGTCAGCCCAACGTCGAACGTGAAATCGACGTTCGGCTGATACACCGTTCGTCATTTCTAGCGACGATGTGTTGGGAGAAATGATCGATTAAGTCTGGCAACCAAAGGGGTATGCTCAGAGGCAGTGATTGGCGGTAGAAGCTGAAGCGATTTGGGGGTTTGGATTTGTGAAATTTTAGGAATTTGGGGACTATTTTGTAAATATTGAAGAATTCAAAATTTTCTAAAAATTGAACAGTTTTGGTTTTTTTCTTCAAAAAATTAAATTATTTTCACATGTCAAGCATTGATTAGTTAAAAGATTTTTTAAACACCCATTGACGACCAGGCACCTAAAATTGTAACGGTGTAAACGTTAGATACCTAGTTTTAGCAAAAAATACTTTTGGCACTTAAAGTTCGAAATAAGTATAATTTGAAAACTTATTTTTTATTTTAAGCCTTTATTTTTATATAAATTTGATTAATTTAGTCTATCTAAGTTCAAATAATGATAAACTTAGTCTTTAATATTTATATATTTTATTAATTTGACTCTAATTTTTTTAAAAGTTAAACCTAACCTTAAATATTATTTTAAAAATCAAATCACTATGCTTTTAACGAAAATGTTAACTAAATTGTTCACTTTTTTCACAATGTTAACATGATAGCCTACATGAGAGTCGATTTAGGCCTCATTATCAAACTCTTAAATGATGCTTGCACAAAAACTAGAACTACAAAAATAAAAAAAAAACAAGCAGTTCATATCTCATTTAAACATAGGGCAAATGTTACATTTTTAAGCCTTAACACCACCATGTTTAAGATTTTCATTACAAAGTGCTTACAAAAGTTATGCAAAATTATTTTATATTTATCTCATAACCTAAACACCACTACAATATTTATTTAACCCATATACAATCCAGATTTACAAAAAATAAAACTCATGATTAAACAAAAAATTTCAAAATACTACCAATAACACTACCCATAAAGCCATGACATTCAATGCATCTGGTGTGGACTTTGTAAATGTGTTGCACGTAATAAGTGCTCCGCAATCGTGCAGGTGTACACGTCGCAAGTTATAGTATAAAAGATATCGTCTCCACAGGGATTGATGCCACTCCAAAAATCTAATCTCTTGCACTGTAAAAAGTAAAAGAAACACAAATAGAAGATTGTAGGAGTTTTAACTAACAACTAAACTACAAAGCAAATAAGTAAAATAAGATGTAATTGAATAAGAGAGAATAGGTCAGGTTATCGTGAGTTGAGGTGTGATAGCCGATTGGATCGTCTTGGTAAAAGAGTGCAAGGGCAACTCATTTGCCGTGGCAACTTGCACAGCGGTGTTGCCTTGGCAACTAATCGATGGTTGCCTTGGCGACTAGCTGGGCAACTACTTGGGCGTCTGGGCAGCAACTTCAAGGTTCAGCGGAGCGTTCTTCAATGGTTTCTTCTTATCCCTAAGTCGAAACTCTAGCTATTTGTGCATGCCTTGATAATACATCCCTGCGTGAATCAAGGGTGAACAACAACCGATCTTGCGCTCCTCTTAGCCGTTGAAATCCCTAACTTATTCCTAAGTCGGATTAATCTTCACCATCAATAGATTGAATAAAGATCATACTCATTCATTTCTTGAATCTAACTCTCCCGATATTAGATAAATAAATGAAGTTACGAGATCCTCTCCCAATTCACTCGCAAACAAGAATAAGAACCAAGAATGAATAAACCTTGAATTGAAAGTGCAAACTCTTATTACCTAAACAAAATCCAATTGTTTCGCACAACCACAAAACACAATAACCTTAGCCAAGTAGATTTAGTTCATGGCTAGGTTCCAAAGAAACACAAGACAAAGAATTCCTAGCATAAACCTAATTGAACAAGAAAGAAAAAGATGAAGAATGGTTTAGCCTTGTCGATATCTCCCCCTTGCTCTTGACAAAAATTCTCTCCTCTCCCCCTTGGAGTTGGCGGCATGGTCTTCAATTTATAGGGCTAGGTCAAAGTCTTTTTTTGAGGAGGAAGTTAAGTTGGAATTAAATTATCTTTAAAGAATATAATTCTTTATTATATTTAAATTCCTTCTAGAACTTCTCTTATCTTCTTGGGATTTAATTTCTCTTTAACCTCTTCATAGAAATCAAACTCCTTTGGGATTTAGCTTTGTTCCACGTCATTTTGGGCTTATCTAGTCATCAATTTTGACTACCATATCATCCTATTCCTTGTCAAAAATTGCCCTGGCAACTAGCTCGGCATCTCCTTCATGCATTGCCCTGGCAACTGGTTCCAGCCTTGCTTTGGCAAGTGATTCTGCACACACACACAAAAACACACCAAAGTAGTACCTTTTTCCACAAAATTAAGCAAAATATGAAATCAAGCTTGTCCACCAGGGAAACGATGCAAACATGCATGAATGACTAATAATGCAACTAATATGAGCCTAAGTCTAGTAATAATAAGAATAAAAAGGGTAATAAAATAGTACTTTTGAACACTTAACACACCCCCAAACTCGAACTATTGCTTGTCCTCAAGCAATGCAAACTAATAATTACCTGCCAAGACTTTAATTTTCACAAACTTAGCTTTGAACTTGATTTCAATTCTCAAAACCGGGGCACAAAGTATGATTGGCTTTTCATTTTTTGGAAAACTTAGGAGTTACTCAGAATCAAACTATAATGCTTGTGAGTGTGTGCGGAGTTGTGTGCAAGTTGATTTTTCGGATTCTATGCCAACAAGAGGTTTTCAAATTACTTCATTGGGTTCTTTTAACATGTTTCAACTAGAGACGATTTCAGGCACCTCTAGTGTTTTATTTATTTATTTTTAGTTTTCTTAAGTTAATTAATTTATTCGACTATAGCCAGTTTCGGGCACCTCTAGCGATCAAATTTTTAGCACATACTAGAGCCAATTTCGGGCACCTCTAGTAATCAAAATTTTTTAGCACGTACTAGAGCCAATTTCGGGCACCTCTAGCATTCATCCAATTTTTATTCTAATCCCCCAATTTTTTAACTATCAACCTAAGTTCGCTAGAATTCCTTAAATCAATCAAGCACAACAGTGTTTCATCAAGTTTAGCATCATAGTACGATTCTAAGTGTTTCCATGTTTATCCTAGAATAAAAATTCTATCAATTGAGTGCATTGGCAAAGTCATCATCGGATATTCATCAAATCTAGGCAATTCTTGTTCCAACTAAAGGCATGACAAGCAATTTATGTATCCTAAATGCAATACTTAAGATGAATGCAACTAAACATGGTAACTAACTAATAACAACCCCCCAAACTCGAGTGAGCTATTTTCCTCAATGCATGCAATAAAGAAAAGGAAAATACAAACGAGGACTTACTCCGAGAGTTCGTCGTCGTGGATGATTAGTTTCATTTTGGTCGGTGTCTTGATTCTTTTGCTTGAACGCGGTGGTTGCTTCCTTGTTGCCGATGGTGGAATCAATCCTCGTACGGGGTTGTCCTCATCATCCTCTTCATCAATCTCATTGGCTTTTCACTTGGGCTTGGAGGATTCAATTGGTGCGGTCTTTGTTGGTACAATGGAGGACTCGTCCGAATCTGAAAAATTAGACAATGATTCAGTACGAGTTGATTCGGGCATAGGTGCTTTACCTTTGGCTTTTGCAGTTGTTGCCGGGGCATCTTTAGCTTTGGTTGCCACAACATCTTCAGTGTTGGTTGCCGTGGTGACTGCTTGGGCAGGTGCGGTATAGGTTGCCGCGGCGTCATCTGTTACGATTGTCGTGGCAACTGCTTCAATGGTTGTCGTGGCAAGGATTT